>OX457047.1:5986165-6073665 GCA_949752735.1 Lumbricus terrestris | reverse complement strand
TTTCCATTGCATATAATTTCTTACATCTACTTGTTCCTTTGCATGTCTCTTTGTTTCGTTCGCTGTATTTGTCTTTCTGATTATGTCAATCAACCTAAAGAAGTTGGTGCACAAAACTGTGGTCGAACAGTGTTTTTTTCTGGAGCCAAATGCCACCCACCTTAGCAGCTACATGTACATACTACATGCATCTCTGGTGCTTCGGTATCCTAACTTGACCACAGTTGGACTACTTTCTTGAACAGCTCTTTTGACTTGACATAGCGCTTGACTCTCGAGTGACGCGATAGGGATTCGAGGATTACGATTACGATTGAAGCAAACAAATGGCATGTCTAGAATGCGTGCTTTTACCCATTGACGTAATTAATTTATTGGCTTGTATCCTATCAGTGTGAGTTTTGCATCCCTCTTTCCACTTGCATAAGTCGCTTGATCTCGGCCGAGAGCACCTCTCAGTATGTACCTTGAAGGGGCGCTATATAAATTGCGATTGATTGATTGAAATAAATAGCCGTGTAACACCATAGAAACAGTGAAAAAATATAATTAGAAGGACCATTCACTGTTAGAAAATGAATCAGATGTTTGTTTTGATTCCATCCCATTGGCGCTTTCAGTTACACACCAATTTTAATGACGGTATTTCCCTTACCTGTATACATATATAATAGAGGCGAACAACGTTTGTTAGTAACTTGCAATAAATGAAAGTTAAGGCAAATAAAAAAATCTTTGAAGCCAATTGCAAACCCCCATTAAATGAACTCTGTGTATTATAAATAAAAGCTAGAACCACTAAAAATAAGACACATGAAAATTAAGCAGTGTAGCATATCATTCTATCAACGGCAACAATTTATGGTATCTTTTCCATGCTGGCTAGAATCGAAAGGTCGGTTAAGCTTTGAACCAGATCAAATTTCAAAAAAGACGTCGCTGTCCAAAGCCTGTATGGAAAAGGAGGGAGGAATTCTTGGTTGAGTATAAGAAAAAAATCAAAATTAAGAAAACAGAACTTCCGTTGATTGTTGATATAATTAATTTATTTGATTCTTATGATACTAATAAAACAGACTTATTGCTTATTTATCTTCTTCCAAACTAGTATCTGCTGCATGTTAGTAGACTACAACTGTTATCTTAGCACACAGAATCATATATTTATTTGTTGATGCAAAAGTACAAGTTGAGTGGAATGACTGGGTTTCCATGATAAAAATCGCACTACATCGAGGCGCATTAATATACACTTGTTTTAAAATCTGAACGCGAGAACAGACTGGAAAGGTAAGGGGCGTCCAGGCAATATATTTTTCCACACCTTAGGCGTTGGCAGAAATTTATGCATTTCTAAATAGCATGAAATCATGAGTCCAAAATCCGATATAATTTTTTTAAATAAGCTATTTTAATGACCAACAATTTATGCTGCCCTTTGATTTATCTAAATAAGATAATGCATTCTCGTAAAAATTATTTCCTCGTTAGGTTGTCCGCCCTAGGGATAATTCGGTCATGTAATCTTGGCCTCATGGAATAAGGCTGTGGTGTAAATGGTGGGAGGAGTGGGTTTAACACATGTCCTGGACTAAATAGGAGAGCAGCGAAGAGCCTCCCATCCGCCGTTCTACACAGAGCCTCGAATGAGGATTGTCCTCAGGAAGGTAGTTCATTCGGATCAAACGGTCCAATATCGCCTGCAGTCTGCCGCGTTCCTGCTGCCTCGCAAATCCCCACCATGCCGGTATCCCAGTATAACATGCGGGCCAATGTGGTAATCCTAACAATGTCATGAGGTCGAGTGCAGTCATGCTCATTTTATTTGACTAAATTTTAGCCTTGTGGCCCTCTAAAAATTAATAGTCCTTCAACTAAAAAGGTGGCCCTCGTGTCCTACAAATTAGAACAGGTGGCCCTAAGGCTAAAGTTAGGATCTACTGTACATTAATAGAACAATAATAGCTTTACAAATGTATTATAGATCAATAATATCGTTACTAATATTCCAGTGACTCTGTTTGTGTTTTGCATAAAACAACTGGAAGCTTAAAATGTGTACCATACCACATTATTTATTGACAGAATGCAAACTTTCGCAGAGGTGTCTAAAGCATTGCGTATAGGATTATTTTTTTAAGTCAGGCAGCTAAAGTAACATCAGGTTTGTTTATTTAAGCGTGCAGCTCTAAATGGATTCGTGCAGTTTTTGAAGCACTTCTGTGCAGCTAAAATTAGTGAAAAATGCAATTGATGATGTGAAGGAAAAGAATGGGTTATTGGGTTGTGGAGTTCCAAAAGTCCATTTATTATGCCCATACTTTCAGTTAAACGAGACTGTGCCATCAGAAATATTATCTTTATCGTCGCCCTCCTACTTCATTCAAGCTTTGGTCTGGCACTGCGTGGCACCAAGACGCAGTCAATAAGTGTTGCGTAGTTTTAAATGCTTATATATTAACCACATATACCTACATATAGAGGCAAATGTGTTTATTCTTGATGGCAATTTTTTATGCCAATCTAATTTTTTGTCGATGGTATGGTCTACTAGATGTCGTAGTCAATATGCAAAGATAAAATCTATTTTGTCTTCAGCTTTTCTCAAATAATGGCCAACAAGTTATTTGAACAAAAACGCACATGTATTGACCACACACAGTAGTTGCAATCTGGGATTGCCTGTCCCAAGCCTGGAAGTTGGAGCAGAGCGATTTATTATATACATCGCAATTAGATGAAAGCCTTCTACACCTTTTTAAGCTTTTATATCTACACATAAACAACCAGCCTCATCCTCGTGGATAACTTTTTTGCTGTCACACGTTCTACTCTAAATGCAATTCAATATTTATAAATACAAACACTGACAAGATACAGTTTGGATGTAAATGTTAAAGCCAATATGTATACAAGAAATGAAATATCCCGTACTTCACATCCATATGGTTGTTTTCTTAATTTAGCTGACCATCATTTGACGTCGAAGCCGAAGAAGTTGACTTTTATTGTCTCACAACAAAACAATCAGAATGAGGAATCCATTGTTTAACGACAGCTTATGACAACCGAGGTCGTTGCCATCGTCAGAAATTTGTTAATTTGTTTTACGCCGAAGAGCATGAGCAACTGCGAGCGAAGGACTTGATCAGGGTCCCTACGCAGTTTTGAGGTGAATTCGAACCTGCAACGCTCCGGCAACAAACATACCACTACACCACCGCGCCTCACAAAGTGTTCGTGATGTCTAGCTACAAACCGAATGGTTTTAAACCTGGAAGTTCTTCCATCTCTCTTCATATTCCATTTCAATGATTGGGAATATCGCCTCATCTTTGTAGCGTTGGATGTCACAGAATTCTGAGTGAACTAATTTCAACTAATCGGGACATTTGAGTCATCATCTTCAGTTGCGTGAGCATAAATTTATAATGAGACTTAACAGCTTAAATGAGGTGTTTAAAAAATAAATATCTCAAGGCACGCATAGATTACACAGGTATATAAATTTATACATGCACAAAACACGCGTGAACAAACGTACACTTGCAAACACAAACGTTCGCGTATTTCTTTATGTAACAATTCACATCCGAACCAAATGACGCACGGTCCCACGTTCAAGAGATAATTTAAATGGATCGTGTCTGCCGAGACCGAGAAATTGATGCTTTCGACTATGTACATTAGCGCAACATAAATAGATCTTAGTTCTATAGCCTCTGCTAATTGGATGAATTTTAAAATCTGTATCATATTACACTCTACTCTGGCTCCCTATCTCATAGTGCATCGAATAGAGAATTGCCCGCTGGTTTGACGTTGTCTCTCTGATTGTGATCCGGCCTTTCAGTGTGGGCTCTGATATCCAATATTTGTTGTCTTTGTACACAGAATCCTTTGCTGTCCCTCAAGTGAGAAGTTTTTGTTCCCTCATGTTGAAACTTCGTACAACGTCGTGCTTTCTCAGCGTCGTGCTTTCTCACTTGTAGGTCCATCTGTCTGGAATAGTTGGAGATACGCTTACTACCTAAGTGCAGGCTCAACAAAACCGTTCTGTGTGGACTGAGAGCGAGAACCAGCGGACTTCTTGATGAAACAAGATTTTCTTAAATGTATTATTTCCGCGATGACGTGACGTATTTCTGCGGTATTACCGACACTTTATACCAAAAAATCAAGTTAGAAATTATTTGTGGTGGTCAGAAAAAGACAAGCACCTTTTTAAATACTATACTATGAAAAACCCTCATCTTGTTTTCGCAAGCAAGCAACCCGGATCATATTTAAGTAAAGTAAGGAAGGATTCAACAAAAAAAGGCAGAGGCTTTTAACGTTGCTCTCTGACGTCATATGTCACGTGGACCAATGGCAGTGGGTTTCGGATCGTTTTTATTGCACCGGTCACATGCCTGGAAATTGGGAGGAGCAATTTTTAAACATCGCTGGTAATTGAAATCTCATTGACACCTTTTTAACGCGTACAAGCCAAAAATAAATAGCCTACTCATCCTCGTTTATTAATTACTTGCAAAACTGTCGTTTGACGTTACATGGTGCTAGATGCTGTAAGCAATTTCAAAAGTTTAATCAAAAACTAAAGTGAAAAAGCAAAATTTAAAACTTGATGGAAAATCAATTCAAAAGTTGGATCGTGAGGTGAAATTCAGAAAGATATTGGTGAAAAATGTAGAACGGTGCTTTTCATGTAGTTTCAGTTTAACGTCACTGTGCGATAAGAAATATCATCAGCGACGCCCTCTTCCTTTATCCAGGCTTAGGATTTTCAATGGCACTGGTAGAGTGCCAGCATTAGCGGAGTCATCCACGAGCTTTATCTGTATAACTGCATACAAAAATTATGCTGAAAGTGGAATCCTCTTAGTTCCTTTTGCTCGTACTGCTACCATGAAGAACCGAGCCTTCTTTGTGGCTGTCCGGGGGGGGGGGCGGTAGAGTAGTGGTTAACACGCTGGTCAAGAGTGCGAGAGATAGTGAGTTCGAGCCCACGTTGGGCGGATTTGCTTTTTAGGCTGCTATTAGCGCCGTGTAATTGCAAAGCTGTCTGTTCAGTTATCAGTTAAGTTTAATTAAGATTACTGCATAACTTGTAAATGTAAAGCGCAGTGCGTCTTGCAGGCGTTTAATTAAAGAAAAGATATTATTATTATTATCATTATTATTATTATTATTATTATTATTATTATTATTATTATTATTATTATTATTATTATTATTATTATTATTATTATTATTATTATTATTATTATTATTATTATTATTATTATTTTTATTATTATTATTATTATTATTATTATTATTATTATTATTATTATTATTATTATTATTATTATTATTATTATTATTATTATTATTATTATTATTATTATTATTATTATTATTATTATTATTATTATGTGATCTACCCGGTTCCTCCCTTACTTACTTAACTTAAAACTGTTCTTTTGCGGCGCGCTATAGGGTCGGGAGAGTCTCTGGTTAGATTTTCTGAAGAGTCGCTATATAAATTTCCGAATGAATGAATGAACAAATGAATGAATGAATGAATGAATGAATGAAAATAACTTTTTCTGCCATTTTTGGATAACGATAATTGCTACCATTCGCGATATTGCACAAACTTTTGTCATTTCCTAATCAGCTATCCAATAAATTATTACTGATCATTAGGTTTTACCGATTATTATACAGGTCCATACCTGGTAGAGTTAATGATTGAAATTGCGTCCAAATCCATGGCTTTATTAAAATAATGGTTAACTTTTAAAAAGGTGTATAAATGTGGTTGAATGAAAAAACCTTCAAAAGAGATATTTATTTACTTAGCGTTTGCAATTTTAAAAGAGGTGTCACTATAATCATGTGCTGTTGATTTTGAGAGGGCGGCATAATATTTCTACAGCAGATTGCTTCTTATTAGTTTCACTTCTAGTTGATAAATGAAATTGTTTTTTTTCTTATATATAATTATTTGGTCGGTTAATACAACTTAACTCAGAGGCTGTATACTCCTAATTAATTAATTAATGACCAATATGGGGTTTGGAGACCATAAGGATTACCTTGTATTGGATCCGAGAGGTGACAGTTAGCTAGTGTAGCACTTCAGCTATGTAAGTGGAAATAATAATTGGAGAACCGATGAAGGCGTGTTATGGTTATAGCCGCAGCATTTGAGATTGCAACTCAATGGTGTTGTGCTGATATTATAAGTTTAATTTTTATTGTTCTATATGCTTATTTTGCATTGTCATCAGCGGCCTTTGTTGTCATAGGATGACGTTAAACTTCGGATAAATAGTAATGTACTGCACAAAACTTCCTTCTTTAAAGATAAAATTAAAAATATCGTGAATATAATTATTTATGGTGGAAATCGAGTTGGTGAGAACGTGCACGCACCGCCATTGCCTTCCTATATAATTATTAAGCTCTTCTTTT
This sequence comes from Lumbricus terrestris, assembly GCA_949752735.1. Taxonomy (NCBI): domain Eukaryota; kingdom Metazoa; phylum Annelida; class Clitellata; order Crassiclitellata; family Lumbricidae; genus Lumbricus; species Lumbricus terrestris. The sequence goes on along the minus strand of OX457047.1, from coordinate 6,067,203 downwards.
TAAGGATCTATCTTGCCTTAATAAATCGGATTTACAAAAGTTACTCAATGCTTGCAAGTCACTAGACAATTTTTTGGAAACCTTTTAAAAGAATACTTCGTTTAATGTAATAAGGCGAAATTCAAGAAAAAAATCAGATAGTATAAATACCAGGAAAATATGCTTGTGTCTGCGGATTTTCTTGAGAGCAACTAGTTGTTAAATATACGACTAAAGAAGTATACGACAATTATTACATTATGATGATGATTCGGCTTCGTTAAGACGTTGTCCTTTAACACATAATTTTTCTTGTAATTTCTTGTGCAACTTCATCCGAACACCACAGTGTCTGAGATTCCTCAGACATAGAAACGAATATAGATTTCTAAGCAAATTCGTGCTTGAAACGTTTTGTCGTTGATTTGGTCCTGCCCCATTTGTCATTGCTTGAACTTCGAATTTCTCCCCCGATCACGTATACCCTTTTCTCTCACCTGGTGCATTGTTGTCAGAACCCTGCCATTGTGGTGCGTAGTGTTTTCGCGAGAAATCTAGGAAAAATCCAGTTTTTTGGCTGATCAAGAATGAGAAAATTGCCAAATAATAGCGACTGCGAAAACTTGCGCAACACAACACAGTAATTCTATTGGAATGCGGAGACAAAGGAAACTCGAAGAACAATGGTCACCAAACCAGCGAATTGACAGACATATAAATATACAAACAAACAAACAGACAGACAGGAAAACCGAGAAAGACAGACAGACATACACACATACATGCACTCAGACAAAGAAACACAGAGGTTGTCAGAGAGATGAAAAAGCAAAGAGTCAGATTGATGCATATGCAGACAGGCAATTGCAATCACAAAGAAGAATTACACAGGTAGACAGAGATGTAGACTGACAAACAATCACGGAGGCGAACAACCATGCAACCATTCACACGACAGGGATCAATTGATGTTGCTGGAAAACAAGCAAAATCAAAGATGTTTAATCTTATCCATTTCAATCTAAAGTCAGTTTTAGCTAATTTCGTATAAAGAACTTTTGCCCCAAAGCATAACTCATCGTCTTGGTCCCTTGTGAACAGAGGGATTATTATTATGTAGGCCTAATGTCTGCTGTCAGGGCGTTTGAGCTAACGTTGAGACGTTACCAGGATAGTTATAGCACGATCTTTACAGTATTAAAAGGTGTCCAATGTAAATCGTCGAAACTGAATTCTCAGATCTACCAATGATAATTAAAAAATTTTAAAAGGTGCTTAAGCATCCCTACGTGCCTTGAGAGTTGTATATTCAGTTGAGCCTCACTGTGTACAAACAAAGATCATTGAGTGCTTGTGATTTTGCGTTTTGTGCGCAATTGCTGCCAAGGGTGCTTCACACATATTTACGGATACAATGCAATGCAATGCACATAGCGACATTTTCTTCCTTCATCCATACTTGTGAATGGCGTTGTAAAAGTATGAACACTGACTGAGTAACAGCATGAATTGTGGATGGATTGTTTATGATTTAACCTACGTCAATGTTACGGACCACCACGTGACTGATTTGAAAAGGTACTCTTGCTCCAGGTGCCGCAGTTATTATACACTTTTTGAATGACAGATTTTCACTAGAAAGTATTGTTAATGAATGGTGGCAAGAGCGTGATCTTGCCGAAATAACCTCCAGATCTGTTAAAAACCTCGCTTTACTTATTTTCTCTCTCTTTAATACGGCTAACCTTTGAAAAAATAACGAATGTGAGCCAAACCCTGGATAATTTAGACACCTTTTTTACATGATATTTGATTAATTAAAAAAGGCGAAACTCCACTTTTGATAATTGTGCGTTGTTCCGAAATGATAATATTATAATATCTATTTTCGCTATAATTCGGCCTCACAAGACGCTGATCTTTACCACACAATTATTCTCTGGTTATTCGCGTTATTTGCGCGGATTTATCCGAACACCACAGTGACTGGAAACACCTGAGACATAAATAATAAAACTGTTTTATTCAAACCACTTTGTCGTTGATTTGGTCCTTTGTATGAACACATAATTTAGTGCTGTCATATGCCTAGGAAATTTCTGTCCAGGGTAACGGCCTCTGTTGTCATAGACCCTGGTCAAATCGGATCCATCCATCCATAATTTATCCCCTTTTTCAGCTGGTCCATAGTTGCCAAACTGTTCTCAATTTCACAAACTGATGAAAACTGTTCTCCGCTTTTTCGCGGCCGGGAACGGCTCGGAGTAGGTGCATTGAAGGAGCGCTATATGAATTCTGATTGGTTGGTTGATCGATAATTCATACATTGATGATGTGTCATTAAACTTTTTTCAAATAGTACTGCAGGCACAAAATTAAATTCAAATGAAGAGTGGAGGAAAGCAGAGGAGAGATGGAGGAGGAGGAGTGAATCTGAAATTGGCGCGTGTTTAGATGTGGAGATTGTGGAAATCTGTTCGGATCAGTGACCATCCTCACCACTTCCTCCCCCTGTTCACCCATGATCACAACCCTCGCCACGCGATTATTGTCAATTCTCACCTTCCGTCGGACGCGACTTGCCACCGGGTCGCGTTGGCAATTTCGCCTGGCTCCGTCTGGCAATTGAAATGACACAGGAGAGATGAGAGAGAAAGAGAAAGAGAGAGAGAGAGAGATACAGAGAGACAGACAGACAGACAGACATACAGACAGACAGATACAGAGACAGAGAGGCAGACAGACAGACAGAGACGGAAGATGGGGACAGACGAAGAAATCGTTAAAAAAATTAGAATATGTCTAAAAGAAATTAAAAAAATCTAAATCTAAATCTAAATGAAAGGGCACCGGTTTATTCACGAGCGCTGATAAGATATACTCCAGTGCCCGAGAAGTGGCAATCCTAAGTCCATATGATGAAGGATGTATTCTGTTATAGATTGAAGGCGGAATTGAGGTGAAGAAATAGGAAGGCTAAGGTGATAAATGAAATGACAGAGAAAGAAAAGAGCTGGAACGAGAGTTCTGTATGAATTAACAGTATCACTTCTACACCTTTTTAAAGTTTTTCAGTGCCAATATAAATACTTTTGCACCACTCGGTTTTGTAGTGGACACCTATACAGATTCACCAGAACGAACTAATAAATCTAAAATTTGCGGAGTAGGTTCAAGGGAGATAGGAGGCCGATTGTATCACGTGGTTTCTGTTGAAATATCTTGGTGTAAGGAAAGTGTTGAATATGAAGAAATGTTTGCATTAGACAAAATGAACGCCTCTGATTTTGTGTGCACGGCAATGTTCACTATAATTTATTGATGCAATTATTAGTGTCGCCGGTTTTTTATTATTCAGACATAGGAATGGCACAGCAATTAGTGAGGACAGTTGCTTGATTGAGTATATCATGTTTGTTATTTTTACTATAAATTGCGAGAACAGAAATTTATATCAGTTTTACGGACTGATTTGAAACGGCTGTCTTAATCTATGCTGGCGAAATTTCTTTACCAAAGGTAAGGGTGAAAAGCTTGACCAGGGACGATTTAGACACCTTTTATAAGCATGATTGCTTGAAAATAAAGAGGCAAAACTCGTAAATTTATCGAATCTGTTGTCAGTAGTGCTAGTTGCAAATACAAATGAAGAGAAATACAACAATAATATTATTATCCTCGCAATGATTCGGTGCCGTTAAGATGCGAGCCTTTAACACATAATTTTTCTCGTTATTCGCCACATTTGTACGTATTCTTAATCCGAACACAACAGTGTCTGAAACACCTCAGACATAAATAATTATATAATAAATTTTCTTATCCAGTTCGAGCTTTGGACCGTTTTGTCGTCGATTTGGAAATGTCTCATCTGGCATTCTTTGAACCTAAAATTACTCTACTACCACCCATACCCTTATAAACGACAAAACGTTTCCAAGCATTCACTTGATTAGAAAAATACTTCGGTTTTTATGTATTACTTACTTCCTACGCTACTTTGGCCATGTAACCAGAATGCGGGACGAGAGATACCCAAAGATAGCGGTCAACGGATATGTGCATGGTAAAAGAAAAATGGAAGACCAAAGAAGAGATGGTTCGACATGATACAAGAAGACTGTCGGGAGATGGGTTGCTCCATACAGGAGGCCACACACAAAGCTCAAGAAAGAGAGAAGTGGAGTTTTTAGACACCTTTTAGCAGGATCATTTCTTGAATATAAGAAAGTGAAACTAACAATTTTATTGAATCTGTCGAGTTTTAGATTATAATTTCATATTATAGTAAATAATATCACGGTATAAGAATCAATGTAATACTATGATTTGACTAATAGCAAAGGTCATTTCTGTAAGTATTGTCTGGGTATACATCTTAGATGGAAATCTTGGTTTATTTGTGAAATCTCAATCTGGTGCTGTTGAGTGGTGCTAGTCTAAATTCCAAACAAGGGGGGGATGCGACAGAATTGATAAAAGGGATGCCATATGATGCCTCTACTCTTGTTCACTCTTTCGTAGCTTCCCGCCTTGACTACTGCAGCACCCTCTATCATGGACTTCCGGCTGACCGGATTGGCTGCCTGGAACGGGTCCTGTGCTCTGCGGCGCGACTTGTTGGCCATATCTCGAAATATGGCCATGTCTCATCCTATATGCGGGATATCGTACACTGGCTCCCTTCTCCACAGCGGATTGCATACAGGGTCTGTGCGCTGGTTAGGCGGTGCATTGAAGGACTAGCTCCACCGTATCTTCGAGAACTCTGTTGTTCCACCTTGGGAGTTCAGCGTCGATCAACCCTTCGATCAGCGAACCACGCTGAGCTTCTGGTTCCCCGCTCACGGACTGCTATCCGACAGCGTCGTTCATTCTCTGTTGCAGGTCCTAGAGCTTGGAATGGTCTCCCTGTTACACTGCGCTTAATTCCCAGGGGTCACTCCGCTCTGTTCCTTAAGAACCTAAAAACTGTTTTGTTTAGCCGTGGTTGGGCCGGGGGCGCTTCTGAGTAGCCTACCTTAAAGAGGCGCTATATAAATTTCTGATTTAAATAAAATAAATAAATGATAAAGAAAAATTGTCCACCGAACGGACTCTGTTTGTATGCTTTTATGTGCACTTATTATAGCGCCCTTCAAACGCGCTACTCAGAGTAGCTCCCGACCTCAGCGCGGACACTGCATCGGAGCTTCACGTCAAAGCGCTAAGCAATTGCGAGTGAAGGACTTGCCCAAGGTCCCTACGCAACGACATCGTTAAGAGATGGTGGCTAGAACGTGAACGCGCAGCCATTGAATCCCGACATATTGAACACCTTTTTTAGTGAGGTAGTTCTGCCTTAATAAAGACGACGAACACAAGTTAATATAGTGCCAGTAAGGATTGAACACAATAAGATTTGACGCATGCGAATCACCGGTCAGAGCTGAATGTCTTAAAAACCCAAATGCTAGTAAACCTGGGGGTTATCTAATAACTCGCTAAAACCCTTTCTTTAGATTCGTTTAATCTGTGCCATTTCACCCTAACATCACAGTGTGTGAAATAACTCAGACACAAAAACCTAAATAGTTGTCTAATCCAGTGAATTCTTGGAAACGTGTTGTCGTTGATTTGGTCCTAACAGGATGCCAAGGTTCTTTGAATACACTTAGGCAGTTGACCCATTAACTCGGGGTGTGGAATTTCTTACGTCACATGTGTGGATTGAAACACTTCAAAAGTTTTACTGAAATCCTTCACTAGTCCAGTTCGGGCTTTGGACCGTTTAGCCGTTGATTTCTTCCCCATTTCGCATTGTCTAAGAATTTAGAATTACCCCAACCAAATATTCTTTTGTCACAACCCTCACAGGACACGATGCCACATATTCAATTAGAATATGGTGGCAATGGATCTCGAAGAACAAACCAGCGAGCGGACAGTCGAACACTTAGACCGACTTAGTGTTGAATATGACGAAAAGTTTGCATGATGCAAATTGACGTGTTTGATGACGTCTCTTGTATGCATTCTCCGCAGACCACACATTACCCCATAATATTTTATGTTATACTCATGCTTCGTGCTCTTTTCGATTGTTTTAGCGTCACTGGGCAGCTCAACATAAGAGGATCTGTATGGTTAAGATTTTGGTTTATTTCTCGTAAACTAACGTTGCCGACAAACGCCTAGTTTTGGGAAAGCCAGTCACAACCATTCAATTGGAGTGCGGATACAATGGATACTCGAAGACAATGGTCACCAAACTAGCAAAGCGACGGTCAGACATACATACGGACAAACAGACGACCGAGAGGCAGAAGACAAACAAACAGAGAGGCAGATAACCATACATGCAAACAAGAGGAAGAAACTGAAGTGGCTGGAAAACTTGTAGACTCATGTATGTATGGAATAACAGCTGTTTAATCTGATCTATTTTAATAGAACGTCAGTCTTTTCTTATTGTATCTAGTGCGCCCCTGTTTTAATGAACATTTGCGATCGACTCGACTTGGCCGATTTATGATTGAATCAGACGAGTGTGTGGTATATCGGGAGCGCCTCTGAGTAGTCATCTTGTAGGGCGATATATAAATTCTAATTTTGACTGATGTGTTTTGTACACGCTGTGCTTTAGTTAATATACACTTTTCTCCACTACAAAAAGTGTTGTTGAAGAAAATTTATTGTGGTGAGAACGTGATCGCGTGGTCATTGCCTCACGAACATATTGGACACCTTTTTCAGTGAGTTAATTATGCATTGATAATGATGGCGAACAAAAGCTAATGAATGTGCCTAAAGTTCTAAGCTAGTTTGACACCGTTTAAAAGGATGTACACCTGAATATAATACATTTTATGATCGCAAAACACGACCCTGGTCAAATCGGATCCATCCATACGTCCAAACACGACTTTCATAGCAGATTAAGAGATGAATTCACATTGACTTGTTTTAATGGGTGAATAAAGAGTTTAGCGACAGTTTCTGACAGCGGAGGCCAAACTTATTAATTTGTCATATTGCTGTTCTGAACTCGATGTTAATACTGCCATTTTTATATTAGTTTGTTATAAACGCATAAAAGATGGACAGGCATCATTACATGCTTTGATGATGTGTCTGATTATCATTTGACTCATAGCATCGTATCAAATAATTCATAGAGAGTAATTGTAATTGTAATCGTACATTTATATAGCGCCACTTCATTGTTTCCTATGATGAAGACAATGGTGAAATTGAAGATGATGATAAACATGATGATGAGACTGGACCAAATAGTGAAGATAATGATGACGAAATTGTCTATACTATTGATACCGAGAGACCTAAATACAAGTAAAGATCCGCATAATTTTTGGTAGTCAAAAGCAATGCCAAGAGGACATACTTTGTTGCACAATGCAGTAAAAGAAGATGATGAATAAAATAATATGGATACATTCAGAATATTCAAGATAGTCTTGACCGTTTTATAACAGCCGAGATGAAAGACATCATCATTCGACATACAAACCCGAAAGCAACAGCTAACGTACTATGTATGATAAGCTTACATGTTTACATTTTAGGTTTAGTCCTATTTCATTATTTGTTATAGATATTTTCTAGAAAACAGTCATGCTGACTCTGATCATAAGAGCATTCAGTACTAATTTTACTAAGAATATGGTTTCTTTATTTTGATTTCCAAATTTTATAGGTAGACAACTATAATTGCGACGATGAACATGTATGACAAACCGTGACAATTAATGTAACTAAACATTTAATTTCAAATTCATCATAAAACTTATTTATAATGCATAAAGAGACTGATACATTGTTGTTTTGAGTTACTCTGATATCATCTTACAAAATTGGCACATAAAAATTACTATTTCCTATGAAAAACCCACATAAAAACGGGGGTCTGGCCAGACCCCCCCCTTGTTCAAAATAATTAAGTTGCATTTTAGCTTGTGCGGATGAGGGTTAATGAATACTAAATTTCCATCGAATGACACTTCAGACATGATGTGATCGAAGTATTATTTCATTTCGTTTTAAATCAATGTCACTTTGTCACATTGATTTAAAAGTTAACCGAAGTAGGCATATTAATTTTATCTGAATAAGATCCAGCAGTAGGTTCCAGTTAAATCTTATTTGGTGTTGAACCAAAATCTTAATGGTTGATTGATCGATCGATTGACTCATTTATTGATTGAAGACTCAAATTCTTTAAAAAAATATGATTTGCGTAGTTTGCTATTTGAAACAAATCTTTCTCAAAATAACAAGTCATTATCTACGGATTCATTCCAAAAGTTAGTATCTTTCGTATCCGTATCCGTGGTCGTCACCGTGTCCACCATATCCACGGTTTCCGACGTGTCCGTTAGTGCCTGGAACACCTTCCCAGCGCGCAGTTCCCGTTCCGGAACCCACGTGTTCTGCCACGTGATTGACGTAGAGTTGTCGCGCCGCGTTTCTGTAGTTGTCTGGCCTATTACATCGGCAAAACAGAGTGTTGTTATAGCGCCTAATTTTGTTTACTATAATGGCAGAATGAACGAGTGATTTACGATTAATCTTGCTGCTATTTTAATTGAAAAAAAGTAATTAGATGGTGAATAGACTCTTATCTAAAAGGAATTTCTCTGGAACATTACAATTAAGACGCTTGCTGGTTTTCCCCGTTTGAACCGACCACGATCACTCACTACACTATTATACCAAATGATTTGTTTTCATAGGTCTCTCATTCTTTACAGGCCTTTGTTTTCCAACGGGGTTTCAGTGATTATTACGCCTTTGAATGATAGTTGTTATGCGTGAAGAGCTATATAAATATTTATAGATTCGATGCGATTAAATACAGCTGAGCTTACACGTCGTATATGTGACCAGATTGGTAATGTTCGTTTCCAGCGAAGACTGAGGCGACGGAGACAACGAACAAGACGATTAGGAGCTTCATCGTGACTATCTTGAGATCTGTTGTCGGCGTCGGCGGAAGGTGGAGGCGAGACGTCGTAACTGATGTAATAACTGACAACTGCACAACCAACGATCCTTTTATACCTGAAACCGGTGTTCGCTTTGAGGTCCGTGCTAGACATACACCTACACACGTGCGACAAAAATGACAGACAGGCATGTAAACACCTGAAATGAAACCAGAAGTTTCAAATACCTGCAGTTGTTCTGTATTATTCAGCACATGTGGACATACAAGTGATGCAACAATGTCATTGTCAAGACAATGCGTCTATTTTGATTGGTTTGCATACATTGCATGCAGCATTATCTAAATATTTTTGCATGACGAGCAACTGTGCATACGTGTGTGCGTGCGTTTGTGTGTTTGTATGCTTGTGTCTGTATCTGTGTCTTTGTGTCTGTGTCTTTGTGTGTCTGTATGTGTGTATGATATTTATCACACCGGTTTCATGTATAAAAAGGATCGTTGGTTGTGCAGTTGTCAGTTATTGCATCAGTTACGACGTCTCACCTGCACCTTCCGCCGACGCCGACAACAGATCTGAAGATAGTCACGATGAAGCTCCTAATCGTCTTGTTCGTTGTCGCCGTCGCCTCAGTCTTCGCTGGAAATGAACATTACCAATCTGGTCACAGATACGACGTGTAAGATCAACTATAATCGCATAGCATCGTATCTATAAATTTCTACAACGCTTCTCGAGGAATGACGATTAATCAAAGGCATGTTATTAGGCTAGACTATGTCTAGTCATCACGGAAACCCCGTGAAACAGAAATTCCTTGAAAGAATGAGAGACTGGTGAAAACAAATCATTAATCCTCCTAGAGTAGTCAGTGATGAAAGTCCTTCCAACTGGTGGGACTAATCAGCAAGCGCCCCATGATGTTCCAGAGCAGTCAGTTCTATCGAGAGAAGCGTCTTAATGCCATTTAATTACGCTTTTTAAATTAACCCTCGTAGTATGTTGGGGTCCATATGGACCCTAAGCGTGTTTTCAATTGAATAAAAATCGGTGATGACATGCACTTAAGAAACTGAAATTTTATGACTTTTCATCATATATGGCGAGTAGTAATTCCTGCAAATAATTAATTTCCACACCACTTGTGGGGCCAGATATGAGACAATTATACACATAGGGGGGTTGGGGTCCATATGGACCCCAATGGTAATAATGGAATTGGATACTGCGTAAAGATCTATTTTGCAGCTTAATTCATGATATTTTACATTGCAGTGTCGCTGGTTCAATTTATGTCATGTTTTATAAGACTATAATATTCAGGGCTTAAAGTGTGCCTGGACGGTCATGGACGGCGTCCATGCACTTATTTTAAAATCTGAGCGTTGTCTTGCCGCTTATTGGTCAGCACAGTCTGGAAATGTAAGGGGCGTCCAGGTACTTCTTTTGGAAAGGTAAGAGGCGTCCAAGCACTTATTTTCTCACACTTTAAGCTCCGAATATATTGTTTTATTATTGTCAATTGTATGCATATGTACGTATTGGTATGCTATGGGAAGACAGGGCTTTCAAAATGTGCTGAAATAGCTTGCTGGTCCAATTGGATTATTGCTGCACCTAATCAGTGGCGGCGTCAGGATTTCAGGTTTGGGGGGGCTGAAGCCCCAAACCCTTCCTCCCTCCCAGTGACGCAACTAGAACAATTTCTTCCCAGTGCAGTCATAATGCAATCGCCGAATGCATGAACGAAGCATATACCGACCAGGGGGTCTGGGGGAGCGTGGTAAGCTCCCCCAGCGGGGCCTGGGGCGGAGCCCCAGAAACAAAACGCTTTTTGGCTGTTGACATTGACTAGAGCACGTTACAGGCTCTTGTTTGCTAGCTGTTTGTGAACGTTTAAGTCCAGAAAAAAATTTGAATTTCCACATTGCTGTAGTAGCATTTTAGGATGTCGTTTTAATGAAATGGCTCATCATTTCAGTGCTGAAAGTCGTGATTTAAGATCTCAAAAGTGAAAACTTGGAAATTTTTAATAAATATCCACACCGAAACGGTAACATTTTAGGCTGTCGCTTCAACAAATTCGGCATAATTATTTCATATGTCTCCACGTTGTATAAATATTTGGACGCGGAAAAAGGAAAGTTCTTCAGTTTGTGAACGTTGCTTTGAAATTTAAAGCTTCATATGACATATTTGTTAAAGACAATCGGCCCAAATCGGGCAAAATTTAATTTTGGCACACATTTGCAATTGCACACCTTTTTAAAAGTATAATTGCAACTAATGCTGAATGCGGTGGTGCTTTGTTTTTTTTGTAGCACGTCTGGTTTTCGAGAAAACTGAAATATTTAATTTTGGCACATATTTGGAATTGCACACCTTTTTTACTATAATTGCGTATAATGCTTATTGCAGTGTTGTTTTATGTTTTTCTCGTAGCACGTCAGGTTTTTGAGCAAACTGAAATATTTAATTTTGGCACACATTTGGAATTGCACACTTTTTTACTATAATTGCGTATAATGCTTAACCCTCGGGCTACCAAGGGGGGGTGGTTGCCACCCCCCCCCTAGGTTTTTCGCAAATCAAACGCGTTCCGTCTGGAATAAAATTTTGAAAAAATTGGTAGCTGTAGAGGATTCATTGGGACACATTTTGAGCTAAAACTTTTGATGATGCCCCCTACCGTTCAAAAGTTACACCCGATATACCCAAGGTACCAGGGGGGTGGATACCACCCACCCCTAGAATATCGTCTGTAACTTTTCCGCCCCTTAATATTAAGAGACACAAATTATACAATTTTATAGAGGGAATGTGGGGCTACATTTCCATGCTCATTGAGTTGTCTTATGATAACCGGAAGTGCTCAAAATAAATTAAAATATATATAAAGGTGTTTTATTTTCGTAAAATTGTCATGTTTTTTCTATTATAACTTATCCATAATTTATTTTTTAATAGAAATAAATTATGCCATTCTGTAGAGGGCATTTAGGGCTATTTTTTAATACTAAATAATTTAAAATTTGATGACCGGAAGTGCTCAAAATAAATTAAAATGTATAAAAATGTTGGTGTTTTTTGCAACGCGAACCGATATGTGTGCGTAAACGTTTTTCAGCGGCTAAAACGTGTTTTTTTGTTTTGATTTAACATAAAACAGAATTATTACTAGTTTTTATAGTTGAATATTGGACTTTATTATATGTAAACTACTTTTTATATATAAATCATGTATAAAACACACAGAATCTAATATATTCCCTATGCGTAAGCATACATTTTGTGGAATCGACGGGTACCCATGGTAAAAAATTCATAATTTCGAGGTGCCTTCATGTTTTCTAAACCTAAATATACCATTTTGTGCAGAAATGAATGCTGAATCCAATGGTGTATTACAAGTTATGATATCTCAAACCAAACCCAAAATCCAGGGGGGGGGGTGGTAACCACCCCCCCCCCCTTGGTAGTCAGTGTTACAAAAAAAGCTTGGTAGCCCGAGGGTTAATGCATTGTTGTTTTTTGTTTTTCTTGTAGCACGTCAGGTTTTTGAGCAAACTGAAATATTTAATTTTGGCACACATTTGGAATTGCACACTTTTTTACTATAATTGCGTATAATGCTTAATGCAGTGTTGTTTTTGTTTTTCTTGTAGCACGTCAGGTTTTTGAGCAAACTGAAATATTTAATTTTGTCACACATTTGGAATTGCACACCTTTTTTACTATAATTGCAATTAATGCTGAATGCAGTGGTGTTTTTGTTTTTTTACTTGTAACACGTCAGATTTTTGAGAAAACTGAAATATTTAATTATAGCACACATTTGCAATTGCACACCTTTTTTACTATAATTGCAATTAATGCTGAATGCAGTGGTGCTTTGTTTTTTTGGAGCACGTCTGGTTTTCGAGAAAACTGAAATATTTAATTTTGGCACACATTTGGAATTGCACACCTTTTTTCTATAATTTCAATTAATGCTTAATGCAGTGGTGTGTTTCTTTTTCTTGTAGCACGTCAAGTTTTTGTTTCACGTCTGGTTTTCGAGGAAACTGAAATATTTAATTTTGGCACACATTTGGAATTGCACACCTTTTTAAAATTATAATTGTATTTATGGACAATTAAAAAAATGGACTTTAAAAAAAAATTCACTATTCGGAAAAATGGTATGTTTTTATGAGATTTTCAACTCGATAACCAAAAAAGGTCATCAACTTCCTTGGTCGAGAAATTTTTTTTAGCCCCCAAGATCGGCAACCAAACTTCGCCCATGGAAGTTGTGCAGTTCTAAAAATTCCTTAACAAAAGTTTTGGTTCCACTATTCGGTTTCACGGGTCGCTTATAAAAGCAGCGGTTGATACCGTTTTAGAGGTGTTTTGGCCTGCGCTTTATTAATCAGGAGTTTAACGACATCTTATTGCTACAAAGGCTGTTTACGTCTTTACAGGTGTTAACGTATGTCCATTCTCTTTTTTTCAACTGTTCAGCAGTTTTTGTCCTTTTTCTCTCTTTTTTCTTTTCCTTTTTCCGAAGTTTGATAGCAATATTATTATACATTTGCGCATTTTATGATGTTCACATAAAAACAACATTATAGGCTTTCTCTCGGCCCCGTGCGCATAAAAGGAGCGGTTTACACCATTTTAGAGGTGTCTAAGGCTTGCGCTTTTCTTCCGGTCCCATACCTATAAAAGCAGTGGTTGACACCGTTTTAGAGGTGTTTAAAGTCCGGCGCTTTTGCAGTCCGGATTTCACGGGTCGCTAACAAAAGCAGCGTTTGACGTAAGCATCTATGCTTTGATAATGTAGTTGAATCATTGTCTAGTATCCTTATTAAGAAATAAGCCGTTATAGAAATTTTCCGCATTTTGCTTTGGGGGGGCTGAGCCGCCTTTAGGGGGGGCTTAGCCCCCCCCAGCCCCCCCCCCCTAGCGCCGCCACTGCACCTAATGACAACACTCATTACGGCTTCTCTTCATATAATTATATAAATTCTTGAGATCATTGCTTTGATGACAAGAATGCACGCACTGTAAAAACACATTATAGCACCAATTCACTCGCTCTTGTTACTACCATTTGCGTCAGCTGCGAGTCGTGTCTCGCTCTCTGTCTTCCTCTTCCGCTTCCACCTTTGTTCATGCCTTTATTGCTAACCGATTGGATTACTGTTCTTCTCTCTACTTTGGCCTTCCTCAGGTTCGTTTAAGTGGTTTGGAGGGGTCCTGCGGGCGGCTGCACGCTTGGTGGTTGGCGTTCCTAAGTTTGGCCACATTTCTGACTATATTCGTGATGTCTTACACTGGCTTCCGGTTCAGTCACGCATTCATTTCAGGGTTGTTTCTTTTGCCTGGCGCTGCGTCTTGGGCACAGCACCTCCCTATCTCTGCGAGTTCTTCACCTTGACCTCAACTGCTGTGGGTCGCCGATCTCTGCGCTCGGCCTCTAGAGGTGACTTCATGGTTCCTTATGCCCGCACTGCCACTAGGCAGAACAGGGCATTTTCGGTCACTGGACCTTCCGCTTGGAATGACCTTCCCTCTAACCTGCGTTCCCACCCTCGGAACATGTCTGGCTCTTTCTATAGATTGCTCAAGACTTTTCTTTTTGACCGGGCTTGGGTCGGGAGCGCCTCTGAGTAGACTCCTTGAAGGGGCGCTATATAAATTACATAGATAGATAGATAGATAGATAGATAGATAGATAGATAGATAGATAGATAGATAGATAGATAGATAGATAGATAGATAGATAGATAGATAGATAGATAGATAGATAGATAGATAGATAGATAGATAGATAGATAGATAGATAGATAGATAGATAGATAGATAGATAGATAGATAGATAGATAGATAGATAGATAGATAGATAGATAGATAGATAGATAGATAGATAGATAGATAGATAGATAGAATTCATGACGTCTGGGACAAAATGGATTCAAAGACTATATCGGTGGCACTCGGTGCTTTATGCAACACCAAGACGTTACAGTCGATGAGCAGTTGGTTGTTTTTAGAGGACGATGCTTATTTCGTCAGTATATGAAGTCTAGACCTGCCAGGTAGCCTATGGGTTGAAAGTGTGGGTGCCTTGTGACTCATCTACAAGTTATTACTCAACATTCAAGTATAGACTACACTGGTAAAGTTTGCAATCAACCAGAAAAACAGGGTTAAAGAATTATCCGCGATCTAGTTGATGTCAAATATCCGTGGCGTATAATGTGACTTCTGACAACTTCTTCACATCAGTCCCTCTAGCTGATAGCTCGACAATTAGGTCTACTGTGGAAGAAATTGATGTTTGTAGGAATAGTAAGGACAATAAAATTTTCACCTCATTGTAACATTGAACAAAGCCACAGGAATTGTGATTCTTTTGTTAGAAAGCAAAGCAACAATCTCTGTCCTGGTGGCCGGACAATTCGGAGCCGGATAATTCAACATAATTATACATCTGGGTGATGAAAATGGGTATGAAAATTTGGGTTAAAAGTGCAATCCCATCACCAATTTTGGCAGCTACGAATTGTGCTATCCGAATTGTCCACTATGAATTGTCCAAGTCCAAATTGTCTGCGTCCGAATTTTATCCAAAATGACCGTCTTTGAATTGGCCGCTACGAATTGTGCCTTCCGAAATGTCCAAATCCGAATTATCCGGCACCAAATTGTCCAGCACCGAATTTCCGCTCCGAATTGAACACTCCGAATTGTCCAGGTCCAAATTGCCCACGCCAGAATTTTACCCGAAATGACTGTCTTCAAATTGGCCACTACGAGTTGTGCCTTCCGAAATGGCCAGATCCGAATTATCCGGCTTCGAATTGTCCAGCTCCGAATTTCCGCTACAAATTGTCCACTCCGAATTGTCCACTCCGAATTGTCCTGGTTCAAATTGTCCGCGCCAGAATTTTGCTCGAAATGACCTATTCGAATTGGCCGCTACGGATTAATTGTGCCTTCCCAAATGTCCAGCTCCGAATTATCCAGCTCCGAATTGTCAGCTCCGAATTGCCCGGTTCCAAATTGTTCGACTCCGAATTGTCCGGGAGCCCACGGCCGTTTGTGCAATTGTTTCTGCACAACTCTTTATCAAAAAGCAGTTGATATTAACATTGGGGTCCATATGGACCCCAACACCCTAAGTGTGACTAGCTTAGCGACATACTACGAGGGTTAAAATCGTTAATTGTGTCATTATAAAAATTGACGCTATCACAACACTTTCTTTTGCTGATATAATAGGCCAGATAACTACAGAAACGCTGCGCGCCAACTCTACGTCAATCACGTGGCTGAACACGTTGGTTCCGGAACGGGAACTGCTCGCTGGGAAGGTGTTCCAGGCACTGGCGGACACGTCGGAAACCGTGGATATGGTGGACACGGTGACGACCACGGATATGGATACGGAAGATATTAACTTTTGGAATGTATCCGTAGATCATGACTTGTTATTTTGAGAGAGATTTGTCTTATAAACCAAACTACACAAATCTTAAATTGAGTGTCCTAATACTTTACCACATTCTGGCACCGTTGCATGTATGCATATGATGACGTCATGGGTCTTGTCAGTCGCCAGATATCGTGGAATTTAATGGTAACGTTTGCTGCTCACTTCACACACCATTTAATTTGGAATTTAGAATACTATTTGTATCAAAACTCGTTTAAGAATCGCCACTGGATAACAATGCAATCTGACCAGGACTTATTACTCGTGAAACATTAGGTTTTGTTGCATCCTACTAATTATTATAACCATTCGATGATTTAAAAGAAATTGTGTTACGCACCAATAAGAAATCTAATCAGAGGCGCCACCAGCTGAACCACGTCAATATAAATGAGATTCCAGTCAGATGTGTTGACGTAGTTTTTAGAGAGTGGGCGCATCTCCAACGGAAGTCCATTCAAAGTGAATGGATCAACAATCGAGAATGCTTGACGCTGTCTAGTGAAGGTGATAGGCC
The DNA here is from genome assembly GCA_949752735.1 of Lumbricus terrestris. Classification (NCBI taxonomy): domain Eukaryota; kingdom Metazoa; phylum Annelida; class Clitellata; order Crassiclitellata; family Lumbricidae; genus Lumbricus; species Lumbricus terrestris. Next base: position 6,050,279 of record OX457047.1, on the reverse strand, counting down.
TATCGCGGGAAATCAGAAGTTACCCACTAGCAGAATAACGAATGGCTAGACGACTAGCTGTGTCTAAGGCCGAACGCCAACGCAAACTTAAAAAGGCATCGCCAGTCCAGTACTGTAACAGCAATCCTATAGAAATACGCTGCGTGACTGGAGGCCAGTACAGAGTGTCACACATGTTGGCTGAAAAAAACGAGCTGCAGAACGGAGTACTCGGTCAAGTCTGGTAAAATAGAGCATGGTGCAAACTTTACACACGAAAAACTATACATCAGTCGCAATATTATTTTTCATGAAGAGTGCAAGTGATCCTTGCCCAAACAATCTTATATGTATGCATGTCAGACGAATGATGGTGATGACAGTCCAAGTCTGGTCGCCAGTTAGCCTAACTTCCATTGCAGTGTTAAGTGGCGTTGATTCCTACTTCCGCCAAAATTCCCTTTTGCCAGCCGTGCCCAGATTGCCATGCAACATCAGTCATACATGACATTGTACAATTATATTACGGGAGATCGAAGGAAATGTCGTTCATCAATTTTTTGCGATAGTAGTTTCCACGTGATGCTTAAGAGTATGGCAGTTGTGGCGACTGTTTCAATATTCTGTGATGAATCGCATCTTATTGTTATACTAGAGCCATGATTGATGTAACATTATCATACCGCTGTGGTTTAATAAAATACATCGATTCAGTGAAAATTTCAAACATATATTTGAGAAAAATACAATGTTTTAAAGGTGTGCAAGTATCTGAGCTGATGCGATAGAATTGAAACCAGCGAAAATAACAAAATCATTATCTTTGTTTTTTTCAATTATATATCTTATATATTATACTAGCTGGGGTACCTGGCGTTGCGCGGGAAATTTAGAATTCGACCCGACATAGGGGGATCGCGATCCAAAAATCACTATGGGCCAGGGTGGGGGCAAAACCCCTCATTTTTGCTACTTTTTCAGCCGTTGCAATGCATATTTTTCACACTTATTCACCTGAAACGTTACAGCTAGACAGATTTTTACACGGGACACCTCGCCTCCACCTAACATACATCTCGACCCTTGGTGTGTGTAGGGGTGAGATGGGGTGAGGGAAGTCGGAGTGTGGTGGGGTGGGGTAGGGTGTGGAATGGGAAGGCCGTAGCTAGGGGGTGTTTTGGGTGTTTGAACACCCCCGAAATGGAAAATGTAAAAATAATATACTGCATTTACTAACACATGATGCAAAAACCATGAAATAAAACTATGAAAAACACCCCCCCCCCCATTATGAAAACTGTAACATAATAGAATGCATTTACTAGCACATAATGGAAAAAACATGAAATTAGGCCAAAAAATGATAAGAAAGCAGGGCTGTAATCAATGGTATACGCGCGTATACAGCGTATATTCACCTCTGTGAAAAAACGACCGGATGATTAAAAAAGGTCATCCTTTTTTCGGACGGGAAATTGGTGACATTTTCTAAAGATTCGGCCGGATGACTAACAAAAAGTCATCAATTTTTCGGACAGGAAACTGAAGAAACACCCCCCCCAAATCAAATCCTGGCTACGGCCTTGGGTAGGGGTGGGAATTTTCAAGAAAACCCAAATTTCACGGGTGGCGTTCCGGTGAAGGTCGGAGTGTGGTGGGGGTGGGGTGGGTGGGTGAGGAGGTCTGGCGGGTAGGGCTGGGAGTGAAAATTTCACGGGTGGCGTACCGTCGGATTTCGGAGTGTGGTGGGGTGTTTTGGGGTGGATGGGTTGTGGTGGGGTGGAAGCGTGGGTGTGGTGTGGTGTGGTGTGGTGGGGTTGTGACTGCAGCGGGTCGAATCCTATATTTCCCGGGCAACGCCGGGTACCCCAGCTAGTGTGAAAATATTACAGTATATTATCATTTGGTCAATCGACGATTGAGCTAATGATATTATTCTAGTTTTATTTTTGTTTTTGTTTTATTAGGTTTACGGGCACGATGTACCTCGGCATTGACCTCCCACTATACAGGCTTACAGGGTTTTACCCCTTGGCAGCGGCCCAGTGGTGCATTGTCTTAAATATTTCGGACGCTTATATAGAGTCGGTCGACCACATTAAAAAGGTATCTAACGACGCCATCAACTTGGCCAGTGTTTGCGAAATACGGCTACCAGTGGCTGAATTTGACCGTAGACGATCCTTGGAATTTTGTCCAATTAACGCATTACACATGGGCAATTAATGAGAAACTCTGAAATTCTGTCGACGACAACGTCGATTCTTGTTATAAACTGTCGTTAAACTCTGAATCTATCCGATCACAAGAAATGCGTCGCCATTTGCGGTTGAGAACTGATCGCAATTGTTTCCTATGGACGTCAATATATTCCTAATTCACTGGGTGGGCTGACGATAGAAATTCCTAGTAGGGGCCTACATTGACAGAAGAGTGAGGGGCACCAGTCCTAAACTATCGGATGTCTTTATGAGAAAAAATGCTTAGAAAAAATGCTTAGAAACAGAATTTGATTTAACTGAAAAGCTGCCAGCATGAATTACGATTTTATATTATCGATTAAATAGGCGATAATGCTTTTATTCGGCTGTTAATTTGAAGTTTAAACTTATTGAAGCTAAATATCTGTAATATTATATTTAACAATACTAAAGTCTTAGACTGCGTGTACATTGTACATTTGCCTGGCCCGGGCTCCCCTAAAATTCGCCGGGCCGCAGAGCATTTGTCCACACCCCTCGACGACTGTGTTTGTTGTAACACAATTATCCCAAATTGCGCCATCCGAAGAACCCACCAAAGGTCTTCAATAATTAGTAGGCCTACTAAGAAGACCGCTGTTTAGAAAAAATCCGATCTGATCACATGCCCACCCTCCTCTCAACTTTTTGCTGTTTTCATTACAAACACTATCCAACATCTCCGATCTTGACTTCAAAGCGATTTTGTTCATACCTGTCTTTCAACTTTGTTTTGACTAAGCGCCATCACTTCTGGGGAAATTTTCAGTTCCTTGTAGTGTTAGCGACTTACTTCATTTGAACAAAAAACTCACAGTAAGTTGCTCAGCGCCATCGAAAGATGCTTCGTCATTAGATCATTATTATTGTTATTATTATTACATAAATTTATTACGCGCGCAAGGTCACACCAAAGTGTGAATCTGAGGCGCGGATAGTTAGCCGCCAGAGGAAGATGCAGTTAAAGGTCCATGTGCTTGAAAGCCAAAGAGAAATAGTGAGTTTTGAGCCGTTTTTTGAAGGTAGGGAGTGAATTTGAGCAACGAAGAGAGAGTGGAAGTAGATTCCATTCTTTGGGAGCAGAGGCATGGAATGCACGCGAGCCCGTAACAGTTCTGCATCGAGGCTCAACTAAAAGACCCATGTTTGATGATCGGAGGCAACGAGGAGGAATATAAGGAGTAAGCAGTGACTGAAGGTAGGGAGGTGTTCCGGTAGAGAGGGATTTGTAGGTTAAACAGGCCAATTTAAATTTAATCCTAAACTCGACAGGAAGCCAATGCAGCTGATGAAGTAAAACTGAGGAACTTGATCGTAGTGGGACACGCAGCACAACCCGAGCTAAAGAATTTTGGATGCGTTGCAGCCTATGTAGCTCATAGTCTGAAATGCCAACAAAAATCGCATTAGCATAATCAAGGCGAGAGGAGACAAGGGCGCAAGCTAAAGTCTTCGACATATCCTTAGTCAGAGCCGACCTAATGTGACGTATAATTGCCCTGATGTGATAAAAGCAAGATCTACAAAGGTTAGTTACATGCATCCGAAAAGTAAGCATACTGTCCAGGGTAACCCCGAGAGTTTTAACAGAATCTGATAACGGTACTGCGGAGCCTGCGAGGTCGATGCTGGAAAGTGAAGGAAAAGAACGCAAGCGTTGTCGTGACCCGAACAAAATTGCCTCAGACTTGTTTGGGTTTATAGCCAAACCATTAAAACAGAACCAGGCATATAAAGATGACAGGCACTCCTCAAGTTTAAGTTTACCGGACTGATCAGTGTGTGACAGAGCAATATAGAGCTGAGTGTCGTCCGCGTACTGCTGTAATTGGACACCAAAATGATTAGCTATGCGATTAATTGGGGAGGTAAAGACGGTGAATAATAGAGGACCAAGGACAGATCACTGTGGAACTCCAGCAGTGCAAACAGTGGGTTCAGACCGAGTGGTACCGATGCCCACCTGCTGATTCCTGTTACCCAGGCAAGATGCTAACCAGTTTAAAGCAGTACCAGAGACACCGAAACTTTTCGTGAGTCTAGAAAGAAGTAATTGATGGTCTACGGTATCGAAAGCTGCGCTGAGGTCAAGACATACAGAAAGGCAGGCCTTTCCATTGTCATTATAGACGAAAAGATGTTACCCAGCGTGGATGTAAGGGCAATCTCAGTGGAATAGCCTTCACGATAAGCTGACTGAAAAGGACTGAAGTTGGGAGAGGAAGTGATATGTTTCTTGATGCGAGTAAGAAAGAGACGTTCATGGTGACTATACAATGATACATTAATTTATTCATTCATTCATACTAAGGACTTATATATTATATAATGCCACTTCAAGAATCCTACAGACGATCACTCCCAGCCCAGAGTAATTATTATGCGCAATGATAATAATTAGAGTTGTTGCGGCGGCAGCATTTCTTTCAGTCAAGCGAGCCAGTGGTAAGATAACATTACCATTGAACATTAGCCTGATACCTTATTTTGTTCCCGGCTTTGGACTGGCACTGCCTGACATAATTTATAGACACGGACTGCTGTAAGCACACGCAGATAACGAAAATGACGAATGTGGAATGAAGACATCGGATTTACCAGTGAATGTTTGATTTTCCAAGGTAAGAGCGAAGTTGAAAATATATATGAACTGTGTTTAGTCCAGTGTCTCGCTAACTTTTTTAACTCCCGGCACACACAGCAGATAAATTTTGTATCGCGGCACACCAATTAAAATTTATTACAATTGCAAAGCCAACGGCAATAATTACAGTTTGTCATATTTTTAGCTTGTCATTTTAGTCTAGCAATAGCGAAACTAGAGCACATTTTTCATTGAATAATCATCACTAATGCGACGAATGAGCTTGTTTACGAGAGCATATTAACTCAAGACGCGGTTCGATAGCTGACAAGCAGACACGCATTTCATCATCCACCATCTGTAGTCGCTCTCGTTTTTTCGATTTCATTTCTGTTAGAACAGAAAATCCATCTTCGCAGAGGTCAGACGATCCAAACGGCAGCAAACACTTGATTACTTTCGTGCTCAAGTCTGGATATTGGCTAAGAATTGAGATCCAAAAGGCTGACAACTCTTGATCAGCGAAAGAGCCTCTGTGAACCAGATCGTTCTTAAGATCGATGAGACTCTCTTCTTCAGCCATCGTTAGACCGGTACATTCGTGATTTACGAATGGATTGATGACCCATTCATACTCTTTTGTCTCCAGTGAAGGAAAGTATTTGGCGAATGCTAACGCGAGATTTTCCAGCGTCTCTCTATTTTTTCCAATTAGCATGCTCTTGTGTGGAGAAGCATCGATACCTGGGAAACAGTCAAGGTGTGAATTGCTTGTATTCTTAATCCACAGTTGTAACTTTTCGCTGAATGCCTTAAGTTTCCTGTGATTGTGATTATGTTTTCTTTTGCGCCTTGAAGACTCAAATTTAAGGTGTTCAACCTTTCGAAAAGGTCGTTGAGGAATGTCACTTCAAGCCACAAAATTTCGTCGTGAAGAAATTCAAAACCAGAAGTCACAGTATCAGTAATAAAGGAAACAATTTCAGTTCGCGGAAGAGAACACGTGCGAGCACTTTTCCTTTCGAAAGCCACCGTACGTCTGTATGATATAGCAGACACTTGTGATCTGAATCCATTGCCTCGCATAAGCTAGCAAAAAGTCTGGATCGTAATGGATTTGACTTGACGTAATTAACGACTTTGATGATTTCACTCATTGTTTTTGCAAGCTGTTCTGGCAGAGCTTTAGACACCAAAACTTCCCGATGAATCATGCAATGCACAATCTTCACATGCGGATTACGATTCAAAACATGCGCTGCAAATCCTTTTTTTAATATTTCAGTAATGATAAATAAAAACGTAGAAGAATATACCTGAATCACTTACACCGTTAGAGATGTGCTGGTATTTCTTTAATAATGGCGTCGACAGAACGAGTTAACTATGTAGTCTTTGTTTGTATCTCCATAATAATGACGTCGAGAAGAGTAAATAACATAGAGTAGAATCAGTAGAGTCACTAGAGTTTTTACTTTGATCACTTGACATCGAATAACTGAGAAGAAACTATTCTTAAACATAAAAACATTGGGAAGCCGAAAATTGTATTTATCATATTTATGAAATAATTTCTTCTAAAGTCAATTAAAAGACTACAAATTTTAGGTTTCTCTCGCGGCACACCTGAAATCTCACGCGGCACACTAGTGTGCCGCGGCACACAGTTTGCGATACACTGGTTTAGTCGTTTTAAGGGTGTCTGTTATTAAAGGCGTTTCCGGCGTCATTGATGCGTCTATCGTAATGCACAGCTGGACTGTTATATTAATTCACGACAGCAATCTACAACAACAATCCCAAGCTATTTGTAGACACATTTGCACAATCTTTAGACACACATTTTAACGTGTCTGTATCGCACAAGCTTTCTACTGACAATTTGAGAACAACTTCGTTGACCAATGGAGAATGGTCCAATGACCAATGATAAAATAGGGAACGGCCGACTTACATAATTATATTTTGCACACCTTACTTTTGTGTGAGAAGTAAATACTAAAGGCTGTGGATAACAACGTCATAACAATTTATTAAATGAAACATGGGAACAAAAGGAAAAGGCATACTTTATGTAAACTCATGCGTAACTGGCAGCAAATCGGTCTCTATATATAACTTTGGCATAATTGACTTAATAGTATCCCATATCATCATTAGACGATTAGTGGTGAAAATGTCTGGAATTGTAACCCTACAAGAAATCAGTAAATTCCATGACACTAAAACGACAAATGTCCAATTGGCCATGCTGTAGAGACACGAATGAAAGCGTGTCCAAAAGTGTGTTTGACATTGACCACAAACGTCTATTATTTCATAGATTTGAATTTCACGCGTGCATAGACTAAGCAATTATCGTAAACGAAATGGGTAAATTGTTCGACTGATGCAAATGAGTGATTAGAGTCTAATGTATCGCAAACTGTGTGCCGCGGCACACTAGTGTGCCGCGTGAGATTTCAGGTGTGCCGCGAGAGAAACCTAAAATTTGTAGTCTTTTAATTGACTTTAGAAGAAATTATTTCATAAATATGATAAATACAATTTTCGGCTTCCCAATGTTTTTATGTTTAAGAATAGTTTCTTTTCAGTTATTCGATGTCAAGTGATCAAAGTAAAAACTCTAGTGACTCTACTGATTCTACTCTATGTTATTTACTCTTCTCGACGTCATTATTATGGAGATACAAACAAAGACTACATAGTTAACTCGTTCTGTCGACGCCATTATTACAGAAATACCAGCACATCTCTAACGGTGTAAGTGATTCAGGTATATTCTTCTACGTTTTTATTTATCATTACTGAAATATTAAAAAAAGGATTTGCAGCGCATGTTTTGAATCGTAATCCGCATGTGAAGATTGTGCATTGCATGATTCATCGGGAAGTTTTGGTGTCTAAAGCTCTGCCAGAACAGCTTGCAAAAACAATGAGTGAAATCATCAAAGTCGTTAATTACGTCAAGTCAAATCCATTACGATCCAGACTTTTTGCTAGCTTATGCGAGGCAATGGATTCAGATCACAAGTGTCTGCTATATCATACAGACGTACGGTGGCTTTCGAAAGGAAAAGTGCTCGCACGTGTTCTCTTCCGCGAACTCAAATTGTTTCCTTTATTACTGATACTGTGACTTCTGGTTTTGAATTTCTTCACGACGAAATTTTGTGGCTTGAAGTGACATTCCTCAACGACCTTTTCGAAAGGTTGAACACCTTAAATTTGAGTCTTCAAGGCGCAAAAGAAAACATAATCACAATCACAGGAAACTTAAGGCATTCAGCGAAAAGTTACAACTGTGGATTAAGAATACAAGCAATTCACACCTTGACTGTTTCCCAGGTATCGATGCTTCTCCACACAAGAGCATGCTAATTGGAAAAAATAGAGAGACGCTGGAAAATCTCGCGTTAGCATTCGCCAAATACTTTCCTTCACTGGAGACAAAAGAGTATGAATGGGTCATCAATCCATTCGTAAATCACGAATGTACCGGTCTAACGATGGCTGAAGAAGAGAGTCTCATCGATCTTAAGAACGATCTGGTTCACAGAGGCTCTTTCGCTGATCAAGAGTTGTCAGCCTTTTGGATCTCAATTCTTAGCCAATATCCAGACTTGAGCACGAAAGTAATCAAGTGTTTGCTGCCGTTTGGATCGTCTGACCTCTGCGAAGATGGATTTTCTGTTCTAACAGAAATGAAATCGAAAAAACGAGAGCGACTACAGATGGTGGATGATGAAATGCGTGTCTGCTTGTCAGCTATCGAACCGCGTCTTGAGTTAATATGCTCTCGTAAACAAGCTCATTCGTCGCATTAGTGATGATTATTCAATGAAAAATGTGCTCTAGTTTCGCTATTGCTAGACTAAAATGACAAGCTAAAAATATGACAAACTGTAATTATTGCCGTTGGCTTTGCAATTGTAATAAATTTTAATTGGTGTGCCGCGATACAAAATTTATCTGCTGTGTGTGCCGGGAGTTAAAAAAGTTAGCGAGACACTGGATTAGACTTTGCTTTCTATTCACTTGCATCTTCTCCTATAGCATCGTTTTGAGACAAAGGATCAAGTAGCAATCCTCAGTCACAACAGTCAATCTAGCACAGGCAAATAATGCTTGTTTTGAACGTTCCACGTATTTATTGCTGAAAAAATAAAGCGGAAAAGGTGTCTAAGACATACGTTTACCACATAGAAAGAGAGAGATGGTGTTTCCTTCCTTCAGCGTCTGGAAGCTGTGTGTATGTTGTGTTGGTTGAATTCCGTCGTTGCAATGATTCCTAGTCTTTGCTATTCAGCTCAGCAGCAACCTCCAGCCTCCCGTTTATAAGCATCGCTTTCAGACATCGATAATTATCATATTGGAATTGAAACACTAAACCGATTGACCGAATTAGCTGACTGATTCATTGACTCACTTTCTGATGGGTTGATCAACAAACTCACTGGATCGTTCATTTATTGATTTTTTCATGAATGACGCGCACTCACTGACAGAATTTTTGACTGACTAACTGAGTGACTAACTAAAATTTATTAATTACTGACTGATTGACTTACTTATTGACTGACTTGCTGACTCACTGATTAATTAACTGGCAGACAGACGCATAGACAGATGGATAAACAGAGATACAAAGAGAAAGGTAGACATACAGCCAGACATATTCACAGACCATCAGATAGAATCTGATAGATATACAGACATACGACAAGCGATAGAAATGTAGTCAGGCATTTGTGTCCAAAGAAACATAGACATCAAGATATACAGAGAGATTTGTAGACATGCACAGACATATAGAGAAGTACGAGCAGACCGAGAAAGAAAGACCGCCACACAAACACATGCACACAGACAATACACTCACACCCGATTACTGATTGACTAGATTCATTGATGTCATAGGACGACGTTAAACTCCGAATAATAATAAGATTAACTGGTTTACTCGAGAACTTCGATGGATCCGATTTGACCAGGGTCTATGACAACAGAGGCCGTTACCCTGGACAGAAATTTGCTCGGCATATTACAGCACTTAAGAGCAATAAGGAGAAGACCTTTTTCTTTCTGTTTCAGAACTTCGAAGAAATACTTCGAAGAAGCCACGCGCTTATTATAAGAAACTTGAAAAGATTAAAAATGGTGTTTAAAACTAATCTGACGCAATAATTAAGGTGTTGTGATTTCTTATCTATCCAGAAACTACATTCTAAGCATACAATTTAGGGAAATATTTTGCAAAACATCTATTGACTTATTCACGAGCGCTGCGCCTTGTCAGATTGGTTCTAGAGACGTCTAAAACTCCAAGTAGCTTAGGTCTAACAACTTCTATTGCCGAATTAGCTGGTCTTCGATCAGCCTTTGCTTGAAAAGATTGTAGTTTATGGTACATGTCTTGCCTTTGACCGGTGTCATGAAATACAGTTTCTCTAATAATCGAATCCCTCAGATGAAGAGAAATTGAAAGAAGCCATTTCGGAGTGTGTTTTATTTCTCAGATAAATGTCCATTTCCTTTGTTTTGAACATTGCCCCAAACCGTATCTCTAGTAGTTAGCTTTGCTTGCTAATGGTCCTTATGAGCGACACCTTTGAATCGTTTGTTTCGGACGTTACATAATCCACATGTCGCTCGTTTTTTCTTTCAAATAAATGTCCATTTCCTTTGCTTTGAACATTACCCCCAAACCGTATCTCTACTGGCCAATGACACCTTTGAATCGTTTGTTTCGGACGTTACATAATACACATGTCGCTCGTTTTTTCTTTCAAATAAATATCCATTTCCTTTGCTTTGAACATTACCCCCAAAGCGTATCTCTACTGGCCAATGACACCTTTGAATCGTTTGTTTTGGACGTTACATAATCCACATGTCGCTCGTTTTTTCTTTCAAATAAATGTCCATTTCCTTTGCTTTGAACATTACCCCCAAACCGTATCTCTACTGGCCAATGACACCTTTGAATCATTTGTTTTGGACGTTACATAATCCACATGTCGCTCGTTTTTTCTTTCAAATAAATGTCCATTTCCTTTGCTTTGAACATTACCCCCAAACCGTATCTCTACTGGCCAATGACACCTTTGAATCGTTTGTTTTGGACGTTACATAATCCACATGTCGCTCGTTTTTTTCTTTCAAATAAATGTCCATTTCCTTTGCTTTGAACATTACCCCCAAAGCGTATCTCTACTGGCCAATGACACCTTTGAATCGTTTGTTTTGGACGTTACATAATCCACATGTCGCTCGTTTTTTCTTTCAAATAAATGTCCATTTCCTTTGCTTTGAACATTACCCCCAAAGCGTATCTCTACTGGCCAATGACACCTTTGAATCGTTTGTTTTGGACGTTACATAATCCACATGTCGCTCGTTTTTTCTTTCAAATAAATGTCCATTTCCTTTGCTTTGAACATTACCCCCAAAGCGTATCTCTACTGGCCAATGACACCTTTGAATCGTTTGTTTTGGACGTTACATAATCCACATGTCGCTCGTTTTTTCTTTCAAATAAATGTCCATTTCCTTTGCTTTGAACATTACCCCCAAAGCGTATCTCTACTGGCCAATGACACCTTTGAATCGTTTGTTTTGGACGTTACATAATCCACATGTCGCTCGTTTTTTCTTTCAAATAAATGTCCATTTCCTTTGCTTTGAACATTACCCCCAAAGCGTATCTCTACTGGCCAATGATCAATGGACGAGCGAACGGCTGAAGGACGATCGCCGAGGCGGATGTTCCCCTCCCCAACCAGAATATTTTATATTCCACATTGCAATGAGTGCATTTTCTTGTGCCATCTGAATAAAATTACTCTATTTCAGTGATGATAAGAGTGATTCAAGACTTCAATAAATGATTATTAAAATATAACAATTTCTTATTGAGTTTCCACATTGCAACGGTACCATTTCAAGGTGTCATGCAAGCAAACATACTATATTATTTCAGTGCTGATAGAAAGACTGATTTACGATTGTGAGAAATATAATTATTATTACAATAACAATTTAAATTATGTCTCATATGTAGTAGCTCCGTTCTGCTGCTGGACTATTACATTGAGTAAATGCATTTGTCAAAGTTGGTTGGCATACACAAGCCAAGCAAGAACTGTTGAGCTTCCAAAATTGTAAAGTATTGCATGTAGCATTATGCTGGGCTGCATATCAATGTTGACTTATTCTACAGATTCGAATTTCCCTAACCACAGTTGCCTAAAATGGCTTATCATATATTATTCAAATGAAAAGCGTTGGTGAAGGATATAATTTATCATCTGATCAAGTAAGAGCCACACGGTAGACCTACCAACAGAAAAACATGCATATATTATTGTTAGCCATATCCGATGTCAAGCGAACCGACATGGCTCTACTTCCTCTGTCGTCACAATGTTGAACCCATGACGATCGAAATGGGAATTTCTTCGATTAATTAACAGGTCTCAGTGACAAATCAAAATATTGAACATTTTTAGCGTTTTGAGACTACAGACACCTTTTTAACGCTCAATCGCGATATTATATAAAAGTGAGAATGGATCGAGTAAACCAATTTTCACGTTTCCAATTCAATTTATTATTTGGTCGGAAGATCCCGTTTAAAAGGTGTCGAAGAGCGAATGGGTCGCTAATCAATATTATAATATAATTATTTCTATGTCCGTCATAAAATTAAGATTCTTAACGCCGATCTTATACTCAGCGTTGCTAAGCATGACAGATTTGTTATTCAGTGAAGAGTACTTATTTCTTAGTATTTCGCCCTTCCAGTGCAGGTCTGAACATCGACCAATGAAATTCCCACACTCCTCATTGTCCATCGCCAGTTCTTCGGCCTCCTCGCATGCCATATCCAGACATCTCAAGTCACCGTTGATGGCATTCTGCCAGTTATATCGTGGTTGAACGATTAACAGACCAATATTATACATTCTGTGCGTTGCGATAAGGTCTTTCACTAACCGGGAGATTCTAGTTCAACTTGCAAGTAGGCCTGACTGAACAAGGCCGCATCTGGTATTCTACAGGGTGGGCAAAAAACCACGGTTTTTTCTGCCAAATATTTTTTTAAAATTTGGCCATCATGGGTAAAAATGAATTGTCTGTAAGCCTGTAAAATTTCATTTCGAAATTCTTACTTTTGGTCAAGATATTGACAAAAAACATAGCTAAACCGTTCGCTTGGCATGTAGCAGTTTCCGTTTAATGACACCGTGCGATAATAAAGATCTCTAGCATCGTCCTCTCTCAATGTCCGTGCCTGAGGCTAGCACTGGCAGAGTTCAAACAGGGGCTTCAAGGATTTTGAATGAATGAATTAGTTAGTACAGAGTAAACCTTTCGAAAACACTCGAGTGGGGCGCGTTGGTGTAGAGAGTATGTTCGTCGCCTTGCAACCGAAGGGTTGCGGGTTCGAATCCACCTCAAGTCGCCGCGTAAGGACCTTGGGCAAATCATCCACTCGCAATTACTTAGCGCATTGGCGTGACACTCCGATGCAGTGCCTGCTCTGCAGCCGAGAGCGCCTCTGAGTAGAGAGCTTGAAGGGGCGCTTTAACAATTGCGCATACAAACAAACTCGATACTACGTGTGAAGAAGTTTCATTTCGACACCCTTTATTTGTTTTATTTCAAATTTATATAAATTATAAGAAAATTCAGCAAACATTGATACATCATTTATAATTTTTTCACAAAGTAGAAACTCCACACTCTGAAGAGCTGTGAAATATTTCATGTGATAAAGTGATACCGTGATAAAAGTTCTTAGTTTTAACAACTGCACGTTGTTTTTAATCATGAATTATTTTCATCCATCCAGTTTCCATGTAATCATAAATTCCTTTCAATTGTCCAGCTTATGTTTAACCTTTCAACTCATATATAATCATGCATTCTTTTTATCAATCCAACTTCTGCTTAGGTCATGAATTCTTTTCGTCAGCGCAACTTTTGTTTTATCAATAATTATTTTGATCGTGCCAGCCTCATTTGTTCATGAGTTATTTTCATCAACCCAACTTATATGTTAGCATGAATTGATTTCTTCAATCCAGCTTCCATACAATCATGAATTCATTTCAGCAGTGTAGTTTCTGTTTAAGCAACGGCCATTTTCATCCATGCAGGCTGCAGCTTCTATTTAATTGTGAAATGTTTTCGTACATCGAAATTCTGTGTTCGGACTTCGGACGAATTATTTTTATCAATTAAACTTCGACTTAATCATGAAGTAAAGACTGCACGAAGATTATTGGTTTTCTAGCATTATGATAAAGTGATTTGAAGGTGTTTAAGCGAGACAGTTTGGGTACATTAACAATTGCTGGCGACGACTCTGCATCGATATGAATCACACATTCGAATCCAGAATAATTATGCTTGCAAGCGTTCGACCAATCAAACAACTCAACTACGATTACGATGACTCCAATTATATCCCGCAGTCGATCGATCGAGTCGACCGTAACTCGATTAAGTCGAGTCGAGTCAAGTCAAGTCGAGTCGATCTAAATATCGTCGACTCAATCGATTTGCAAGTCGAGTCGATCGTTAGTGTTGACAAGTCGTTGATCTCGACTCCGGAATATTTTACTTACTACCTTTTATCGATTGGGCAGAAAATGACCAACGTGATTCTAATTATGCGATTCTGTGTTAGACCACAATTGTAAATAATGAACTCCGTGACCACTGTGGAAGTTAAAGATTACAGATGCGCAATTTTTTACAGCTTACGATGATAATGAAGCGATTAAAGACAGTGACCGGTCTGATAGCCGCCATACTGGATTTCAGACATCAAGTCACATCTGGTATAATTCTCAATAGTTCAATAATCCACATTTCTTGAAAGAAATTGTTCTGACGTAATTTCGTCTTTTTTGACTTAATATCAACTTACCGTCACATATGTGGGCCATCTTGAATTTTTAACCTTAGCATGAACTTGTTCCAGAAATTTCTGTTGACTCCATTTCTAATACTAACCAATCAACGCTCAAGTATCCTCATACAAGGTTTCGTGTTTTACCTGCCGAACAACGATAGTTTTGCAATTAATTTTTATAAATTACTATTCACCAAATAAACGAAAAGTTATAAATAGCCTAAGCAACTAACGACTTAAAGGTGTTTTGGCTTAACTAGGCAATTGCAGAAACAAGCGATTTAAGGGGTGTTCAAACTTAACTAGGCATTGGCAAAAATAGACGAAATAATTAAAGGTGTTCAATCTTAATTGTGTCTGACGTGCATTTTCAGTATCATCACAGGTTTTACCTCAAAATGTGTCCAAATGAACCCTCTACAAAGAGCTAAAATGTCAAAATTTGATTCCATGCGAAAAAAGTTCGATTTGGAAAAAACCTTTTGGTAGCCCGATGGTTTAATTGGCGTTAGATTAATCACGCGTATCCCGAAATAACTGACAAACAGTTCCGTGACGAATCGTCCACTTGACGAATAGTGACTCTCTCTTGAAAAAAAACACGTCTGGAGTTCGAGTCGAACAAATAATTATTATAAACACACCAAAGAGCAATGGACGTACATTGTTACCAGCAAGAACACACGGCTGTTCAGGCTGCATTTGTACCCAATGACCAAGAAACGTGAAGATTCTAATGCATGCTGCAAGTGGTTGCGTTTCCAGGTATTAAATAAATTCATAGACGAAATGAGTTCATTTGATCGACCGTTTAATTTACGAAGTCTGCAAAGAATGCAAGGCTGATGGTCACACATAGCTAACTAGGAAAAGCAAATCACTAGTTCGCGAAATACAGGTGCTCGACAAATTCAACTCAACTCCAGGACATTAACCAGTGGCGGCGCCAGGATTTCAGGTTTGGGGGGGCTGAAGCCCCAAACCCTTCCTCACTCCCAGTGACGCAACTAGAACAATTCCTTCCCAGTGCGGTCATAATGCAATCGCCGAATGCATGAACGAAGCATATACCGACCAGGCGGTGTGGGGGCAGTGGCGGCGCCAGGATTTCAGGTTTGGGGGGGCTGAAGTCCCAAACCCTTCCTCACTCCCAGTGACGCAACTAGAACAATTCCTTCCCAGTGCGGTCATAATGCAATCGCCGAATGCATGAACGAAGCATATACCGACCAGGCGGTGTGGGGGAGCGTGGTAAGCTCCTCCAGCGGGGCCTGGGGCGGAGCCCCAGAAACAAACGCTTTTTGGCTGTTGACATTGACTAGAGCACGTTACAGGCTCTTGTTTGCTAGCTGTTTGTGAACGTTTAAGTCCAGAAAAAAATTTGAATTTCCACATTGCTGTAGTAGCATTTTAGGATGTCGTTTTAATTAAATGGCTCATCATTTCAGTGCTGAAAGTCGTGATTTAAGATCTCAAAAGTGAAAACTTGGAAATTTTTAATAAATATCCACACCGAAACGGCAACATTTTAAGCTGTCGCTTCAACAAATTCGGAATAATTATTGTATAATATTTTTGGACGCGGAAAAAGGAAAGTTCTTCAGTTTGTGAACGCTGCTTTGAAATTTAAAGCTTCATATGACATATTTTTTAAAGACAGTCGGGCAAAATTTAATGTTGACACACATTTGCAATTGCACACCTTTTTAAAAGTATAATTGCAACTAATGCTGAATGCAGTGGTGCTTTGGGTTTTTTTATAGCACGTCTGGATTTCGAGAAATCTGAAATATTTAATTTTGGCACACATTTGGAATTGCACACCTTTTTTACTATAATTGCGTATAATGCTCAATGCAGTGTTGTTTTTGTTTTTCTTGTAGCACGTCAGGTTTTTGAGAAAACTGAAATATTTAATTTTGGCACACATTTGGAATTGCACACCTTTTTTACTATAATTGCGTATAATGCTTAATGCAGTGTTGTTTTTGTTTTTCTTGTAGCACGTCAGGTTTTTGAGCAAACTGAAATATTTAATTTTGGCACACATTTGGAATTGCACACCATTTTTTACTATAATTGCAATTAATGCTGAATGCAGTGGTGTGTTTGTTTTTCTTGTAGCACGTCAAGTTTTTGAGAAAACTGAAATATTTAATTTTGGCACACATTTGCAATTGCACACCTTTTTACTATAATTGCAATTAATGCTGAATGCAGTGGTGCTTGGGTTTTTTTTGGTTTCACGTCTGGTTTTCGAGGAAACTGAAATATTTAATTTTGGCACACATTTGGAATTGCACACCTTTTTTTCTATAATTTCAATTAATGCTTAATGCAGTGGTGTGTTTGTTTTTCTTGTAGCACTTCAAGTTTTTGAGAAAATTGAAATATTTAATTTTGGCACACATTTGGAATTGCAAACCTTTTTTTACTATAATTGCAATTAATGCTGAATGCAGTGGTGTTTTTTTTTTTTACTTGTAACACGTAAGATTTTTGAGAAAATTGAAATATTTAATTATAGCACACATTTGCAATTGCACACCTTTTTTTACTATAGTTGCAATTAATGCTGAATGCAGTGGTGATTTGTTTTTTTTGGAGCACGTCTGGTTTTCGAGAAAACTGAAATATTTAATTTTGGCACACATTTGGAATTCAACACCTTTTTTTCTATAATTTCAATTAATGCTTAATGCAGTGGTGTGTTTGTTTTTCTTGTATCACGTCAAGTTTTTGAGAAATCTGAAATATTTATTTATAGCACACATTTGCAATTGCACACCTTTTTTACTATTCATTCATTCATTCATTCGGACATTTATTTAGCGCTCCTTCAAGAAAAACTACTCAGAAGCGCTCCCAACTCCAGCGCGCACAAAAAGAACAGTTTTAAGTTTAGTAAGGAAGGATCCTGGTAGAGTTCCAGGGTGTAGGCGTAGCTCAAAAGGAAGGCCATTCCAGACCACTGGTCCAACCACAGAAAAGGCTCGATCCTTCATGGTAGTAGTACGAGCAAAAGGAACTAAGAGGACTCCCCTATCAGCAGAGCGTAGCTGACGACGTCCTTGGATACCCAATGTAGAGCTGCATAGCTCACGGAGGTAAGTTGGGGCAAGGCCTTGACAACATCGCCATACCAATGCAGCTACCCTGAACTCGATACGCTGGCGAATAGGGAGCCAGTGAAGTACCTCAAGCATGTAGTTTGAGACATGATCATACTTAGGGATTTTCCCAATTAGGCGTGCAGCAGAGCGCAACACCCGGTCAAGACAAGTCAATCTGCTGGATGGGAGGCCAACGTAGAGCGAAGAGCAATAGTCGATGCGAGATGTAACGAAAGAATGCACTAAAGTAAGAGTAGCAGCAGACGTAAGAGAACGGATGACAGTGCGAAGCTGGCGCAGCTGATAATAGCAGTCTCGAGCAAGACGGTGAAGTTGAGGAGCAAAAGTTAGTTCTTGGTCAAGTTGGACACCGAGGTCATGAACCGTGTTTGCAAAGACAAAGCCAGGAAACTCAGATGCAAGAGAAAATAGATCAAGCTTGGCAAGCTGCTGCCGTGTGCCCAACCAAATAAATTTTGTCTTAGATGGGTGAACTATAATTGAAATTAATGCTGAATGCAGTGGTGCTTTGTTTTTTTGGAGCACGTCTGGCTTTCGAGAAAACTGAAAAATTTAATTTTGGCACACATTTGGAATTGCACACCTTTTTTTCTATAATTTCAATTAAAGCTTAACCTTTTTAAAATTATAATTGTATTTATGGACAATTAAAAAAATGGACTTTAAAAAAAACTTTCACTATTCGGAAAAATGGTATGTTTTTATGAGATTTTCAACTCGATGATCAAAAAAGGTCATCAACTTCCTTGGTCGAGAAATTTTTTTAGCCCCCAAGATCGGCAACCAAACTTCGCCCATGGAAGTTGTGCAGTTCTAAAAATTCCTTTAAACAAATTTTGGTTCGACTATTCGGTTTCACGGGTCGCTTATAAAAGCAGCGGTTGATACCGTTTTAGAGGTGTTTTGGCCTGCGCTTTATTAATCAGGAGTTTAACGACATCTTTTTGCTACAAAGGCTGTTTACGTCTTTACAGGTGTTAACGTATGTCCATTCTCTTTTGTTCAACTGTTCAGCAGTTTTTGTCCTTTTTCTCTCTTTTTTCTTTTCCTTTTTCCGAAGTTTGATAGCAATATTATTATACATTTGCGCATTTTATGATGTTCACATAAAAGCAACATTATAGGCTTTCTTCCGGTCCCATACCTATAAAAGCAGTGGTTGACACCGTTTTAGAGGTGTTTAAAGTCCGGCGCTTTTGCAGTCCGGATTTCACGGGTCGCTAACAAAAGCAGCGTTTGACGTAAGCATCTATGCTTTGATAATGTAGTTGAATCATTGTCTAGTATCCTTATTAAGAAATAAGCCGTTATAGAAATTTTCCGCATTTTGCTTTGGGGGGGCTGAGCCGCCTTTAGGGGGCTTAGCCCCCCCAGCCCCCCCCCCCCCCCCCCTAGCGCCGCCACTGACATTAACTCTTTTCGGTTAAAGTGCATTTTAACATATTTAAATATTCGCCATTGCATGGGTTTCAATGCTTATCAGATACAAGTCGGATTGACGAAAAGAACTCTTGCAAATTGGAAATCAGATTAAACAAAATAATTTTCAGTGAAATCGGACTGGGATTTGTTAAACCATATTGCTGAAATCAAAGCTGATTTGAAGAACAGCAATTTTTAATTTTTAACAGGGTGTAGACCTACTTCTTTTGTTTTATCAAGGTAGGCGTATAGTTGTCATCAATCTAATTACTCAAATATCAAGAAGTTCAGATCACGTCCCGATTTTTGAAAAATTACACAGCTTAATCATAATTTATCCTGTGATGCAACGACTGATCCAACTTTGATTATAATCATTTCAAAATAGATATTTTCTTTTCACATTTTAATTATATATACATATAATGATTGCAATTTAAAGGTGTCTAAGATATATCTATCAATCTGCTGTCGGTAAATAACTGAAAGACCATACATTTGTCCGCCCATCTTAATCAATCAATCGATTAAAATAAAAATAACCATTTTTGAAGGCATCAATTGAACACAAACAAAAATAACCACATTGGTGATTAAAATAGCACAAATAATAATCAGCACATCGTAAACTAAGAGATGATAATTATCCGGTTGTGCACTAAAAATGGAGCTCAAAGGGACAAGTCCCGCTATCAGAGGTACCCCAATATCAATCGAATAAGAAGCCTGTTAGTGCCCGGTATATGGTTAGTATATGGTTAGTTTTAAACGTGTCCTTGGTAGGCCTACCAAATCTAATGAATGTGGTTTTTTACTAATAACTAATGTTTAGAGTACAACCATACAGTGGGAGTTTGAGAGAAGTTAAAAGTACCCTGGTAAGTGATTAGAATAATATCGTGTGCAGAAATGCAGGATAAGAGACAGATAGAGACTTGTCAGCGAATACAGAGAAGGAAGCCAGAGGCTAGCTTACGATGGGCCTTCCAGGAAAGGATCCTACAGGAACATCATGCTACGAGAGACTCAGTTATTAGACGGGGACGTCAGAGAAAGAGGCATTCTGCGCTTAGCTCGCAATCATAATTATATGAAACGTGCAAAATAAAAGCGACTGGAGAGCAGACTCTAAGAATCTTGTATATTGTTTAACCCTCGGGCTACCAAGGGGGGGTGGTTGCCACCCCCCCCCTAGGTTTTTCGCAAATCAAACGCGTTCCGTCTGGAATAAAATGTTGAAAAAATTGGTAGCTGTAGAGGATTCATTGGGACACATTTTGAGCTAAAACTTTTGATGATGCCCCCTACCGTTCAAAAGTTACACCCGATATACCCAAGGTACCAGGGGGGGTGGATACCACCCCCCCTAGAATATCGTCTGTAACTTTTCCGCCCCTTAATATTAAGAGACACAAATTATACCATTCTATAGAGGGAATGTGGGGCTACATTTCCATGCTCATTGAGTTGTCTTATGACAACCGGAAGTGCTCAAAATAAATTAAAATATATATATATAAAGGTGTTTTATTTTCATAAAATTGTCATGTTTTTTCTATTATAACTTATCCATAATTTATTTTTTAATAGAAATAAATTATGCCATTCTGTAGAGGGCATTTAGGGCTATTTTTTAATACTAAATAATTTAAAATTTGATGACCGGAAGTGCTCAAAATAAATTAAAATGTATAAAAAATTTGGGGTTTTTTGCAACGCGAACCGATATGTGTGCGTAAACGTTTTTCAGCGGCTAAAACATGTTTTTTTGTTTTGATTTAACATAAAACAGAATTATTACTAGTTTTTATAGTTGAATATTGGACTTTATTATATGTAAACTACTTTTTATATATAAATCATGTATAAAACACACAGAATCTAATATATTCCCTATGCGTAAGCATACATTTTGTGGAATCGACGGGTACCCATGGTAAAAAATTCATAATTTCGAGGTGCCTTCATATTTTCTAAACCTAAATATACCATCTTGTGCAGAAATGAATGCTGAATCAAATGGTGTATTACAATTTATGATATCTCAAACCAAACCCAAAATCCAGGGGGGGGGGGTGGTAACCACCCCCCCCCCCCTTGGTAGTCAGTGTTACAAAAAAGCTTGGTAGCCTGAGGGTTAAAGGTATGTATACATACGCTATATTATGTCTTGCTAACCTGTTCACGTGTTCAGTATCTCTTCTTTCTGATTGGATATTCCTCAGTTGCATTTAATTATTTTACGCATGCAACCAATTTATAGAGTTGTTGAAACAGAATTAAAGGCGTGCAAAGGTATTGTGCAGTTATTCAACAATTGAATGACCGCAGTATCAGCAATAAAGATTAAGGTAATCATTGCAATAAAAAGAATAGATATATATATATATATATATATACATTATTTCAAGTATTATTCTAAAGTCCTTATAATTTTTGATTCTCATTGTACAATATTACATAACAATATAACATAACAATATAACATAACAATGGCTATTGATTTTATTTTTGGACAAAAGTATGTTATGCTTTAGACATTTCTATCCGTCACTCCATGTCCTTGTTGAAGTCCATCGTCTCCGCGAAAAACCTATGCGGACGTCCTGTATTCTCTAATTGATTCCGTCCTCGTGGATGAAATGTCGCAGGATCTTCTGTGCGAACTTTCCAAGCAGAAGCCAATCACAACTGAACACATTCTTCAGTAGAAGGAAGAAACTTGACGATCGGATGTACAGCAACCAAACCAAGCACATGTTGGCTTTATTGTAAATTGTAATTCGCAAATTCTATAGCGCCAGTTTTTAATGCACACAAGACATCAACTGAGGTCTCACCTAAGAAAATCGTATTCAGGTCAATATATAGAAGTAGCTAAATATAACGAAGGTTTTTGGATTATTTTATGAGGAACGTTCTCAAAGTTTCGCTCGCTCTAGACACCTGTAAAACGTTATTAATGAATAGTAGGCTGTATATATCAACCCATCGTAAAACAAGGAATCTCATCTGGCAAGTAGATGACTTTTCTTTGCTTCTAAGTCCCAGATTAACAAAGCATGAACTGACTCGAAATAGTAGATCCTAAGATTTCCTTATGGTATATTCTTGTTTTGCCCATACATTTTTTTGTGAATATTACGATTGGACCACATAATTGTTATATCGTGTGTTTTCCTCGAGCTTATTGTGTTGCATTGTATTCTATTGTATTGTATAATCAGCATTTTTAGCGCCTCTACAGGAGTGGCTCTTCAGAGGCACCCTCAGCGTGACAGCCCCGAGGAAAATAAGAAAGACTTCAGGCAGCGAAGGGCCGAAGATGACACCCCTAAAAAGATCTTATTACGGATAGTGGGAGGGAGGTAATTCCACATAGAAGGGCCTACAATGGCAAAGGCACGGCCGCACGGTGCTGTGCCATGGCAGACCTTGCTCTTGGAACCTTGAGATCTAGTCAATCAGCAGACCTAAGAGGGCGGGAAGAGACTGCAGAGAGGGATTCGTGCATAAAATCTCAAAGGGTATTTATAAGCTTGTCCAGTTTGAGTTTTTGAAACAAAGAGCTTCCCCCAAACTGGTAACCCATGGGTTGATGTAGACCTTACAGAGTGATGCTGACAGGAAAGTATGCATAAGACAGCAACAACAGTTACTATAAGAAGTCAATCCGAACTGACAAAATTGCGATTTCTTTCTTTCATTCGGTACGACAGAGTATACTTAAAGTATTATGACCACTGCATTTAAATTTTAAGCTGTCGGCATATGGCATACGAGGAATAAAAATAGATTATGTCTCCTTTCATACTAAGTTTAATGTGTTTAAGTAGAGCCAAATAATTTGGATACTTTTTACTGTTCAACTGGATGATGGCTGTTCTTTTTCGGTAACCTATATAAAGGACCTCAGAGGAAGTACGTGTCGTTCCACAAGGGCGGATACAGAACGTTTCGAAGGGGGGGTCAAATTTTCGGTCTTGTTTGTGGAACAGGGGAAAAATTTTGTGGATTTTTAGTCATTGACCAATTTTTCAGGGAAAAGATACCAATTCATCCGCCCAAAAAGTTGATCCTTTTTTTGTCATCGACCAATTTTCCGGGGAAAAGATACCAATTCATCCGCCCCAAAAAGTTGGTGATTTTTTTTTAGTCATCGACCAATTTTCCGAGAAAAAGAAAGGAGATACCCTCGTTATTTCAACCGCTAAATCGAATCGAGGGGGGGGCCACGTCCCATACGATTTTTTCGTGGGGGGAGGGCTGATGTCCTGTTTTTCTCTCCCGCTACATTTATTGAATGGCTTCATCAAACCAAATGGGGGCCACGTCCCATGCAATTTTTAAATGGGGGGGGGATGCCCGGATTGGCCCCCTGGATCCGCCCCTGTCGTTCCAGGTTATGCAACCTGCAGCAATTGGTCATCGGGGGCCACACGATTGGCGCTGAAAATTTTGCGATATCTGCAGGTAGATATATATATATATATATATATATATTTATATATACATGCATAATTATATATATATATATATATATAATGCATAATTATATATAAAGTGTGATGATTAAAGACGGTTCTCAAAGTCTCTGAATAATAATAGCCGTGCCTAGCAGGCTAGCAATAGTAGCCTAGTAGTTTCCACTGCTTGCGACATTTTATGACTGTGGTCAACCGTCGACGATTTATGGCGACGTCAATCACTTCTGTCAATGCCAGCCGTCTTTGTTGACGTCAACATTTCGGACGACGCCAACCGTTTCTGTCGACGTCAATCATTTCTGTCGACGTCAATGTTTCGACCTAAATAATTTGCTTTTACGTCACCATTTCCTTGCCGAGTCTAACTGATGATGAAGACAAAGGACTGTGTAGTTAATTGGATTTTGTCGAAAGTTGTACAAAGATTATCCCTGCAGTGGGTCGAGACCATACAGAAGGTGCAGAGCTACTACGTGGCCAGATCCTAACAGGAAGCATTATAATTATGTATTCGATATTCAGATAGCTTTTTGTTCTCCGAAGATTCTGCATTTCTTTTGCGATGGTATTAGAAAAAATCTTGAGGATTGAGGGCAGCGGTTCGGTACATGGTATGCGATGTTGCTAAACGCTAAAACAAGCACAATGATAATAACCTATTTAGACACCTCTAAAATGTTGTCCACCGCCACTGCTGCCATTGCCACCATCACCACCACCACCGCCACTGCTGCCATTGCCACCATCACCACCGCCGCCCCACCGCCAATGCCGCCATCGCCACCACCATCACCACCACCACCGCCACTGCTGCCATTGCCACCATCACCACCACCACCGCCACTGCTGCCATTGCCACCATCACCACCGCCGCCCCACCGCCAATGCCGCCATCGCCACCACCATCACCACCACCACCGCCAATGCCGCCATCGCCACCATCACCGCCGCCCCACCGCCAATGCCGCCATCGCCACCACCATCACCACCACCACCGCCACTGCTGCCATTGCCACCATCACCACCGCCGCCCCACCGCCAATGCCGCCATCGCCACCACCATCACCACCACCACCGCCACTGCTGCCATTGCCACCATCACCACCGCCGCCCCACCGCCAATGCCGCCATCGCCACCACCATCACCACCACCACCGCCACTGCTGCCATTGCCACCATCACCACCACCACCGCCACTGCTGCCATTGCCACCATCACCACCGCCGCCCCACCGCCAATGCCGCCATCGCCACCACCATCACCACCACCACCGCCAATGCCGCCATCGCCACCATCACCGCCGTCCCACCGCCAATGCCGCCATCGCCACCACCATCACCACCACCACCGCCACTGCTGCCATTGCCACCATCACCACCGCCGCCCCACCGCCAATGCCGCCATCGCCACCACCATCACCACCACCACCGCCAATGCCGCCATCGCCACCATCACCACCACCACCGCCAATGCCGCCATCGCCACCATCACCACCACCACCGCCACTGCTGCCATTGCCACCATCACCACCGCCGCCCCACCGCCAATGCCGCCATCGCCACCACCATCACCACCACCACCGCCAATGCCGCCATCGCCACCATCACCGCCGCCCCACCGCCAATGCCGCCATCGCCACCACCATCACCACCACCACCGCCACTGCTGCCATTGCCACCATCACCACCGCCGCCCCACCGCCAATGCCGCCATCGCCACCACCATCACCACCACCACCGCCAATGCCGCCATCGCCACCATCACCACCACCACCGCCAATGCCGCCATCGCCACCATCACCACCACCACCGCCACTGCTGCCATTGCCACCATCACCACCGCCGCCCCACCGCCAATGCCGCCATCGCCACCACCATCACCACCACCACCGCCAATGCCGCCATCGCCACCATCACCACCATCACCACCACCACCGCCAATGCCGCCATTGCCACCATCACCACCACCACCGCCACTGCTGCCATTGCCACCATCACCACCGCCACAGCCGCCAACGCCACCGCTGTCATAAAAGTCATCATAACCACCATCTCCGGCAGCACTAATCATTTTACTCCTCCATAAAGTTTATCAATCATTTATAGACGAAGACGCTAATAAGTAATTGCATCCTCCAAAATCGTGGAAATCAAGTTCTTTCGTGGGCGACGAAGTCAATCGAAGTCTGGTAGTCGTATAAGGTTGCGTGTTGACGTTCATATTGACTTCTTTGAAAAGTTATAATTCGCGATAACAAGAAACTTTTTGCAAACCTTAGTAACGTTTATAAGTTATTTACAAATATGGAGGATGTCGCATAATGAACATCATCGGTCGAATTGGTATTTGGTATTTTATTAAATAACGCAAATATATGACAGCGTACTAAGTTGAAACAAAGACGGAGAAGACATAATATTGAGAGCAGATGGATTGACGGCAGCAGGGAATTGGGGATGCAGAATTCCAGTGTACACAATATTACCATTGCAGCTGTGCAAAACTTTATATGTGTTACAATAATTATTAATACAATAAACAACAATATAGATTGTCAGGTGATGGACATAGACATCCATCCTCCTATCATCTCCGATCACGGTCCTGTGATCGCCTCCATTCCTTTTATTCTAGAACAGCCACTCGATCCTCATTACAAGACAGATTCGAAATTGGAAAAGCTTGGATCGCGCGGTTTTTAGAGCAACGATTCAGGACCATCCTCTCTTCAAAGATGTTGAATCAATTCCTACGCAGTGTGTCACTGAACTATTCGATTCCTACGAAGCTGTGATGACCGAGATCATCGACACTTTCTTACCATTGCGTTCCGTTAAGACTCGTCATCGCCCGCAGCGGCTGTCTCCGTGGTTCAAGGTAGAGTGCAGAGCGCTCCGTCGACGCGCCCGCTGTCTGGTGAGGATTTACAGACGAACGCGCTCTCCTCAAGATCAAACCACGTGGATTCAGTTCATTTGGAAGATGCATACCGCTTACCGGTAGAGAGAGCGCGAATACTGGGAGGCGGTCATCACTCGCCAGTCAACGGAGCCAAAGAAGTTTTGATCGACATTGAACAACCTTCTCGGTCGTCAATCAGCCAACCATCAATCGCAGTCACAGCCGACGTTTACTGCGGACGCATTCCTCGAGCACCAAACAAATTGTTTCAAGTTCAACGGCCTCTGTTGTCATAAGCCGTCGTAAATCTGGATTCCATGGTTTTCGGTTTCGTATACTTTCGTGAATTTGGACAATATAATGAACTTACAAAAGAAAGCGCAAATATCTTAACTATTAGTCCTCCTTCTTCCCTTGATGACCTTCTGTCTTGCTATAATTCCACTCTTTCCGACCTCCTTGACATTCACGCACCACTCAGCACCAAACCCAGCTCACATGCCATTAACCCTTGGTTCACCTCCTACCTCCAAGCTTTTATAACCTTCAGTAGGCGACTTCAGCACATCTACCAGGCGCCACTGACTTTCTGTCTCAGTGGTGTAGCCAGGAATTTAAGATGGGGGTTGGGATTAGAGGTTTTATGGCCTGGCCGGATGCCCTTTCTGACACCAACCCAACAATAATTATTACAGTAATTAAAAACGGGAATAAAGCAACAAAGGGAATAAAGTAAGAAAAACAATTGTTACTAGAAGCAATTGTTTTGTTTTTCTTATTTAAGTAGATAAATAACATTTAAAAAATGTTTTCCAAGGCCATTGGGGGGGGGGGTAACCAACGAAACCCCTTGTAAACGCAACTGCTCTGTCCAGAACAAAAGCCCTCTCAAACCTTGATAAAAAATCTTGATAAGGAAAACCTTTCAAATTACCGACCCATCTCCTTTACTATATAAATTAACCGAACGAAGTGTCCTTGCCCAGCTAAACAATTACCTCTCATCCAACTCACTCCTCAACCCCCCACCAATCTTGCTTCACTAAACATCACTCCACAGAAACTCTACTTGTCTCTATGTTTAATAAACTGGTTTCTGCCGTCACTCATCAGCAAGTCTCCTGCCTCTGCCTCCTCGACATCTCCGCTGCATTCGACACCATCGATCACAATCTCCTTCTTAATCGACTCTCTTCTTCTCTTGGCGTGATGCCATATAACGCGAAACCGCACAATATTCGAAGACGGAACTCTTTTCGCCGCGGTCCCGATATCGGTTCACACCCGACGAATGATGAAGACGGTGACGAAAGTCAGTGAAAATCGTTCGTAATGATGACGTCTCCGCCGCAAGATGACAGGCCTGTGGTCACCTGTGGCGCCACGTAGAGGTGGAAAGAGGAACGAATTGAGTCGCTTTGTTTTTCGTCTGCGTCTATCTTGTCTTCTTGTCAATTCTGTTCGTCTGTGCTTCTAACGCCACTGCGTATGGACCTTGAGCAATTCATTCACCTTAGACACCTTTAAAACGTAATAAAAATGCTATATAAGTGTAAGATGCCGAAGTTCTGTTTGAATTCTTCTTAGCTCCTGAATTACGATCCTTTTAAGTTCATCCACCATCATTACTAATCGCATCATCACCTTCTCCTATATCCATCACACCTCGGGTTTTTCATTCGAAACTTAAGACACTCCGTTTCAAGAACTCTTACCCTGTCTCATCTGATCCTCCACCCAGGGCTGTTTTTTAATGAATTTTTAGAACTGCTCAACTCCTTCTTTTCTTTCTCATTCTCCATGGTGAATTCCTTCCAATCGGAGGACAATGACCGTTTTTGATAGTTGTCAGAAGTGCTTTTGCAGCTGCACAAATCCATTTAGAACTGCACATTTTGTGTACAACTGCACGTTAAAAAAGCCCTGCCTCCACCATCCAATTCCCGCACAGACGACACCCGCTTTAGTATAGCCTAGCTGTTCCGCGCATTTGATCCTATGGTAACTCGACCCGGACCACCAAGGACTAATTCTCACGAAAACCCTTCTGACTCAACGCAACGCTCGTGAAAAAGCTGGTGCCTCGCGCTTGGCATTCGAGTAGCGCTTCAGAAATTTCCAATTTTCGATAACGATTACAATCTCTTCAGCATAACAATTTTCTCAAGTTCCTGTGTCATTCCATAGACACCTGTTAAATTGACTTTTCACAGGCTATATGAACAGGTTTTGAAACAAAAATTTTGCATCACATTGTGTCTGAGTCGTTTTTGCGTTAGATCCTTCTGTTAGGACGTTTATGGATGGGTGGATCCAGATTTGACCAGGGTCTATGACAACAGAGGCCGTTACCCTGGACAGAAATTTGGTTTGGCATACTACTGTAACAGTCTGCGGACGTTTATATATTACAGTATTTTTATATACGAAGTTGGCGGAACGTTTATTTTATCAAGTTTCTAAATCTTGTTTGAGTAGGAAAATAATTCTAAAAGTAGTTGTCATAGAATGCTCACACATTATTTTTTGTAAGTTATAATTATAATATAATTATGTGTTGTTTAGAAGATGACTAGTTATAACAGATAACTCCAAAATTAAGCTGTTTCATCGATTTTGATGAAGTCAATTCAACTTTCCCATTGACTTTTTGCCATTGGCATTTAACCCCTTAGCGTGGAATAAAAAAATTCTTAACTCTCACCCAGTATGTAATTGTTTTTCATAATTTTTTCACGATGTTGTTGTAATCCACTCTTTTTTATGGTGACCTCAATTTTTAATATTTTTTATCGGATCCGAGAAAACATGGATATCATCATTGAATCGTTGTAATTCATGTTAAACAGAGCGTTCCTAAACAACTTAATGCCTTGTCAATGCTACCCTTTGTTGAACGAGGTAACTTGGCGTTTAGAGGCGCATGTAAACAAGAGTGAAAATCTTTATCATAGCCTTAACCCTCAGGCTACCAAGCTTTTTTTGTAACACTGACTACCAAGAAGGGGGGAGGTGGTTACCACCCCCCCTGGATTTTGGGTTTGGTTTGAGATATCATAACTTGTAATACACCATTTGATTCAGCATTCATTTCTGCACAAAATGGTATATTTAGGTTCAGAAAATATGAATGCCCCTCGAAATTATAAATTTGTTACCATGGGTACCCGTCGATTCCACAAATTGTATACTTACGCATAAGGAATATATTAGATTCTGTGTGTTGTATACATGATTTATATATAAAAAGTAGTTTACATATAATAAAGTCCAATATTCAACTATAAAAACTAGTAATAAGTCTGTTTTATGTTCAATCAAAACAAACAAAAAACATGTTTTAGCCGCTGAAAAACGTTTGCGCACAAATATCGGCTTGCGTTGTAAAAAAAATCCCAACATTTTCACACATTTTAATTTATTTTGAGCACTTTCGGTCATCAAAAGACAAATTATTTAGTCTCAGAAAATAGCCCTAAATGCCCTCTACAGAATGGCATAATTTATTTCTATCAACAAATAAATTATGGATAAGTTATAATAGCAAAAACATGACAATTTTATGAAAATAAAACACCTTTATATATATTTAAATTTATTTTGAGCAATTCCGGTTGTCAAAAGACAACTCAGTGATCGCGGAAATGTAGCCCCGCACTCCCTCTATAGAATGGTATAATTTGTGTTTCATAATGTTAAAGGGCGGAAAAGTTACAGACGATATTCTAGGGGGTGGTATCTAACCCCCCCTGGTACATTGGGTATATCGGATGTAACTTTTGAACGGTAGGGGGCATCATAAAAATGTTTAGCTCAAGATGTGTCCCAATGAACCCTGTACAGCTACCAATTTTTTCAAAATTTTATTCCAGACGGAACGCGTTTGATTTGCGAAAAACCTAGGAGGTGTGTCAACCACCCCCACTCCCCTTGGTAGCCCGAGGGTTAATATAGCACAGAAGCTCCCACGTTGCCATTATAGCAAATGATTGTGCTTGAGTGATGCTATGCAATTTTTTAACGCTAGACATTGACCAATCCGCGTCGAACAAGTAAAGGACATTATTTTAGGCGTTACAGTAGGCCTACCGTCGAAGGATGTGTTCAGCTGTCAGTGGGGGCGGTGGTGTAGTGGGTATGTTCGTTGCCTTGCAGCCGGAAGGTTGCAGGTTCGAAACCAGCTCAAGTCGCCGCGTAGTAACCATAGGCAATTGTTTTACTCACAATTGCTCAGCGAATCGTGAAATTCCGATACAGTGCCCGCGCTTTATTCTGGAGCGCCTCTGAGCAGTAGAGCTTTAACCCATTAGTGCCTGATTTTTCAAATTCATCTCAAAATATGAAAACTTTGTTGCAAATGATGAGTTTGGACAATACCTAACACAAATTCTGCACAATTTTGGCTTTCGATGCTTTAGGAGCAGTTTTTTGTAGCGTCCCATTTTGGGGGACGCTAGGCACGAATGGGTACGTGAAGATTGACATTGTGATGTGTGCATGTTACATCACTCAAGACTGTTGATACAGTCAAATTAAGAAAACAGATAAATAATTTGCACTCAGAATAACTTAAAATAAAATGTATATGCAAAATTGCAACAAAATTGGCATGTTTGAATGCATTTATATGCCAAATTGCTCACATTTTGAAATGAATTGCTTACACGCAACAAATCATAGCAATGCTGTTCATGTCTCAGATCAATATCCTGTAGCAATGGCAACCAACACTGTTACAGAAAGCTTATAAAACAGTTACATGAAGCTTTTCAATTGCTAAAGTGCAAGTGACTAGTCTTGTGTAGTAGATTATTGGCCTAGCCTCCTTATGTGGACCGACATTTCATTTTTCTCAAACTTTTGCAGACCTTCATTCGCACAATGCATCTGAGTTACAACAGAGGGGATTTAGTGCTAAAGTGCAAGTGAAGGTCATACTTTCTGGTTCGTCCAGCCAGCTTATCCTTTCCCTGTGTTCAGATCCATGCACTTAAATTCTATTTTATACAGCTCGATCAAAGGAAGTGAAAATCTTCACATTTGTTGGCTTTCATTGTCTCAATAATGGTATATTTTGCTCATCTGCTGTAGCAGTCACAGAATGGTAAATAAGTAGTCATAGCAGCCTACACAACATAGTTGTTGCTATGAACCAACCGCACCAAGTTGGGAACCCACAGACTCCAACTCCATTATATGTCTGACTTAGCACAGTAACCATGTGGTGAATTAATGAGCATTCTGTGTAGCCAACACAGGCTTAGTTGCAGGCTGAGAGTGGTAAAGAAGTGGCAAAGGACCACTAGTTGTTAGTAGGAATCAACTGAATTGACAACCATTACGCCAGCCGACTAATCCAGGGTTGTTATCCATGTACCAACTCATCCACATGGATGTGAATCAGACCAAAAGCCGATAAAGCCGAGTGGTGTATTCAACATAGTGCGATACCGTTGCCTAGTCATTAGGCCTACCTGATATTGTAGCAGGCCTAACTGGAATATGTTACAAGAAAGTGATATTCATTACAATGCACAACGGCATTTCTTGAGTTTTCATGACACCTTGGACTAGAATGACAAATTACATAGCGACTGATTTTTTTCTTATTTATTTCAAATAAATTATAGTAAATTAAATTATTAAATTTAATTTTCTAGCAACTGCATACAACAGAATGAGTGCATTTTGACTATTATTTTGCACTACATTGCATATGCCTAGTAGATTTCTATCCATGTGAAATATTCATGTAGACTATACATGTATACATAGGCCTAATGTAGCCTACAGTTGAAGTTGTCAATAAATTTTTGAGTCAAATACCATCATATAGCGCTATATCTCACTGCGAGGGATACTTCTGCCTATAAACAGACATTTATACTTCTTTTCAAACAATATCTGACTACAATACCATACAAGATGCAAAACTGCGTGTATTGAACTTCACGTACCCATTCGTGCCTAGCGTCCCCAAAAATGGGACAGCGCTTCAGTGATAAAATGCATGTGTTATATTTTAGCAAAAAGAATTTGATCTAATTATTTATGTAATAGTATATACGAACCTTTGTGAAACCAAAGACAGATCTGTAGAAATGCGGACACATATTTTTAAATAGGGCGCGGAAAGTCCGCTATGTTTACATTTGCTAAAATAGGTTAATGGCGTGATCAAAAACATAATTTTCAGTCGATAAAAATATTTTTATGCGCATTTTGTGTCAGAATCACTTTATCAGCATGTTGGCATAACGGCAATAACCTTAAATTGCATCTTCAATGCAGATTTAATTTTATGTGAATTTTTGAAGTGGTGTCCCATTTTTGGGGACGCTAGGCACTAATGGGTAAGGGACGCTATAACAAGTGCATATATACAATCAAGTGAAAATTATACGTTGAATTCGTGACACCGATAATAAATGATGTTCATGAAAAGACATCGGCAATGGATGGATGGATCCGAATTGACAAGGGTCTATGACAACAGAGGTCGTTACCCTGGACAGAAATTTGCTCGGCATATTACAGCACTTAGGAGCAGGGTACTAGACCAGCAAGACAGTTTTAAACCTTAAATCGGCAATATTGGTAGTCATATTAGTGGTCAAATAATTTATATGCCATTGTAAATTTTGATATAAAGGTGTCTAAGCTCGATGGTGCAGTGTGCATTTGACTCTTATACGATCTTTCTACCCATGGATCGTGATGATGATGAAACGGAGTTTGATTAGTATTCGTCATATTTTGTGACTCATTGCATCTAGTTTTCAGTAGAAATGTGCATTATTTTAGTACATGTAAGCCTGCTCTGACAGTGCTAGTCTCAACCATTTGGAACAGAGCAGAGTGACATTGGTGTTGCGAAAAGGTGAATAAAAACAATAGCCAACGCGTTGACTATTGCAATACAAAGCCCTTTAGAAACGAAAAACAATCAGCATAAAAAACTTCCTTGACCAAAGTAATAAGACACAAAATCTTAGAAACCTTCACTAGCTGGAAGATGGCTGCAAATATTCTCCTCTATATTTCGAAGTAGCATGGAAGATCAGAAGTAGTTTCGAATTAACTGAGGCTCAACATTAGCAATTATAGGATCAACATTGGCAATTATAGTTGCGTGTACAAAAGTCACTTTAAAGTAATGCTATAAATTGGATATAATTTTTCGGCTAATGTTAGAATCTTGAAACTGTTAATGATGATTGTTCATGTATGTTAATAAATCTGAATGTGAAAAAAAAGAGGACAAAAAGAGCCAAGAAAAGCACAAAAAAGCCAAGAAAGGCAAAAAAGAGCTGGATGGACGGATCCGATTTGACCAGGGTCTATGACAACAGAGGCCGTTACCCTGGGCAGGAATTTGCTCGGCATATTACAGCACAAGTAATACCAAAATATAATACATGGTATTAAAAAAGGGTGTCTGTGCGAGGAGACGTTTCGGCGACAAACAAACAAACAAAAGAGAAACAAAGAAACAGTGAAACAAGAATCGGAAAAAAGAGAAAAGAGGAAGATAACAAAAGGACGTCAACGGTCAAAGCTACCATAAGAATGATGTCAATAAACAATCGGATGATGATGATGGATAATGTCAATGATGTTCACTTTGGGTACGGTCAGGAGAAAATTAAGACGTAGGTTAGTTAGTTTAACAGAGCATGATCAGTTAATTCTTTTTTTTGCCTCCGTTGCAGTCAGTGTATAATTTTGTATATCAATTTGTGATTGAAACCAATCGAAACATAATATCGCTATCGTGATCTACACATTTGTAAAGCGCCACTCGAAAAAGCAAATGGCAGGGCACCGGCTTATTCACGAGCGCTGTGTCTAGCTAGAAGTGTTGTCTAGTTGTGCGAAGGAGGTCGTTGTCCAATCTACCAAAGGGTCAGCGGTGGCACATTAGCTGTGGTGGGTCGCGGTTAGGTAGAGAAAGATTATTGCAAGGTTGATGATCACGTGAGTCTCACGTGATCTTCAACTTTGCAATAATCTTTTACCTAAAGAGATGAGACTTTAACTTTGAACGGAAAGCCAAAGAAAATATGGCAAAGGAGCATTAAAAAGCTGATGGTGCATGTGTGACCAGTAAGGTTGGAGGATGAATGGAACAGAACCGAATTCAGAAGGCAGATTATTCTAAAAACGTGAGACAACTGACTATGAGCAACAGCATCCTCTATTTATAACATGTCGTTTGATAACGTTTAATGGGTGTCTAATGGGACCGCACGCCACGTCATGTCATAACGCAGTTCTTCCGATGATGTGGCCATAAGGACGATATCATTAGTGTATCAGATAACCAATTTGTCAATTGTGCCTTTTTATTAACATGATTACATGATTAAAACCATAGGCGGAGACCTGGGCCGAGAATTGGGGGAACGGAAAGACGCGAGAATTTCCAAAAAATTTCTGACGACCGGCGAAATCTCAAAAAAAAATTATTTTCGCCGCCAAAAAGTTGACGAAATATTTTTAGTCATTTGGCCAAATCTCGACGAAATTTTCTATTTTCGCCGCCAAAAAAGTTGATGACCTATTTTTTAGTCTTGACGCTCAACGATTGGGGAGGGGCAAATGCATGGGCCGTCCCCCCTCAACACTTTCATTGGGGGGACCGTCCTCCCTGTCCCCCCCTAGGTCTCCGCCCATGGTTAAAACTATACATATATTTTGAATTTTGCTCCTTAACCCTCAGGCTACCAAGCTTTTTTTGTAACACTGACTACCAAGGGGGTGGCTACCACCCCCCTGGATTTTGGGTTTGGTTTGAGATATCATAACTCTTAATACACCATTTGATTCAGCATTCATTTTTGCACAAAATCGTATATTTAGGTTTAGAAAATATGAATGCCCCTCGAAATTATGAATTTTTTACCATGGGTACCCGTCGATTCCACAAATTGTATACTTACGCATAGGGAATATATCAGATTCTGTGTGTTTTATACATGATTTATATATAAAAAGTAGTTTACATAATTATAATAAAGTCCAATATTCAACTATAAAAACTAGTAATAAGTCTGGTTTTTTGTTCAATCAAAACAAAAAAAAACATGTTTTAACCGCTGAAAAACGTTTACGCACACATATCGGCTTGCGTTGTAAAAAAACCCAACATTTTCACACCTTTTAATTTATTTTGAGCACTTCCGGTCATCAAAAGACAAATTATTTAGTATACAAAAATAGCCCTAAATGCCCTCTAAAGAATGACATAATTTATTTCTATTAAAAATTAAATTATGGATAAGTTATAATAGAAAAAACATGACAGTTTTATGAAAATAAAACACCTTTATATATATTTAAATTTATTTTGAGCACTTTCGGTTGACAAAAGACAACTCAGTGAGCATGGAAATGTAGCCCACATTCCCTATATAGAATGGTATAATTTGTGTCTCTTAATATTAAAGGGCGGAAAAGTTACAGACGATATTCTAGGGGGGGGGGTACCCCCTCTGGTACCTTGGGTATATCGGGTGTAACTTTTGAACGGTATGGGGCATCATCAACATTTTTAGCTCAAAATGTGTCCCAATGAACCCTCTACAGTTACCAATTTTTTCAAAATTTTATTCCAGACGGAACGCGTTTGATTTGCGAAAAACCTAGGGGGTGGCAACCACCCCTCTTGGTAGCCCGAGGGTTAATTATACGACTCTAATACACGGGGTGGGGACAATAAAAATGAAGTTTGAGAACCGCTTGGGTACAGGAAGCTGAGAAAAGAATGAACTGAAAAATTGTGTGCCAAGGAATAGTCACCACCACTTTTACGGGGAAAGTTACGCCCATGGCGTTAAGCTGATGATGCACAGGCCTACGTCTACTTGCTGGGGTTATTACTGAAACATTTTTTTTTTACTAAACTCGAAACTGTCTTTTTTGCCGTGCTAGAGTCGAGAGCGTTTCTGAGTAGTCCCCTCGAAGAAGCGCTATATAAATTCTTGAATGAATGAATGAATGAATGAATGAATTGCGCATGTGCTTCGGCGTACAACTCCAAGTCAGTGTCCGCAATGTAGTCGAGAGCGCCTCCGAGCAACCATCTTGAAGTGTCGCTATATCATTCGTTCATTATTACGTACATACATGAAAACCGATTAACCATTTGATATTCCTTAAATATTATGGGACTGTATGGCAGGCACAGAAAACGTCCCCGAAGCTAAATTTTGGGTGGAAGACTGTTTGTTGTGAATCAAGATAAAACCATTCTTGTAGATTCTCTTATATACCATGAATTTGTGCAATTGAAGGTGTTCAATTTGCTAATCATCAGTTATTAAAAATGCTATGGACACTTATTATTCTATGCTAGACGTAGCTAACGAGTTATATATATATATATATATATATATATATATATATATATATATATATATATATATATATATATATATATATATAACTCGAAACTGTCTTTTTTGCCGTGCAAGAGTCGAGAGCGTTTCTGAGTAGTCCCCTCGAATGAATGAATGCGGCGCATGGTCAGCAGTCCAACATGTAATGATAAAAATGAGGGTCATTGTGAGTGAAAGACTCAAGGTCTTGTACACGGTAAGCGTGTAAGAGGATAGACGTTTTTATCATCAGTGTTATGAAGTTTTTATTGTTTTTATTTGACTCGGTAACAGGACAATAACCCACGCATTAGATAACGCACTGGCATGGAGAGAGGATCCCAAAGTCCGTAGGGGTCTATATTTTTATAGGATAGACGTGCTTTATAGGCCGCTCTTA
Organism: Lumbricus terrestris; assembly: GCA_949752735.1. NCBI lineage: Eukaryota > Metazoa > Annelida > Clitellata > Crassiclitellata > Lumbricidae > Lumbricus > Lumbricus terrestris. Next base: position 6,012,828 of record OX457047.1, on the reverse strand, counting down.
GCGCCCTGTATTGCAGGATGTCTATTCTCTAAGTTGTTTGGATTTTATGTATCCTGTTATTTGCGTTCGCGTGAATTGTTTCAAGCACCTACATTGTAACAGGATTATTGAATAAAGGAAATTATTATTACAAATAATTCATTGTAACGTCTATTTCTGATAGCAGATCAAAGATTTGTGGAGCTAATTTGCTTCTTGGGGCTCCGAAGATAGACGTGCTCAGTAATCTTTTTACCTTTGACAAAAGATATGGACTTCCTTATAACAACAGCCTACAACTCCATTAATTACGGGCGCTTTAACGCACTCGATAAGATTAAGACAGAATTGGAATTATATTCGAATACACAACATAAACGTATCACTTAGTAAAAAAAAGTCAATAATACATGGCTGCCTGAGATAAATTTATCTCTGGTTTATAAGACCAATCATCAGACATAATGATATTTAGACACCTTTAACAAGTAAACTCGCTCATTATAAATAAATTACGCGTTTTACTGGAGCGCTTCGCGTTCTGTTGAACAACGTGGATCACCTAATTTAAAAAAACTTCATTTCAAACTTCCAACAGTGGCATAGTTGGAGTTGTACAGTCGCTAGTAATATATATATATATATATATATATATATATATATATATATATATATATATATATATATATATATATCAGTTTCAGTTAATCGACTGGGACTGGCCTGAGGAACGCTGTGGTATAATTGCGGTGGGTTTTCTTGGAGCTCGAATTTTCCAGGTTTTAACCCACTTCACCTCGATCGTCGTTTCGGTGGAAAACTCCAATGCTGTGTCCGCGCTGTAGAATGGATGAAAAAAATCAGAATGCAAACATTGGCGTAGTTTGTTATGAAGGCTGGATCAATAGGAAATGTCTGCATGTAGAACCGCTCTCCATGTTATTGTCATTGTCCATACCGATGCCATTGATTATTGCTATCGTCATCGTTATCGGTACGGTTACCGTTGTCGTTACCGCGACCGCTATCGATGACGTTACCACTACCACTACCGATACCGTTACAGTTATCTCTACCGTTGCAGTCATAGCCACCGATAACCACTACCGCCACTACTGTATATCTTCTGAATACATGCAGGTAACAAAACGATAGAAGTATAAAAATCGATAGAGATGGAAGTGTGCGCGTAGAGTCACTTCCGGTCTCATAGATCGGAGCATCTTGTGGACAGATCGGTGGTTTAATGGAGAATTGTCTGTTTCTAATGTTGACTGACGCGCTACTGATTGCACTCTGGGAGATGATCAAACTGAAACTGCTTCTAGGGTTCAATTTGTGACACCTCTTTTAGGAAATCAATCTTTTGTATAAGTTTTCCGGTTTGAGAACATCCAGTTATCTTCCTCTTCTGACAATGAATTCTTCATAAATTTGAAGGTCGCCGATGGAATACAGTGTTTGGGACGCAAATAGTTTCGATTTTATGCCAGTCTTATATATACGGATTCTTGTCGTTCAAGATAGAATTTTGTACCGAAAACGGTTTCAAGGAATAACTTTGATCAGCTGATTGGCGATATTCGAATTATTATCTTTTTTCATCTGTCCTATCAAACTGAGGATATTTCCCCCCCCCCATTTCTATGCAACTGTTGATGAAGCCAATATCGAAAGAGGGAGAGGCAGTTGCGGTCGACGGTGTGGTCATGTCCAGGTCATGGCTGTTGATGACCTATTGATCAAGGTCAATATCGTCAATGAGGAGTTTTTTTTATAAAGGCAGGATCAATAGGAAATATCTCCCTATAGAAGCGCTCTCCATTTTTATGACATTGATTATCGTTACCGTTATCGCTATAGTTACCGTTGTTGTTTTCTCTACCGCTACCGTAACTACTACTACTACTACTACTACTACTACTACTACTACTACTACTACTACTACTACTACTACTACTACTACTACTACTACTACTACTACTACTACTACTACTACTACTACTACTACTACTACTACTACTACTACTACTACTACTACTACTACTACTACTACTACTACTACTACTACTACTACTACTACTAGTAGTAGTAGTAGTAGTAGTAGTAGTCCAATCATGGGACAAACCAAACTGAAAGACGATGGTAGATTGTTTGGTTGTTTATTTGGCACTTTCTACTGTGACACGCGTGTTGTCATGCCAACTAACCGAAAGACAGAAATAGATAAGGAAATCTTAAGATAAGAAGGAGATATTACGCCAGCGATTGAAACAGCTGAAGATGCTGCGTTTGAACTTGTTTATATATAAAAATTAGCAATCCACTTCGCTCGATATTTCTTGGCCACTGGTTGCACTCTGAAAGTGCCAGTACCAAGCCTGACTTAAAGGAGGAGGGCGTCGCTAATGCTCTTTGTTATCAACCACACAGTGACGTTAAACTGAAATTACAACTATGTAGTTCGCTCGATCCCCAATCCGCAAGTGCATTCATTCATCCATTCATTCATTACCCATTCATTCACATTCGCTCATTCATTCATTATATGGTCATATATATCGCCCATCAAGAAGCACACTCAGGAGCCCTCCCACCCCATCAAAAGACTTAAGCTTAAGCAGTACTTAAAGTGTGAAAAAAATAAGTGCCTGGACGCCCCTTATCTTTCCAAAAGAAGTGCCTGGACGCCCCTTACTTTTCCAGTCATTGCTGGCCAATAAGTGGCTGGACGGCGTTAAGATTTTATAATGAATGCATGGACGCCGTCCATGACCGTCCAGCCACACTTTAAGCCCTGAGCTTAAGAGATTTATGAGACAAAGTCTGATAACTCAGATGCCTTGAACAGATGTAACAATCCAGATAGGCATACTGAGAAAGCTCGACGTTGCCTGGTAGCTAGGCGAGTCCGTAGAACTAGGAGTTGACCATCCTTGCAGAATGAAGAACCCGACGCGCTTCAACGTCAGAGACTATGCGTTCAGAGTATATAATGATATGAATGCCACAAATGGATGAATCCATTGTTTTTAAGGCAGCAGCTAATAACAACATAATCCACCGCCGTCGACAGACATTCGTTGACAATATTTTACAGTTCTGAATAAATGTTATTCTCACACACTCGGCAGCATGACTGAAGTTGTCATAGGGCCTTTATTTATAAAGAAGCTGTCTTGATTATTCGGGTGTTTAAAGTTCGACGTTTCTCGAGCAGCGCCGCCAATTTGTATTAAGTTACGGTCAAAAGCAGAGTCGACACGGTTGCTAATGTAACATTGTACATCTTGGTGCTACAAGAAAAAAAACCATAATTTTGAGTTCCGGAAGAAATTCTAAGAAAAATGTGATATGGTGCCAGATGAAAAAAATAGGAATTCCCCAATTTTTCCATTCTCCTCCCATTGGATATATTACAGGAACATTCAATCAAAATGTGGATATAACCAATCAAGCTGAATTATTCAGGATAGATGTAGAACTATGAGTAGAATGAGATACCAAACATGCCAAACAATGCTTCAGGATCTCTATTTAAAAAAACGATGGCGTCATAAATGGTTGTCATTTTCCAAGGTCTTTAGTTATCACATGAAAATAGCTCGTATAAGGGTGACTTTTTAGGATAGGTGAAGGGGTGTGAATGGAATGAGATACCAAGAGTCAGTCAGCAATTCGTCAAGAGCCCTTTCTGAAAATCAAGATGGCGTCCAAAATGGCCGTCATTTTCCATTATTGCCATAATTTTGCATCCCTAAAAGGTGGAATAACAGTGGAAATGAAACCTATACTGCCGTGCTAAGCAAAAAGACAGTAATTAATTTTTTTCCGTTATTGAGTTAACACTTGTTTTCACATCCTGACAACATAATCTATCATATCTAGAAGCAAGGAAATGGTATCTGTCCGGGAACAAGAAAAAAGGAAATGAAATTAACAGTCACGCAATTTAGGTATCATGGTGCTAAGCAAAAACGCAGTAACTTGAGGTACGGTCTTCATGCTTAGTATCCCATGTATTTTGATGGCCGACCAACTTACAGATATTTCAATATCTCAGCTTCCAATTCACTTAGAATCACCATCATGGTGTTAAAACAAACACACTTAAGGTCAAGGATTCCAATGGAACTATCCCAAATTTACCCAAGGCCTAAATAGCGGCCATTTTCCAAAATGGCCGACTAAAAATGTGGATTTGTCAATATCTCGGCTTTCAGTTCACTTGGAATTCTCATTTTGATGTCAAAACGTACACATTAAGGGTCAAGGATTGCAATGGGCTCCGTGGACTCCCGATTTAAGCTTAATCAGTTTATATATTAGCTAGAAGTTAAGTCAGTCGGGCAGAGTTGAGTTGTAGTATTGCAAAACGGCCTTTCATGTCTTGACCTGTTGCTAAACTCTGGATCAAGTATTCAAGTCAGATGATCAGTCAGTTCGTCCGAGAAAGTCGTGCGGCCATCTAGCGAGCGAGTGGACGACAACTTCTACCACGCGACGGAAAGGATGGCGTAGCGTAGAGCGCCGTTAAAATTTATGTTCAATCTCTGGCAAATATATGATTCTTCAGGAAAGAAAATGCGGAAATTCTTAAAACAGGGCTACGACGAGAAAAGGCTGGTATTAAACACCTTTATAATAGATTGTCTATATGCTATATAATTTGCCTTTGACGGAGTTTGATGTTACGCCGACGGCGTCGATTATCACGATTGAATATGCCTAACGGTTTAATAATTGTGCTAAAGAATATAAATAACACCTGCTCTGAAATTACTGCAATCGTCAGCAATAATTTTGAATTATGTGCAATAGGTCTAATCAGGCTAATCAGCAAGTCAATGAGTCGCGCAGAATCACCTAGAATCTGCCTAGACTATCTTTGTGTGTAGGTGATGTAACAGACGGCAAGCATGTAAATATCATTTTTAACTTTACAAAAAAACTATATAAATTACAAAACAATCGCTTAGTCGTTGATAGTTATTAAGAAGATAAGCATAGACCTCTAGACTACGTAGCTAACAAGTGCTGTAATATGCCGAACAAATTTCTGTCCATGCAGGGTAATGACCTCAGTTGTCATAGACCCTGGTCAAATCGGATCCATCCATCAATGGCGCCATTGCAATTACCAATGCGATGGATGACTAAATAATTAGGGCGAATAAACTCAAAACAACCACCGCAGTCTGGCAGTGCAAGTACGAAGCCTTGATAAGAAGGAGGGTGTTGTTAATTACTATATAATTGTAGGGACGATACGACGTCCTCAAGCACAAATTAACTCTCTGTCTTCCTGCCAAATACTGTAGTCTTTGGCATCGCTCTACGGTTGCTTTTAAAATATGCAAATCTCTCATCAGAGCAACAAAAAGTCAAAATTCATCGAAAGCGCGATGAACAGAATTAAGTTAATTTGCTTTGAACTTGCCTTGAACTCAACGAAAAATGTCAAACGAGTGAACTACTGCTAATAATTATTTGCTGTGTTTCTGGACTAAAAGCAGGGCTTAAAGTGTGCCTGGACGGTCATGGACGGCGTCCATGCACTTGTTGTAAAATCTGAACGCCGTCCAGCCACTTATAGGCGAGCACAGACTAGAAGGGTAAGGGGCGTCCAGGCACTTCTTTTGGGGAGGTAAGAGGCGTCCAGGCACTTATTTTTCCACACTTTAGGCACTGACTAAAAGTAAGAGCTTGAAAATTAATTGTAATCGACATATAAAACGAGGTTAACGACCCACACTGCCGCAAGATGTCGTTAAGCTAACAATTCTACCAAATAATGTTACGATCTGTTTAAACACCTTTCAATGGTTTTAATCCAAACGTATAATTACGCAGAATTTCTCTGCAATAATGTTACAGAGAAATTTAATCTAGCTTACAAATTACATGTACGTAAGTCAGATTAGTTAGATTGCTGCGCTATACCAAACAAATTTTTCCTCTGTTGTCATAAGTCCTCGTCAAATCTGGATCCAACGGTTCAACCATGTAGGCCTAAGTTAGTTTCACTGACAGAGAAAGCGAGAGGCGAGGAGTGTCTACCGTTGTGCTGTGGCTGAAACATAATAGGCTGTTGTGAAGTACGATGATGACCTTCGTTTATTTTAAAACATTGATGTCAAACCGAACCCAGGCAGAGATTACATAACATTTCTAAAATACAGAAAAACATGGAAAGTTGACAGCCAACAAAAGACGCTCATCCCAATAACATCAATGTGGAAAAGGAACATACAGTGTATACAGTAAGGCAAGACAAACAATCGTCCGCCATCAAGTGTCGATGCTATAGGTAAAATAATGAAGTTGCTAACACAGGTCTCGAAGACTGCTGCTTTTGTTTACTATCATGAAACAAGTCCCGCCAGTGTCCAAGATTTCATGCGGCTGCTACGCCTACCAATGCCAATATCATACAACATCACGATCTTAACATGCAGCACGTAATCAAAAACAAAATGTAGTTAAGTGATTTCTATTGATCTAAAAGACGTAGATGCAGTGAGATTGTCGTTAGTGTATAACATATTATTGACTAAATTATTAAACGTGGTCAGTTAAATGCAAAAACTGCGATCTGTAAGCCTAGACTTTTTGAGTAAACGAAAGTTGATTAATTGATTAATTGACTCTCCTGGACACCTTTAGATTCAAGATACATAGCCTTATATATAAATAAAATATTATTTGCATTTACTTCGGTCATCTGATTTCCTTTCAAAAACTCATTACAAGAGACTTTTAAAAAATATCATCTTGAGTTAGTTGTTTTCATAAAATAAAGAATATTTATTATTATTGTGCCACATCAAGCAATATAATAATTATAGATTGGTTGATACAATAATTTATTGCTTTTTTATTACGAAATAGACAGACAATGTAAACAGGAAATCAATATTCAAATATTCGAAATTACTAAACACCTTTAACAAGAGCACCAACTATACAATAATAACTGTCCATCGGTTTGCAGCTGGTCTAGTACCTTGCTCTTAAGTGCTGTAATATGCCGAGCAAATTTCTGTCCAGGTAACGGTCTCTATTGTCATAGACCCTGGTCAAATTGGATCCAGCCAGCCAGCAGCCGTCGCGCTGATTATGTATACGTTCGTAATTCTTTCAAAACAGGCTCTAAGTCGCTGTCGAATTGGAAAAAGCCAAGTTTGTAGTAAGAGTGTCAGAAGCGCAGACCATGAGGTTTTGTTGCGTCCTCGGAAAAGGAATGAGCATTTGATTGGACATCGCCAGCATTGAAGTGACTTCACAAAGAGCAAGAAGCGAGCAACGAGTTAATGTCCGCAGTGAGAAGAATATGGAGCAAAAGTTATAGAACAGAGCCCTACAGAAGGCCGACTGGACGGGGGATCCAAGGGGAGTGAGTGGAGTGATAAACATAAATGTGACGTTAGCTACAGGTCCATAGAAAGACGGCGGGATCGGTGTGACGATCGACCGTTTCTGGTAAGCAGGTAAAAGGCCATCGCGGATCGATGCATTACACATGAGAGTCAGGAAAGGAAGGAAGATGTCAATGAATTCCTGTATGAGTAACGGAGGCAAAGGTGTGAATTCAGAGCACTTTGGCTGAGAGGAGAGAATGAGGCGACGTAACTCGAGCTCAGAGGCGAGGTCGAGGTTAGAGAGGCGACTTTCGGTAGGAGCACAATGAGGAGAAGGAAACCATCAGTATCCCGACGGACCATGGCGACATTGGAGGCGAAATGGCTGGCGAAGTCAACTGCCGTGAACGGTGAATTCGTTGCCAATAGAGAAAGTTTGAGATCGGCATATAAACGAGCGTCAAAATTGAATGTTATATCGACACCCTAATATTGATTTATATTTGTTGGTATATAGTGTTTTATCGAAAAAACTTCCAGTTAAGTTACGGTTAAAACCAAAAAACTCTCTCAATTGCACACAGCGGCGCCCGCAGGCGTACGCACATACGCAAGTGCGTACAGCGCGGAAAGGCTAAAAAAACGGTTTATGACTTTAAAAAAGGTCATCAGTTTTTTCGGCGGATGGAAAATGGTTTTTGGGAAATTCTTGGCTGATGACTAAAAAAGTCATCAGTTTTTTCGGCGACCCTGACGAAATTTTCCCTTGTTGTGCGTACAAGAAAAAAATCCTGGGGCGCCGCTGATTGCACAGATATACGTAATAAATTTCATGTCGTTGTTTTCAGTGCATGCATGAGAAATCCAGAGACCTCTAACGGCACGACAACATTAATAATGGCACTCATAAATATATGATTTATGATTGATATCAACCGGGGACCCGGTTGCGCAATGGATAACACTCTTGCCTAGAGTGCGAAAGGCAACGAGTTCGAGCCTCCGTTGGGCGGATATGCTTTGCAGGCTGATATTAGCGCCATGTACATGTACATGTATTGCAGCTGTCTGCTCAGTTGGCATAGTTAAGATTTGTGTATTATGTGATCTCCGTTCTTGTGAATCGTTTAAACTGCATTTTTGTAGCCTACACTGTGACCGGTTGCGGTCTGTCAGTCGGATTGTTGAAAAAAGAGAATATTATTACTATAATAATTATTAGAAACAGTTGAATATCGTCTCTGAAGAGCCTCCAATTTAGACACATTTAAAGCAAGTTGAACATTTGCTATAAATACTTTTTGTTTTGCAGAAATCAAACATTAATTAACCCAGGAGTTCAGCCCATTACGGCAATGAAGGTATGCTAACTGTCTCCGTTCTGACAGAGTGTGGAATAGCTGCAAGTAACCAGATTCAGAAGAGAGAGAAACACTAGAATACAAATTAATATTTTATTGGCATCGACAGCAGCGGCCTTTAAACTCTGCAGCAAATTAATATACAGTGGTGTGCAAAAGTCTGGAACCACCTAGAAATATCGTGTTTTTTCGACTTTCCAGCCTCTTACTCGCATAATTATTTTCATATGCCCATTCAAAACTTTTGTGTGTAACATCATGGGGGATATATTTGGCTATTAGAATCAACTTTTTATCCTAGGTTGAACCTAATTTTACACATTTTTTCTTGGAAGTTGCCATGGTAATGGATTTTTGTGTGTAAATCTCGTAATTTGTACTAATTTTGGCCATTGGTGTAAAAATATATTAGTATGGTTAAAACAGGTCATGTGTGGTATGAATTCGTTTATAATCATTCATTTATTCATTCATTCATTTGGAAAATTTATATAGCGCCCCGACCTTTAAGGAGACTACTCAGAGGCGCTCCCAGTCCAACCACGGCTAAAAAGACAGGTTTTCGAGCAACTGATAGAAAGCAGGCAAATTATTCCGAGGTATACAGTAAGTGTAGTACTAATCATTTAGTTGGCATTGAAAAGGAAGTTTTGTGGACAGTTATGCCTCAGCATTTGGTGAGCCACCCCTTATTCTCGATCACCTGTCTGCACCGTGTCTGCATTGAGTATACACCATCTTAACGAGGTGGTCATGGGTAAGACATTTTGCCTGGTGGCGATGAGCTACTCACTCAGCTCGCAATTACTGGTGGGATTTCTCTTTTATATCTTTAAGGCTATTTTGTGCCAGGAATTCTCAGTCGGATTCCAATATGGGGACTGGACAAGTGAACAGACCAGTCCAGCGTCCTGATGTTGATCTGACACTTCCAGTCTGGGCTGCTTGGCTGCCATTGGAGAAGGATGCCTTCACGTCATCGATGGAATGGTTAACGCAACCAGGAACAGTGGAAATACTGCAGAATTGCAGGGCACCATCAGCACAACAGCTATTCCAGGATCAGTTCTTCTCTTATGATGACAGTGCAACATGCCATCGCGCCAAACTGTTCACTCACTGGAAGTGTCAGATCAACATCAGGACGCTGGTTCACATCATCATCATCATCATCGAAATCCTTGGGCTAAACGCCCGTAGGTGTCCGGCGCCACTCTCTGTTTGAGTCTGTCTCGCGTCATGTTGCCCATCTTCAACCTGTCCGGTCTGCAGGTCCATACCATTAACATCTTGAACCAGCTAGACCACCTTGTCTGGTGAAGAGAATATTGGGAGAGAGGCACGCAGGACAACCTGGGTCAATGCCCGTATGTGTCCCACGCTCTCTCCCCCCGACTCTCTCCACTGGTCTGTACTGACCGGCCTGTGCATGTCAGCTCCACATCATGACACCTTGAAGCATCTGGGTCGCTATGTCACTTGTGCCGTAGATTTTGCGGATTTCAATGGTCTTGGTCTTTTACTGCCAGTGTATCTCCACCCATCTGGCAAACCTTCCTCATTTTATCTGGGCTTAGGACCGGCACAGGGAAGTTGCTGGTTCCCTGTGGCAGAGGATGGATGCAGTTTAACGTCGTGCCCAGGACCCTGAGCAATAACTTAGACATGACTAATTCGGGTCACTAGATTATGACGTACATGACACCTTTAAAACGCTTGTCACTGACTTTATATATATATAGACTATGCAAAATTCGATTAAGTAGTTTTAATAAATGACAAGCATAGAATATTAGCATTCAAAATGTACTGTTATAGGAGAATACTGCAGATCAACTGGACACAGAAAATAACTAACACAGAAGTGCGAAGAAGACTCAACAGCAAATCAGATATGGTAGAAACCATAATGAAAAGGAAACTTAAACTATTCGGACACATCCAAAGAATGAGTGATGATAGAAAGATAAAGAGCATAATGACGGGAATCATGGAGGGGAGAAGGGGAATACCATGCAGAGAATGGTTGCAGGACATAGAAGAGTGGTGTGGGATGAATGCGCAGGAGCTGACACATCGAGCACGGGACAGGGAATCATGGAAGAGAGTAGTCAAGTGTGCAGTGGACACCTACTGGTTGTCAGCCCATGGACAATGAAGAACAAGAAGAAGTTCGTCTTAGACACTTTTATAACGTTGTCACACGGAGCTATATAAGGGCGAAACGGGTTGTGATCAACATCTTCTACATAATCTAGATTCTAGAGATCAAGCGTTGTGATTCGCTGAATGGAAAGGGATTCTTCACCAGAATGTTATAATATTAAGGATGACTTGTTTGACGTTAATATTTTTAGCAATTATAATTATTATATTTAGTTGATTTTAATTTGTACGTTTTTATTACGTATTACTACTTCGTTGTATATTATAATGATGTTCTATGTCCCATTGTGCGTTTGCAAGTGGAGTAATAAAGAAAATTCTTACTTACGTAGTTAGCATCATTTTCATGATAATCTTAATGGTTATTATTAACATGGTCAATATTGTCATCATCATCATCATCGTCTCCGTCGTCGTCGTCGTCACCGTCACCGACATCGTTACCGTCACCGTCGTCGTCGTCGTTGTCGTCGTTATCGGCATCATCATCATCATCATCCTCCTCATCATCACCACCACAATCATCAGTTCCTGAGAGTATAAATTTGATGGCGATGGTTACGACCAAATGTGATGCGATACAATATGATTCAATTCGATGCAATGCAATGCGATGCAATATGCTACAATGCAATGGGATGCAATATGCTACAATGCAATGGGATGCAATATGCTACAATGCAATGGGATGCAATATGCTACAATGCAATGGGATGCAATATGCTGCAAAACAATGTGATGCAGTTCGACGCAATACAATGTGATGCATTACTATGCGATGGGTGCGAGTAAATGCAATACTCTGCAATAGAATGTGATGTTTTAAGCATGTTTCTGCCGTGTTGTTAGGAATGAGCAGAAGGAGTTGGCACGACGGTTGCAGGCGATGGAAAAGAAGATCATTGTTAATGGAGTGAACCTCCTGGAAAAGACGAAGGAGCTGGAACGGATGCTGGAGGAGAGCGCCAACGACCTGGAACAGCGCAAGTCGTGCGTTAGTTCAATTAATTAAACAGCTACCGGTACTGAAATGGAATTGACAGAATCTTGTGGACTCTTGTACAGTTCACTTCTTATGATCACATCAACTAATCTGCTTGAGTTTAAAAACGTTACATTGTTATTTTCATGACAATTTTTTTATTGCCCGCATTTGTCAGCGGATAAGGGTAACCTAGGCGGGCGGGATTCAATGAGAGGGTATGGAGCCAACCCTCCATGCTTTCTTGTGTAGACCAATAATTATTGAACTCGCTCTGTTGCCTGTGTAGTCGTGTTTCGAAGTTTTCGCCAACATTTTCGCTTAGGTAAATTAGGCATTTGCACAGAAAGGAGGCATCCTATATAATAACAGTTGGATGGATGGATCCAGATTTGACGGGGGGCTAATCACAACAGAGGCCGTTTTTCTCGAATTTTGTGTAGTTAAATATTATGTTTTGTTGAGCTTATAAAGACTCGTAACATAAGATTTTAAAGGTGTCCGATCCAAACTCATTATTCGTTGCATCGAGAGTTTAATATAATCTTGCGACAACAAAGGCCGTTTACATCGAAGAAATAATTTGTTCATTCTAATTAATTATTAATTATAACGCTGTGCGGTTGGTTAGTCCTGCTTAAGGACGCTGTGTCTTAGCAAAACGATAAGCGCATAATATCTTTTCCCGACGTTTTTGACCATATATCATAGATCGAGTATTCATGACTTTAGGTTTTAATATGCGTAAATATTTGTTAATATTAAGATTTTTTAATATTCGTAAGTATTCGTTAACGGATTAAAGTGAACTATCAAAACCGTAATGTTACCCGGTAAATTAGTTTAAGTTTCTATATGTTACCATGACATTCACTCGCATTCAAGGCAGGGCTGAAATAAAATCTGTAATGGGCTCATTGCAAAAGACCCAGCTGTAAATCCGCTGCTCTTGCGCTATTTATTGCAATGAAGACACACTGTTTAAGGTGTGTAATTAATCCTTTTTTAAATATTCGACGTGGTTATTTTCGTTGCCGTCGTCGTCTCAAAACGTTAGCAAGTTATCACAGGAATTCAATTTAACTATCTGGTGGTTGTTATGGTTGTGGTTGTAGTGGTAGTAGTTGTAGAATTTTCATTTTATATCGTTTAGTTGTTTCGAATCCGTTCTCTTTTTAAGTCTATCAAAGTAACTTGTCAAAGCTGACTTAAGACGGCAATAGCACTTTGCATACTTATATCGTAATATACGTATGTTTTAAAGGTGTTCAAGTAGACCAAGTAGTCACATTGAATTTTGAATATTATGCTTGCAATCCTGCAGTGGAAACAAGCAGTTGTTTCAGTTGAACGTGTGATTAAAAAAAGGACCAATACCGTCTCCATCCACCTTTGTTCAGGCTTATTATGTTGAGAACGGGATAAGTTTTGCTTGTTATCTGGCGCTATTGTTTCCTGCATTGGCATTTATATTTACTCATCCTGCTCGGCTGCTACACTGATACAAAACTACAATTTAATTATCCGGTGGTGGTCATGGTTGTGGTTGTAGTGATAGTGGTAGTAGTTGTAGAGTTTTCATTTGATATCATTTCGTTGTTGTATTATCGAATCCGTTCTCTAATTAAGTCTATCTAAGTAACTTGTCAAAGCTGACTTAAGACGGCAATAGAACTTTACATACTTATATCGTCTTATCATTATGTTTTAAAGGTGTTCAAGTAGACCAAGCAGTCACATTGAATTTTGAATATTATGCTTGCAATCCTGCAGTGGAAACAAGCAGTTGTTTCAGTTGAATGTGTGATGAAAAGTACCAATATCGTCTCCCTCCACCTTTGTTCAGGCTTATTATGTTGAGAACGGAATACGTTTTGCTTGTATTCTGGCGCTTTTATTTATTTATATTTACTCATATTGTTAGACTGCTACACAGATACAAAACTACTAAATCAATTTGCAGTTTCTATTACAGGCACTCTGTGTTTCTTGTCTGCTGCTAAATAGTATTCGTGGAAAATTTGTATGATTTTAAGCGACATCTTGTGACAAGTGAGACAGCGCCCAAAAATCAAGTAGATGCAACGACATTAAAATATCTAATGCCGCTAATCAATATCAACAAAAGAATATATCAATTCATTTGGTAAAAACGTAATCCATAAAAACACCGCAATGTACGACCGCTGCTCTTTTGTGTGCTTATAATTATTTGTTAGACTCGAACTCCAGACGGTTTTTTTTCAAGAGAGATTTACTGTTCGTCCTCGGACGATTCGTCACGTGGACGATTCTTCAGTTATATCGAGATAGGCAAGCTTATTCTAACGTCAATTAAACCCTCGGGTTATCAAGGGATTTTCTCAAATCGATCTTGTTTCGTATGAGAATAAAATTTTGATATTTTAAATCGCTGTAGAGAGTCCATTTGGACACATTTTGAGGTAAAATGTGTGATGATACTGAAAATGCACTTCAGACGTAATTAAGATTGGACACCTTTAATTAAGTCATCTATTTCTGCCATCGTTTTGTTATGTTTGAACACCTTTTAGTCGTTAGTTTCTCATGCTATATATAACTTTACGTTCATCTGGCAAATAGTAATTCATAAAAGTCGTTGTCCGGCAGGTAAAACACGAAATCTCGCATAAGGATACTTCAGCGTTTATTGGTTAGTTTTAGAAATGGAGTCAACAGAAATTACTGGAACAAATGCATGTCAAGGGTCAAAATTCAAGATGGACGACATCTGCGACGAAATAAAACGTGTTTCGATGAGTTGATGTTAAGTCATTGAAAACGAGATTACGCGAGAACAATTTCTTTCAGGAAATGTGAATTGAACTATTGAGAATTATTATACCAGTTGTGATTTTGATGTATGAAATCCAGTATGGCGGCTATCAGACCGGTCACTGACTTTAATCGCTTCATTATTTTCAGCCCAGTCGATAAGAGTAAAACATTTCAGAGTCGAGATCAACGAATTGTCAACACCAACGATCTACTCTACTTCGCATGTCGATTGAGTCGACGATATTTCGATCGACTCGACTTGACTTGATTTAACTCGACTTGACCGAGTTGCGATCGACTCGATCGATTGATCGACTGCGGGATAAAATTCGAATCATCGTAATCGACGATGCATCGTTGTTGAGTTCTTTGATTGGTTTAACTCTTCCAAGCATAATAATGTCTGGATTAGAATGTGCGATTCAAATAGCTGCATGGTGGTCGCCAGCCCTTGTTAACCCTCAGGCTACCAAGCTTTTTTGTAACACGGACTACCAAGGGGGGGATTGACCATCCCCTGGATTTTGGGTTTGGTTTAAGTTATCATAACTTGTAATATACCAATGGATTCAGCATTCATTTCGGCACAAAATGGTTCATTTAGGTTTACAAGATATGAATGCACCTCGAAATTATGAATTTTTTACCATGGGTACCCGTCGATTCCACAAAATGTATACTTACGCATAGGCAAAATATTAGATTCTGCGTGTTTTAAACATGATTTATATAAAAAAAATAGATTACATCTTTTAAAGTCCATTGTGCAACTATAAAAACTGGTAATAAGTATGTTTTATGTACAATCAGAACAACAACAAAATGTTGTAGCAGCTGAAAAACGTTCACGCACAGATATCGGCTTGCGTTGTAAAAAAAACCCAACATTTTCACACATTTTAATTTATTTTGAGCACTTCCGGGCATCAAAAAACAAATTATTTAGTATTAGAAAAAAAATAGCCCTAAATGCTCTCTACAGAATAATTTATTTTTCTTACAAATAAATTATGGATAAGTTATAATAGAAAAAAACATGAATATTTCATGAAAATAAAACAAATTTATATACATTTTAATTTATTTTGAGCACTTCCGGTTGTCAAAAGACAACAACTCAATGAGCAAGAAAATGTAGCCCCACATTCCCTCTGTAGAATGGTAAAATTTGTGTCTCTTAATATTAAAGAGCGCAAATGTTATAGTCGATAATCTAATGGGTGGTATCCACCCCTCCTGGTACCTTGAGCATATCGGGTATAACTTTTGAACGGTAGGGGGCATCATCAAAACATTTAGCTCAAAATGTGTGCCAATGAACCCTCTATAGCAGAGATTCTCAAACTGTGGTACGCGTACCCCTGGGGGTACGCCAGGCGCCCGCAAGGGGTACGCGAAAAATTCCAGAAATATAAATTTTCTTTGAGTTTATGGACTTTGTGTCCATCTTTCTTTGATTAGCAATGATTTTTAACGTTGCAGCAAAAGCAGCCTATAGTCTAACAGCATCGTCATTTATTTCTTTCACATCATGTAATTAGACTCACATAATTATTATACAATGCATGCAACATTTTTATGTTTAGGCCTACCACTATAATGTTGAAACAAATAATGTATAAATCTTTGGAAGTACCAAAGCCAGAAATTCTCAGGCTATAAATATAGAGCTCAAATAGCGGAGAGCAAAATTGGCCTAAGGATTAATTTCCTGGCCCTCTTTAAATTTTGCGATTGCCTTCAGCACGTCATAATTTTATCTGGGTGAACCTGGCTTTTAAACTATTCTTGCCATAAAAACCAAACATGGGGTAATTTGCGTTTGAAATTGACAAAATTTAATATTAAACCAGATCTTAAAAGAATATGTGCTAGTCTAAGCAAGTCCACAGAACTATAGGTTGGCTATTTCTTATAATACATAGGTCATTATAGACCAATTTTCCTTTTTAAATTTGTTGATAAAATTATATGATTTAAACAAAATTTCAAAGTCTGGGGCCCGGGGTACGCCATAATTCGATTTTATTACTTGAGGGTACAATAAAAATAAAGTTTGAGAACCCCGCTCTATAGCTACGTAAATCGTCAAAAAAATTCCAAACGGAACAAGTTTGATTTGGGAAAAACCTAGGGGGGTGGTATCCTCCCCACTGGTAGCCCAAACTGTATCGCTTAAACACCTGCAAATCACTTTATCACAATGCTAGAAAAACAATAATCTTCGTGGAGTCCATACTTCATGATTGTGTCGAAGTTTAATTGATAAAAATAATTCGTCCGAACACAGAATTTCGATTTATGAAAACAATTCACAATTAAATAGAAGCTGAATGGATGAAAAGGCCGCTGCTTAAACAGAAACAGGACTGATGAAATGAATTCATGATTAAATGGAAGCTGGATTGAAGAAATCAATTCTTGCTAGCATATAAGTTGGGCTGATGAAAATAACTCATGAATAAATGAGGCTGGCACGATTAAAATAATTATTGTTAACACAGAAGTTGCGCTGACGAAAAGAATTCATGGCCTTAGTAGAAGTTAGATTGATGAAAACAATGCATGATTAAAATTAATATGAGTTTGATAGGTAAACAGAAGCTGGGCAATTGAAAGGAATTTATGGCTATAATTATGGAAACTGGATTGGTGAAAATAATTCTTGATTACCGGTATAATATAGAAGCTCAATCGATGTCTTCTTACCGCGTTCTGGCATTCCATAGGCTACGACCATGTCAAATGCTATTGAAATGAAAAACTCTGGAGTATGCCTATTTGTGACAAAAGACTTAATCGATACGTGGGAACTCAAACTAATACAATATTAATACTCAATTAACAGCTTATCTTGATGTGAACAATTTACTGCCGATTTTTCAATCTGGTTTTCGTAAGGGTCACTCCACGGAAACCCTGTTAGTTCGCCTCCTTTCTGATATCTATGGGGCAATTGATAAATCGCAGGTCACACTTTTAGCACTATTTGATGTGAGTGCGGCTTTCGATACTGTTGATCATGATATCCTTCATAGGCGCCTATCAACCTCGTTCGGTCTTTCTGGAAACTTTCTCGACTGGCTTGGTTCCTTCCTTCACGACCGTTCCTTCTCTGTGGTCTACGGGTCCACCAGGACTCCGTGGGTTCCTGCTCCGTATGGCCTGCCCCAGGGTTCTGTCCTGGGCCCACTCTTATATATTATTTATACTGCTGATCTTGGTTCTCTCCTTGTCGCTTCTTCTGTCCTGAGCCAATCCTATGCGGATGACCTGCAAGCGTATTTGCATTGTCTTGCGCCAGCAGCCCTATCCACTGTTAGGGTCATGAGCCGGACAATGGAGGCTTTGGAGGCCTGGATGTCCTCCAATCGCCTTCGGCTAAACTCTACCAAAACCCAATTTATTTGGTTTGGCACACGCCAACAGCTCGCTAAAATTGACCTGGAGGTTCTTGCTCAAGAATTCCCTCACTTTACCTTCTCTTCCTCTGTCCGGGATCTTGGAGTCACATTGGACCAAGAACTTACTTTTACGCGGCATATCAACCTGCTATGCCGCAGTTGCTACTACCAATTGCGTCAGCTTAGAGTGGTGCTCCGCTCCTTAACCTTCAATGCTGCCTTAACGCTAGTCCATTCTTTTGTCGTCTCTCGTCTGGACTTAGTCTACTGCAGCGCCCTCTATGTGGGTCTTCCGTTGACTCGGGTTGGGTGCTTGGATCGGGTATTGCGCTCTGCGGCACGCCTTGTTGGTCGCATCCCAAGATTCGGTCATGTTACTGACTATATGCGGGATGTCTTGCATTGGCTCCCTTTTTCACAAAGAATCACTTACCGGATATTTTCCTTGGTTTGGCGCTGTCTCGCGGGTGTGGCCCCTGTCTATTTGCAGGAGCTCTATTGCTCCACCCTGAACGTCCAGCGCCGTGGCTCTCTCCGCTCTTCTAAACAGGCTCAGCTTCTTGTCCCCCGGTCACGCACTTCTATCACACAGAACCGTGCCTTTTCTGTCGTTGGCCCTATAACCTGGAATGGGCTTCCTGTTGAACTACGTCTTGTGCCTAGAGCCTTTGAGACTACGTTCTACTCTGCTCTTAAAACTATTCTTTTTAACCGTGGTTGGGTCGGGAGCGCTTCTGAGTAGATACTCTTGAAGAAGCGCTATATAAGTGTTTGAAATGAATGAATGAAATGAATATTTTATTGCTAATAAACATTTTTATTGATTGTAGGTTTATGTTACTGACAAGGCGATCGTACCCCCCCCCCCCCCATCAAGGAACCTGTTCGATGTTCAATGTATAATATTTAACGAATAGTCTTTTGATGATTAGCCTTTGATGAAAGTCCGTTGATGAATCGTAATTTAATGAGTAGTCCCTTGATGAATTGCCCTTTGGTGAGAAGTCCGCATATCTATAATCTGCATCTATTATATCTATAAGCACTCAAAAACTGTTCTGTTTGGCCGTGCAGGAGTCGGGAGAGCCTCTGATCAGTTGTCTTGAAGAGGCGCTATATAAACACTTGAATGAATGAATGAATGAATGAATGAATGAATGAATGAATGCCAAAAACCAAAAACCGACAGTACTCTGAATAGGACCATTCTGTTGCTGATGACGTGTGGTGCCCTGTAGGATCGATAAATCGGATCACGTTTCTTATTTACATATAAACTATACAAAATTAGGTCTTCAGTCTACCGTTTATGAGTTTTTCCAGTGCTCATAATCGTTCTCTTCAATAGGTCTACTATGCAGGTCATTGCTAATCCACATAACTTATTGTCGGAAAATGGCGTTAGAAACCTAGAATAGTTGAGATAAAGATTTAAAGGTGTCTAAAGGAGCTCAATCTTCAGCTAAGTCTATCGAAAGCACATCTGATCATTTGACGGACTAATATTATCACATCCGAGTAGCCTAACAGATGAATGATTTCTTACGTTAAAAAAACTACTGCTTTCGAGCACATTTTATCAGGGCTGTTTTTAAGGGATTTTTAGAACTGCACAACCCCTTCTTTCCCTTCCCATCCTCCATGGTAAATTATTCCAATCGGATGACAATGACCTTTTTTGATAGTTTTAACTGCACAGAAGTTGTGGCAGAAGTGCTTCTACAGCTGCACAATTGCATTTAGAACTGCACATTTTGTGTACAACTGCACGTTAAAAAAGCCCTGCATTTTATTTAACTTTTGCAAACATTAAAATTTTCAAGTGAAACTTTTAGGGAATGTTGGAAATTCATTCTCTTGCAAATTGGAAAATGTTCACAGAAAAAGGTCAGTCGGTTGCGAAGTTATCGCATTTTATCCGGTGGTACATTTTTTTAGCCACTCTGTATGTCTAAGGGTCTACAGTGGAGCAGCAATTTCGACACAAATTCAACCTTGCAGTGGACCTCTGAATGGGCGGTCCAGTTCAATGATCACTGCGCTAATGATCAACTCCGTTTGCCATTCGTTCATTAATTCATTCACTCACCCATTCATTCATTCATTCATTCATTCACCCATTCATTCATTCATTCACTCGTTCGTTCGTTCATTCATTCGTTCGTTCGTTCATTCATTAATTTATTAATTGTTTTGGATTTTGGCGAACTGGCATCAGGAAAAAGGGTGATGTAAGGCCAAATGCGGACAAAGGGAGGTATGGTCTAAGATATGCCATCTATGAAGAAGATCTAGCAGCACAGAATATGCATAGATATGAGAGATGCGGTGGATAAAATCAGAAACAGAGAAAGCTGGAGACGGCATCTTGAGGCCTCATCGTTGGCGTATTACATGCGCCTGACGGAAGAGAGACCAAGAAGAAGAAGAAGATGCCATCTATGGACGATCGGAATAAGGGGCTAAGGTTTCAAGTAGCACTCTAGGAAGGTATCAATATATTCGGTTACTTGTGGACATTTTCTATCAGTTTGGTTGCAACTGTTGAGAACGATTAGCATACAAGATTCATAAAAAATTATTCTTAATGTGTTTCAAGCTAATTTAATTACTCTTGTGGCAATAATTACGAACAGTCACGTGGAGATAAATTACTTCATGAGATTTTTGATTACACGATTTAACGAAATCATTTATTTAGAATATTGGTAGAACTTGAGTTTGAGGTGTTCAATGGGAGATCGTGATAATCTGACGATGACAAGTACATGTATTTCAGTGCACAACAACGATGAAAATAATCGCTTCTCGTTGGTTGGTCAATTGCTGTTTAAAGAATTCTTATAGTCACTTCAATTAATTAAATTAATTGAAATGACTAAGAAGTCCTTAAACGGCAATTTAAACAGCAACATACTTGCTGAAGGTCGCTTTTCGATTTCTCCTTTCTAAAAGGCTTACTTTTCTTACCGCTAGAGCACGCGCTTTAATGTTCATGCCTCACACCCGCATGTCGCCACTGGCCACACCAATGCTTTCAGCAGTCTCGTTTTTGTTATGTTGCTGACAGCTTTATTCTTCCACATCTTCGTCAGATTGACCAGACTCGTCATTCCCATCGCCAGTCTTGATTTTACTTCTCCCGTGCAATTGCATCCTTTGTAACCCGGCATCCCAAATATACAAATGAATCCACTTGATCCAGCTGTCCTGCGCTCACTTCTGTTGTCAAAATTTCACCAGTGGTTGTCATGACCTTCGTCTTCCCTACATTTATCTTCAGGTTGAACTGTTCTGCTGCCTTCTCTACTCGGTTCACTATTTCTTGAAGTTTTTCCGGAGATGTAGCAATCAGAACAATATCATCAGCATATCTGAGGTTGTTTATAATCCTCCCTCCGATTCTAAGGCCTCCCCCAAAGCCTTCCAATGCTATCCGCATCAACTGCTCCGATAGAACATTAAATAAGCATGGTGAGAGGTTGCACCATTGTCTTACCCCCTTTACCCTGAACCATGCTGATGTGAGGTCGTTCGTTCTCACGTTAGCGTGTTGTTGTCTGTATAAACTTCTGATTAGTTCTACCAACTGCGGTGGGAATCCCGTGTCAAGCATGGCCAGCCACAGCTGGTCGTGCCTAACCATGTCAAAAGCCTTGGAGAAGTCTATGAAGCAGAGGTACAACGGTTGTTTCCTCTCTCTTGCTTTCTTCAAGATGATCCTTAAGTTCACTATTTGATCTCTTGTGCCTCGTTTTGGTCTAAATCCTGCCTGTTCTGTTCATGTCCGCGACACATGCTTAACTAATGAAACTATCGCGTTTCAACTTTAAATAGCGTGGTTTAAAAAGTCTAAAAGGTGTTTATGGTGACCGCTCGAACACTGCAATGCACTGTGACGAAGTAGATACTTCTTCAAACAATTTCTTTCCCTGGCTATGCCCCTGTGTGCAGAGTTCAGATGGTATTCTATAAGCGATGGTTTGTAATGATTTAGCTGGGATCAGATCAGACTGGTTTCCTGAGATTGATCTAATAATTGTGAGGTCTTTGCAACAGTCAGTCCATCTATAATAAGTTTCCTAATAGTATCCGTAATGAACTTCTTTGCCTGTCATCACGCAAGCGTTTGCAAATCATTCTCTTTGGTTGCAGTTTGGCGCTGTTAGGTAGAGAGCGCCTCAAAGAAGTTTCTCTTCAAGTGGCGCAATATAAATTCATGGTTACAATCGCCGTTTGGGATTAGATCAGATCATCAGGTTTCCTGGATAAAATTGCATCACATTGTATAACAGGGGGCGGAAACAGAATTTTTCGAAGGGGCCAAAATTTTCGGTCTTTGGGTAGGGGGCAAAATCTCGTTTTTGTTTGGTCACCGAAAAACCACTTGACCTTTTTTAGTCATTTGTCAAATTCCCATGAAAAAGACGACACCATTTGTCCACCAAAATAGTTGATGACCTTTTTAGACGGAAGTTGGCTTAAGAGTACTTGGAAGAGGAGCAGAAGAGGAGGAGAAGGAGGAGGAGGAGGAGAACATGGCGAGGAGAAGAGAAAGGTGGAAGATGACCTGGCAGCCAGGGAGGCTGAACTGGCGGAGTAAGCTATATACAATGTATTGTGACGCATTGCAATACAATATGCTGGGATGCAAAACAATGTGATGTAATGCAATAATACGATTTAGCATAATGTGATGCTCTTCCATGCATACAATGTGATGTCACACGATACAATCCAATGTGTTGCGATATTATGCAATGCAATGCGATACTATACAATGTGATGCAGTTAAATACGTTATAAAGCGATTTGATGCAATACAATACGATTGGCGTGAATCAATGTAGACAATGCGATACAATACGATGCAGTACAATATGCTGCTCTTCAATGCGATAAGATAAGATACAATACAATGCGATGTGGTAAAATGCTTGACAATGTGATACAATACAATGCGACATGATACAACGCGATGCGATGCAATAAGTGTGATGCAATATGATACAGTGCAATGTAATACAATGTCAGTCAGTTACCACAATGCAATGTGATGCAATACGATATAAAACAATGCAATGCGATGCTGTACAATGCAAAACAATCATTATAAGATGCAATGAAATGTGTTGAAATGCAATACAAAAACAGCGCAATGTGCTACAGTAAAATAGACAAGAATATAATTATTACTTACGTGGCAACGGTAATTATGGATGCGCGTTCGTCTTAGATACTTTTATAACGTTGCCACACGGTGCTATATAAGGACGAAACGTCATCGTCATCATCATCTTACGCATCATCTCAGAATCACGTGATGTGATTCGTTGAATGGAAAGGGATTTATCACCAGAATGTTATATTATATGACTTGTTTGACGTTGATATTATAGTAATTATAAATTATTATTATCTTTAGCCGTGATTTTATATTTGAACGTTTTTTATTACGTACTAGCTTTACCCAGCCACGCGTTGCTGTGGCTAAAAAGACTCTCCCTCCCTCCCTACCTCCCTACCTCCCTTCCGCTGCCTCCCTCTGTCCCTCCCTACCTCCCCTCCCATCCCTCCCGTTTCCTCCATCCCTCCCCTCGCTCCCCTCCCCTCCCATTGCCTCCCACTCCCCTCCCCTACCCTTCCCCTGCCTCACACCTTCCATCCCGTTTCCTCCATCCCTCCCCCTCGCTCCCTCCACTCCCCCTTCCTCCCTCCCCTACTCTTCCTCCCGCACCCTCCCCTCCCTTCCTCACTCACCCGCTCTCTTCCTCTTCTTTGTTCCTACGTCCCCCGTCCCTCCCCGATATGGTAGTAAATGCTATGGGAAATCCTATACCCTCCGGCATTAAAGGGTTAATTCAATTTGTGGGGCGCGGTGGTGTAGTGGGTATGTTCGTCGCCTTGAATACGGAGGGTTGCAGGTTCGAATCCACCTCAAGTCGCCGCGTAGGGACGGTGGGCAAGTCCTTCACTCGCAATAGCCCAGCGCTTCTGCGTGAAACTCCGATGCCGTGTCCGCGCTGTAGTCGGGAGCGCCTCTGAGTAGAGAGCCTGAAGAGGCGCTATAACAAGTGGGCATACAAGCAAACAAACAATGGTTGTTGCTCTATATTTCTATAAGCCTTCTCAGTTGTGATATGGCCTTCCATTAGCCTTCCGGCTTATGCTTAGTCGGACATAACTCTGTTTTTGTAAGTCGCTCAAATCCTTCTTATTTTGATGTGGCTTGGAGGGAACGCCTCTCAGAGGCCGCGCAAGGAACGCGAATAGCGACAATCGTTGAAACTACATGTAAATCGCTAAGAACGACACTAAGAACGACATGCACAAAATGACTAGAGTTTCAGTTTCATCTAAACAACAATTGGCTGATTTGAGTAGCCTAGCACATGATTCATAGGACGAAAATCGACTGATTTATTGATCGTCGTTGTCATCACATTGACGTCGTGGTCGTCGCTGTCGTCATTAATCGTTGTAATCATCGTCATCGTTATCATCGTCATCGTTGTCGTCGTCATCGTCTTCGTCGTCATCGTCGTCATGGTCATCGTCATCGTCGTCATCATCATCATCATCATCGTCGTCGTCGTCATCATCATCATTATCAACACCACACTTAATCAGTGTAATCTAAATCTTATCATCAAACGGTTAATTGGTTGCTTTGATTGTTTAACGACATCTTGTAGTCATGTTGTCCACACCTCCTAACAAAATTGAAGATATGTCATTCCTATAATTACTTATAGATCCTATGAAAACGTTTCAAATGGTGTGCTGACGACTGATACCTACATGTAGCTGTAGTTAAAATTGATTAACACCATAAATTTTGCGCATATGTCTGGATCGTAATGTTGTCGCGTGCCTTTTTAAAGCACCAATTGCGGATTTACGATCTATAGAAATAAATATCAAATGGATTGACGCATTGGATAACTGTATATGACCGGTGAGGTCTTGGAAAGATTTTTAAAGGTAAATAACCGAGCTAAAATATTTATGCTAACCGCTTTGTCATTGTCACAAAGAGAGTGAAAATGACACCTCTAAAGCACGTTCAAATGGTGCTATATATAAGTTCAGGCTAGGTTTGAAAATTTGAATTAAACATAACCGCAATTTAGTCAAATTGTGTCGAAATCAGCATTCATTATTGTCAAAGTCTGTCGTTAAGCTATGTATCAATCTATCCTAACTTTCCATCTCGATGCCCACCACTGCACATAAGAGGAGGCTGACGACCCTGATGTTCTGTTATTATACACTGTCGCTAAACAGAATCTACTACAATATTATGCCACTTATTGCTCGCGTTACAAGCATTACGCCACATATTCTGTGATGAGACTGACGTTACTTTACACAACTTGGCGATTTCTCTTTCTCCGCCGGTACCAGCTTCTGGCGTAGCGAAAGTAGGAGTGCGACGCTTATCACACTTGTCGTTGAACGGTAATCATCTTTGTCGTTGACACAGCGGTGCGAGTGTATGGTCCTTTCCCAAAACTGGTATATATCATTTCGAGCAAGATCACCGCCACCGATGTTGACCGCCGACAGAAGTGTAGCACTCGATAATACGTGCAAAACAGTTTCACCTTTTATGTTCAGGATGAGCCATTAAAAAGACCACTGAGGTTTTTTGCCGATATCTTGGCCTGAAGTTAAAATTTGCTGAAATTCAATAAGTTCGCTGTCAAAATCACACCATGAAAATGATGCAAAGCTGAGAGGATCAGCCATGAACACGAAGTATTCGAGACTTCGTATTTTTCGATCACAGTATATGACATAGCATCATGGTCATTCATGTCTCTCGTTTCCTCTAGTATTTCAGTCACACAGATGCGGTCGTAAACCTAACTAGAACCTCCGAACCATTACCATTGCACTTCTGTCCGGTCGACGTTTGTTTCAACATGTTTATAATTATTATATCATTAGTGAGAAGCGCTGTATTTTTCAAGTTCTAATCAGCCACAATTCAATACAATAAGTTTTTAATAAACTTCTCAATTTGATTACGCCTCAATTACATGTTTGCCGTCAGATTTCGTAAACTTACACTTTGCACACCTTTTAATTGTGATAACACAGATTTATATATAGGTGTAGAAATTTTAATTATGCATTCCAACGATGCAGTGAACAAAGTATAAAAATAATAACACGAGCGCGACTATAATTATCTTTCTTAAGACAATTTTATAAATCGATTCAAAGTATTCTTTCCACTATGAAAAATAAATTAGGTTTTATTTAAACTCGCTAATATTTTTTATACATTGACATCAGCGATACATATTAACACGTTGGCCGCGAGGGACGTGTATACACGTCCCAAAAATGGGCTCTCTCAGACGCGAGGGACGTGTATACACGACCCTTAGGTATTGACCGCTTATTACAGGCAGTTCAGCGTCTCAGTAATATTTCCTGCCGCTTATTAGTAATAAAGGACATCTTCCGCCATCTGTTGAATGTATGTAAGACTATTTTAAAAATTTATTTTAGCAGTCTAGCGAATAAAAATCGAACGAATGAAGCGTCTGCTGTTGTGTCGTCCATCTTGTTCCTTGCGTCTGTATAGGTAAACACAAAA
>OX457047.1:5733665-5981165 GCA_949752735.1 Lumbricus terrestris | reverse complement strand
TGTTTACCGCCAGAATAATATCCTAAACTCATTTATTTTTTGATGATAGACAGGAAATTGTTCCTGTCAAGCATCCCGGCAAATTTCCATAAAACCGATGCAGAATTATACCAATACGTATAAATCATGCAGTGACCTATAATTATGATTATAGATTATCTAGGGATTCCACACGGGAACAAGGGTTTAACCCTCGAGTGCCCAAGGGGGGGTCCGACCGGACCCCAGGCCCGTTTTTTCCAAATAACTTTTTAACGGCTATAGATATGCACAAATGCTTTTAGGTATTCCTAGAGCAACCATTTGGGCATCGAATGGTATATTTTGCGTGAGTATTGTCCAACCCTGTACCCCACAACCACATCGTATACTAAGGCTACCGCAAGATTTGCGGCTATTCCTTCGGTAAATGACGCAAGCAAGCATTATACTGTGTATCATGAGATTTTTACACTATTATTTTGCACCAGGTGGTGCTATTGTGAAATAAGATACATCAGTCGACTGAAAACTCATTTAGGATTACATAGAACTAAATTATGTTATGATATTCCAATACCTTCCTAAGATTTTAGCATGAAAACGATAGACTTCCTTCGGTAAATGACGCAAGCAAGCATAAAATGTGTATCAAGAGATTTTTCCACTATTATTTTACACCAGGTGGTGTTATTGTGGTATAAGATACATCAATCGATTGCAAATTCATCTGGGAATACATAGAACTAAATTCTGTAACGATATTCCAATCCCTTCTCAAGATATTAGCATGAAAACGCTGGGGTCCGCGCGGACCACCCCCCTTGGGCCTTC
Organism: Lumbricus terrestris; assembly: GCA_949752735.1. Lineage (NCBI taxonomy): Eukaryota > Metazoa > Annelida > Clitellata > Crassiclitellata > Lumbricidae > Lumbricus > Lumbricus terrestris. The sequence goes on along the minus strand of OX457047.1, from coordinate 5,980,352 downwards.
GTGTACCAACAAATACCTTGGGCACTCGAGTGTTAAAGAAGGCGGTACTTGTCGGTTAATTCACCTGCAGAATTTTCGTCTGCGCACCTTGTCGGTTTGTTCACCTGCGGAATCTGCCGTATTTTTACTCAATGTTTTTTAGTGACGTAATGTAATGGCGAACGCGTGTTTATATAATTTCGGACGCCATGAACGCCAGGAACGCCATGAATTTATTAAAAAAACTTAATCCAGCTTCCATTTCTCAAGTGTTTTATCATTAATCCGGCTTCCCTTTAACACACAATAGAAGTTGGATTGATGAAAATGTCCTTGCTTAAATTGGAACTGGATTGGTGAAAGTGTCTTTGCTTAAATTGGAACTGGATTGGTGAAAGTGTCCTTGCTTAAATTGGAACTGGGTTAGTGAAAGTGTCATTCTCGTTTAAATTGGAGCCTGGTTGATGAAAATGTTTTTGCTTATATTGGAGCTGGATCGATAAAAATATCGCTTGATAATTGGAAGCTGGATTAAGGTATTTTTATATGTTAAAAAGAAGCTGGATTAATGATAAAACGCTTGAGAAATGGAGGCTGGATTAAGATATTTTTTAATACGCTGGACGAAGGTATTTCTCTATCTGAGATTAAGGTATTTTTATGTGTGAAGTGGAACCTGGATCAAGGTCAATGTTCCTAATTTGAACAGTTCCTTTCAATGTCAATGTTAAATGCGCACAGTGAATCTATTAAATTTGCGATGTAACCAACAGGTGAATTAATTTTTGCATGTAAGATTGCGTATAATGGGTGTCGGTGTCTGCAGGTGAATTAACCGACAAGTACCAAAGAGGGCTGTGTGATGTCATAGTAAGTCACAGCAGTACTGTGTCTATATTCATTCTTCATCTGTTTTTTCGTGATGTCACAACGGCAACAAAAGAAATCCCCATTGTTTATCGACATCTTATGATGTCAGAGCCGAAGTCGACATTACGCTAACGTCATTGGTTGTGTTGTTAGCATAGTGATGACGGATATCCTAAACTCGAGAGTTTCGCGACATTTTATGACCAAAATGAAAATAATATGATTTCAAACACTGTTCTCTTTCTGATGACATATTGATTGCATTGTTGGGTGCGAAAACCCAGTAACGTGTCTAAGTAAAATGAGGTTGTATAAAAGCTCAGCGCTATGTTTTAAAGGTGTCTAGTGTCAGTTGATTAACATATCGTGTTTTACCGAAGCGTTACTGATACCATTGTCATTCAGTTTCCACTGGATGGATCCAGATTTGACTAGGGTTTATTACAACAGAGGCCGTTAACCTAGAAAAAATTTATTGCGTAATACAGCTTTTTTATTAAAAGCGACGCTTTATAAATGTACGGCTATTTCTCAATTGTTTGTTTGAATGACTCTGTTTGTCTGGCTATTTATCTTTCGTTAGCCTGGACAGAAGTTTGCTTGGCATATTGCAGCACTTAATGAACGATGGACTGATAACGAAAATCGAGTCATTAGTTTAGTCCGTAGTGCGGGAAAAGGTCGTTCCAAATGCATGGACTAACCACAGCAAACGCCATGTGTTGGGCAAGAGCAATCCTAGTCACGGGAACGAAAAGATCAAGACATATTTGCGGAACCCATTTAAAAAGAAGAAGAAGATGCATATAGGCTATGGGCTTTTGCATATCATTTGAGATATATTTTAGGGGTATTTCCCAGCAGCACTTTAGAATGTGGAGACAAGGCAGATGATTCTGTAGCGAATGCGTGAAGTGATAGGTATAGCCAGTGCAAGACTTCAATCATTTGCGTAGAAATATGCGCAAAACGAGGCAGAAGGGCTGTGAAAGACTGATGGCTCTGATCCGCCACAGTTGAAAAGAGCAGCAGAGGGTCATGTTAGATAATTTGTGAGGGAGGAGTCAAATGTTTCTAGATTCTGGATTTTGGAATAATTTCAGGCCATTGTTAAGTAGATCATAGTTTATGCAACTTTCTCAGATAAAATGATACCGCGAAGGGGCTCGATTAGTTTTCAGCTAAGATTAACACATTTAAACACCTTTAAAACAGTTTTTTACACTGTATAAAATACAATTCCGCCGCAACATTGCGGTTTGGAAGTGACAATGATAAGAGTTAGTATCGATTTAAAAATGGGGGATGCTTATGACTGCTCTAATCACGCTGCGTCATTCAACTGAAAAACAGCACAGGAATATTTCCGAAGCAAACGTGATTCTGACAGACTGACCCCTCCAGTGAGGGAATATATAGTATATATATATACGAATATAGTATATAATTATATATATATATGAATATAATTATAAATAAAATATATTTTTTATATAATGCATCATATATATAGACTACATATATATATATATATATATATATGTATATATATTATCCTGGTAATGCATACCGGGCATGTTATTTATATATGCCATGCTTACTGTGTGAAATTCAGCACAACCTGTGCGAAACAGAATTTCATGCGATCAGAAGGTTTTAACCCTCGGGCTACCAAGGGGGGAGGGGTTGCCACCCTCCTAGGTTTTTCCCAAATCAAACTTGTTCCGTTTGGAAAAACATTTTGACGTTTTAGGAACACTCATTTGAAGCTAAAAAATTTGATGATATACCGTACCATTCAAAAGTTATACCCGATATACCCAAGGTACCAGAGGGGTGGATACCACCCCCCTTAGATTATCGACTATAACTTTTGTGCCCTTTAATATTAAGAGACACAAATCATGCCATTCTATAGAGGGAATGTGGGGCTACCAGGGCCGTAAATCCCGGGGAGGGAAGGGAGGGAATTCCCTCTCCACTTTTAAACCTGGGGAGGGAATGTGAAGGAATTCCCTCCCCACTTTTTCTCAGCTGCAACACAAATGTTAGGGTACCATAGGCAAGCTGTTGCTTGAAAGCCTACTCTGTATACTATAGGATCAAAAGCCGAGAGATAGGATCTTCTCTTCAATGATACAAAGCGGGGGGAATTTATTATGTGACACGTCACACGCCCAATATAATCACCCTGCAAGACTGCAGGGAGTTAGCGGCCATTCAGTGAGAACACAGCTAATGACAATAATATATATATATATATATATATATATATATATATATATTATCGCCCAGTAGCGTAGCCAGGAATTTTTCATGGGGGGGGTTTTATGGCCGGAAACCCTGTTTTTTGCTATTTTTTCTTACTTAAACGGAAAAATAACCTTAAAATTTTTTTCCCCCGGAGCCAATGGAGGGGGTTTTAACCCCCGAAACCCCCCCCTTGCCTACGCCACTGTTATCGCCTTATATATATATAATTCTATATATAGGGCGATTAGGTCTATATATATCATGCATACATGTAAACTCAAAATGGGCAAACTTCTAAATACCTTTGTGACTTGAATCACTTGATGCACAAACCCGTGGACAAACACCTCTACGCAATCTCTTTTCGCCTTCTCCGGTCTGCTGATAGACTATCCTTGATCTCCTAGTTCCTTGGGCAAGGACTGCCATGACCCAACCTTCAATTTCAATTGCCAGTGTAAACACTTCTTTGTGGAACGACTTCCCTTTCATCTATCCGTAGTAAGATCTTATCGTAGGTGACACCTTTAGCCCGTCGCTGCTTTATTAAGTCTTTCTTATTTCCTCAGGGCTGTCACGCTGATCAAAGCGTCTCTGAACAACTTACTGTAAGAAGCACTTTATAAATTCTTATATATAGGCAATGCAACACAATACATACATATGCATTCATGATTAATGCATACACAACATGTACATGTATACAAGCTTACATAAGTAGATAGTCTAATCATATTTGGAGCATAGGCGCAACAACGTCCTAAAAGTTGGGAGGGGGACCAAATGGAGATTCTTAGTAGCGAGCGTGAAACGCGCGAAGTCGTGATTGCCGAAGGCAAGAAGCCCCTAACGATTAGGGGGTATGGAGGAGAGTCGTAAGCTCCCCCATCGGGGTCTGGGGCGGAGGCTTGGGAGTGAGTGTGGGCTCTCAGATCTGAAAGGAGAAATACTGATATCAGTTCATCTCGAGACCACATTAGCCAATACTGCAATATTCGACTGTAGGCCTATAGGCCTACACAGGATTACAAAGGATTGCAAATAATTTTAAAGAAATAAAATTCACGAATAAAGTGCTTTTTCCGTTAAGTAATTTAAAAGTCTAATCTTTTTCGTTTTCCAAATCACTTCAAGCAGGATTGTGTCAAGGTAAGTGTGATGAAATTTTTGCAAATGCACACTGCCCTCACTGTAAGAATAGTTTAATTTTCACATGGCCTACATAGGCCTATAAGCAAATTATTAGTCATTGCCTAAATCTGTGCATCAGAAAAGTGACAAAAAGCATCATAAAAATTATAATTTTGATCACATTCCTGTCATGTTATTTCTCCCATGTAAAGAATCTGTTTTGGTCGCAGTTTGCATTTGTAATTGCAATCACAATCTTGATATTTCTTCATCGCCCCAGATTTTATGTCTTGGGGTTTCAGTCAAAAGAAATTCCGCCATTAACAAAATCGACAAGCAATTGCTGATGATGATGGTGCTCTGCCCGAAGGCAGGTTCATTGGCTCAACGCCCCTGGGGATGAGATGAGTGAGGTGGTTTCCCGTTGCCTTCCCCACAGACAATGATGGGTAAGCAACTTGCCCAAGGTCGCTCCGCAGGAGCTTTCGCCCCTGCGTCCCACACGTGCTAACCCGAGATATCTAAATCTCTGAATGTCAACTCCCAGCCCGGGGCTTGAACCGCAGTCCGTTGCAACCAACAGACGAATGCCGCTCTCGTTTACCGGTGTAGCTAAATAAGCCAGTAAGGGAAGGCAAAAACGACAAAATGATATGAAAAAGTATCGTTATAGACTATATCCTATACATGTAGGAAGCAATGTACAATTAAAATTGGTTTTATCCACCTTAAGCTATATATCTAAGCCTACATAATTGACTGAGGTTCACTCAACTTTTAGACATGTCTTAAACCATTGTAAACACATTTTAGAAGAATATAACCGACTTGTTGTTTGAGTTGATGATTAAACATTTGAAGCGTGCAACACCTAAATTTACAGCAGGCCCTGCAAATTCATGAGTTGATACATATAGGCCTTCTAAGTTAACTGCTAATCCATTCCGATGCAGAAAATAAAAATGAAGAAATACTAAGTGACTAAATAAACCCAATGCTTTCTGTTTTGGTTTGGTAAGAGACCCTAGTTGTGTTGTAGGCCTAATTCTAACATAAAAGGTTATATGCAGTGGTGCGAACCAACCATTGTAACACTAATTAGTTTAATCTATAAGGTGTCACTGAACACAATGGTCTACTGCGTGAGTGAGAAAAAGGCCCGGGAGAAATTTTCCCTCCCCACATCTAGAAACAGATTTACGGCCCTGGGGGCTACATTACATTGATTTGTCTTTTGACAACCGGAAGTGCTAAAAATAAATTAAAATGTATATAAAGGTGTTTTATTTAAATATAAATAATGTTTAAAACACACATAATATAATATTTCCCTATGCGTAAGTACACGTTTTGTGGAATCGACGGGTACCCATGGTAAAAAATTCGTAATTTCGAGGTGCATTCATATTTTCTAACACTAAATATACCATTTTGTGCATAAATGAATGCTGAATCCAATGGTATGCTATCTCAAACCAAACTCAAAATCCAGGGGGGTGGTAACCACCCCCCTTGATAGTCCGTGTTACAAAAAGGCTGGGTAGCCTGAGGGTTAAGTTGAAATCTGCAAATAGGAGGAATAGAGATCATCAACCGTTTAGAAGCCAGAAAGCTTTTCAAGTGACGCTATTATAAGATGCTTAGCCGTAGACTAAAAAAGGTATTCAGCTCACAGCCAGAAATGTCTTTGTCTGTTACAGTAGGCCTACAACAGTGCCATTAACTGAAGACCAAAATGCAGTTAATTCCGCCATTGTTTGCTTTCTAACAACGCCAGTCCCACGTCCCAATAAAGGAGGATGGCAACGCTAATGATATTTTTGATATCATACAATATCGTTATACTGAAACAGCCAACGATCCGCCACAAAAAATGACCGTCCATTAAATGGAAAACTATTGCTGTAGGCATTTAATTTAGCGCTTTTGATTCGCAGTAAAATACATGAAAACCATTTCTCATCGAATCGCATACCTCTTACAGATCGCACGATATTTATGACAATCTGCTGATTTTCTGGCAAATCTTCAATGTATTTAGATCTATTACATGAATTACTGACTGTTCTGCTAGGCTTTTTCGCATTGCCGAAACCGCGTTACGAAGCTTCATGATTCTTTGGCGGCTTTGTATTGCTTTTCGAGCATTGTTATGACAAATGTAAAGACACTAAGAAAAGTTGAAACCCTTAATAGCATATTTTTATAGTGGTTGTCAATATTTGATGGACTGCAAAAAGACTACGAAGCCTATAATAGCCAGAAGTATCACCGCATCAGATAACAAATTTTGGTCATTGCACACCTTTTAATCAGGTTGGCCATCGTCATAATTACTGCTCAACTGATAAAATCTTTCAAAATAACTGATAAAATCTTTCATTGAATAAGGAATGGATGGATGGATCCGATTTGACCAGGGTCTATGACAACAGGGGCCGTTACCCTGGACAGAAATTTGCTCGGCATATTATAGCGCTTAATAGCAAGGTACTACACAGTTTAATAAGGAATGGCGCCTGCCAAAGTTAACTACTCAGATGCTCTCCTGGCTACACCGAAGCGCATGCGCATTTGCGAGTGAAGTACTTGCTCAAGGTTTTAGGCGGCAGCTTGAGGTGGATTCGAACCCACAACCTTCCTTCTCCAAGGCATCGAACATACTTGTGGGGCGCTGTGGTGCAGTGGTGGCGTCGATGCCTTGGAGCCGGAGGGTTCCAAGTTCGAATCTACATCAAGTCGCCGCATAGGGACCATGGGCAATTGCTCGGACGTTTCGGCGTGAAACTCCGATGCAGTGTCCGCACTGTAGTCGGGGGCGCTTCTGAATAGCCTTGGAAGGGGCTCTCTAGCAATTGCACACACAAACAAAAGTTGTCGATAAGCTCAGGGATCCATCTATACGTCGTGAATTAGTTTGCATGCCAATAATTATTATTATCAATGATGTAAAATCAATCGTCGATTGTTGAGAAATATTCCGTTACAATTAAACACCTTTAATTCGACTATTCTTCAAGGTATACATTTTATGGAAAAACGAAGCAACATTATGTTACAGAGAGTTCAGATTTTCGTCAAGGAAATTTTCGAACATAACAGAATATAAAAAAGAAAATTTGTACAAGAGCACCTGAAGTCCATGTTTCCCAAATCGAGAAATCTCCTAGGTCTATTATCGTGATTTTTTCAAATTTGTAGTCGAGGCGAAAGACATCATCATTCGACATACGAACCAGAAATCAACAGCCATGGCTCGAGATATTCTTTGCAACTTATTTAATCTTGTTAGCCTTGCAGAGTATGTCGAGGCCCAGACCATAATATTAGAGTATGTAAGATATGGATTAATTAAATAGTAATAATAGATTAAGACGTGTTTGGGTAGGCAACAAGTAGGCTATAATTCTTTTCATAATGCCAATGTTCATTGCTACTTTTTGAGAAATAAATTATGTTTATGTGATCGTTGAATGTTAGGAATTGATGAAGATAGCTACCCATCAATTTAACTGAAGTGACACGACGGATAGGATTCAAAGGTGCAGAGTTGATCCGATGAGTGTGAGTGCCTAAACGGATTTGTTTACCCCTTATTGATAGGAGAGTTATTGAAATTACCTCTGTAGGCTGCATAGGCGGAGACTTGAACCTGGTTTTAAGGGACGAACTAAGGACGATCGCCGAGGCACACAGCGCCGACGTAAGTTGTTTGGGCCCCACTATCGAATTTTCTTTCAAATATTTTTTTATTTTATATTCAATCCATGGTCACGTGACTGACGTCATATTGTGGCCATCCACATTGAAAATTAATTAGTGTGAACGAGGTCTCGACTGTTATCTGCAGCTAATGCCGATAAAGGGATATCAGAATGGATTGAAGATGATGACAGTGATGAGGATAATGTAGAGTTTGGTGATCGTAATGATGTCTCGGAGCTAGATAACGTCCTTCATTCCAGCATAGATAATCATAGGAGTGGCACAACCGGAAGAACATGATGTCACGATGTGAATGAGATGTCGAAACGCGTGCTGAATAATTCAATTTGAAAGGTTGTATATTTTTAACAAAATTCAACCATGTTTAGCACTTATAGATTTTATACCCATTATGATAATGTCGAATTCTTTTGACAACAAGATGTTATTATGTTAATTCGCGATTGAAGGGGAACAATACAAGAAACGAAATTGCAATTTACATATCGCCTTTACAAGTTACTTAGAGGTGTTTAACTCAAGAAGACGCGATGCAATGTATTTCCAGTCGATCGTATAATAATTATTGTCGCTGACGTGCAGAACTTCGGTCTGAATATTTGGGCGAATGATTCAGTCTGCAATAATTTGTTTCTATTAGTAGCGACATCTTTTTGCCAGCCATGGTCTTCACAGTTTAACCTTAACAATGGAAGGTCAAACCAATTATTGGTTGGTTGATTCGTGTTTAGATAATTTTATAATGTCATGTAAACGTCAGCGGCCTTCGCCGACAAAAAATATCAATTGATGAAATCTTAAGACACCTTTTTTAACGTATTTCTCCATTTGATTTAAGCAAGGTTAGCGATAAAGATGTTAAATGATTTCCAAATCTTAAAACAAGGCTGATTATAATTATCACCAGTAGACATAAGATACAGTCAAACACTGACAATTATTAATCTCAACGCATACTCACGTGTATTGTGGACGGCTCATCGTTAGCGATAAATGCATGTCTTTTGTTTACCTATATATAGGCGATAATCGAGCGACGATTATTGCTGCGATGATTCTCAAATTCTTTCTTGGAATATTTACAAAGAATGAATCACTAGTTTTAAGTACGAGTTTTCCGTTTAAAACGAGTTTTTCCTGCCCTTGATTTCATTTTAATCAGATCGAATTAATACGTTAACAATTTTAACCGTAAAATTAACCATTTAATATTTTTTAACGCGTTAATCGCGATTAATCAACAGCCCTTATTATAATGCATTCGATGCGTCGTGCTGATAACACCAGGCGCAAAATCAAAAGCCTTGAGCGAACAATAAATTAAAGATGCAGAACAGGAAGTCCACGCTATAATGCAAAAAACAGACATGTAAGACATCTTGGATGAAAAGGCTGCTGGTACAAAAGCGCGTAGACAAAAACGCGCTGACAAATGCGCGCAGACAAATGCGCGCCGTCAAAAATGCGCAACAGAAACCAGCACGACAAAGGGCGCAGACAAAAGCGGGCAGACAAAAGCGTGCAATTATCCGGACATGCACAGTAGCTAATGCTGATTAATAATAATAAATAACATAGGGCCTAAGCATAGATGACTGGAAAGGTTAATACGATATACACTAGGACCATTTGAATTAAACGGAAATATTGTCCAATTAACGTCTAACCACAGTTGTCGAAATTCTTGCAAATTAATTCTACGACAATTTCTAGCCTATAGTTTTATTAGATTCTAGTTTATTTATAAAGTCTACCTTACTATTCGAGAGGATACTGAAGGAGACGGAGGACAGAAAAAAGTGGCGAAGGCGTGTCCATGAAGCGACCAACCCTCGAATCGAGGAAGGTTAAAGACAAGACTACCATATGACTGGCTTATTTTATCAACTTTACGAAATTGAACGATAATTTCTAGCCTTGTTTTATTATATTCTAGTTTATTCCTATAGTCTTGTAACTCATTAATTTTGTCTTCATCTGCTTGCTTGCATTCGACTTACATGTATAGTACTAAAGAATTTCTGGAACATTCACGACAATTTCTAGTCTAAATAACTAAATAATGTTGCATAACTCTTATGTTTTGTTGTCCGTAACTAAGTTAAGTTCGAATAAAAATTATGTGTTCGTTCTAATAACAATATTATGTCGATTTATTCTTATTGCGCGCTATTGTCTGCGCGCATTTGTCTGCGCGCTTTTGTCGGGTCACCACCTAATAGGTAATTATTACAAGAGCTGATCTTAACACCGAAAAATTATAATATTACCAATGTTATATAAACATAACACACCGTACACTTAATTGTGAGTTTTCTTCTAACAGAATGGTATGTATACAGGTATACAAGCCTACATAAAACTCTCATCGTTCTTAAACTTGACCTTGACCGGTGTAGCATAGTATGCACTCCTATATATTAATGCCGTATTCTCTCAGCAGATTATGGTAGTACTCGTCGAAGTTGACCTTTCCATCGCCATCTTTATCACGAGACGCGATGAATGTCTGTTGACAGAAAATACAAGCACACGAGTCATATGCGCTAGATAGAAAGTCTATTAGGTTAAAACTCTGCTTGAATTCAAGCAATAGGCCCTAGACGAGATTACATGTATAAAGATTTATCCACGGCCGTGTTAGTAGTAACTGTTGCTGCTGTGTGTGGGTCTATGGAAAGACTGCCATGTATGAACCATTCCACAAGTCGACAATTTTTCTGTTCGAATGACTTTACTACGGGATCGCCATTCATCGAATTCTGTTCTCAGTCATCCTCGTTTCGAGGTTCGGCCGCATCATGAACAATATTCCTCCAGCGTCTCTTTGGATTTTATTATTCATGATACTGTTTGGAGATGATGAGATGGTAGGTTCCCCAGTTCCTTTCCATCTCGCAGTATGGAGGCCATGTTACCGGGTTTACCATTGATATGAACACACCGTTGACCGTTGTCCTTCTGCTGGATCCTCCGTCAAGTCCATTAAAGTATCGCTGCTGCCCGAGACCTGCCGCTCACGTTGACCAATCTTTTCAGGGTTCCTGCTGAACCTGTCCAACACGCGTAGCGCCCTAGGTGGTCCTTCGGTCGAAACCTTCACCACTGTTGGCATAGCCCCAGCAGGCCATCCCCTACTTAATCGTGGTGAGGTGTGAGTCGGGCTTTGTAAGTGAGCTCTTCGAATATCTGTGTTAAGACAACCTTCTTTTACCGGTGGACCTCTTACATTCATGATGACGACGGCGATGATGATTACGACGATGATGATTAAGATGAAGACGACAACGACGGCGACGGCTGTCTCTGTCTCTGTCTCTCTCTGTCTCTTTGTCTCTCTCTCTCTTACTCTCTCGGTCTTCTCTGACTATGTATCTCTGTTCTCTGTCTCTGTCTCTGTCTTTGTCTGTCTGTCTGTCTCTGACTATGCATCTCTGTCTCTGTCTCTATCTGTAGCCTATGTATGTATGTATCTCTCTCTCTCTCTCTCTCTCTCTCTCTCTCTCTCTCTCTCTCTCTCTCTCTCTCTCTCTCTCTCTCTCTCTCTCTCTCTCTCTCTCTCTCTCTCTCTCTCTCTCTCTCTCTCTCATGGTCTTGTTAGTTACCCTGTCGCGCCATGATTCCCGTAGAATTCTTCTCCGCCATCTGTGATGTGCTGCCTCTAATAATTGGGTAAACGAGCATCGAAACCACGTACTTCTGATCTCCATGTTAGTATTCCACCATTCGATTGAGATCTATTTTTTGAACGATTTCGTCATGGCCACCTCACATCGTCAATTCATTATATTAGTTGGTGTCCCTAGACAGCGGGATTATTTTATCCCTTTAGGGCCCCCTTTTTGTAACCAATGTTCAAGATGTGTTAACCCTCAGATTACCAGAATTTTTTTGATACACTGAGTACCAGTGGGGTCAAAAATGACCCCAACACAATTTTTTCAATAAATTCCCTGTTTTTTGCATTTTTGTTAATTGCCAAAGAACAAAATAGTAGTAAAGCAATTGGAACATGTTTAGGCTGTTGAAATGAATTAAATTTTTAATAGTTATAGGTATGTTTTAATGTTCAAAACTAACATAGAAAATATGCGGTCATTGCAGTTACAGTTTACAGGAGAAAGACTCGTCTTCTGTGCGTTGTCTGCGCATGCCACTCCGGGTTTAATGCGATCCAGATAATTATTATCTAACACAGATTTTCTTCAGATAATACTATAGAAAGGATTTATAAATTATAATTATGAATTATTTTAAAGGATACCATTGAAAGTATTGAAAAAATCTTTTGGGGTCAAAAATGACCCCACTGGTACTCAATGCTATAAAAGATTGCCAGCACCCTCTGGTGATAAACAAGGGAAATATTAATTGATATTTCGATAGAGACTAGGTACATCTTGAAAGTCACAAATATTAAATAAATTTGCACGAACAGATTTTGCGCAGTGTGCAGTCAAAGTGGGCTTGGGGTCATTTTTGACCCCATTGGTACTCGCATGGTTAACCTGTTATACTTCGGAGTCTTCGGTTGCAAATAAAACATTTGATTGATTTTGATTGATTGATTGATTCATTCATCTATCTGATGATTATTATGACGATGAGTTGATCGATTGAGGTCTATTTTTTAACTCACAGCGCAGTAATTCTGAATCCACTCTGCCGTGGGATGTGGGGCACCGAAGTTATCCTGATCCCATTGATAAAGCGCCAACATCTGCGGTAGTTCAATGAAGCCGTTCTTATCCGTGTCGAAGTAGGCAAAGTCTTCCTGCGCATATCCCTTGTACTCTGACTCCTCTTCTGGGGTCATTTGCTGGGACTTCGTGACTAACCAACAGAAGATGAGAAACAGAGACGCCTGTAGATTTATGTAAAGAATTGATTATACGATTAACTTAGATGCATTCCCGGTCGCTGGTCCTACAACATGGAATGGCCTCCCTGCTACACTGCGATTATTGCCAATTGACCACCTCACTCTGTTCCTGAAGAATTTCACAACTGCCCCATATAGCCGTGGTTGGACCGGGAGCGCTTCTGAGTAGCATGACCTTGAAGAGGTGGCGAGGCGGCATATAGAACTTCCGAAATTATAGAAAGACCCAGATTGATTTAAAGACAGTTGATTTATCGCGAGGCAAGAGACTGTAAGGTTGTGGTTCAAAAAATTCAAATAGAATAATTATTGTGTTCACAACACAGATCATCGCATTTATTATATCATGTCGTCGTTTGCATAACAGCGGAAACTGTAATTGCACTTACGAGAGGCGAATACTTATTTGGTTCTTTAGCTAATTTATTATCAACTAGCTGTACCCGGCCACGCGTTGCTGTGGCTGAAAAGACCGTGAAACTCTCCCTCCATATACCTCCCTTCCCTGCCTCGCTCTCTCCCTTCCTCTGTCCCTCCCTACCGCCATTCCCTCCCTCGCACTACCTCCTTCCCCTCCTTCCTCCTCCCCTCCCTCCCACTTCCATTCCCCTCTCTCCCCTCCCCTCCCCACCCCTCCCCTCCCCCTCCTCCTCCCTCCTAAACATGCTCTCGACAGCGCGCGCGAATGTTGCGACCTCTTTCCTAGGTTTGTCATTGGTGACCCAGTTAAAATCTTTGGACGGTTGAAATGGAAGTGGGTCGAATCCATATTATATCGACAGCGCTATCGACAGCGCATGCGCGAAATGGCGGAGGACTGCGTGAGAGTAAAAATGTATAAACGTGTCAAATCGATGAGAAAGTTGTGTTTTCTGGTCTAAAAGATTTGTTTCTTTCCAGGAAATCCTTTTACAAACCCGATCGTATTCGTTTTGCGAAAAATTTCAAAAGAATCGGTGATGAACTTTCCGAGTTATTCGATTGGGACCAAACTTTTTACATTTTTATTTATATAGATTATACAAGCACATAATTAGTAATAATATTAAATGATTATTCGTAATATAACCAAAATGTTTATATAGTCATTTATTGCATATTGCTCTTTGTCCTACCATGGGCAATCACAAGGAGGCAGAACATCAGCAACAGGAATGTCTTCATCTGAAATATTGACATAATGGGAAAAGTCGTTAGATTTTATAATTCTCGGACATAATGAGTTCGGATCTTATTTAATTTAAATTGCTCTCATAATTATTTCATAATTGCGAAGAGTTAGAATAACTGCAAAGAAACATTGTTCTGTTAATTTTGAAACACAAATCGAATCTATGTAATTAAGGTGATAAATATCAGATACGATTTCATGTTATTCTTGTATATTAGCAAATTTTCAGCACCGAATTCCTCTAATTATATCCGACGAATAACCCTTCAAAGGTGTTGTAAACCAACATTTTCATTCCGATTGAAAATGCATTATCCGTGACGAATAAGAACACAATCAAGCAAGGAAATAACTAAATTGACAACTAAATAAGTCTGACACCGATGATTACGACGTCGTTGTGCATACTCTTTATTACCTGACCGTCCTTAAGGTCTATCGAATGACCATCTCCTCTCTTTGTTGACTACTTTTGATTTTGATCAATATTTTAGCAATGGACAACAGGAAAATCTGCAAATCTCCTGCTCGCAATAATTAAATAAATTCTATCAAATAGAAATCGTACTGAGTAAGAATAAACAACTTCACCTTCCAATTTCACGACCGTTTTGTCTAAGAAGGAATCGCTTCAGATCGTTTTCACCAAACTTTCACCAAAATGGAAAAGCATCGCACGAATTACCTGTTGCATACGGGACCTTTTATTCAATCCAGGGAACACGCATGCTCGCGCATCTTATGGGGAAATTAATATCAGGAAACATTTCCGCCATTAAATGACCATAAGTGAAATTTTTTACTGGCCATAGGAAAAGGCATAGCTGCAAATCAAGCCAAAGCACGTGCTCTTAAAACCGGAATTTGCTATTGATCTGTCCTAACAAAAAGCAACATTATTAGATTTAGATTTATTGCACGAAAGAACGACAGTCTTGTGATTGTGAATAATTTATTGCGGGCCAATTCAAATGCGAAGATTTAATATCCGCTGAAACCCCGGTAGTATTTCCGTCACGAAAAAGCAATATCCCACTATAATAGAAATCAATATTTTATAGTAGCCAAAGCCTGTAAATCAAAACGTCGCTATGAATTTTATCGTGCCTGTCATTCCTTTGTGCTCTGTCCTAAATTGCAATTTAATTGCAATTGCGGGCCTATTCATGGGCGGAGTTTATCAGGGGCTAGGGGGGCTAAGCCTCCCCAAGAATCCACAGACTTGACCACACATCAATAAGGACTCCCACGGGTAAAAAGAATGCACTTGTAGGGTGACAAGAGAGAAGCAGGCCTAGACTACTGAGTGGCTCGTCACAAGCCCCCCCCCACCATCTGCACCCAGACTGTGAGAACGAAGTCTGGCAGTCTGTAGCAGCAGGCTACCGTAGCATAGTTTGTTTATTGCGCAAAAACAGGCTGGCAAATTACAACCTGGGACATTGAGACAAACTAAAAGATAGAAAGAGGCAGGAGCAATCAGTTATTAACTTATTGAATTCTTGCTAAACATTCTAACTTCAGATCCGAAAATATTTTGAATGTGCGAAATTGCAGGTATCAATTCGGCTCAGTATCAAACTTTGCACCAGATGGCGTGTCACGTCTTGTGTGAGAGAGCGAGACACAGAACAACAAAAGAACAACAAAAACACCACTGCTCAACTGCCGCAGTATTGCGAAGCTGGTTGGCACAACATTACTCCAGTAACAATGGCCAACAAATTTGAACTTTTATTGCTACTGGAAACACTTCAGCAATTTGCTATAGATTATGGTCTGCTGAATGCAGTGGTGTTTTTGTTGTTCTTGTAGCACGTCAAGTTTTTGAGAAAACTGAAATATTTAGTTTTGGCACACATTTGCAATTGAAAACTTTTTTATTATAATTGAAATTATGGACATTTCAAAACAATGGACTTTTCAGTTTTAGCACACATTTGCAATTGCACACCTTTTTTTTATTATAATTGCATTTATGAACATTTCAAAACAATGGACTTTTTAGTTTTAGCACACATTTGAAATTGCACACCATATTAAAGTTTTGGCACACATTTGCAATTGCACACCTTTTCATTATATTTGTAATTATGGACTTTTCAAAACAATGGACTTTTCAGTTTTAGCACACATTTGCAATTGCACACCTCTTTTTATCATAATTGCAATTACGAACATTTCAAAACAATGGACTTTTTTAGTCTAAGCACACATTTGCAATTGCACACCTTTTTTGTTTTGGCACACATTTGCAATTGCACACCTTTGTTTATTATAATTGCATTTATGAACATTTCAAAACAATGGACTTTTTAGTTTTAGCACACATTTGAAATTGCACACCATTTTAAAGTGTTGGCACACATTTGCAATTGCACTCCTTTTTTGTCATAATTGCAAGTACGAACATTTCAAAACAATGGACTTTTTTAGTTTAAGCACACATTTGCAATTGCAAACCTTTTTTGTCTTGGCATATATTTGCAATTGCACACCTTTTTAAATTAGAATTGCAATTATTGACATTTCAAAACAATGGACTTTTCAGTTTTAGCACACATTTGCAATTGCACACCTTTTTTATTATAATTGCATTTATGAACATTTCAAAACAATGGACTTTTTAGTTTTAGCACACATTTGAAATTGCACACCATTTTAAAGTTTTGGCACACATTTGCAATTGCACACCTTTTTATTATATTTGTAATTATGGACTTTTCAAAACAATGGACTTTTCAGTTTTAGCACACATTTGCAATTGCACACCTCTTTTTATCATAATTGCAATTACGAACATTTCAAAACAATAGACTTTTTTAGTCTAAGCACACATTTGCAATTGCACACCTTTTGTGTTTTGTTGTTTATTATAATTGCATTTATGAACATTTCAAAACAATGGACTTTTTAGTTTTAGCACACATTTGAAATTGCACACCATTTTAAAGTTTTGGCACACATTTGCAATTGCACTACTTTTTTGTCATAATTGCAAGTACGAACATTTCAAAACAATGGACTTTTTTAGTTTAAGCACACATTTGCAATTGCACACCTTTTTTGTTTTGGCATACATTTGCAAATTGCACACCTTTTAAAATTAGAATTGCAATTATTGACATTTCAAAAAAAAACAATGGACTTTTCAGTTTTAGCACACATTTGCAATTGCACACCTTTTTTTATTATAATTGCATTTATGAACATTTCAAAACAATGGACTTTTTAGTTTTAGCACACATTTGAAATTGCACACCTTTTTTAAGTTTTGACACACATTTGCAATTGCACACCTTTTTATTACTTTTGTAATTATGGACTTTTCAAAACAATGGACCTTTCAGTTTTAGCACACATTTGCAATTGCACACCTCTTTTTATCATAATTGCAATTACGAACATTTCAAAACAATGGACTTTTTTAGTCTAAGCGCACATTTGCAATTGCACACCTTTTTTGTTTTGGCACACTTTTGCAATTGCACACCTTTGTTTATTATAATTCCAATTATGACCATTTCAAAACAATGGACCTTTTAGTTTTGGCACACATTTGAAATTGCACACCTTTTTTTAGTTTTGGCACACATTTGCAATTGCAAACCTTTTTTTATTTTAATTGAAATTATGGACATTTTAAAACAATGGACTTTTCAGTTTTAGCACACATTTGCAATTGCAAACTTTTTTATATTATAATTGCATTTATGAACATTTCAAAACAATGGACTATTTTGGTTTTAGCACACATTTGAAATTGCACACCTTTTTAAAACTTTGGCACACATTTGCAATTGCACTCTTTTTTATTATATTTGTAATTATGAACTTTTCAAAACAATGAACTTTTCAGTTTTAGCACACATTTGCAATTGCAAATTTTTTTTATATTATAATTGCATTATGAACATTTCAAAACAATGGACTATTTTGGTTTTAGCACACATTTGAAATTGCACACCTTTTTAAAACTTTGGCACACATTTGCAATTGCACTCTTTTTTATTATATTTGTAATTATGAACTTTTCAAAACAATGGACTTTTCAGTTTTAGCACACATTTGCAATTGCACACATTTTTTAATCATAATTGCAATTACGAACATTTCAAAACAATGGACTTTTTAGTTTTAGCACACATTTGCAATTGCACACCTTTTTTGTTTTGGCATACATTTGCAATTGCACGCCTTTTAAAATTAGAATTGCAATTATTGACATTTCAAAACAATGGACTTTTTAAAAGAACTCTCTCCGTCCGAAAAAATGGTATGTTTTTATGAGGTTTTCAACTTGATGACCAAGAAAGGTCATCAACTGCTTTGGGCCGAGAATTTTTTTTAGCCCCCCAAGATCGGCAACCAAACTCCGCCCATGGGCCTATTCAAATGCGAAGATTTAATATCCGCTGAAACCCCGGTAGTATTTCCGTCACGAAAAAGCAATAACCCACTATAATAGAATTCAATATTTTATAGTAGCCAAAGCCTGTATGCGCTACTGAATGGCCTTGGTTGTGAGCGGCGCTATAGAAATTACTAATTACATTACATTACATGTGGCATTTTGCGGTGGAGTTGCGTTGAACACGGTGCCTTGAAACGCTAAGTTCGAATCAGACACCTCTAAGAAACATATTTGCTTGTAATAAGAGATGTGAAATACACTTGAAAGCGTTATATAAAATTGCATGTTTACGTAGAAACAAATCACAAAGTATTGCTGAAGAATTCAAAAATAATTCTTAAACTTGACTATTATAATTGTGGCATCAGTCAGTAAGAATGTTCACTAAACTAGAAGGGTCATTGGAGTTGGGCCCACGCACACACGTGGAACCAACAAACGGATTAATATCGACAGTTGAAAGATCTGATGAATGAGTTTGTGGACAACGTTTCCTGGATCGCAGACAATGCACAACGTGGAGCACGGATGGATGGATTCATGGTTTAACGACAACCTGTAACAGCAGAGGTCGACGTCGTCAAAATTTTGTTTAGCATAATTATTATTACAGGTTTGACGTCAAACATAATGGTTTTTACACTTCTTAACAACTTTGTTCAGCAATCGGACGTTATTATAACTATTGCTACAATAATTTAAGGGTGTCTAATTATCGCACTTCTGTATCCGGTATTTAACGATTATCTCACAGTATTTCGCAATCTAATCATCCGGAATAACGTCTTCAGTTACCGATCGTTCGATGTGAATAGATGAACTTTTTCGTTCTTAATGAGCACTTTTTTTAGGTAACGAGAGTTCAGTAGCTCTCATTGTCCCCCCCCACACACACACACAATGCGGTCCAATGAATACATTAAGAATGTTGGGGACACATCTGCGGGCGCAATGATTTAACGATGGTTTCTGTGCATTTGAGCCATAGAGTTCCGATTCGAATCTACCTCAAGCCGCCGTTTAGGGACCTCGAACTGGACAGGACTTGTAGGCTCTGACTTAATGAGCGCGACAAGGGACAGAAGACTCTGGGCATTAAAGATCCATTCATGTAGCCAACCATCGCGATGCGACGATGGCGACATGACATGACATGACCAATCGAGTCCACGCAAGAGCCTCGCTCTGGATAAGCAGATCACCCGTACACTGAATAAAGTCTGTCAGGTGATCGGCCATAACGAGGCACATTATGGCAGTAGAGGAAGAACGCAACAATAATCGTTCAATTTACATCACGGTTTAAGTTCTTCTAAACTCGCCCCATGTCACGTGACTTCCTGTTTGGAAGCAGAAATTCGTCGAAAGAGGAAAGAATCGTTTCTCTTTGATAACACTGGTCAAAAAAATTTAACTTTTTTTTGTTTCCGGAAAAACTTTGACTGTTTTCTATAGACGTTGACGTGCTGAACACGGTGGTGTTCTCAGAATTTTTGTATCACGTAAGGTTTTTGAGAAAACGGGCATGCAAGATTTTAACTGAAATGCTTGTTTATTGCATATATTTTCAATATACTATAATTTAATTTCATTACAAAACAAATTTTTTTTAACAGTTCTTTCTCATAATATTGGGTGCGGATGATGACTGTATCACTTAAAAATATTGAGAAACATGAAATTAAAGGTTTTTCATAGTTATTCCCTGTTCAGTTGCACATGTACAATGTATACAATTAAGATGCTGCTAAAGTTCCATAGATCTAAATTGCTTTGATGCTGATTTTCGCTTGTATTTTTTGTCTGCACATCTCGCTGCAGTGTCCAACAATTGTCAGATGACATTGCTGGATTCCAGTTTTCCTGATAGTGTTTTCAGTTGTTGTAAAGTCCTGGTGTTCATTGCTAAATTTGTGGGGAACTTGGGAAGAAGTTCAAGTGGAAATGCAAGATGTGAATCTTAAGTGACATGTTGCATTTTATGTCAGTATGCTGTAAGATTTTGTTACCAAGTTTATTGTAATTTGGAGTTCTATAGTTATCAAGAAAATTCTCCACAACATCCTTCAGTGCTTCCAGGTGATTGCCTCTGGTCCCTCCCACAGATGTTCAAACTGCTTGTCATTGATGATGTGTCTGATCTGTGGACCCAAAATGCCTTCCTTGATCTTGGCATCACTCATTCTTGGGAATTTCTGTTGCATATAAAGAAAATCTTCAGCATCCTTGTGCAGAAAATCTTCAGCATCCTTGTGCATGGCTTTTAAAAAAGTATCAGTTCCAGCTTTAAGTGAAGAGAATGCAGAAATATTTGTTGGACCGATTGAAGCATCTGGGTCGCTATGTCACTTGTGCCGTGGTTTTTGCGGATTTCAATGGTCTTGGTCTTTTACTGCCAGCGTATCTCCGCCCATCTGGCAAACCTTACTCATTTTATCCGGGTTTAGGACCGGCTGGTTCCCTGTTGCAGAGGATGGATGCAGTTTAACGTCGTGCCCAGGACACAATTATCATGGTAGATCCTGTGTAATAATCGAAGTTAGTCACAATAGGCCTAGTTTATACTCTCAAAATGTACTTCTATAATAACAGATCATTATCATAATCGAAGTTAGCCACAATAGGACTATTTCATTCTCAAAATGAACTTCTTTAATAGTAGGTCTGTATCATGATCGAGGTGACGTCACAATGGGCCTAGTTTTATATTCTCAAACTGAATGCATAATGGTAGATTTGTATCATAATCAGAGCGATGTTGCATTTAAACAGCCCCAGTTTTGCATTATGACAATGAAATAATATGACAGCAGATCTGTATCGTAATCGAAATTACGCCGTAATTGACCTAATTTCGTTTTTTTCAGTGAACTTATTTAATGGTAGAATTGTATTATAACAGAAGTGACGTGACTGACGTCATAAAAGGACCCGTTTTATATTCGCAAAATGAACACAATATACTGGTATATCTGTATAATAATCGAAGTGACGTCACAATAGACCTTGTTTATATTCTCAATATGCACTACTATGTTAGTACATTTGTCTCATAATCGAAGTGACGTAACACTAGACCTTGTTTATATTCTCAAAATGCACTTCCATAATAGACCTAATAAATTTGTATCATAATCAATGTGACGTCACAATAGGCGCTGTTTTTTTAATTCTCGATGTGAACTTATAATATAACAGCAAATTTTTATCATAATCAGAGTGACTTTACAATAGGCATAGGCCTAGTTCTGTATTCTCAATATTAATGAAGTAATATGACAGCAGATCTGTCTGTCCAATACTTGGTGACAGCAAACTCCATGCAGTCTTGAGTCCAGTTGTTCTGCTTTTGCTTTCGACAAACCTAAGTCTCTAAAATGTCGTTCAATTCCGACTATGTGAATGAGATGAGGCGCTCCAGACATAGGCCTACTTACTTCAAAATCCGGATCACTGTCAGCAGCTATATACTCGTTCCTGTCTAGATCAATGCAGCAGCATCTTCAACTTCATCGTCTATAAACTCCATTTCTCTGGTGGCTTCGCTATTTGAAGACTTTCATTCTACAGCGCTGGTATCATTGTCGAAAGAAGATCTGGGCATTCAGTTTCCTTTCCTATTCTTGCAGAGAAACCAGAAACATTAGTGAGACAAACTTAGTAGCCCGTCGCAGTCATGATCTTACTGCTCTCGCCAGACCATCGGAACGACAAACAGCATTGCTTTCGCAGGACCCCGGAGTCAAACTCTAAGATCTGCAGCACATCTTCCACAGCAAATGAGAGGCACGCATTCCTTGGCTTTCTCTCCAGTCTTGCAACCAAAGTACAGCTCAAAGCTTTATTGACAAGTCCAGTCATTGTGTGTCTCTGAGGCTTACTCATAATATCATCTTCGAATTTAATATACAGAATTTGACGCCTGTTTAAAAGGTGTCCAACACTAACCAATACTAGTAGCCCTAAGTGTTGGACCGAATCCTATGGTACACGAGTAAAAGGTCCTCTTTTACAAATGTATGTATGTATGTATGTATGTATGTATGTATGTATGTATGTATGTATGTATGTATGTATGTATGTATGTATGTATGTATGTATGTATGTATGTATGTATGCATGCATGTATGTATGTATGTATTCATTCGGACATTTATATAGCGCTTCTTCAAGAAAAACTACTCAGAGGCGCTCCCGACTCCAGCGCGCCCAAAAAGAATAGTTTTAAGTTTAGTAAGGAAGGATCCTGGTAGAGTCCCAGGGTGTAGGCGTAGCTCAAAAGGAAGGCCATTCCAGACCACTGGTCCAACCACAGAAAAGGCTCGATTCTTCATGGTAGTAGTACGAGCAAAAGGAACTAAGAGGACTCCCTTATCAGCAGAGCGTAGCTGACGACGTCCTTGGATACCCAATGTAAAGCTGCATAGCTCTCTGAGGTAAATTGGGGCGAGGCCCTGACAACATCGCCATACCAATGCAGCTACCCTGAACTCAATACGCTGGCGAATAGGGAGCCAGTGAAGTACCTCAAGCATGTAGTTTGAGACATGACCATATTTAGGGATTTTCACAATTAGGCGCGCAGCAGAGCGCAACACCCGGTCAAGACAAGTCAATCTGCTGGATGGGAGGCCAATGTACAGCGAAGAGCAATGTATGTATGTATGTATGTATGTATGTATGTATGTATGTATGTATGTATGTATGTATGTATGTATGTATGTATGTATGTGCAATGTATGCATGTATCGGCAGAGTTATATGCATGCAAGATGGGTACATTTAAGTTGGAATACGCTTGACGTTTTTTGTTTGGCCAGAAACTCAAAATTTGTTGATGGCTTTAAAATAAATTTTTATTTATTACTCTTTCGTTAGGAGTGAAACTCCAATGCAGTGTCCGCGCTGTTGTCGCGAGCGCCTCAAAGTTGCGAGCATGAAATGATTCTACCGCAAATAAATTTAATAAACAACGTTTGCGCTAGAACCGATGTATAAATATTTTGCATTATGCAAATTGCAATCGTAGCAACGTGATTTATGTACAGTAGAACCCAGAATCAAGTTTGCGGGACTCATCTTATTCACAAAGACTTGAGTTGAGACAATATCGATAAGGACAATGTTGGCCATGATAATGTTTGAAAAGCCAGTGCATTGCATCATGTGGTGGGCTGACTTGTCTCGTATCGTAACAACATGTTGCTCGGTCGATGTCTGTGATCTTCCACAATCACCCACGATTTTCCAGTCTCTTCTTTAGTTCTGCAGCGCAGCCTAGGCCTAACCTATTCACTGTACTACTATGGCTAGGTTATAAGTGTCTAAAGTTCTTAAACTTGTTCTCTTACAACAAAGATCAGTTTCTTGTATTTTCTTCTTCGATTTCCAATATTCACAAACAACACAACAATGCATCAACGACGATAAACAATTCAATTGCACGACAGAAACGCCATCTTATTATAATTATTACTACTCTAACGTCTTCTACACACGACTAGCACTCCTTCTACAACTTATCTCACTCTCAGCGTACACTCTCTCTTCGGTCGCACAGTCCTTCTCTCTGCCTCTCTCTGTCCGTCTCGCTGTCTGTCTGTCTGTCTGTCTGTCTGTCTGTCTCTCTCTCTCTCTCTCTCTCTCTCTCTCTCTCTGGCGACGACGCGCAGCGGCGCTTTCCCGCCACTCAGTCAGCTGGCCTGTCTGTCTGTACACTCAACAATTAGCTGACCTTGAGCTGGCCTATCCGTACGCTCAACAATTAGCTGATCACTATACGTTATACAAAATTAGCTCACATTACCTCTCTCCTTTCTTTTAAAGAGAGCTAATTATCTATAAAAATTAGCGAACGTACCTTAACTAAACAATGCAAACAGTCCAATATATATAACATCATAAAATATCTTACGCTATAATCTAGATAAACAATCAGCTACTACATTCAATTTACCTTTCTTGTAGTTCAACAGAATGTCAAAATTTTGTAATGTTAATGACCATCTGACTAGCTTAGCAGATTTCGACATTGATTCAGTCAAGTAAACTAAAGGATTATGGTCTGTAAACACATTGATTTTAGAACCAATAAGAATTTCTTTCAACTTATTTAAAGCCCATATGATTGCATAGGCTTCCTTCTCAATCGTCGCCCATCTCCTCTGGGTATCTGTCAGCTTCTGACTTATAAAGGAAACGGGACGTTCTATCCCTTCATTGTCCACCTGTGATAGGACAGCTCCCACAGCAAAATCACTGCTATCACAGTACAAATTAAAAGGTTTACCAACCTCAAACATATATAAAACCACATTTGACAAGACAATCTGTTTAAGTGAATCAAAGGATTTCTGATGTGCATCAGTCCAAACAATGTTCTCAGGTACTTTCTTGCTGGTTAAGTCTGTCAATGGTTTAGCAATTTCAGCAAAATTACAAATAAACTGTCTGTAAAACCCAAAAAATCCTAAGACCTGTTTCACTTCCTTCCTGGTTTCAGGTTTCTTCAAATTAATCAAACTGTCAATCCTATCTGGATTCATCATCTTCTTCCCTGATCCTATAAGGTGACCGATGAACTTCACCTCACTCTTACCAAACACACATTTCTTCAAGTTCAACGTTACATTATGCAGTCTAATTTGTTTCAAAAATAATTCCAAATGTCTTAAATGAATGTCCCAATCATTAGAATGCACTGCAATGTCATCAACATAAGGTTCAGTGAAATCATGTATCGGTTGCAAAATCATATTTATCGCTTTTACAAAAGTCCGTCCAGAGTTAATCATTCCAAAAGGAACACGCGTAAATTCGTACAGTCCATTATGTGTCACAAACGCAGTCTTCCATTGATCACTCTTTTTCACAGGACAAGTCCAATAGGCACTGCGACAGTCCATAACAGAAATAAACTTGGATTTTCCGACTTTGCTCAAAACATCATTGACGATTGGCATAGGATATCTGCAGTTCTCAGTAAAAGAGTTAATGTATCTGTAGTCACAAGCCAATCTCAATGATCCATCCTTCTTTTTGACAATGACAAGTGGACTTGCCATTCGGCTTGACGATGGTTGAATGATGTTTTCTTTCAGCATCTCTTGTATTTGTCTTTCCACTTCTGCCCGGTATATTAGTGGTATTCGATATGCCATGAATTCTTTTTCTCGAAAGTCTGGTTTCAACACCACTTCATGTTCTACTAATGTACAAAGTCCCGGTTTGTCCGAAAATCTGTCTGCATAACGATTCAGTACATCAAGTAATTGTTTCTGCTGTTCGCTCGTAAGATGTCCAATTTGTTCATAATCCAATTGGAGTGATTTCTGTTTTGTCTCTGAATAGTCTTCTTTCAACGGTATTTCTACCACTGATCCAAATTCGTCATCCTCTTCCACGATCAGACCACAAGACAATGTTCTCGTAATGAACTTCCTCATCTTGTTGGCATGAATAATCCGTCGACCGTTTTCCATCATGTCCACGAGATACGAATATTTGGATCTTCTTTGCAAAACCGTGCATGGACCATGCCATCGTGAGATCAATTTATTGGTTGACGTTGGATACAGCACGATGACGTTTTCTCCTGGTTGGAATTCTTTATCTTTTGCTCTTTTGTTATATTGACTGGCGTATTGTTTTTGCTTTTCTTCAGCACAGCTCTCGGCGAATGTCAAGGCCTTTTCCATGTCTGCTCTTAAATTCTTCAAGTATTTTGCCGGTTGTACTCCAATGTTCGGTGGTAGATTTATCTCTTTGGTCCAGCTTTCTTTAAGAATGGTTAGTGGCCCTCTCGGCAATTTTCCATAGACCAGCAGATACGGTGCCACTCCTGTAGTTGCATTAGGCACTTCTCTCAATGCCCAGACCGTAAATGGGATGATTTTATGCCACTGTCTCGGATTTTCCACAATGACATGATGAACCATCTTCTTGAACGTTTGATTCCATCTCTCCACTAATCCGGCCGCTTCTGGATGTCCTGGCGAATCGAATCGAGGACAACACCCCATCAATTTCAGAAATTCTCTCGTTAGACTGGCTGTAAAATTCGTTCCTCTATCACTCGTTATCACTGACGGAACTCCCACATCCATGAACAACTTCATCAGAGCTTCGCATACAGCCTTAGCAGTCAATGACTTCATCAAGAAGATTGTCGGCCATCTTGTACATGAGTCTACGATGCACAAGCAATACTTATGCCCTGCTGCTGACGTCGGTTCGATTGGTCCTACGACGTCCATTGTCATTCTTCTGAACGGCACATCCTCCCTTGGTATTGGTGTAATCGGTACTCGATCCATCACCAAACTTCGTGCTTTCAACTGACACTTCTCACAGGACTTGCAGAACTTCACCACATCTCTACGCATCCTTGGCCACACAAAGGACAATTTGATACGTTCTCTTGTCTTCTCTTCTCCCAAGTGTCCGCCAAATACTGACTCGTGCGCCAATTCCATCACCTGAATTCTTCTTTCCTTCGGCAACACCAACTGATACACCAACTGGTCCAACATTTGATGTTTCTTATACATCAACCCATTCACCACACTAAACTCAGATCCTTTGTCTTCAGCTATCTTCCACCACGACTTCAGTGACTCATCATTTCTCTGCTGCTCTTCAAATTTCTTTGCGTCTGCCAATTGTCTTTCATCACTCGTATTCTCGGCAAACAAATCTCTCATACTCGTGTCCATTTCACTATCACTTCCAGAATCATCATAATCATCACGTTCACATGCAACCATCTCTTCTTCAATTTCATTGCTCCCGGATGTTACTCCTTCTTCTTCTTCTTGAACGCTTTGTTCATCATGGCTTTCTGTGTCATCGTCTAGCAAACTTTCATTTAGCTGTTCCTCTTCTCCTTCTTCCACTTCTCTTCTCCGACTTTGTGCTCTCGTACTCACATTCGCTTGCCATTCTCCTTGCAATATACTCACTGGTGGAACCTCTTTCAGTTCTGCAATTATTTCTGGATGGAGCAAGAACTTTTCTTTGTTATCTTTGCACAAGACTGCTGGAATGCTGGCACATACCAAGGTTAAATATGGCGCGATATTTACTCCCTTGTCCTTCAAATCTCCTGCTTCGTGTACGTTATGACCACTCATCCGCACTTCTATTTTCACCAACTTAGCTGGAATGGGTTCTCCAGCCACACATTGCAAATGTACTCTGCCAATTTCTTCTACTGTCGCTCCTTTCAATAATTCCTCATTGATTACTGGAATCTCAGTACCAGAGTCAATCAGCGCTTTGACTTGCACGGGATGACAACTGTCATCATTTCTACGTATCTCTACATCTACATGCTGTAGTAAGGACTTCTTCGTACGTTGACACTGATCTTTACTTTCTGTTTCTCGACAAGTATCCGTAATGGGAGCAGATTTTACTACTTCTCTCTGTATAGCAAACTGAAGCGTACACTTCATTACTGACTTCACTTCCGTTTCGCGGTTGTCTTGTCCTTCCAGCTGATTAGGTGCATTCATTACTTGGATCTGATTTACTCTGAGATTTTCTGCACTTCGAGTAAATCTATTTCTCAGATTTGTCATTCTTGGTGGTGCTTGGCAATCCTTTATCAAATGTCTGTCTGACTGACAATTATGGCAACGTTTCCTCACAATACCTCTCTGTTCAGTGCTCTCCCGCCTGTAATTGTACGGAGTGTATGTTGCAATGCTTTCTCTTTGGCGTCCCATCACTGGAATTCGACTGTATATTTGTCTGTCACCCGTTGCTTCTCTTCTATCTTGACCAAACTGTCTTCCAGGAGCACTATCTTTCCTTACTTCATTACTTCTGGCTTGGCTTCCCGTTTCTTTGTTACTACTATTCCACCTGGTTTGCTTCGAACTATTACCCCATACTTCATATTTCGGTTTGTCTTGAAACATTAGACCAATTCGATTGTTCACATGTATGTCTGCGAGATCTGCAACATTACTAGCTTCCAAGCATTCAGTACCCTCCTTTGCTAGTACAAACTGTAGTGGACCCGGTGGTAGACATTCTTTCAACTTATCCGCCACCAACAGATCAAATAACTTCTCATAGTCTTTGCCCACTCGCCTACTTCTGACATAATAGTTCAACAGATTCTTCAATCTTGCTGTAAACATAGTGTATGTCTCTTCTGCCGTTTTCTTCGCATCTACAAATCGTGATCGATATTCTCTCGCTGTCAATTTGAATTCTTTCAGTAAATGTTCTTTCACTATGTCGTAATTGTCTAGATCATCAAAAGACAATCGGTTTAACACCGTTCTCGCTCTTGGTGTCATTAGTGGCAACAGCAATTTGACCCAAAACTGCTTTTCCACCGTAAAACTGTTGAAGGCATTCTCAACTGTCTCAAAATATAATGGCACCTCCATCATATCATATGGCATCTTAGGTAACACGTGTTTCATTGCATCACCTATCTTCTTAATCTTAGACACCATTGTCTCACTTTCTCGGATCCTATTTCGTTCTAACTCTTCTCTGCTTCTTCTTTCGTCTTCATTTCGTTCCCTCAGTCTATTTTGATCTTCTTCCCTACGCAGTTCTTCTTGTTCTATCTTCTGCTGCAACAATTCTAACTGCCTTCTGCGTTCCTCCTTTTCAATAGCCATTTCTCGGAGCTGAGCTTCCTTAAGAGCGAGTTTCTTTTGTTCTAAATGTACTTGTTCTTCCCTTTCTCGTTCCGCTTTTTCCAAATTTTCTTTCTCCATATTCAATTCTTCCTGTCGAATCTCTTCGGCTCTTTGTAATTCTGCCAAACGCATGGCTTCTTTGGCTTCCTCGCGAGCCTTTTGCTCTTCAATCTGTTGTTTCCGTATTTCTTCATCACTTTTCCTTGCCCTCTCGTATTCTATCATCAATTCCATTCTTCTTCGTTCAGCTTCGTCACGATCTCTTTTCAGTTGTTCTAACTGAAGCTGGAACTGCTGCTTCTGCATCTCTATCTCTTCTTGTCTCATCCTTTCTGCTTGTTCTGCTCTTACTTTTTCCTCTTGTCTCCGTTCTTTCTCTTCTTGTCTCCGTTTCTCCTCTTTCCCTTTCTCTTCTTGTTTCCGTTCTTTCTCTTCTTGTCTCCGTTGCTCTTCTTTCTCTTTCTCCTCTTGTCTACGTTTCTCCTCTTCTTGTCTACGTTTCTCCTCTTCTTGTCTACGTTTCTCCTCTTTCTCTTTCTCTTCTTGTTTCCGTTCTTTCTCTTCTTGTCTCCGTTGCTCTTCTTTCTCTTTCTCTTCTCGTTTCCGTTCTTTCTCTTCTTGTATCCGTTGCTCTTCTTTCATCATCATAAATTGTATCAACGCCTCCATAGACATAGCCTGTGGTTTCTCCTCAGCCCCACCCACAGCGCCTTTCTCTTCAGCTTCCTTTTTTAGCCAATCCTCTGCTAAAGCTCTCATCAAATTTTCCCTTGACATCTCTTCGACTTCTTCCACGTCTAGACCAGCTTCGATTAATAATTTTATTATTCGATCAGAAGACATCTTTTTTATACTAGCTTGTTTTTGTTCTGTAAGTTTCTCCATCTTACTTCTTTACTTCAAATGATTTCCGTGAAGAAATCGAGGGAGTGGCTGTAATTACTGTGATTGGTTGACTTTAATTCTTATTGCTTGTTTATTCAAGGAGCGAGTTTTGTATACCTCTCTCTGGCGTTGCGTTGTCGTAATGTCGTTCGTATGCCCGTTGTATCTTCTCACCAGTTGTTCGGATGCTCGGAATGCTTCTCCGGTTGATCAAATGCTCATTCTCCTTCTCCCGTGTGGTCGGCTTCTCGTAATGATTTGAAATCCACTGTCCGTAGCTTGGACTAAAAATCCACCGTTCGTAAATATCCCTCCGTCCGTAACTTGGATACAAAATCCCACCGTCCGTAACTTGGATTGACAATATCCCAACGTCCGTAACTTGGATACGATATCCCACCGCTGTCACCAAATGTGATCTTCCACAATCACCCACGATTTTCCAGTCTCTTCTTTAGTTCTGCAGCGCAGCCTAGGCCTAACCTATTCACTGTACTGCGGTAGCTATGGCTAGGTTATAAGTGTCTAAAGTTCTTAAACTTGTTCTCTTACAACAAAGATCAGTTTCTTGTATTTTCTTCTTCGATTTCCAATATTCACAAACAACACAACAATGCATCAACGACGATAAACAATTCAATTGCACGACAGAAACGCCATCTTATTATATTACTACTCTAACGTCTTCTACACACGACTAGCACTCCTTCTACAACTTATCTCACTCTCAGCGTACACTCTCTCTTCGGTCGCACAGTCCTTCTCTCTGCCTCTCTCTGTCCGTCTCGCTGTCTGTCTGTCTCTCTCTCTCTCTCTCTCTCTCTGGCGACGACGCGCAGCGGCGCTTTCCCGCCACTCAGTCAGCTGGCCTGTCTGTCTGTACACTCAACAATTAGCTGACCTTGAGCTGGCCTATCCGTACGCTCAACAATTAGCTGATCACTATACGTTATACAAAATTAGCTCACAATGTCCGAATGATAATTTCTGAGAAAGTGTAGCCATTGCATCGCATAAAATTTACACACCCGATTTAAGTTTTATAAGTTTATTTAAAATTAAGGCGGCTGGTTGGTCAACTTAAATCCTTCTTCTAACATGACGGTAGATCTGTCATGGTGGTGTGGTGACAAAGACCATTAGCGACGCCCTCCTCCTTTAATGCCAGTCTGGTGGATTCGTAGACCGCGAAGCAGCTGTCGGCAAACGGCAGGTCCTCCAGGGTCGATGGATCAGCGATGACTTTTGCATCTAGAAACGCCGACTTGAAAGCTGCCCGGTCGAGATTCCGCCAATCACGTACCTGTCTAACGAAGTAGGACTGTGCAACGAAGAGGAATGGGGTGGATGCAACGACGAGGTCATGATCGGAGATGGTATGCAGATGGACATTGAGATCGATCAGCACGCAATCGTCGCGGGTGAGGATTTCGTCGAGCCAACCACCTTCGAGTGGGAGGCATTAAACCTACAGTCCAATTAATAGTCGCACTTTTAAGACATAGAGATCTTTCAGAAAGACAACCCAGAATAATTAGCAAGCCATACCATGCAGGGGAAGCATACAGAAGGCGTGCTAATGTTTGGGCCCGATCTACACCATGTAAGCGCCTAAACCATTTTTGCTACTTAAAGGTGTGATGGTTCATGACATTTTACATCTACCAGAACTGCTAGTTCACCATGCTTTCTTCTCTCATTGAGAATTGGACAGTACAACAACTCGACAATAGTTTCATTCTATAATAAATTATAATGAACAATGAGCGGTTACTTGTTTGAGCATTGAAGAAAACAACAACAAATTATGGAGGCCAGGAACTTTATTATAAATGTAAATCGTTAAAAGAGGTGTTTACGTATGGACGAACATATCGAGCGATCGAGAAGAGCCTGCTTGCGTCTCGACTGCAATATCAATTATTCTCACTCTGCAAAATTAAGAAAGAAATCTATTATAATACCCGTTGATGCATATTGATAATTGGCGGAGAAGGAGTGATGCGGCTTTATGCAACAAATCCTCAATAGCACCCATTTATTTATGCCGGATTGGGAGAGATGCAATCGAAAAAGAAAATGAATAGAGATTAAAAACACGATACGTGTACTTGTATACTACATCATCCTTCATCTTCATCATCATCGTCATCGTCATCATTGCCATCGTCATCGCCCGTGACGATGGCGATGAAGATGGCGACGACGACGATTATAATATTAATTACATCATATTACATTGTAGATATATTACACCTCTTTCAAGTGGATGCATCCCATAATAAGTTAAGCTAAGTTAAAAACATTCCGTAAATTTTGTCAACTGTTTTCCTGTTGTTTGGTTCGGAGGTTTTGGATCTGAAACTTAATGATCAACAAAAATAAAAAGCTACTCTTATACACCTTTAAAAGCTGTCCTCGGTTATTATAAAGATAGTTCATGTCTCGTTTGAAATATTCCTTGGTTGTTTTGCTAAAATTATGGTTACAAACGGAAAAAATTGATTGAAGCAAAGTCAAACATAATTTATGACACTAAATATAAATGGCATGTTTTAAAACATTTTTAAGGGTGTCTAGCCATGGACTATTATATCGCGTTTTGAGATCATAGTTCTAAAGCATCAATAGTCGGGACAATCTACGAAAAAACTTCGGTGAACCCCCCAAAAATTGCAAGAAAGCGTTTTAGGACGATTTTCTGGTGTCTTAGGTCTGGTGATGAACATACTAAAAGTTGTCCTGTTCGTGTGTTCCCGGCAGGTTCCCGTAGGCCTGGCTTCTGTAGATGACGATGCTGACTGCCCCTGGTGACCGTTGATGACGGCGTTCGTTCCAGCGCCGACCACCATGTGCATTTTGTTCGATGGACTGACCCCGAGATCTGGAATGAACCCCTTCCAGCGCCGTTTGATGTCATGCTGTGATTTAGATGATGCTGATGATGATGTGGATGGGTTGGCGGAGGATGGGATTGCGAAGGATGGGTTCCATTTGCCTTCTACCCCGTTCCGCTTCTCCTTCACCTCCTCCTCCAAACGATCCATCCATTTCCGAGACACTTCCGCTTGTCATGAACCCAAAAGATCCGTTGACGAACTTCTCGGAAACGCTTCCAATCGCTAAAATTTTAGTTTTCTTTCAGTGTCACATTTGCAAAGTTGATTCCATTGCTTTCCGTTACTTCAAAAATGCTAAGCTGGAGTTCGAATTCATGTTTCCGTTGCATGCATCACTTCACTTATAGCAATTTCAACATTCTGGCCGCCATTTTCCCGCCATTTTGGTTTTCTTCCAGTGCTACACACGTGTCTTCGATTCCATTACATGCCTCGAACCCTTGCATCTTAATTTGAATTACAAAATCGTGTTCATATCTCAAACAACAGGGGTTCTCAACCGGTGTGTCGCGACACACTGGTGTGTCACGAATAGACCGACGGTGTGTCTCGTAAAAATGGTGTGTCGCTGGTGTGTCGCAAAAAATTGGAGTGTTGCAAATTGTCACAGCATGCACCCGTCGTTCTTGCATCGTACTGACTTGCTTACTTTAGCAGTTTAGCTGGCGTATTCTTTGAAAATTCGTAGCACTCTATAATCTATTCCATTTAATCGTAGTTTCGGAAGGGGTTAGCTGTCTTTAGGTCTATGCCATGTTTTCATCCTTTGACTTGAACTATTAGGGTGGCTTGACTATGTGGATAATACTATTGATGATAACTTTCATGCTTACTCACCCTAAAAATAGTTTTAAATAGATATCCTGTTCATTCGCTAGTCTCGTTAATGTGTAAGGCCCCAAGCTTAAAGTGTCCAAAGATCTCTGGCTAAGTTGCTATGCACCGGTATTGCACTCACAAAACCGGTCGAACCTCGGGCGTTTACTACCAAAGAAAATCCACGAAAAAAAAATTCTATTAACTGTTAGGCCAAACAATAATTATCGTAAAGTCATAAAACTGCGAAGAATCGTAGATTTAGTTTTATCAAAAAAGTACGGAAATACATAGGAAACGTGTCTTTAACTTCGCTCTCACCATAATATGTACACACACACACACACACACACACATTCTAATGACGTCATTGGAATGTGTATATATATCGCGAGAGTGAAACTTCAGTTCAGTTTAATTTGAATTTAAATACGAAATTACAATGGTTTTGTGAAATTTTTTGATAAAATAACAAAAATCGCAGGAGCATTCTAGAACATTGGGAATAGGCGCGTTTGAATACATACGTACATATATATAGGAAATCAAGACAATTTTGACATTCGGAGCGCATGTATTACTTCTATACAATTGTGGGTAAAAAGTCTTGTTCAGGGTCTATGCTCAGTAAAGCAGATGAAACCAACCTCGGCTCAAAGTACTGTTTCAAGGCTGCTATAAAGCGCGTCTGAGCCTATATATAATAGGTAAAGGACTACACATTTATCAAATTAATGAACGTTCGAGTGAAAATAAGGTATTTATTGCGTCACGAAGACACAATTTAAAGGTGTCAAAGTAGAACGCGCATAATTATACCAATTTGTTCTAATGTAAACTGTATCCACTATCGTGATCTGAAACGATTAGGCGAAATCAGGACTTAATATATATAGCAACGTATTACTCAATTAAAAGGTATCTAAGTAACCATCGGAATAAATGATTTGAAAGTAATAATAATAATAATAATCTTTTCTTTAATTGAGCGCCTGCAAGAGGCACTGCGCTTTACATTTACAAGTTATGCAGTAATCTTAATTAAACTTAACTACTAACTGAACAGACAGCTTTGCAATTACAACGGCGCTAATAGCAGCCTATATACAAAGCATATCCGCCCAACGGGGACTCGAACCTGCTACCTCTCGCACTCTTGGCCAGCGTGTTAACCATTACTGGTGCACTGGCACAATCGCGCTCTACCAAAATGTTCCTCCAGAGTGAGCAGACCTGAGTAGAATAGTATTAGAAGGTTGTTGTCAATGTTTGTATACAGAATATTAAGTAAAGAGGTATGCAAATTAGCAAATTTTAGTCCTGTGCGTCACATTTAGCGATCGCACTTTTATATAGCAGATTTTACTAACATTCAAAAGGTATGTAAGCAGAGCGCTGTAACTAACATTAATACCTTTTTCTTAGTCATCCATCTACTGCTTCATTTCGTGCTAGAATTCTAAAGCGATAATAATTTAAAACGTCAATTAAAGTTGGACACCTTTACTGAAGGTAATACAAGCCATATATAAATAAGGAACAGACAATAATCTGAAATTATCCATGCAAATCGATCGAGAAGGATTAATATGCATAGCAAACATTATTAACCATAATTATTACAATTTCACATACATGTAACATAATAAGTGACCGTTTGTACAGCACCTTACCCGTTTCGTGCATTACCTTTAATGTTCTTTAGTCTCAACGTTTTTTTTATATCACTATGCGCAATACATTCATTGTAACATTTGTACTCTACCTTCACTGTGCTTTACCTTCAACATGCTTGCCTTCATCACATAGGCGGAGACCTGGTACGAACTTTGGGGGGGACGGACGAGCGGCCGAATGACGATCGCCGAGGCACGAAGCGCCAAGCAGTGGAGTGTTTTTTTCACCCTAATAAGCCGTTATAGACATTTTCGGCATTTTGCTTTGGGGGGGCTGAGCCGCATTTAGGGGGGGGGGGGGCTTAGCCCCCTCTAGGTTCGCGATCCATTCACATAGTTTCATTGAAGACCACAGTAAATTATAGAATCTGCTCTCGATCCAAACGCAGCCAAAGAGAAAAGTCGATCGGCATAAAAAGAACTGGTTGGACCGCGATCGAGACAATCCAATTCTGTCTGATGGCTGTGCTGCATGTTTGACCACAAAGACCAGTCGATGTTAATGTAAAGAGCTACAGAAGATAGACAGGCGCAATGCCCAAGACTCAATGCCAGACATCGGAGGAAGGTTACTAAAGGAAGTCACCGGAGAATTCCACAGTTTATAGTCGTCCTATAACATCAATATACATGTAGGACGACGTTAA
The DNA here is from genome assembly GCA_949752735.1 of Lumbricus terrestris. Classification (NCBI taxonomy): domain Eukaryota; kingdom Metazoa; phylum Annelida; class Clitellata; order Crassiclitellata; family Lumbricidae; genus Lumbricus; species Lumbricus terrestris. The sequence goes on along the minus strand of OX457047.1, from coordinate 5,944,338 downwards.
ACTGCGGAATACTCCGGTGACTCCCTTTCGTAATTGATTAATTTTGGAGTCACCGAAGTGGTGGTGGTATTTGCAGTCTAACGTCACTGTGTAGTAACAAGGACCATTAGCGACGCCTTCCTCCTTTATCCAGGCTTGGGACTGGCACTGGCAGCGTGCAACCAGTGGCGGAGTTAGTCACCGGAGTATGGATGGATCCGATTTGACCAGGGTCTATGACAACAGATGCCGTTACCCTGGACAGAAATTTGCTCGGCATATTACAGCACTTAAGAGCTTTCTTCTTTTAGTCACCGGAGTAGTATTGATTGACATTACTTATAAGAAAATATTATCGTTGAAAAGGTGTCTAAATTTTATAAAAAAAAGAAAAAAGAAAAGGGAGTCACAGGGGTAGGGGATCTCGCTGATAAGCGGAGATATGCTCAGATTCACAAGCACAAACAATTCCAAAACTGGACAGACACTGTTGATCACTCATGCCGGTTATAGTTCCGATTAACTGAAACAAATATACCGTTGCAACACCATAATATTTTAACCATATTTTGTATCTTAATCTCAAATAAGAATTGAGTACAGCCCGTCTCCTTTAAACACCTTTTCAACGATATAATCTTCTTACAAGATATGTGATTTTTTTAGGCAATTGGTCATACGCGATTTGAAAACGGTGACTCGGTCATTAATGTAGAAAAATAATGAAACACATGAAAAGGTGTTCAAGCTTGCAACGTGGTTTAGTTTACATTAAAAACCCAAATGCGCACTAGTGCGTACGCTAACCAGGGTGCCATCAGTCGCCATTTTCCGGTTCAGTACGGTACCTTTCGTCAACTGCCACAGAGCGGGAAGAATGAAAACAAGTATGATGAAAAAGATATGATGGAGACACAAACTGTAAAAAAGGGAACTTTATAATCTATAACTTTAATTTACATGTCAGGGTATCGTCAGTAAGTCTAGTCTTGAGTCAACTGGCGGATATCTCTGCCACATCTGCCAGGCCCAACTGGGCAACATCCAGACCCTGCGTAACCAATTTGGCCGCCACGTAGTAATACAATTTGGCCGCCACGTAGCTTCGACAATTACAAATATACTCTGCAAATTTACCAAATATTCTCCATTTCGAAGGTTAAGTTATTTAAGTGATAAACGAGGAAAATAATCGATTAATCCCGTTTCCTGACCTAATAGCAGGCGAGGCCATACGACCGTCAATCGCTCAGTCAAACACGGCTCAAGATTTGGTCACGTGTTGGTTATATAGCGCAATTCTGAATTTGTTTCAGTTAGTCGATCTATTTCGGGCCAATCTCTGTGCGTGCTAAATACATGGCGGTCATGTTTTATCAATAGAACAAAAAAGGGGATTTCCTTGTTGAAAACGAGACCGATCACGATTTTCGATTCGACCTGTAACCTAGTGTAATATCGCAACTAATTTTGACTGAGATTCTGACTTTCGATCTCGATAAGCAGATTTAGGGCTCTTAGTAAAAATTAATTTTCACGCATTTAGATAGTCTAAAGAAGCATTTTATACGTCATTTGTTTTAGATGTATATTTTAACACTTTTACATTCAAGTCATTTACGAACGGTTTGAGGTTTCCCATAGTTTTTGGTCGTTTTCTACCTGGTGACATTTTGCAGCAAGAGGTTGGTTTTGTGAAAACAGGTCACATTGTACCATTTTCCCGTTGTTAAAGGTATTGCAATATTATTTTATGACAAAGTCGTTGGGAAAATGCAGTGAAAATCCTGCCCAAGTGCGTTTAACCCTCATCCGCACAAGCTAAAATGCAACTTAATTTGAACAAGGGGGGGTCTGGCCAGACCCCCCGTTTCGATGTGGGTTTTTCATAGGAAATAGTGCTTTTTATATGCCTATTTTGTAAGATGATATCAGAGTAACCCAAAACAGCAATGTATCAGTCTCTTCATGCAATATAAATCATTTTTAATGATGAATTTGAATTTAAATGCTTAGTTACATTAATTGTGACCGTTTGTCATACATGATCATCGTCACAAGTAGTTGTCTATCTATAAAATTTGTAAATCAAAATAAAGAAACCATAATATTATTTTAGTAAAATTAGTACTGAATGCTCTTATCTAGAAAATAATAATTTATCTATAAAAAAAACTAATGGAATAGGACTAAACCTAAAATGTAAACATGGAGGCCTATCATACATATAGTCCGTTGGCTGTTGCTTTCGGGTTTGTATGTCGAATGATGATGTCTTTCATCTCGTCTGTTCTAAAACTGTCAAAACTATTTTGAATATTCTCAATGTGTCAGTATTATTTTGTTCCACATCTTCTGTTACTGTATTGTGCAACAGAGCACGTCCTCCTGGCATTGCTTTTGACTGCCAAAAATTATCCAGATCTTTACATGTATTTAGGTCTCTCGGCTTCATCAGTATAAACAATTTCGTCATCATTATCTTCACTATCAGGTCCAGTCTCATCATCGTGTTTATCACCATCTTCAATTTCAAATTGTTTTCATCATAAGAAACATATGGATGTTGTCTTTCAAGCATTGGCATCTCTTCATGTTCACATTCATTATTGTTGCTCTCACTGGCCACACTGTCATCATTGTAGTCTCGGCCAGTATTATCTTCAGAACTTCCTTATAACTAAATCGATTTGGTCGTTTAGATGTGCTAATTGTAGCTAATTAATATAGGAACAAAGTCATAAAAGCATTCTGAGAAGATATCACTCATAAAAAAGTTATGCAGCAAATATATGGAGGGGGGTCTGGCCAGACCCCCCTTGTGCGGATGAGGGTTAATAATGATAACAGAGACCGCTGTCCTCGAAAACGTTTCGCATAATTATACAGCTTAGCACTTTACAAATGAAGAACTACTGACGTTGGCAGAAGAGAAAAGATCTCTGCTGGACACAATAAAGATGAGACAAAAGAATTGGGTGGGACATTTGCTGCGAGGTAACTCACTGAGATGATAGCGGTCTTCCTCAGGAACAGACGTTTCCGATTGCACCTGGGCGACAGGGTCAGCTCATGGAGAATCCAACTCAATGGACTTCCACAGGACTCGGTCTTGTCACCGTGCCTTTTCAACATCTACATCAACGACCTCCCAAAAACGCAGTCTCGGAAATTTTCGTATGCTGATGACATCGCCCTGGGGGCGCAACGAAAAACTCTGGAAGAGGTGGAAGAGGTGCTGAACGCAGATATTGAACAGATGGCGATGTACTTCAAGTTGTGGCGACTCCAACCAAGTGTAACTAAGACAGTCTCCTGTGCCTTTCATCTCTACAACGCGCAGGCCAATCGTGAGCTAAGAATCTACCTCAATGGGCAGCGCATCAGACATGAGCCGCACCCGGTGTACCTAGGTGTGACCCTAGACAGGTCATTGTCATATCACGAGCATATGAAGAAAACAGCAGCCAAGGTGGGCACTCGCAACAACCTCTTAAGCAAACTTGCTGGCTCAAGCTGGGGAGCCTTCGCCCCGACACTACGCAGTTCAGCCTTGGCTCTGTGCTACTCAACAGCTGAGTATTGCGCCCCTGTCTGGGCTCGTTCAAGTCACACTAACCTGCTGGACGTAAAGCTGAACGCATCAATGCGCATCATCTCGGGCACACTCCGCCCCACGCCACTGCCGTGGCTCCAGGTCCTAAGCAACATTCCACCACCACATCTCAGAAGACGGGAGGCGACGGCAAGACTACTCGCCAAAGTCAGCTTGAATGACAGACTCCCGCTGAACGCAGATATTATGTTCCATCCAGCAGTGCGTCTACCGTCAAGACGGCCCGTTTGGCTGAATCCACCGGTGGACATGACAGCTAATTCGGACTGGAGTGCTGAGTGGTCTGCAACTGATGTTGTAAACCATTCCCTCGTGTCCGTGCCGTCTGTCTGGCCCCCGGGCTTCAACCTACCACGTCGTCTCTGGTCCGCACTGAACCAGTTCAGATCCGGTCAGGGCCGCTGTGCGGCAAATCAATTCCGTTGGAAGCAGGCTACGTCCCCTTTCTGCAGCTGTGGAGAAATTCAAACTATGTCCCACATCGTTAATGACTGTACAACAACTTGTTTCCCAGGCGGATTAACCGCACTCCACGTTGCTGATGAGGCTGCTGTATGCTGGCTCAGCGCGAACTGCATACGCTAAATAAATAACTCACTGCACAAAGAAATAATCGAAGAAAGATTGGAGGGAAAGAGGTGCAAAGGAAGACCTGGACAAAAAGGCTGGACCAGATGGATGAAGGATACAGAGAACTTAAGGACATGTCATAACAACGTGAAAGGTGAAGACATTGGACGTTTGGATATGCCACTTGACAGAGAACCATGAAAGGTTGCCGGTATGCAGGAGCAGAAATTTGTCCGCCCGATATTTATATAAAAACAGTTCTTACTCCGTTATAAAGGTGGAAGAGAACCGAAAGATGGTTTCGATGTACGAACGCACGAAATGTTCCGTTCCATATCTATATAAAACAGTTCTTGCACCATTATAAAGGTGTCCAATGCATACGCTCTATAGCAGACGAGCATAAGAGCAATATTATTACTGGCTCCTCGCTAAAGAGCGACCGACAAAAGTGCGACCGACAAAAGAGCGACTAGTCACCAGAGCGCGGGACAAAACAGCAACCTATGAAAGAGCGACCTACAAAGAAGCGCCCGACAAAAGTGCGCCGACATAGTTGAGCGAGCGGCAGTTTAAATTCTTAAATAAAATGCACTGAGATAATATTCCGCTAAAGTTTGCTTATAATAATTTAATACATCTAAATGATGAAAATAGTTATAAGCAGCGTATACTAATCAACACCCTGAAAGGGAAAATCAGAATTCAGGTTGCTAAATGTGTTCTATGATAACAAACACGTGCTTCAGGTTGAGAAATAATTACTGTGCGAATGATAATTATAAAATGATATAAAACGCCCATTTGTGGTTTCTAATGAACTGATGAAAATAATTTTGTAGCTTCATATTTTATGGCTAAATCTTTTTATTTGTTGTTTTACTCTTTAGATCTGAATCGTATGATATAAACAACCATTGCACGACTGATAACACGGTGCTAGTGCCAGGTTTATTAGGTGACAGTTTGATGTCAAATGTCTGATTGTCAGACATTTATTTTGCGCAGCTTACTTACATTTCGCCTCGACCTCTCTCCTACGCCTCGTTCGACCAAATCACCAAAATTTCTTGACTCAATAATTTGCTGGCGATGTATTAATAGAAAGTCTCGGAAAGCATCTTGAGTGCAGCTGAATGCAAATAAAGATGCTCACGCGGATGGATGGATGGATACGATTTGACCAGGGTCTATGACAACAGAGGCCGTTACCCTGGACAGAAATTTGCTCGGCGTATTACAGCCCTTAAGAGCAAGGTACTAGACCATTTTTATTTGTTTTTTACGTGTAAATGATTGTAGCTTTATAGAGCATCGTTTTACAATAATTATTTAAAAGGTGTATATGGAGAACAATGTAGCCATCATCACCCGTGCTACAATGTTTAAAATTAAAATTTAAAATAAATTATTAAATTATTAAAATTTAAAATAATAAATGGCGTTGAGCGCCAGAGTGGCCTAACCCTCAAAATTTCCAATATGGTGTTTTTGATGCCAATCAATTCTTTTACTGTGAAGCTATCAACTGCCAAAACGGCCAGCCCAAATTCTTCTTTGTATTAGGTATTCTATGCAAAGTCTTTTCTGGCACTGGAAGATTTCTGCAATTCTCTGGAGCCAGAGTGGCCTAACCCACTGATTTGTATTAATAAATTAATTATTATTAACTATACATATCAATGGCCTAACCCTTCAAGCTGATGCGTTACGGTGTCATGCGTTCAATATCGCTCGCTAAAAATGATCGCCAAAAGCTGCCTTTAGTGAAGAAGTTGAGTACTCAACTTCTACAGATTGTGAATGTGAACACTGAAGAAGCAGAATACTGAACGCTGCTTTGTACCACTTTTGTACCCCTGCGATCTATTTTCCTACTTCAAAACATTTGAATCCTGACATCAACGAAGAAGTTGAGCATAGTCAACATGGACAGTTTCGAAAATGAACCATGAAGAATGACTTAAAATAATCGATGCAAACAGAACATTGAACGCTGCTTTGTACCACTTTTGTACCCCGCAACCTATTTTACTAGATCAATACATTTGAATCCTGGCATCAATGAAGAGGTTGAGTAGTCAACTTGGACAGATTCTGAAGATGAACAATGCAGAATGACTTACAATAATCGATGCAAACAGAACAATGAACGCTGCTTTGTACCACTTTTGTACCCCGCAACCTATTTTACTAGATCAATACATTTGAATCCTGGCATCAATGAAGAGGTTGAGTAGTCAACTTGGACAGATTCCGAAGATGAACAATGCAGAATGACTTACAATAATCGATGCAAACAGAACATTGAACGCTGCTTTGTACCACTTTTGTACCCCGCAACCTATTTTACTAGATCAATACATTTGAATCCTGGCATCAATGAAGAGGTTGAGTAGTCAACTTGGACAGATTCTGAAGATGAACAATGCAGAATGACTTACAATAATCGATGCAAACAGAACAATGAACGCTGCTTTGTACCTCTTTTGTACCCCACAAGCAATTTTCCTATTTTAAGACATTTGAAAATTGCTGCCAATGAAGAGGTCGTGTAGTTAAATTAGACAGATTCTGAGGGTGAACAATGAAGAATGTCTTACAATGACCGATACAGGCAGAACAAGGAACGCTGCTTTGTACCACTTTATACCTCTGTACCCCACAATCTATGTTCCCTTTAAAAACCTTTTTCTCATGCCGCCATTGAAGAGATTCAGTAGTCAACATGGACAGATTCTGAAGATGAACAATAAAGAATGACATACAATGACCGTCACAGGCAGAACAATGAACGCTGCTTTGTACCACATTATACCTCTGTACACACGCGATCCATTTTTCTATTTGAAGCAATTTAATTGTGCTGACAGTGAAGAGGCCGAGCAGTTAAATTAGACAGCTTCTGAAGATGAACAGTGAGAATCACATGCAATGGTCGTTACAAGGAGAACAATGAACATTGCTTTGTACCACATTATACCTCTGTACACCCGAAATCTATTTTCCTTTTTAAGACATTAGAATCCTGCTGCCAATGAAGATCTCAAGGTTCAATAGTGACCTTGGACAGATTCTGAAGAGGAATAATGAAGAATGACGTACAATGACCATAACAAGCGGAACAATGAACGTTGCTTTGTACCACATTATACCTCTGTACACTTACAATCTTTTTTCCACTCCTTTCACATTTGAATCCAGCTGCCAATGAAAAGGTTGAGAAGCCAACTTGGACATGAAGTTGAACAATGAACAATGATGTTGTAACTTAAGACTAACATCTAACATTGGTCCATTGTCAGCAACAATTGTACCGGAGAACAAGAAGGATGCTTTATAACGCCTTTGTATTCCCTGTACACCATAGTCTGTTATACTTTTTGCAAGCAGTTAGTTCCTGATGCAAAATATCAATATAAAACCTATCGAGTACCTGGTTTCTTATTTGCCAGAGTGGTTTAACCCACACCGACCTTGACAAATAAGCGTACAAAGTGTACCCACTGTACCCGAATTCTAGTTTTAGAACAGCCTGGGGCTGCTACATGGATCAGAGCAGTTGATTAATAGTTAAAACCGGATATAACATAATCACCCGATTTATACTTTACATTCAAATCTTGTTTTTGCATTTTCTCAATATTATGTTTTTTTGGGTTAGGCCACTCTGGCGCTCAACGCCTCGTTTTAGAGTTGTACTGTATTTGTTCATTTACATGTAAGTATGCGTATTCATTTATTATTTTGTGTCCTACTCCTCTCCTATCAGTATTTCATTTCTAGCTAGAATTCAAAAGCATTAATTTTTAAAACAGCAACAGAAATTGAACACCTTTTTACTTAATATTATATACGCTATATATATTTAAGGCACGGCCTGACAATGTTTAACTCGTATTTGACGATTTATGTCAACGTTTCTTTAAGTGGATTCCGTGAAACCCGAACAAAAGAACATTTTAGCGATAGTTATATTTTACTGGAAAGCAACAGTTAAAACAGATTTTGAAATCGCACTGAAAGTTTGAAAATCGAATATAATGGAAATAACTTTTTCACTGTCGAATGACTGAATTAAGTTTTAAATATTACCAACACGCTTATAATTAACCTCAACCTCAACCTTACTTTAACCTTGCCTTCATTGGTCCATGCATCGTATTCACCGTTTTCCTTGTGTCGCATGCAAGCGATGGTGATGGGTCTCTGTAAGCGTATCGTATTCTCTAGATGGCATTAAAGCCTTAATTCATACACTTCACTTCACTCGAACATAGCCATCGTTCCCATTAACTGTAAAAGGTTGCTCGTCCCCTATTTATATAATTTCTTGTAACAGCAGTTAAAAGGTGTGTAAGAAAACGCTATAGCCAACAAGAAACCGTGTTCCAGGATGGAAAGTTTCATTCGATGAATTCATTTGTTCCTTACTCATTCGATACTTAATTTCTTCCAAGTATTCAAAACAATTAATGACGCTGGACGTACCTTACATTTTCCCTATCTTACCTTCACGGTACTTTTGCTTTCATTGAACCTTACCCACGACGTACTTTACCTTCACCACTTATTACCTTCACTTTAGTTTACCTTCACTGCATTCTACCTTCATTGAACTTCACCCTCACCATACTTTACCTTCTCCGTATCTTACCTTCTCTATACTTTACTTTCACGCCGGTGATGATGATGGGTCAATGTCAGCGTATCATATATCATATAGCAGTGTCACATCTGCCAGGCCCGACTGCGCATCATCCAGACCCTGCAATGTAACCACATATCAAGAATACTCATCTGCATGTCATGAAGATCATCGAGAGATGTCGTACGTGTGGCGCCGTATTCAGATGGGCCAGCCAACTCGAACGGCACAAGAAGAGAGAGCACGAGCAAATACTCCACCTCCATGGTCGAGAGGGTTGCAGTGGATGGGGATAAGGGAGGCGATGGGGGAGGCGGTGTATGGGGCATAGGTGAAGAAGAGACATACGTTAGGAAGGGACTGAATGATTGTTGAGTGGGTTGTACGGGTGTGCGTGGGATCGTTCGTTTAGATCGTTTTTCGAAGTGGGTTCCTCGAAACCCGAGGGTTCCGCAGGGTGAGTTCAAAGTTGAAAAAAGGAAAATTTTATTGATCAATTTACTCGAAAGCGACAATTCAAACAGCTTTTGGAAATGTACTGAAAGCTTCAAACACCAAACAGTCGTCTGTTGTGAGTTTGTCCTCAACCATTGAGCGATTATCCGTGACCATCATCAATAAAGTTACTCGCTCTATTCTACCTTTCATTGACTGAACAAATAAATATATTCACACCTTTATATAATAAACTAATAAATAAAGTGGCCGCATTAGCGTAAGAGATTGATATCCGGTTCTAAAGTATGAGATTCTCATCACAATCGAAATGGGTTTGACAAATTACAATACATCTTCATTACATTACACCGGGGGAGGGGCGGTGCATCTCGATTAATTATGTTAAAGTCACGAACACAAACAATTCAAAAATTGGACAAAGGGTAGATCGACGCAAATGATTTTTTTTCACATATGGTCGTTAAACTGAAATAATCAGTTGCAACAGCAAAACCCCCACACTGTTATTTTTGTATGGAACTTAACCACTAAGCTATATGGAAACCTCATTTCCTTGAACACCTTTTTCGATTATGTGAAATTCTTACAAATGGAGTAGAATCCAGACTCTAGCGAGTTTCGGTGGTCAGCTCCAAAATTCGCTGCAGTTGCTATTTAATGTGAATTGATGGATGGATCCTGTTTGACCAGGGTCTATGACAACTGTACAGAGGCGCACCCGACTACAAAGCGGACACTGCGCAGGAGTTTCACGCCAAGCGCTGAGCAATTGCGAGTGAAGGACTTGCCCAAAGTCCCTACGCGGCGACGTGAGGTGGATTCGAACCTGCAACCCTTCGGCTGCAATTAAGGCGACGAACATACCCATTACACCACCGCGCCAGCGCACTTTGGCCATTCATTAATAGCAAAGAACGTGTCAATGTAGAGAGTTGAATCCAAAATGCAGAACCAATGAGATCATATCACGTGAGCGTCGTGCTTAAGTAGGCAGGCGCATGATGAGACCACGAAGATAATCAAGAAGATAATCAGGAGCTCTAGGCAAGAGTAAGTAAATTGATCTGGTTTCGAGCATTAATTATAATTACTGCACGCTCTACGCAGCCATATTTTTTTTGTCTAGATAAAGCCCGACCTCGTTGAAATAGCAGTCTGATTGACGTTCACACCTTTTCAACGATATTCTCATTAGGTAAATACCCGAATGCCGCAACCGAGGTGTATATAATTCTTGTGTCGGTCTTAAATAAATATCATAAGGCTATTTCTTGAAAAGGGTGGTTAAAAATTGAATTGTGGCAACAGAGCGGAATTTTAAAAAAGTTAGTCAATGGGAGGAGACACTCTTGAAATATTAAACCACAATTAACAGCATTGAAAAGATTAAATGAAAGCCTAAAATTCAACCATTGCAGTATAAAAACTGGAGAAGAAAAATCGACATTGGGACTCCTCCCCAAACCCATTCCCTTCTATGAGCCTCGCTTAATTTAACGTTTACTGGAAGAGGTGAAAATTTTGCGACCTCACTCATCTGTCAGAGTCGTGTTTTCTCAGCTGTAAAAACGTCTTCTACATAATAGGGCTGACTCGCCAGTGTTTTACAGGCTCCTCAAAACATTTAATTTCACCGCAATTGTTCTGGGAGCGCCTCTGAGTGGATTTCTGAGTTATTATAAATTCTGGAACTGAATACCCATGTTTTCCCACTATATCTTATCCACGTGGGGCGCGGTGGTGTAGTGGTGGCGTCGTCGCCTTGAAGCCGGAAGGTTCGGGGTTCGAATCCACCTCGCCGCGTAAGGACCTTGGGCAAGTCCTTCACTCACAATTGCTCAGCGCTTCGGCGTGAAACTCCGATGCAGTGTCCGCTCTGCATTCGGGAGCGCCTCTGAGTAGAGAGAAAGCTTGAAGGGGCGCTATAACAAGTGCACATACATACATACAATGATAGAGCGGCCTGATTTACCTAAACATCTCTTTCAAAGATGTCTTTTTCTGTAAAAGACAGAAAATATGCGGGGAAAGTTGCACTGGAAAAATGGCATCGGAAAATATTAAAATAAGAAGGTGTTTAAGGCTCAGCGGTTCAAAATTTTGGCCATGGTTCAAATTGTTCCAATGTTTACCTGACGCACCAGACCGAATGCTGTCAAAAAACCAGACTGGGGAAAACCCACAAAGAATTTCGAAGAAAACCACTGCAATAACACGCAAAAATGTCTGCTTACTTATATCTGAATATAATAATAATATTTGCAATCTCGTTGTGTCGTTAAACTGAAATTATGACGACTGAGCGCTCCACGCAGCCTGCATTCCTATAAACTGGTGGCATCTTTTCGTTGTCTGAACAATTCTTTCCCTCTATTTGTCTTGGAGCCCCTCTGATTGGTGTGCACTCTGGAGGCGCCATTTAAAAAATTAATTGTTCTGTGTTATTGTCTGCGGACGAACCCAATCCTAACTGTAGTATCAACATAGTGTAAACAAACCACATGTCCACCTGTTATTTATAGGCACATGAAAATGTTGGAAAAGGTGTTTAAGGAAATCAGACGAACAACAACAAAACAAACTAACAAACTAACTCAGATACTTGTTCACATACTTGTTCACATACTTACTTTTTTACAAACTGGCTGGCTTACTGACTGACTGACTTACTGACTTGCTGACTTACTTACTGACTGCTTGACTGGCTGACCGACTGACTGTTTGATCAATCAATCGTCTTTTTGTTTTTCCTCACTCCCACAAATTATTGATCAAAAGGTTGCAGTCATAAACCCACTCTGTGACCAAACTATAAGTTTTTGCGCGTTTTGATCTTATATAGTATCATTTGATAACATTTCAAAGGTGTCTAAGGAAAAACGCGAATACGAAACCGTGCTAGAATAGAAAGTTTCTTGCTTAAACTCATTTGTGAATACGTCTTGATCAATCATCAGTTCTCATCCACGCTGATTCCTCCCTGTTATCTTTTGTACTCTACAACCCAAATCACGTCCGGCTAACCAACACAACCATACAGCTGGTTTTCAGCTTAACGTCACTGTGTGATAACAAAGACCATTAGCGACGCCCTCCTCCTTTATCCATACTTGGGACTGGCACTGGCAGAGTGCAACCAGTAGCTCCTTCTGCGCATTCCTATCAACTGGCGGGTCAAATGCCTCTTTTCGGTGTCTAAAAATACTGTTTGTCTTTCGCTGATGCATTGTTAGCGCCTCTGATTGGTGTGAATTACAAGAAACGCTATTTCAATGTATAGATACGATTATGCAGCACACCACCCATATTTTTGGTCTATGCCTATGATATCGCTGCCTGATTCATTTAGACACCTTTTCAACGATATTCTCGTTCCTATAAAAGGATGCAGGACTTTGAACGCAGTTGGTTCTACCTCGGAACGCCGTTAGAGCCACCGAACCATAGTAGACTTCACCACGTGGACAATGTTCGTTCTCTTTAAACACCATTTTCTATGGACTAATTTTTATATTAATAGCCATTATCAACAACGCGTTTTATTTTTTATTTTTGGAACTTGAGTAAATTTGAAGGAAGAGTAGGCTACAACGTTGAAAAAGGGGTTTAATGAATAAGGATGTTCTGGTATTTGAGTTTTATATCAAGAAAATAATGTTTTGTGTGATTGCAGTGTAAGTTGTTTCAGTATATCAACATTTGGTGACAACAATGATCATTAGCGTCGCTCTTCCCTTTATCCAATTTTGGAAATGATTGTGTGTGTGACTCAATTGTTGTCACATAGTGTCGTAAAACTAAAACAAGTACTACAACAATACACCCAACTATATTTTCATGATATGAAACTCAAACACCAAGCTAGGAGTTATCTTGAAGGGGCGCTATATAAATGCATGATTACAATTGCAATTAGACCAACCCGATCCATTAAACCCCTTTTCATCGGTATCATCTTCTAAGTTCTTACAAATCATCGGGAGTTTCTCTTTTTTTCAATAAGACTTCAGATGACTTAGTTATAAATGTAACAATTGATACTTAGAAAAAGGTGTTTAAAATCCGACTACTTTAACCACGTAGTGAGTTCTTTCTTCTCTTCTAGCAGTTTCCTGACCACGTGGTCCTTATGATATATATATATATATATATATATATATATATATATATATATATATATATATATATTCCACAGCAGCAGCGCTAATAGCAATCCTTCACCACATAACCGACATGCTCATAACCAACGACTACGTTACACTTACCTCATTAGATTTTTCCAAAGCCTTTGATTCCAATCGGCATTCTACCTTAACATGTAGGCTCTCCCAGCTGGATATCCCTGACAATATATCCAACTGGCTGGTTAACTTTCTATCTAACAGTCAACATACAACCAGATTTGACGGAAGAGCCTCATCACCACGTCCAATAAATGCGAGTGTAGTGCAGGGCTCAGGTATAATTGGTCCATCCTCTTGCCTTGTTGGGGCATCTGATCTCCAACCACGTCATCTGGAGATTAGGATACTGAAATACGCTGACGATACATACCTACTCGTAGGCGCAAGAATGAGAAATACCATACAAGAAGAACTGAACCATGTTGAACGTTGGGCAGAACAGAACAACTTGCGTCTTAATTCAGGAAAGTCGCGAGAAATGCTGATAAGTAGACGGAAAATTAAGTCACCACCTGACCGGATCAACGACGTTGCCAGGGTGACATCAATACTAATCCTGGGCATTACCATCCAAGACAATCTTCGAGCTACAGAACATGTTTCTGAGCTGCTGAGGGGATGTTCTAAATCACTCTATGCACTGAGAATGCTTAGAGTCCATGGACTGCCCTCTGACGCTCTCCACGAAGTAGCTCGAGTCACTTCTGTCGCGAGGATCCTCTATGCTGCCCCTGCCTGGTGGGGATTCACCATGAGCGATGACAGAACTAAATGGAACGAATGTTGAATCGGATGCGACGACTCGGATTCCTTTCCACGATGTTCCCGAACATTGAGGAATTAGTTGCCGGAGCTGATGCTGGGCCAGGGGCTTCTATCCCTATAATACATGGCGGGCGCAGCTTGCGCCCAGTGAAAAATAGGGGGGAATCAGAAGACAGTCAAAATTCACGTCGGTTGTGGGGAAGGTCGGATAGGGAGGGCAGCGTTCAATCTAGGCATCACTAAAGGAAGATAGTAAAGGAATATCTCCCAGAAAATACTTCCCTCCATATAAATTTGGACAAAAATGGAAGGCCTAATAGTTTTTAGCAAAATGTATACACTTTATACACTTTGAGTTTTTAGTTATAGGCTACTATCTGAATTTTTGAATTACATGAACTGCTATAACAGCTATGTATGTGCACTTGTTATAGCGCCCCTTCAAGCTCCCTACTCAGAGGCGCTCCCGAATGCAGAGCGGACACTCCATCGGAGTTTCACACCGAAGCGCTGAGCAATTGTGAGTGAAGAACTTGCCCAAGGTCCTTACGCGGCGAGGTGTGGATTCAGAACCTCGAACCTTCCGGCTTCAAGGCAACGACGCCACCACTACACCACCGCGCCCCTAAATAGTAAGCTATAAAATACTATAAAAATTGTCTATTACATGATTATAATTATGTTTTTAGTAAAAATAAGTATTTTAATAAATAATACAATCATATTATAATTGAAATTTTTTTAATACAAATACTATTTTGCACAACTAAATAGCTTCTCTGCAATGTTATCTTTCAAATTTCAGACAGTCAAATTTGGTCCTTGAACACTTAGTAAAGAAACATCATTATTACGTGGGCTTGCAATGTAGGACCTAGATTGTATTTTATTGTATTGCACTGTGCTCTAAAAATTTATGTAACGCCTCTCGAGTGCACACTGATCAGAGGCGCAAAACATATGGCTGCCCAATTTTGGCAGCAATTCCTCCACTGAAACAGTAGAGTAATTTTGCTAAGAGGACAGCTTAAAATGCTGAAATTGCAATGCGGAAATCGCAAAAATTTCTTATGGGGAGGGGCACATTCCCTCCCCATACCAGGTCCTTCTTGGCGCTGCACATGCTTCGGCGATCGTCTGCTGGATGCTCGTTTGTCCCTCTCCAAACAAACCTTCATTCCCACACTAGAGGAGGGCATGCGCCTGATTGCATTATATTGCATACATAGAGGAAGGCCGGTCCAGAAAAGGGAGGAAAGAAAATGGATTGCGCCCAGTTGCTTAGGGAGGATAGAAGCTCCTGTGCTGGGCTGCTTCGTAATATAATGCTAAATGTCAATCATGTCCTGAGGAACCTTTTCACACCTCTAGCAAAAACCACATATGACTTGCGACCTAGACCGCATCCTTTTGTTCCACCATTTAACCCTCGGGCTACCAAGGGGGGGTGGTTGCCACCCCCCTAGGTTTTTCGCAAATTTTTCTCGTTCCGTCTGGAATAAAATTTTGAAAAAATTGGTAGCTGTAGAGGGTTCATTGGGACACATTTTGAGATAAAACTTTTTATGATGCCCCCTACCGTTCAAAAGTTACACCCGATATACCAAAGGCACCAGGGGGGGGGTGGATACCACCCCCCACCCCCTAGAATATCGTCTGTAACTTTTCCGCCCCTTAATATTAAGAGACACAAATTATACCATTCTATAGAGGGAATGTGGGGCTACATTTCCATGCTCATTGAGTTGTCTTTTGCCAACCGGAAGTGCTCAAAATAAATTAAAATATATATAAAGGTGTTTTATTTTCATAAAATTGTCATGTTTTTTCTATTATAACTTATCCATAATTTATTTTTTAATAGAAATAAATTATGCCATTCTGTAGAGGGCATTTAGGGCTATTTTTTAATACTAAATAATTTAAAATTTGATGACCGGAAGTGCTCAAAATAAATTAAAATGTATAAAAATGTTGGGTTTTTTGCAACGCGAGCCGATAAGTCTGCGTAAACGTTTTTCAGCATCTATAACATGTTTTTTTGTTTTGATTTAACATAAAACAAACTTATTACTAGTTTTTATAGTTTAATATTGGAGTTTATTATATGTAAACTACTTTTTATATATAAATCATGTATAAAACACACAGAATCTAATATATTCCCTATGCGTAAGCATACATTTTGTGGAATCGACGGGTACCCATGGTAAAAAATTCATAATTTCGAGGTGCCTTCATATTTTCTAAACCTAAATATACCATTTTGTGCAGAAAAGAATGCTGAATCGAATGGTGTATTACAAGTTATGATATCTCAAACCAAACCCAAAATCCAGGGGGGGGGTGGTAACCACCCCCCCCCTTGGTAGTCAGTGTTACAAAAAAAGCTTGGTAGCCTGAGAGTTAAAGATGATAGAAACTTTATTCCGAGGGTTCTCTTTGCCGCCAATTAATGACAGACATTGTTATGTTCACATTATTTTTGCCGTTGCTGATTTTTAATGTGCTTTTACGTGTAACTGGGTGAAGCGGACTTGTCTCTTTTCCTAAATTAAACGAAGATTATTATATTAGATCTTGAAGATCCATCGGATTCATCTAGACACCTTTTTAAACGATATCCTCTTATTACTAACTGCTGAATATAAAAAATATTCACCACTAAGAATCTGTCTATGCAACTGTACCACAATGTAGAGGCGCTCACGATCGATGGCACGGACAAAAAGGTAGGTCTCGAGTAGTTTATAGAAAGAGTCGGACAAATCCTTTAATTATGGGCAGTTACAAAAGTTCTCCCTCTCACCCACCCGTGCAATTTAATTTAGATAGGGTGATCTGTGAGGCATGTATGTCATTTTTGCTAAACAACTTATTTGATTGCCAATATTCGTCAATTTTATGGTTTACTGTTTGCTGTTTAGATATGAACAGCATAATTATAATGTTAATTGTTGCTGCCATTTGACGATTAGGATAATGCATAGTTATGATTAGGCTAATTTGGACGTCAAAGTTGGACTTTCAATGCCTAACGTACGTTCATTTTGCTGAGATTCCATATGCCTACCTCCACATGCACACTACGTGAATCGCCTGAATCCCGTGAACTCCTTCCGTGTGTATGTAATATGTGGCGTTGAGTTATAATTGTGGGTGAAAGTCTTGTGCAGTAAAACGTATTAAAGGCTAGCTAGGAATATAATCCAGTTTTAAATGATATGCATCGCCGTCATACTGTACACCTATAAAACGATTGCAGTCTTATATAATGTCGATATTTAACATTTAAAAGGTGTGTATGGATAGCCAACATTGAACCGTGTCCCGTGAATTGATGTTTAGGCTACATATTGATTTATGAATGCATTGTGTTCATTATACAAGAATATAAATATATTTGGGATCGCCTCTGAGTAGCATTCTTGAATGGGCGATGAATAAGGCTGTTGAATGAATGTTTGAATTAATTAATTTGTGTAGTTTTTGGGGCCCGGTAGAGCATTGGTTAACAAGCTGCCATGGAGAGCGAGAGGTAGCGTTGGGCGGACATGCTTTGTATCCTGCTGTTAGCGCCGCGTAATTGCAAAGCTGTCTGTTCTGTTGGTAGTTAAGTTTAATTAAGATTACTGCATAACTTGTTCATGTAAACCACAGTGCGTTTGCAGGCGATACATTACTGTACTTTACATTCGCCGTACTTTGCCATTACCGTGCATTTTCTACATGGCATGGGCTTTACTTTCACTGCCCATTGCCATCACTGTACATAAATTTCCATGTCTTGCATTACGCATAACGCCGCGTACTTTACCTTCACCTAATTTTATTCTTACTCTCGAGGAACTCTGCCCAAAAAAGTTGAAAGAATCGCTTTAAAATTTCACAGTGACAGCTGCTGTTCATCCACAAATCTCGCTTTATTTTGTATTTGCAATTTTTTGCATTTCACTACAAATATCGAGAATAGAATCAACCTCAAAAACGCACTTTGACGTTGAAGCAAATTTTATATTTTCATTCAAAAATTAATCAACATTTAAGAAAATTAATTGAAGCATAATTATATCGAAAGGCAGGGCTTTTTTAACGTGCAGTTCTAAACAAAATGTACAGTTCCAAAAGGATTCGTGCAGTTGTAGAAGCACTTCCGTGCAGTTAAAACTAGTAAAAAAAATAGATCATTTTCCTCAGATGGGGAATATTTTACCATGGAGGATGAGAAAGGAGAGAAGAGGATGTGCGGTTCTAAAAAATCCTTTAAAACAGCGCTGTCGAAATGTATACCAAGTAATATTTAATGCAATCATCTTCCGTTCACCAACTGCAATAGGAACCACAGTCTTTCGAATTTCTCGTAATAAACTTCCAAGCAATCATTCACATAATTTTGTGTGCCCATCAAACACTGCTTACACCCTAGCACTGCAGTTCTAATTCTAAATAAAGAGAAGGGGAACTTCGTCATCACACGGTGTCGTTAAATTCAAGCAACTGCAACTGCAACTGCAACTGCAACTACTCGCTCCACACATCTAAAACTGAAGCACGAAGATTGAGCAGCCTGATTCTCTTAAACACCATTTTCGCCGATATTCCCCTTACACAAATAAAGTAAGTCCACGCCATATTAATTTTTTCCCTCTTCTTTTACTTGTTAAATGTCAAGAAACGAAACCTTGAAAGAGGTGTTTAAGAAAATTCAGCAGTGTGGTGAAATTTACATTGACAACATTCAGTTATCGATTTTATGCGAACATACGTTCACCAAATCTTAGGCTACATTAAACTCTCCATTTAGTTGACTCTAACGTTCATTGGATTTTTATGGTCATCTAGCAGATGACCATAAGAATCAATATTTTTACTCGCACCATGTCAAAAGAACCGCCGACAAAAGAAAGCACGACAATAAATTTACCTTTAGAATAAATTTTTTGATGATCTTTATTATCGTGCAGGTATTGCGAGTGAAGGACTTGCCCAGGATCCCTACGCGGCGACGCGAGGTGGATTCGAACCTGCAACCCTTCGGCTGCAAGGCGACGAACATACCCACTCCACCACCGCACCCGCGCCCTTTTTTGTAGCGAGAAACGAGTCAATGGAGGGAGCTTATTCCAAAATGCAAGACCAATGAAACTGAAATCATTATTACTGCACGCACCACAAACGTATTTTTTTTTATCTAAAGCTCGATCTCATTGAAATAGCAGTCTGATTGACATACACACCCTTTTCAACGATATTCTCATCAGATAAATACCAGAATGCCGACCCGAAGGATTATGGTTCTTTGTTGGTTAAAAAAGTTAATATTTTAAGTCTATTGCTTGAAAAAGGTGGTTAAGAAAACCAGGCGACTCTGAATTGTGGCAAATTATATTATCGCGTCAACAAAGCGAAAATTTAAAAAAAAAGACAATGGGAGGGGGACACTTTTGAAGTATTAAACCGCAAATAACAACATTGAAATGATGAGCAATTCTGTTTAAATGAGAACCTGAAATTCTACCATTGCAGTATGAAAACTGAAAAGAAATTCGACAATGGGACCCCTCTCCAAACTCATTCCCTTCTCGGAGCCTCGCTTAATTTAACGCTTACTGGATGAGTTGAAAATTTTGCGACCTCACTCATCTGTCAGAGTCGTGTTTTCTCAGCTGTAAAAACGTCTGCTTCATATAGGGCTGACTTGTCAGTGTTTTACAGACTCCTCAAAACATTTAATTTCACCGAAGTTTTACTAGGAACACCTCTGAGTGGATTTCTGAGTGATAAAAATTCTGGAAATGAATGAATACAATGCAATACCTATGTTTTCCCCCTATATCCGATCCATAATGATGTAGTGATCTGATTTACCTAAACACCTTTTTCAAATATATATTCGTCATTTAAAACAGAAAAATCCCAGAATGAGTTGCACTGGCAATATGTCTTAAAGCCATTGCGATTGCATATTTATCTAGAAACGAAACCACCGCAAAAAGGAGATTTGAGATGCGTCTGCTACCTATGGTTGACAAATCAGTGCTATACAAGCTACTCAAAATATTTTTTGTTTCACCGTGGTAGGAATTGGAGTGCCTACGAGCATAGGCGTAACGTTCTATTGTGACGGCGGTGTCCAGTCACAACCACTTTTTGGTCCGACAAAGAAAATATTTTTGCAAAACACGAAAGTATCTGGCTGTCTAACATATAAAGGCTACTCATGATTAACATCGCAATGGCGCCAATGCTGATAGAAGCCTCCACAGTGTGTTCACAGTCCACAGTCATGGTCATAAATCCTAAGGAGTAATAGGAAGGAATTCCCTTTCCACTTTAAACTTGGGGGAGAACGTGAAGCAATTCCATCCAACAAATCGTTATGGCTCACACAACCTTTTGGAATCATATTACTATCAAAATATCATTGATTGAAACTCCGTACCTGAAACCTACTCAGAGTTTATGGGAAGGTCAGCAAGCTAGACAATTGTTTCTTGGATGATATAATTGCGCGAATGGATACTGGGAAGTTGAAAGTGATAACCTTAAACTCTTTGTGATTGATTCAACTGAAGGCCAGTAGCCACAACACATGTTTAAAGTTGGTCGCTGATGCTTTGATCATGGACAGTTTAGGAGGAATGTGACGGACAATAATATAATTATCATCCTATTAAGACAACAAATATATATCATGCGTACATGTATTACACAGATGGGAAAAGAAAGGGACAAGACAGTTCATCTTCTGCGCAGGTCAGCGGCCATATTGGTTGTTTATTAGACCACTCCGTCATTTCGGTGAATTATTTCAACTTTATGCAGAATTCGCGCAGTAATTTCACACACGTTGGAGTTTACTGGTTCTAGGTTCGTGTACCGAACTTATTCGTCGGGTTCGTCAAGGATTGTGCGTTGGAAGGGATTTTGTTCGCAAGTCGTCTTGTGTCGTCCACGTGTTGACGTTAGACGCCTCTTGATGCACACGGTCGAGCTCAACCATCAAGACCGTGCGGCTTCACCGCTGTTGTGTGGTGTTTACATCTCGCCGAAGGACGGTTCACGCAGGTCAGTGGAGTTAACTCGATCGGATGTTGTCTCTGGTGGCGTTCAAAACTACCGACCGACAAGCGACAAATGCCTTCTACTGTGCAAACCTTGTGCTCCGACGATTGGCCTGACGCGCGCATCATCTTCAACCAGCGAGGAGCTTCAGTTTCGTCAGCGTTTCGTGTTTGCGAGCCCTGTCACCTGTCGCCGCTCTACTCTATTGACGCAACCTGTACCAGAGACTCTGAACATTCACACCATCTGAAAGCTGTTAACGGGATTCCGTTGGATGATTCTACGTGTCTGCGAGGGATCGCCACTGATGACTGTTTCCGGCTCACTGTGACTTATTTTGCTAATTGATGAAATTTTCTCGCTGTTATGACACTTAACATCATTTCGGCTAGTTAGCGCAGAGAGCGCCTCTGAGTAGATTTCTTGAAGAGGCGCTATATAAATACTTGAAATAAGAAAAAATAAAAAATAAATCTGCCACTGAACTCATTCTTGATCTTGCGGAAATATGCGACTCTTGATCAGCTTCCTTATCACACTGGCGCTCTATAAATGCAGATTTCTTATTATTAGATAATTTGCAAAAATCAAAATAAACTGGAATCCGGAAACTCCTATTGTCTACTCTTCAGATATTAAATCTGTCATACGATGTTCAAGTTGAAGTTCATCGTCTCTGCGATCAGTCGAAGGACGTCGTTCATTCTCCATTCGAGTCCGTCCTTGAGGAGGAAATGTCGCAGGGTCAGCAAAGGTTACTTGGTCAGCTACCTGTATTGCTTTATGATGCATGGTGTTATTGAGTTCTAAATATTTTGCGTCAACAGACGATTTTGAAGCAGCATGCCGTTAAAATGATGACTAAAAATATCTTAGCTTTCGGCAGCCCCATAATAGAATTAGACATCTCCCAAGAAGTTTATGCGAAATATATTATTGTAGTTTCCGCTGGCTCCAGGCACCTTTAATACGTTTTATAGTATCATATTTAGTTCTGAATTTCCAGTCACTCTGCTACTTTACTCCCACGCAAACCACGTGCATTCTACCGAAGAATGGTTAGTGCCATAATGGACAAAGAATCTTAATCTTCCGCTATTTATAATGTACAGTCGTTATAATTAAATTCTGATTCATCATCGAAGAATATTGCAGATGCCGCACGCCAGATCAAGAACTGAGCATGATTTCTAGACTTAGCTTTACCAATAGTTCACAAGACCCCCAAGAACAAAAGATTTTGACTTCGTAATTTGGTCATCACCTTCTGCTGCATTTTCTTCTGCACCATCTACTGGTTTAGATGCATTTGATGCCTTAAAATCTTTATTACGATCAATACTGAGATGGATGATGCAGCTCCATGTAGGTGATTACAATAAGATAAAATTGCACCATGTTTATTATTGTCTGTATCTGTAGCTTAAAGGTGTCTAATAGTAAACCACAGGGTTGCATTAATTTCGAGTGAATAACGTCATCTTTTGCCCGCCATCCAAGTGTATCAACAGAATTGTTGTTTGCTCATACGAGTCGTTCGATTGTTATTGTTCTAAACTTGTCGAAGCTATTGAGGTAGTCACAAGATATCGTTAAAGTAATGCCCAATAATTGATCATTATATAGTATCAATTGTCTTGCTATCAATAATTATAACAGGGCTTTTTTAGCGTGCAGTTGTACACAAAATGTGCAGGTCTAAAAGGATTTGTGCAGCTGTAAAACCACTTCCGTACAGTTGAAACTAGTAAAAAAAGGCTATTGTCGTCCGATTGGAGGTAATTTACCATGTAGGATGGGAAACAAAAGAAGGGTTTGTGCAGTTCGAAAAATTCCTTAAAAACAGCCCAGAATTATAAATTGTTCAAGCTGCCTTAATATTTTTGTAATTGTTGCTAAATGTTTGACATTCAGGGGCAAGGTGTGTGTGCGTGTGTGCGTGCGTGTGCGTGTGCGCGTGTCTGTGTGTGTGTGTGTGTGTGTGCGTGCGTGCGTGTGTGTGTGCAGGTTTTATCACGCCGCCGCTTTTCGTGCTATTGTAGTGCATGCCAGCAGCAAGCCAAGCGCCGGTGAATAATCTGGTCTCTCTGATATGGCTTTTGTGGGCACTGAGAAGATATTTACGTTACATTTACTTACAGTGGTGTGAAAAAGTTTTGCATCACCCATATATTTTCTGTATTTCTTCTGTATTAAGATGAATAATGTACTGGTAAACATGTGGGCGTTAATTAAAGGTTTTCTTATTGTTTGGTTCGAGTTTATAAACATATTTCTTTAAATTTGACATGATGAAAGTTCGTTTACCACCTCGTGGCTATACCAGCATGAGTAAGGCCATACCGGCTTGCAACCCGCTAATGCTTGTTCTGTGCATAGTGCAATGTGTTGCAATGAAATAACCGGTTATGTGTGGTCGTAGGCCTTCTTCATGATTTAGAGGCCTGGAAAAGGCCGTTTCTGCGTGTCAGTGACGCACCAATATTTTTTGGCCAGCCCTTGTTCTTCACCACTTGTCTGCAACGTTTCGGCATCAAGTGGACCAGCTTGACGACGTGGTCGTGGGACACAACGCGGTTCCGGGCGGCGATGAGCGATTCTATGAGCTTGCACTTGGAAGTTGGATATCTCTTGGATATCTCCAAGGCTAATTTATACCACAGATTCTCAATTGGATTGAGATGCGGGGACCTAGCGGGCCAGTCCAGCGTTGTTTTCTTTCGTTATGGTTTGGATCGCATGGCTGCCAGTGGCATCGGACGTCTGCATATCGTCGATGGAATGGTCTACGCAACCAAGTGCATTGGCATACTGCAGAAGTGCATGGGGCCATCAGCTCAGCAACTCTTCCCAAGCCAGTTCCCCTTTCAGGATGACAATGCACCATGCCATCGTGCCAAACTGGTGACCAACTGGAACAAACAGAACAATGTTAAGACGCTGGACTGGCCCGCTCGGTCCCCGGATCTCATCCTGTTGTAAACTGTATTGGCCTGGTTTTCAGAGAGCAAGCGCATCTCCAACAGAAGTCCATTCCAAGTGAATGGATCAACAATTGAGAATGCTTGACGCTGTCTAGTTAAAGTGATAGGTTAAGGCCTATCGCGAGAAACAGGAAGTTACTCATTAGTAGAATAACGAATGGCTCGACGGCCAGCTGTGTCTCAGACCGGACGCCAACACAGACTCAGGTAGGCAACGGTGCTACCAAGAAGACATCTCCGCCAGACCAGAACAGCAATCCTATAGAAATACGCTGTGTGACTGGAGGCCAGTGCAGAGTGTCACGCATGTTGGCTGAAAAAGACGAGCAGCAGAACGGGGACCACGAGAACCGTGGTGTCAGTGGTGTCAGTGGTGTCAGTGGTGTCAGTGGGGACGTGGAACGTACGAACACTATGGGAGGCAGGCACAATGCAACTGCTGCACTAAGAGATGCAGCTCAAGGTTGGTTAAAATTAATAGAGTATGGCGCAAGCTTTACAAACCAAAATCTTTGCAGCAGTCACAAGTTTTCATGGAGAGTGTAAATACCCCTTGCCCATACAATATAATATGTATGCATATCACACGACTGATGGCGATGACAGTCCATGTCTGGTCGGACTGAGCGTAAACTTTGGCTGATTAATCTGACGCCAGATATAACCTAACTTCCATCGCAGTGGGAAAAGGTGTTGATTCCGACTTCTGTCAAAATTCACTCTTGCCAGCCGTGCACCAGTTTGTCATGAAACATCTGTCATATCAATTCTATTAAGAAAAACGCGATTATAACCTATATATTCAAGGTCGTGTGGGGTATCACGATATAAGTAAATATTATGTGCTTTATTGTGTCTGATTCCTTTAGACATGGTTTGGAAGTGTGAGTATGAGTGAAAGGTGTACGTGGTATAGCTGGTATAAAAGTATCTACTGCTATTGAAAAGCTGGAGAAAGTGCAGAGAAGAGCTACGAACATAATCTGGGGTTACAAAGATTTGATCTATGAAGAGAGGTTGGAAAGGTGTGGGCTAACAACATTTGAAAGACGGAGGAGCAGAGGAGATCTAATTGAAGCATACAAGATCGTTACTGGAAATGAAGCACTAGGTTGGGCGAAATTCTTTGAATTAGCACCAAACAAGGCAACACGGGGAGAACAGACGAATGCGTGAACAATGGAGGTAAAAGACGGAGATGAAACAGCAAATAAATCAAGTGCGTTCCAAGTATATATAGATTTGTTTAAAAACGTTTAAAAGGTGTTTAAGATGACGGTTCTAATTAAATGGCACTATGAGTTCTCTGTTTATAATGAGGCCATGCGTATCGGATACCCTGAAATAAAGACCCTCCAGAATTTATATATATATATATATATATATATATATATATATATATATATATCTTTGTCTCTCTGTCGCTGTCTCTCTGCCTCCTTCAATGTTTTCACCCCATGCTTCAACTCTTCCGCTTTAATTACAACTGATTACGTCATCGAAAGACAACGCGTGATACTCGTAATTAAGTCGCGTCGCCTTTGAGGCTGGCGGATCCTTTGATCGACACCGCCAATCCATTTGATGTACCGACACCGAAAGTTTATTTATTTCCTAAGTGTGCCTTTGGTGAATCTCGCCAGATCTCGTTATTTTGCCGAGAATCCTCATTGATATGCCGTCTGCCAAAATTCATATAGGTAAATTGGGCAGGCATGTTGGTTGCAAAACAATTTCTTTTAAACACCTTTTTACGAAAATCTAACTGAAATAAATATGCTCAAGCGAGGTCAATTTGTTGAGTGGTGTTTGTAAAGTAAAGCACTGCATACTTGTTGTCAACGGATGACTTTGCACGCTGGAATAATAATTGCATTGTATATAAGCATATCAGTATAAACCGCCTCTTACAGAATAGCTATTCGGAGGCGCTCTCAGCGTGACAGTTCCAAGAAAATAAAAAAGACTTCAAGTTGCGAAAGGCTGAAGATAACACCCCCAATAAGATTTTACTGCGGATAGTGGGAGGGAGAACTTTCCACATAGAAGGACCTACATTGGCAATGGCACGGTGATGGGACATGGTAGGACAAAAGAATGCAGTCTAGGGCGTAAGTTATAGGTGGTTGTTGCTAGAGGTGGGAAAAGGTTCCTCAAGACGTGATTGACATTTATCATTACATTACACAGATGCTGTGTAATGTAATGCTCTCTTTTTATCACCCAGTGTCTCTAATAAAAATAATTAAAGCATCAGCCACTGAAAAGAAACTTAGCAGTCTACATTGTCGCTTCGGCGTGAAACTCCGCATCTGCTCCAGCAGCTAACTTCTGTATGTTCGGGAACAACGCGGGAAGATAAGTTTATCCAAGTCGTTGCGTGCGGTTCAACATTCGTTCAATTTTAGTTCCGTCATTGCTCATGATGAATCCACAGCAGACTGAGATAATAATTATTACTGGGTTTCGAAATGTATTGCTAACCTACAGAAGAATGTCACATCTGATTTGTACACTGGATGTGGCTGACGCACGCCCGCCAATCTCAATTTAATTGGCGCATATGAAACTTAAAAGTGGTGTCCAATTTATCTCAACTTTCTCATCAATCCTTGTCGTATAATGTATGTATGTGCACTCGTCATAGTGCCCCTTCAAGATTACTACTCAGAAGCGCTTCCGACTCCAGCGCGGACACCGAATCGGAGTTTCACGCCGAAGCGACAATGTAGACTGCTAAGTTTCTTTTCAGTGGCTGATGCTTTAATTATTTTTATTAGAGACACTGGGTGATAAAAAGAGATCATAAATCGTTGCCCTCCTCCTTCATCTAGTGTTAGACTGGCACCGTTACGGTACAAACAGTTGAATCATTGAATGTCTGACCTTTGCTTCTTATACGATATTATTATCTTTTCTTATAAATTTAGTTCATCACCCACCTATGACCTATTTGGAGCGCCTCAGAGTAGTTTCCTTGAAGAGGCGCTATATAACTACTTGAATGAATGAATGAATGAATGAATGAATGAATGTGAAATTATTTTGTCAGCTGGTAATGTTGATCAACTGTCGCGAGTGAAAGACTTGCTGAAAGTGTATACACAGAACTCACAAGCTACTACCTACTCTGTCATCCAACCTTATAGGCATGGGTGTGGTACTGTCGGAATGTAAACAGTGGCGGAGTTTCCATAGAACGAGTAGTTTCAGTTAAACTGCACTGTGTTATTCATTCATTCATTCATTCATTCATTCATTCAATTCATCCAAGTATTTATATAGCGCCTCTTCAAGGAAACTACTCAGAGGCGCTCCCGACTCCAGCACGGTCAAACAGAACAGTTTTAAGTGTTTATAGAACGTGTTATAATAGGGATCATTAGCGACACATTCATCCTTAATCGAGGCTTGGGGCAGGCACTGTTAAAATGGATGGATGGATCCAGATTTGACGAGGGCTTATGAAAACAGAGGCCGTTGTCCTCATTAAAATTTGTTTCTCATAATACATCTCTCACAAAAAAATAAAAAAAATAAAAAAAATAGAAAATAAATAAGTGAAAAAAGAAAAAAGAAAAAGAATAAAAAACTTTATTTAAATAAGCCTCTGATGACATGCGTCGAATAATATTATTGTGTTTGAATGCGTCTTTTTATTTCTGCGCATCACATTCTAAATCAACCGACAGAGCCAATGCCAAGCCTATATAAAGGAGGAGCGACTAGTTTTTAATACAGTCCCCTCCTGCCCACTAGCTACAGTGTTTATGTACAAGAAAGTCATTAAATCAAATCAATCGCGCCGTTTGTTTATATAGATTCGCTTAACACCGCTTTAAAGGTGCTGAAGGCATGCTCGCTAACCACTTAAGAGGTGTTATTCATAATTCGCTTATCGTGTCAGATTTCTATATATACATTTGATGAAAACAATTGTGAAGGTGTCTAAGGCGACCGCTCTGACCATTCACAATACAGCGTTCACAAACTTACAATATTATAACCGCTGTCTACATCATCATTATTCATTCATTCATTCATTCATTCATTCATTCATTCATTCACTCATTCATTCAGGAATTCATATAGCGCTTCTTCAAGGGGACTACTCAGAAGCGCTCCCGACTCTAGCACGGCAAAAAGGACAGTTTTGAGTTTAATATTATTGTTTGAATGCTTATAGTTTGTATTCTTGTGGCATACATAGCCGTTCAATTAGATCTTACTCTCATACAAGGGATAAATTCGTATGTGCGTGACTGAAAATTCGTTTCTATATATTGTAGAAATACGTAACTTAAGGTGTCTAATTATTAGCCAGAGAGTAGACCAGAGTTAATCGACATCTTAAATTGACAGGATGGTTGAATTCGAAGCCTAGTATTGGTTTCTATCATTTATTGACATCTTGTGTGTACTTGATATTGCCTTTCCAAAGAGACAAATAAAGGACTACAGTCTGTGTGACACTCTTCATTGATTTATATTTAATTGGGGAATGATCCCGACATCTTTTGTCTATCAACGACCGTTGACATCGATGTTGCTCTATTTCACTTTTTTGCCTTGGTACGATGCACTAGTGATCAAGTGGCAATAATATTGTATTGTATTGCATTGTATTGAATTGTGTTGTATAAAACATTTATAAAGCGCCTCTACTATGGTGAACCGTTCAGAGGCGCTCCCAGTTTGCAAGGCCACGTGAGAAGAAATAGGTTTTAAGAAAAGAAAACGAGGAGGAGGGATTACCTGTCAGAAGTTGAGATCGAGTAGAAGGAGAGAGCGTATTCCAAAGAGAGGGGCCAATTGATGTAAAGGATCGGGACTGAGCCATAGCCGTTCTAGTAGGAGGTACTAGAAGTTCAAATCTGTTTAAAGAGCGGAGTGGACGATGCGAGGAGGTTGAAACTGGCCTGTGAAATCCATTGGCTAGATATTTTGGGGCAAGACCCCGTTGTGCTTTAGAGACCAAGATGAGGATTTTGAACTTAATGTGCGCAGTTAGAGGAAGCCAATGGAGCTGCTCAAGCATGAAAGTAGAGATATGAGAGTAGCGTGGAAGGCGTGCAATTAATCTGGCGGCAGCGTTAAGGACCGACTGCAAAGGTGAAAGTCTAACCTTGGGCAGACAAATTAGAAGCGAATTACAGTAGTCAATTCTAGAGCAAATGAAAGCATGGACCCAAGTGGTGAAAACAGAAGACGAAACAGAACGCCGAATTGCCCTTAGACGCCTTAGATGAAAATATGAAGAGTGTGTAAGATTAGATAATATGGTCTCTAATATAAAGTGGCGATGTACACTCACACACACACACACACACACACACACACACACACACACACACACACACACACACACACACACACACACACACACACACACACACACACATACACACAGGCGCGCGCGCGCGCGCACACACACATACAACCGCGCAGATTTACGGGATTTTGAAGTCATCTTGTTTTCTGGTTCCAGTAAAGCGAATTGATTGATTGATTGATTATACATTGACTTGACTTGGCCAATAATTATGTTGAAACTAAATATTTATGCAGCGCCGTTTCCATGGTTTGACTATAATTAGTTCTTCTCGTGCTTATCCTCCTCCTCTTCCGCTTATTACATTTCCAATTTTTCGTTTTTAAGTTTTGGACTGTTACAGCTATAATATTACCATCGAAATGGATGACGTCATCGACGACCCGAATCAAAACATATTTGAGTCAATGATTTATTTATAATTGTACTATTAACCGTTTTTGAGGTGTGTAACAACCCCACTTCGCTTCCATTACGGAAAGATAAACGTTGGGTTGTTGCTGTATGACGAAAATTTGAACACACACACACACACACACACACACACACAAATCTGGAAACAAATCCGGAAACCTTTAAAACTTAATTACTTGCCAAGATTGTTTTGTGTTCATAATCGTTGTAGACTCGGCCTGACCCGCTGCGCATGCGCACATGACGTATCGATTTAGCTTACTGTTCATTAATCATCTGGGTAGTAACAATGTCCCGTCTAAGTGTCAATTGTTCCATTGTTTACCTGGTTAGGTTTGTACATTCAACTGACCATCGGTCAATTGTCGGTACACTATAGAAAGAAAATAAATGGAAGAATAAAGTAGTTATAATATGAATTTAAATTTAATCATTTTCTTAATAGAAGACAATGACCATTGTTACAAGTCATAAGAGGTTGCTAAACTTTAGTAGGCTACAATGATTATAATTATGCAATCATTTAGACATTAATTTTTATAAACTCAGCGAACTTTCAGTAAACGAAATAAATAAAATGAAATTGAATATCATTAGACACCATTAAACATGGTAGAATTACGAAATAAATTCATAAATTTTGTTTTATATTTTAACTCTTGATTATTTCTGGCTATTCATCATCAAGCATAATATAAGCGATAAAGACTATCTGAAAGTTTATCTTGAAGGTGCGTTATAAAAAAATTAATAACAAAAATGGTAAACACGTAGTAATTGTTGGATGTCATTACACAACTCCGAAAGAGTTGTGGCTGGGTACTAAATAAATGAATTTACGGAATGGAATAATCTCTTCTAAATTGTAACATCATGATTATTAAGTAAATGGATGATTCAAAAGTAATTGGGCACGCGTTTAATTGGCACACTCAAGATAACAAAGGTTCACACTGCGCTTGAGGTAAGGGCATTTCCACATACACTATTAGTGAAGTCATCGGTTTTTTTATTCTTCTTGACTGTTTGCCAACATTGCTTGATCATCCCATGATCTATGATTTTTTCCGACCACGCTTCTGTATTACATAGGTTTCTTATGTCTTGACACAGACACACAAATTCTCACATTACCTTCTGTCCAAGGTTCCTCAGTATCTCTATTGCGCTTAACATGTTACGGCAACCCCTAAAATCGTCGACCAATCCACATTCAAAGAACCGTAAAAAAACGGTGGGAGGCCTCATTAAAAGTGATATTCCCTAAACAAAATTTTATTTGTGGTTCATTTATCCAATTTTTTGCATCTTTTCAATACATAATTATATGAATGTTTTGCGTAAAAGAGGTGTCTAAATTGATGTCTACCCATTCAACGATCATAACTACTTTGATCTCCTACGTGGATGGATGAATCAGGATTTGACGAGGGCATTTGACAACCAAGGCCGTTTCCATCGACAGAAATTCGTTTGGCATATTACAGCACTTCTATGTTGTATACGTCTTAAAACAAAACAGCAAATACCACAAACGACTCCAGCTTTACCTGTTTGAACGTTCAGTTAACGGTGTCTGTTTCGTCAGCTAGTTGACAGTTTCTATTTTAAGTTTCTTTATCAGTTCTTGAAATTCTTTCATAACAGCTTGAATTTTTGAAGTAATTTTCGTTTTTATTTTTTACTTACCGAATATGTTCAGTCTGAATTTCGATAATTATTATAATTATTAATATTATTGTATCGCGAGTCCATGACACAGAAATGCTACTTGAAAGCGGCTACCCGTACAGCAAATGCTTCCATTTGGGATTCATCTATATATAGCACTGGGAATTCACATTCTAAAGGTGTTTAAGAATGCCGCATTTTTATTTATTTACTAGCAGTTTTATATATCGCCTTTTCAAAGTTATATACTCAGGAGCGTTCCCAGTCCAACTCCGTTCAGATGAGACAGTCATACGAAGAGAAAGAAATGAAGCAGAAGGACCAAGACATATGTGACAAAGGATAACAGGGAGTTCGTTCAGGGCCAGTCAGGGAGAAAGCACGGCACTACTTGGGTCCGTGAGCGGGGAACAATAAGTGCCGTTTGTGCAGATGAACGTAGAGAGCAGAGGCGCTGGACGTGCGTTGCGGATCAGCATAGCTCCTGCAAGTTTAAAGGGGCTAAGCCCCAAAAAGTGTGTATGCGTGTGTGCGTGTCTGATTGTATTTTACCTGTATAATAATACAGTGTCTAATGTTAAAGTTTGTGTTACCTGTTGAAAATCGACATATGAAATCTATAGATTCAAAATCGACATATGAAATCTATAGATTCAAAATCGACATATGAAATCTATAGATTCAAAATCGACATATGAAATCTATAGATTCAAAATCGACATATGAAATCTATAGATTCAAAATCGACATATGAAATCTATAGATTCAAAATCGACATATGAAATCTATAGATTCAAAATCGTCATAATAACTACTTTTTATTGTTTAGCGACATCTCACGACATTAGCGGACGTTAAGGCGTTATCTATAAGTTACCATGTCTTGTTGCGTGTTTAATTTCAAAGATGATTAGTGTCGTCTTCCTCCTTTATCCAGGCTTTGGACTGGCACTATCAGAGAACAACCAGTGGTCGGTTATATATAACTCAATGTGTAATTAATGTACGAAATGATTACATGCAATTCACTAGATGAACTTGTATTCTCAGCGCATCATGCAGGCACTGAAACGATATACCACTAATTTAGAATATCCGCATTGAAATTGTCTTTTATGAAACGATAGATTTTCTATAAGCTATGATAATTGTATCATCGAAATGGATGACGCCGGCTACAACACGAATCGAAACATATTTGAGTCTTTGATTTATTTGCGTTAAATTTTGTATTTTTCACCGTTTTGGAGGTGTTTAATTCAATCTCGTAGCTCAACTCCGCTGCTGGTTGTTAAATGCCAGTGCTAGTCCCAAGCCTGGATAAACAAGGAGGGCAACACTAATCATCTTTGATATGGCGGCGTCGTTAAAAAAGAAGAAAATCTCTTAATTCAAACTAACAGGTCTCCTCTCTAACGCAGTGATGTTAAATTGGAAGTACTGCTACAGTCTGTATGCATTCTTCCTGGGTGCCTAGCAAGAATCCGAAGTCAATGGTCTTTGAGGCTGTGGATTGTGGAAGGAATAGCAGGCCGTAAGCTATCTTTCATCGACGTTGATATAGCGTTAAGCGTGTTTATCACAGATTTAATCAGTTTCCAAATAGCATCATGACGAACTAATTGAACACCCTCAATGGCTGATAATCCTGGTTTTATAAATAAAACTACTGCAAAATTGATATTTAGATTTCGAGGTTTCTTTGCTCCCATCAAGGAATTTTCTATAGCTTTCAAACAGTTCCATAATATTTATGCAAATATCAGATGGTTCCTCGATTCACTTTGCTAAGGAAAAAACAGCCATAATTTCATTATTAGAATGAATATGAAAAAACCCAACTAAATATATCATATTGGCTGATTCGTTGAGTGCAGTCATGCTGAAAAAGAAACGGAAAAGTGGGAACAAGAGAAACAAACTGGTTAAAAGTTAAATGAAGAAGAATTGAAATGCATCGAAAGCTTTAAAAAGCCGATTGCCTTTGTTTGTTAATAAAGGTTGTAATTCTGTTGAAAACTACTAAAATAATTTCTGCTCACGGGGAAATTGGACTTTGATTGTCGGTATGCGGACTACAGTGATCAAAGGCCAATTGATCTAGGGACCACTCGTCAGAGGACAGCTCATCAAGATACTATTCATCACAAATTATCGAACATCGAACACTGAACGAATCATCGAACGAATAATTTATCGACTTGTTGGGGTCCTATTTGTTTGCTAAGAAAATGTTTATTTAAACTCCCCACGGCCCAACAAATATTCCCATAAATTCTCGGAGAGTTTTGCATTTCATTAACTCCGCTACTGGTTGTTCTCTGCCAGTGCCAGTCCCAAGCCCAGAAGGAGAAGGGCGACACTAACCATCTTTGATATGGCAGTGCCGTTAAACATGTAACAAGCAAAGTATTTCATTTAACCCTCATCCGAACAAGGGGGGTCTGGCCAGACCCCCCTCCATATAATTGCTGCATAACTTTTTTAGGAGTGATATTTTCTCAGATTGCTTTTATGACTTTGTTCCTATATTAATGAGCTACAGTTAGCACATCTAAGCAACCAAATCGGTTTAGTGATATGGAAATTATGAAGATAATACTGGCCGAGACTACAATGATGACAGTTTGGACAGTGAGAGCAACAATAAAGAATGTGAATATGAAGAGATGCCAATGCCTGAAGAACAACATTCAGATGGTTCTTATGATGAAGACAATGTTGAAATTGAAGATGATGATAAACACGATGATGAGACTGGATCTGATAGTGAAGATAATGATGACGAAATTGTTTATACTGATGAAGCCGAGAGACCTAAATACAAGTAAAGATCCGCATAATTTTTGGCGGTCAAAAGCAATTCCAATAGGACGTGCTCTGTTGCACAATGCAGTCCAAGAAGATGCGGAATAAAATAATACGGATACATTCAGAATATTCAAGATAGTTTTGACAGTTTTATAACAGCCGAGACGAAAGACATCATCATTCGACATACAAACCCGAAAGCAACAGCTAACGGACTATGTATGATAAGCTTAGGCCTACGTATTTACATTTTAGGTTTAGTCCTATTCCATTATTTGTTATAGATATTTTCTAGAAAACAGTCATGCTGACTCTGATCATAAGAGCATTCAGTACTAATTTTACTAAAATTATGGTTTCTTTATTTTGATTTCCAAATTTTATACATAGGCTACTGTTGCGACGATGAACATGTACGACAAACCGTGACAATTAATGTAATTAAACATTTAATTTCAAATTCATCATAAAACTTATTTATATTCCATAAAGAGACTGATACATTGTTGTTTTGAGTTACTCTGATATCATCCTACAAAATTGGCACATAAAAATTATTATTTCCTATTAAAAACCCACATCAAAACGGGGGTGTGGCCAGACCCCCCCTTGTTCAAAATTAATTAAGTTGCATTTTAGCTTGTTCGGATGAGGGTTAAACAGCATTGGAAGTTTAGGCCTATACTACTTTGGTAGACAAGGATAATAAAAGTTATACATTGGACTTCAATGTAGGTTACTATGTGTCATAACAGTCGTAAATTTAGTACTTGTACTAAAGTCGTGTGCTATTAATGAAATAATTATGCGAAATTTGTTGAAGTGACAGCTTAAAATGTTACCATTACAACGTAGATATTTTAAAAAATTGCAAGGGGTCACTTTTGAAGGGTTCCCATCGAAAATGTCGCGAAGAAAATGTCGCGGTCAAAATGTCGTGGACAAAATGTCGCGGATAAAAATGTCGTTGATGCAAAATGTCGCGAATTATAATGTCGCGCGCACAATACCGCGAGTTTCAATACCGCGCAGCTTCAATACCGCGCACGATCGTTACCGCGCACGATCGTTACCGCGCACGACCGTTACCGCGTTTGTTTGCGAATTTGTTCAATTTCTGTATTTTATCGTACGAGGGTGCACATGTTCGGTTCATCAAGCTTCTATTTCTCGCTCGCTATTCTCGTCAATCCAGCTTCTATTTCATATATAGAAATACTCTCATCCAGCTTCCATTTCTCATGCTTTATTTTCGGCAATCCAGCTTCAATTTGAGCCCTCTAGTTCAAAAGCGGTTCAACGACAATTTTGCTGTTTTGAGATAATCGACTTTGAAGTTTTGGCCTACTCTACTTGGTCTAGTTCAAATCGGAACGAAAACGTTTGGGAATGAAAGATTGATATTATAAACTGTAATGGTGCATATAATCGGCATGGATAATGCCGGTAGTAAAAAATAGTGAACTTTGGAGAAAATAGCATTTTTGTAGCGTGGGCCAGTAATGAATTGACAAGAATATTCGTAATTTTTACGTCAAAGTGAATCAACTTGACTTGATCCGTTTATGAACTGAATGCTTTACATCTTACAATATTGTACATGTGAATCAATCCGACATGATCCACTTAGGCTAATCTCTGAATAAATGTTGAAAAACACATACAAACTCAGTCAGTTTTCAATTATTGTAGGCCTATCTTATAAATATTAATATTGGAAAGCAGAAACGCACAAATATAATTCTAGGTCTGTGGAACAAAACTTTTTTCCCGCCTCACAAGTACAGCTCTGCCACAGAGTGCAGCTCTGCGACGCAAGTGCAGCTCTGCCACACAAGTAAAGCTTTGTCATACAAGCACCGCTCTGCCACACAGTACAGCTTTGCCACATAAGTACAGTTCTGATACACAAGAATAGTTTTGCCAGACAGTACAGCTCTGTCACATAGTACAGCACAGCTCTGAAACACAGCAACAGCCCTGCCACACGTACAGCTCTGCGACGCAAGTGCAGCTCTGCCACACAAGTACTTCTCTGCCCCACAGTGTAGCTCTGCCACCCAAAGAACTGCTCTGCCACACAAGTACAGCTCTGCCAAACAGTAACGGTCTGCCACACAAGTACATCTCTGCAACACAGGTACAGCTCTGTCACACAAGAACAGCTCTGCAACACAAGTACAGCTCTGCCATACAAGTTCATCTCTGCCACACAAGTGCAGGTCTGCCACACAAGTGAAGCTCTGCCACACAAGTACAGCTCTGCCACACAAGTACAGCTCTGCCGCACAAGTACATGACTGCCACACAAGTTCATCTCTGCCACACAAGTGCAGTTCTGCCACACAAGTACAGCTCTGCCACACAAGTACAGCTCTGCCACACAAGAACAGCTCTGCAACACAAGTACAGCTCTGCCACACAAGTACAGCTCTGCCAAACAGTAACGGTCTGCCACACAAGTACATCTCTGCAACACAGGTACAGCTCTGTCACACAAGAACAGCTCTGCAACACAAGTACAGCTCTGCCATACAAGTTCATCTCTGCCACACAAGTACAGCTCTGCCGCACAAGTACATGACTGCCACACAAGTTCATCTCTGCCACACAAGTGCAGTTCTGCCACACAAGTACAGCTCTGCCACACAAGTACAGCTCTGCCACACAAGTACAGCTCTGACACCCAAGGAACAGCTCTGCCACACAAGTACATCTCTGTCACATAAGAACAGATCTCCAACACAAGTACATCTCTGCCACACAAGTGCAGTTCTGCCACACAAGTACAGCTCTGCCACACAAGTACAGCTCTGCCACACAGTACACCTCTGCGACCCAAGGAACATCTCTGCCACACAAGTACAGCTCTGCCACACAAGTACAGCTCTGCCACACAAGTACATCTCTGCCACACAAGTGCTGTTCTGCCACACAAGTACAGCTCTGCCACACAGTACAGCTCTGCCACACAGTACACCTCTGCGACCCAAGGAACATCTCTGCCACACAAGTACAGCTCTGCCACACAAGTACATCTCTGCCACACAGTACAGCTCTGCCACGCAAGTACAGCTCTGCCACACAGTACAGCTCTGCCACACAGTACACCTCTGCGACCCAAGGAACATCTCTGCCACGCAAGTACAGCTCTGTCACACAAGTACAGCTCTGCCACACAAGTAAAATATGTTAAGTTGTAGGCCTATATTTGCATATTATACATACAAATTATGCCTCTAAACATCTACAAGAATAATATGTTACGGTGTAGATCATATTTGAATGTTATACATTTAGACCCGAACAGCAGTTACAGGCTATACAAGAATAGCTCTAACTTTGAATCTGCATGGTGACACAAACCATATCTCTTTACAATGATGCGTTTAATAACAGTGAACGAAAATAAGATAATTAGGCCTAAACTTTTTCGTTTAAATGAAGAAATATATGCCAATTGTTAGCTATAGCCTACATGCACTGGTAGTTTTCGGGGAACTTGCCCTATGCAAAATCGTTTTTTTTTGTCCAGGGGCCTTAATTTGTCCTGTGGGTAATGTCTTTCCAAGACGCCATTTTCTCCATATAGGCCTAGTTTGTTAATTATTAGCAACTTGGCGAGGTTCCTATCAAAGTTTGCGAAACATGAGAATATTATAACACACGCAAGATTAATTTTCCAAAGAAGATTTTTGTTCAGTGCTAATTCAATAGGAAGACCGAGGCTGAAACGACCAAAGCCTTTGGTGGAAGAGTGAATTAAGTGTGAATGATCCACTATGCCTTATCATAGAGTGTCACTGAGTTAATAAATTTAAGCGCAAAAGTGGATCAAGTCAACTTGAACCACTCTTGCACCAGCTTGCAATCAAAGTGGTGAATATCAAGAATGAATTAAACAGACATGATTCACTACTGAAATTACGTATGCGTTGATTATTGTCAGTTCTGTAACCAATATATCATAAATACGCCATGATAGAATCCTCTAGCGGCTTAGCTGAATGCACCATCGGAAAGAGCGCATTCGATTTAGTGGAAAAGTGGCCTAAAGTGAAAATCGCAAAAAATGGACTTGAACCGCTTTAGAACTAGAGGGTCCATTTCAGACCTATAAATACCTTCAACCAGCTTTTATTTCTCATGTCTGATTTTCGTCAATCCGATTGTGACGCATTGAGAAATGGAAGCTGGATGAAAGTTTTTTTACAGGTTGAATGGAGGTTGGATTGATGAAAGAACGCAAGAGAAATGGAATCTGGATGATGGTTTTTTTACAGGTGAAATTGAAGCTCGAATTACGAAAATAAAGCATTAGAAATAAGAGCTGGATGAAGGTATTTCTATGTCTGAAATAGAAGCTGAATTGACGAAAATAACGAGCGAGAAATAGAAGCTTGTTAGTGTTATACGGTCATACGGTCAAAATGTCGCGGGGAAAATGTCGCGACATTTTCGCGACATTTTGTAAGGCGACATTATATATCAACGACATTTTTATCCGCGACATTTTGTCCGCGACATTTTGACCGCCACATTTTCTTCGCGACATTTTCGATGGATACCCTTTTGAAGTCATAAACCACGACTTTCAGCACTGAAATGATGAGCCGTTTCATTAAAACGACATCCTAAAATGCTACTATAGCAATGTGGAAATTCAAAAATTGTCAGGACTATATCGTTCATAAACAGATAGCAAATAAGAGCCTGTAACTTGCTCTAGTCACTGTCAACAGCCAAAAAAGCGTTGGTTTCTGGGACTTCGCCCCAGACCCCGCTGGGGGGAGCGTCTGGACCTCCTAGTCGGTATGTGCTTCGTTTATGCATTCGGCACTCGCAGCTTCACGCCTATTGTATACGGTGATTGCAATATGACCGCCCTGGGAAGAAAATGTTCTAGTTGCGTCCCTGGGAGGGAGGGAGGGCATGGGGCTTCAGTCCCCTCCCCCAAAACCTGAAATCCTGGCGCCGCCACTGGACGTTTGACAGCACAATTATTTTACATGCGCCAATTATTCAGCAGTTTAACGACATCTTATAGCAAGAAAGGTCGTTGACATCTTTAAAGTTTTCAATGTATTCCAGTTCACATTTGTTTACATGTTCCGAAGTTTGTGTCTTTATTTTCTTTTTTCTTTTTTTTCTGTTTGAGGTATTTGTATGACGGCAATGTTCGTAAGGTGGTTGATTGTAGCAGTTGATCATTTCTGTGTGACATCACAGATCATTAGCTTCGCCATCCTTCTTTGTCCATACTTCAGATTGGTAACTAACAGAGATCGAACAGTGAAGGCGTCGTTGTTGGCTTACAATGTATCCTTAAACTGTTGATGAGTTTAGCGTTTAGGCATAATGTCACTCAAATTAAATGCCAGCAATTCGAAAGATGCTTATGTACCTTCGTCTAATCATCCTCAAAAGGTGTCTATTGCGATCACCGCAATCCATGTGTATATTTTTATATTGACCTATTTGCAAATATAAACGACGATATTATCTATTGTAACGTAATGGTAAATGTTAATTTCGTCTAATGGCATCTCTGTTTTTCTTTTCCAGGAATAAAGAAAGCATCTGCATTGCTATCATAAAATGAATGAATGAATACACATTGGCATCAGTACATGTATTTACATACCGGGTACTGCTCTATTATATTATTGGTAAACTTTGTTTCCTTGATGCCTGATTTGTTTTGATTTGTTGTTCTTGGTTGCTAAATAAATTAACTGATTTTGATTTGAATTTGAGCAGTATTTTGAACAATTTTTAAACTATACGCGATTTTCACCACTGTATGTCTGTCGAATAAGACCCCTTAGATACCTTTTAAACGCTTTCAATGGGTTGTATATAAGTAAGGACGAGGGAATGTGAACTATTCATTTGATTGTACTGGGTCAACCCAAATCCCCAATCCCAGAAAAGTCAGAAAATATACAAAGGTGTTTAAAATGGATGGAAAATTTGGAGTATGTCACATAAAGTATATAATCGGTCTACAGTAACTCTCAATTTAATAAACAACGCAAATAAATGACAGCGTGCTAAGTTGAAACAAGGTCGGAGAGACATAATATTGAGAGCAAATAGATTGACGGCAGCACGGAATGGTGGATGCAGAACTCCAATGTGAACAATATTACCATTGCAGCAGTGCAAAACTTTATGTTAGTTGTTACAATATTAATACAATAAACAAAAATACAGATTGTCAGGTGATGGACATCGACATCCATCCTCATATCATATCTGAGCACGATCTAGTGATCGCCTCCATTCCTTTTATTCTGGAACAGCCACTCCTCGTTACAAGACAGATTCGCCATTGGAAAAACTTGGATCGCGCCGCTTTTCGAGCAACGATTCAGGACCATCCTCTCTTCAAAGATGTTGAATCAATTCCTAAGCAGTCTGTCACTGAACTGTTCAATTCTTACGAAGCTGTGATGACCGAGATCATCAACACCTTCTTACCATTGCGCTCCGTTAAGACTCGTCATCGCCCGCTGTCTCCGTTGTTCAACGCAGAGTGCAGAGCGCTCCGTCGACGCGCCCATGTGCACTGCCTGGAGAGGATTTACAGACGAACGCGCTCTCCTCAAGATCAAACCACGTGGATTCATTTCGTCCGGAAGATGCACACCGCTTACCGGGAGAGGGAGCGCGAATACTGGGAGGCGGTCACCACTCGCCAGTCAACGGAGCTTCTTCTTCTTCTCCAACTGTTTAACGTCCACACATCGGAGATTCACGCCGTCGGGTGGACCTATGAGACGGTGACCCGAACGGCGCTCCGAGGGAGAGTCAACGTAGCCAAAGAAGTTGTGGTCGACATTCAACAACCTTCTCGGTCGTCAATCAGCCATTGGCAATCGCAGTCACCGCCGCCGTTTACTGCGGACGCATTCCCAAGTGTCGATCAAATATTTTTCGAGGGCTCCGACCTCTGTTGTCATAAGCCCTTGTCAAATCTGGATCCCATGGTTTTTGTGTTCGTATACCTGGTGAATTCTGACAAAATAATGACCATCCAAATGAAAGCGGAAATATTTTAACTATTAAGAAATTAAACACCCGGATCAATAGTTATTGTAAAGCTATGTCTTTAAATTAAAATTACTATAATAATTCCACCTGCTGGCCTAGCTAGCTACACCGGTAAGCGCGCGCTGCATTCGTCTGTTGATTGCAACGGACTGCGGTTCAAGCCCCGGGCTGGGAGCTAACATTCAGAGATTTAGATATCTCGGGTTAGCACGTGTGGGACGCAGGGGCGCAAGCTCCTGCGGAGCGACCTTGGGCAAGTTGCTTACCCATCATTGTCTGTGGGGAAGGCAACGGGAAACCACCTCACTCATCTCATCCCCAGGGGCGTAAAGCCAATGAACCTGCCTTCGGGCAGAACACCATCATCATCATCATCATCATCATCATCAATTCCACCTAATTTTTTCAGTCAATCTCTCCACACATTCTACACATAAAGTATATTACAGTTGAGTTGACAATGGAGCAGAGGTGCAGCGCAGAGACGCGCGTGGTTTGAATCCCGACGTCCCTTACGGTCTTACCGTTTGCATGGGTCTATAGTAAAGATGACAATAATCCGTGAAACTTTTATGCTTCTTGTTACATGTTTAACGACACTGTCATATCAAAAGATGATTAGTGTCGCCCTCCTCCTTTATCCATGCTTGAGACTGGCACTGGCAGACTGCAGCCAGTGGCGGAATGAACTTGATTTGCAACAGCTACACGTTTTGGAACATCGTAATTGATATCTTGCTGACACGCGGGTTATAGAGGGTCGTGTGCCTCTATTTTAAAGGTTTTACGCATCTGCCACCCCTTGAATAGCATAATAAAAATAAAATTACTATGATGTTGGGAAGAGCGAAAAACGTAAAATATTGTATTATTTAACCCTTATAGGGTCATCGGGGGTAAAAAATACCGCCAACTCGGTTTTTCACGGAAATTTTGATCCCTGAAAATAGTTGAAGAAATCGCTTCTATGACTTTTCCTAAATATGTTTCATGCACAGAATCCAGTTTTATTAGTTATTCATGCACCCAAATCAGCTATAAAGTACGAAAATGTACCACGTTCTAGCTATTTTGCTTA
Source organism: Lumbricus terrestris (assembly GCA_949752735.1). Classification (NCBI taxonomy): domain Eukaryota; kingdom Metazoa; phylum Annelida; class Clitellata; order Crassiclitellata; family Lumbricidae; genus Lumbricus; species Lumbricus terrestris. The sequence continues at coordinate 5,901,706 of OX457047.1, read as the reverse complement.
GGAATGTTTAAACATAGCATTATGCATGCTTTACACATGAGTCTCTTGCTGTTAAAATGTCTCCATATCAGTATCTGGACATTATAATAGAAATCGTTTTGTTTTCATAAAATCAGGATGAATAAATGAAATTGTCTACAGCAAATCACGTGAAGTTAACAAGTGTAGCATGAAGCCCTACTGCTATCGAAGTGCGATCTTGCCATGTACACTTGAACGCAATTGCATTGACAGCAACAAGGCCTGACTAGGCTGTATACCCTTTATCTGTCAAGTTATGAAAATTGAAACTATTGATAGATCAAGTTATGAAACATTGAAGTATGAATATGGCACATATAATATCATAATGCCAGCAATAGTTAAACTGCAGTGTAATCATAGGCTACTAAAAATTTAGACTAGATACGATAATTTCATTGCATAAATAGGCTCAATGCTACATATAGAATGTGGCTTTCATGAAATTATTTGCCCAAAAAATTATTCAATCATATTTTCATTAGATACAGAGCTTCACTGATAGAAAATTCAAAAAACTAGCTGCCATTTTATCCCAATTGTGATTTCCTTGCAGTGCCATATAAGTGAAATTGGTTCCATCGCATTCCTTGACCTCGAAAATGCTGATTTAGACCCTGAGATTATGTTTCAATCGTACAAATGACTTCACTAACAGCCATTTTAATATTCTGGCCGCCATTTTGTCCGCCATTTTGATTTTCGTGCAGTGCCACGTATGTGACATTGGTTCCATTGCATTCCTTAACCTCGAAAATGTTGATTTAGACTCTGAAATCACGTTTCCATTGCATACATACGTGTAACTTCACTTATAGCCATTTAAGATTCTGGTCGCCATTTTGTCCGCCATTTTGATTTTCCTGCAGTGCTGCATATGTTACTTTGGTTCCAGCGCATTCTGCGAACCTTCTATAAATAACTTCTTTTAGTTTTATAATTGAAAATCGGAGTTTATCATGGGAATCAAGCGAATCACAGTGGGGGTATTTTTTTTACCCCCCGGTGACCAAAATCGGTTGAGAAAAATCGTGACCCTATAAGGGTTAACCAGAGTCGTCTGACATCAATAGCCGCTGACGACAAAATACGTCAAATTAAGTGAAAAGTTATACTGAAAATAGTCTAAAGTGCAAATTTATATTGAATAGGCTAACAACATTTAAAAGGTTATTATTATTATTCCACAGTTTAACGTCGTCCTATAACATCAATGGCCGTTGACGACAATACAAAAAATAATTACTTACAATGCAATGAAAACAAACTTCTAGCATACTAAAAACACCATAAACAGGACTGGTGCCTGAATGAAGCTACACAATTTCATCAATGTTCGATCATTAAAAACTTTAAAAGTCCATCTTACATTTCCTATATGGTCATAGATTGTGACATCAAGATCATCTAATGCAATTTAAGTAACATTGTTTTAGATCAATTGTTTTACAAAACTGATTTCAATTGTAACTCCAGAAAGCAATTATGGTTACAAAAATTCAATACATATAATTCTGATTAAATGCTATGTATGCATTGAAATTGTTCATATCCTCAAGCATGTATGAAAATAAATTCCAGTAATGTACATTGCATAAATAATAAATTATATATATAAATATATATATATATATATATATAATTTTTTACAATCAGTTTTTGACATGCTCAAACAACATTTTAGAATTCAACATGCTCACCATGCATCACCTTTGTTTATTCCACTATAATAGATTACAGAACACCATAAACCCAGTACAATATAAAAAAATATATAAAATTAAAAAAGTAATTACGCAGAATGCAATACACAATAATTATTTGTGTTAGACTGAAAACATATTCATTAAAATTATGTTACATGTAACATAATATATCATGTTTACCAATATTAGAAGAAAATTTGTTTTTTGTTGTATGCATATACAGATACTTCAGTAAATGCATATACATATTCTTCAGTAACTAATAATAAGCAAAACATATATGCACATTATAAGCAAAAACAAACATGCATTTATAATGGTGCATTTTTGCATTGTTGTGATAGGCATTGCATTATTGTGATAAACACTTTGTTATAGGACTTATTGCCTTATGCATGTTTGTGTTTGCTTACATTTAAAAGGTGTCTAGCAGGACCAGTTTTATTAGCATTTCTTATCGTTCGTACAACATAACACGCCCTTAACATGGCGCATACATTACGTTATACTATCGTTTGAATCGTGTGCGCTAGACATGGGATCAATCTAATACACCAATTTAAGAAATCTTTTTTCAATGTAACGCCTGCAAACACTGCCCTGTACATTGAAATATACAACAATTATAGACACATCAATCACACCGACGATGAACGACCGACACACAAACTGCGATTGAGACAGACGTAGAAAGACACGCAGAGATACCGACAGAGAGACAGCAGGACAGACAGACACATACACAGAAACTCTCACACCACTCAGGCAGTCAAAGACGCAAAAGCCGAACATTGGAGGAACAAAGAGTAATCAGCATCACAACGAAATTCCGCGATCTTCCGAAGACAATCATGGCTCTCGGCATTCTCCCAATTATAATTCCCTTCTCAACTTTGGTGGGGAAGGGCGGAGGTCAACTAGTAAGTGATCTGGAATGTCATTTGAGAGGTATTTTAGGTCAAAGCATCTGGAGAAAAATGCCATTAAAAATGTATATATAACATTTTTAAAAAACATTTTAAAGGTGTTCAAGCAGTGACAAAAATTAGCCGTAATTTCGAATGTCTTTGGACCTTTGTATTATTTTAAGCTTAACGACGCCCAGTCACAATAATGATAAGTAGCCTTCCTGTTTCATTCATTCATTCATTATTAGCATTTATATAGCGCCCCTTCAAGAAACTACTAAGAGGCGCTCCCAGTCCAGCCACGGCAAAAGAAAAAAGATATAATATTATGTGCATGGGAAGAGGAGAAGAGGCAGACCAAGGAATCGATGGATGAATAATGGATATGGTGGAAGAGTGGAAGAGACATGTCTGAGGATGGGATTAACCGTGGGAGAGGCGACGCGGAGAGGACAGGAGAGGGGCGACTGGAGGCTGTACGTAGAGGGGCGGCTGATGCGGGCGAAAGCCTCGCCGGGGCCATAATGCCAATACATGCAACGCATGCATAATGCATCGTAGATTTTTGTTTCGCAGCTTAAATGGTTTGCCCTGTGTCTGCCGCTATTCTGGTGGTGCCAGTCCCAAGCTTGGCTAAATGAGGAGGAAGACGACACTCAACTTTCTTACGACGCAGCTTCGTTACAGATAGTGGCTTGATTAGTTTCTTAGTTAATTAGATGTTTAATTTCATGGATGCGTATTATTGATCTCTTCTTTAGACCAGAAAGCGGAATGATCGGAGCTAGATGTATACGTTGTATGGAAGGCTGCAGTTATTCACCGAATAAACTTCAAAGCACAGGTTCCTCGAATGGAAGATGGATGCCAGTGGAAATAGAGAAGAAGGCCGTAGCCAGGATTTTTATTTCGGGGGTGTCTAATCGATCGAGAGGAAGCCCGCAAGAAACTGTGGCAACAGTTTTTTTATGTTGAAACAAGCAACCGAGTCAACTGACTAAAGGGTTTGGAGAAGCGTATTTGGCTTTCATAGATAAAGTTTTGACATCATTTGCCAGTAAATGCATTCTTTCATTTTCACATTATTTCATTTCGGGGTGTTCAAACACCCAAAACACCCCCTAGCTACGGCCTTGATGGCAAACAAAAGGTTACGCCAACACAACCTACGAAAAATCAGACAAAGATTTGAAGATAAAAGGCAATGGTTCTATGCGTCATATACAATTATAGTGCAAAATAGTTAAGCGTCATAAGGGTCGATTTAAACACCTCTAAACCCGTGGCTAATGCATTATAAGATCCGCCTTCCTTCAACATGAAATTTAAGATATAATAGTCTCTCACGCAGTGATATTAAATTGGAAGTACTGTAGGGCAAGGGTTCTCAACCGGTGTGTCGCGACACACTGGTGTGTCGCGACTTGACCCGCGGTGTGTCGCGTAAAAGTGGTGTGTCGCTGGTGTGTCGCGAAGAATTGATGTGTCGCGAATTAATAATAAAGATAATAAATTATCTTCGTTTCTTTTCCAAACTGACACAACGCAGAAGGTCTAGGATTACTTGAAATAATCCTAAATAACATCAGTCTACTAAATTCTCACAGCACACCGCACACGTCCGTTGTTCGTACATTATACACTGACTTCCTTTACCTACAGGTCATTTAGAAGTTTAGCGGATGACTGCAATGAGAATTTGTTGCGCTCTATTTATCTATTTTACCGCGGTCTGGGGTAGTTATGACGTTTATCTTCAACGGATATGACATAGGGCCTATATAAACACGTTTGCGATCGCACCTGTTAGAAAACTTTTACCCGTTAACCTAGGCTAAGTCAGCAATCGAAATGGAAAAATTTATGGGTAAGAAAACGTAAATTTGGCCATCCTGTTCAGATGCTGATATTAAGAAGACAATTAAGGTGGATGTTGAACCCATTCCTCAGAGAAAACATCAATGGAGCAGAATTGAACAACAATGAACAGGAAACACTTGTTGAGCTGCAATGTGATTTCAGAATGAAGGACATGTATAAGCAATTATCAAGAACCCAGTTCTGGGAAAAAACGTACAAGGAAGAACATTACAAATCACTTGCAAGCAAAGCTATCAAGGAGCTGGTTTCCTTTCATAGCTCCTACTTATCTGAACAGGGCTTTTCTCCGATGATCAACATAAAGAACAAGAATCGGAACACACTTGTCGGAGGTGCCCTCTCAGCCTGCTTACGAGTTGCACTTACAAAAACTGTGGAACCGCGTTTTAATATGATCCAAAGAAAAATTCAAGAACAAAGATCCCATTAACTGTTTGGACTAAAAGGTCTTAGGATAATTAGGTGACTAAATTGACGGCGAGTTGTAGAATCGACAGTTTGGGATCAGAAGAATAATTTAGATTTTTAGAATCATAAAAATTGAAAAGAAATTCAATATAATTATTTTCATTTATTAAAAAGGTCAGCAGTTTAGCATTTTAGAAGGATAAATAAGTTTGAGAGCAAATTTTAAATAAAAAGACATGTTTAACTTTGACACTTTTTACATTTTTTCGACATTTACATATGACAATTGAATGGTGTGTCGCCAAATTTGATAGCAAGTTTAGGTGTGTCGCGGGACGAAAAAGGTTGAGAACCCCTGCTGTAGGGGTGCCACTCATAGCTTTTTCCCACTTACATCTATAAGAAAACATCATGCAGAAACTGATTCACAGAAAGCTAGGACTGTTTTCACACATCTGTAGAATGAGCAGCGAGAGAAAGAAAGATCAAAGCACCAAGAACTGAGTTGCACGGCAATGGATAGACGACGATGGAAGAACCTAGTGAAGATGGCATCAGACACCTACGGGCGTTGAGCCCATGGTTGCTGCTGCTGCTGCTGCTGATGATGAAGCCAATCAACCAATATTTGAGTATAACTGATGAGACTACGTTAAAATAATGTTGAACTGGTTGATGATTAACACAGGCGGATATAACCAATGGATTTCGTCAACAGCCTGCAGATCTCTGTAGGCTACCAAGTGCGATGGCGTCGTAAGTTAGAACGACAACAGACAACAGCGTTCGCAAACACGATGACGGTGACGACGAGTAGTCTGTCACTGGTGGAAGATGACGCACGTCCGGATAATGGGTCGATGCAAAATGAGTTGACAGGAAGATGTATTCATCGTGTTGGTCGATGGAAGCATCGCCAGTGAATCGCGGTCGTAGTATCTCCAGCGGTCAGCGTCGCTCGTCCTCCGCCAACATGTAAGATGTAAACGGTGGTCTGTGTGTGGCTCATGCTCGACCGTACACGCATCAAATGATGGCCTTTATGCAGGAACGTGACCGAGGCGACTGGAAAAAGTCCTTTAATTTCCGAATTCATTGGCAGAAACGACGATTAAGTCCGGCGCGCAAACCTAGCACCAGAAATATCCAACATACTCAGAAATCCTCCGACGAAAAATACTCGAAATTAACTGCACACAATCTGCATTCTTATATAAATATTCGCCTGAATGACGCTGAGGTCGATCAGTTGACCGACATCATGACCGATGACATCATGACATGCGCAGTGAATGAATTGAAATCTCGCCCGAATGAATTTTCTGTTGCAGATCAACCATAAGACAAGCAATAATGTCTTAAGTGTCGTGGTCAGAAAAGTCTTGACGGTATTGATATAATTTTTTTCCTATACATCGTCTGCAAAATGAGAGGAATGGTCATGTGACATCATCGCATGCTGAGGATACGATAATTATGCGAAGAAGCAATTTACATTATATCCATTGAATCATTTTTTTCAGATTAGATGAGTATACATTATGAGACTACAAAAAATGGGCCAAACCTGTGAGTAGCACTGCAAATTTAGAACAGTGTCGGAGTTACAATTATGCGTGCTGAAACACCTTTTTATTGCGTTCCTTAATGCTATAAGTTTGGTATTTTGTTGTGTGATAATTGATTTAACCAGTACGGAAATCATTGTCGTATCCGGTTGTAGCAGCCGCAAGCTTTCAAAGAGCAGTTCACATGTAAATTTAAACAACATTATAATTGTGGATGCTAGTAGTTTACCATGAGCATTAATGAAAATAAACATATCGCTCCGTCTCCTATGTCTTCACCTCAATTGTTCATGCCTTCATCTGCTCACAAATCGACTGTTGTAAGTCTCTGTTGGTTGGCTATCCAATAGTTCGTCTCTCCATTTCAGTCTGTTCGAAATTCTGCGACCAGACTCAAAGCCCAACTTCCTCGTTCATCCAACATCTCTGCTTTCATGTTTGATCATCTTCATGTACTTCCGTTATTTATCAAGTTCAAATTCAAACATTAATAAACGGTCGTTTACTGGCCGAGCTACGAAGTAACTCTGCGACCTCATCCGTCTGCCAACTCGACCTGATGATACCATTTATTACGATGTTTCATTTCAATGATGATAACCTCAACCTACTCGACCACTTCTCTTTAAAAGACGTGCCCAAAGTAAAGGTCAAAGGAACTGGCGTCACAAGATATCGCTAAGCGATTAATTATTAAGTCGTTACCTTAAACACCTTTTACTTGTTAGAAACCGATGTTTTATATAAGCCTTGATTTATTTTCAATCTCTAATTTTCATCGAATAAAGTATAAACGAACTGGTAATTGACTATTATAATAGTAAACACGATTCGAATTAGTATGTATGGATGGATCCGTTTTGACCAGGGTCTATGACAACAGATGCCGATACCCTGGACAGAAATTTGCTCGGCGTATTACAGCACTTAAGAGCAAGTTTGAAACCTTTTTCGAATTAGTATTCCAATATTAGTCTTTTATATAACATCAGTTGGAATCGTTTAAAAGGTGTCTAAGAACATCGATCTAATGAATCGACAAATGCGACAATACGACGGGAATTCTAACTTCACAACACAGGCGCCAACTTTGCGAGGCCCGTGAGTGGTAGCTCCAAAAGAAATTGGCCACAAGAGGCCCACATATGCATGGTCAACACCAGAAATGGGTCAAGCGAGACCCATAATATATATGGTCATCACCATAAATCGATATACCCATACATGCAATGTGTATAGGAACCAGCAGATCTCAGGCAACTTGAAGTGCATTTAAAGAGATTACTTCACTGTTGGCATTACTTGTATAAAAAAATGCAGTGCGTCATTGTTTGATTTTAATCTCAATCGTAGTCGTAATCTCTACACTTCTAAAGCGCTACGCGAAAGCCAAGCGCGGACACCAGCTTATTCACGAGCTCTGCGTTGCGTCAAGAAGGTTGTCCGCAAGTCTAGTAGTCCAAAGGTGGTCCGGGTCGCTTATAAGCATTCTCTAGGCGATTTCGTATCATAGGCGCCGTATCATACGTCGGTTCCAAATTAATGAATATTCACGAGTGGGACGTAGGCACTTTTGGCCCAAGCGAAGCGTAAGGCAGTGTTTCAATCACAGGCAATGATGTACAAGAGTGACCATCCCTTTCTGAAGTGTCAACATTTTGGCGTCGTGAGGATCGGATAGCATTGGTTTAAGGGTTAGTGTCATCATTACATTCTTAAGGTTTGGCGTCGTGAGGGTCGGTTAGGGTTAGTCTTAGGGTTAGTTTCGTCATTAGATTCTTACTATTTGGCGTCGTGAGGGTCAGTTAGGGTTAGTCTTAGGGTTAGTTTCGTCATTAGATTCCTGTTTGGCGTCGTGACGGTTGGTTAGGGTTAGTGCAGCTCGTGAATGAATATTCACGAGCTGCACTCCTTCTACTTTTCCGGAAGGAAAAGAAGGAGTGCAGCTCGTGAATATTCATTACTTTATAACCGGCCAATGCAAACGGCGCTTGCTGTAATCGCCTAGAGAATGCTTATATGCGTCCGGGTCGATTTACCGCATTATAAGGTGAGTGGAACAGCTACTAAGGCGGGTGTCGTCTGGGTCGGGAATTGGAAGGTGGAGGATCAGATGAAACAGTGTAAGAGTTGACAGAAACTCTTTCTGTCAACTCGCGTCAGTGGCGTAGCAATAGGTTGTGCAGCTTGTGCAGTGCACAAGGGCCCCCGGCTGTTGAGGGCCCCCCCCGGCGGTCAGAGTCAATATTTTATTTTAAGAATTATTCAGAATGTGTTTATAATATTATCTACATGTACGGCGGTGGCGTTGCAATGGATTGTGCAGACTGCACTAGGGGCCCCTGGCGGTCAGAGTCAAGTTTTCACATTCAGAATAGTCCGAATGTAATCAAGTCTACATGTACTGTAGTGATCAGTGCTGAGGTGGTGGTGGATATTGACACCGAGCAGAGAAACGCTTCGGAAACTATGGTGGCATACCAGCTGCATTACCAAAGGATTCAGGAACGAATGCATCTCAATTATTTTTGCGCAAGGGAATTCGCCCAAGTGAAAATTTTAACATTTCGGAATTTTTGGTTTCTTCTTTTAGACTTATCGTAGCAACCGTGACTTGAGTCACTTCACATTATACCAATTTATTATATTGTTTCATTTTTAGTCAAACTCAACTGTTTGACAGCATCTCTCTTTGTAAAAATCCTTCTCAGTCTTTCCTCTCTCATCTTAAAACAGTTTTATTTGGCCGCGCTGAGGTTGGGAACGCCTCTGAGTAGCCCCCTTGAAGAGGCGCTATATAAATGCATCTAATGAATGAATGAATGAATGAATGAATCTAAAATGTGGATGATAGTTTATACTTCAGCAGATGAAACAATGGTTTTTGATAAATTTGGTCAGGTAGGCCTACTCGAATTGAATTTTCTTTGGTAGCCTGAAGAAATACAAAATAAAGACTAGGCCTAACGGGAGAAAATAATTAAAATTGTAATAAGTTAATTTTTTTATCAAATTTCGGGTTCGAAATAATGTAAATAGAGTCTATCGAAAAAGAGCCAGGCGTTTTTGCACAGTCTTTTTGTTTGAAATCGAGGAGGTTCAACTAATGAAGGGGCCCACCACCGGAGCCCTGCACAAGGGCCCCCAAAAACATTGCTACGCCACTGACTCGCGTCTTATTGTAACTTGATGCGTTTTGCGGTTGCAGCATGATTTTGAACACTTTATTTTCAGCGTATAAAAAGGTGTAAATGTGTGCCATGTACAAAACTGCTATTCAAACTATACGGAATAAGTATCGCATGTATAGAGCAGAGCACTACTCTACATTAATGGACAATCGGTCTTCCATAGATCGGTCCATGTTTCTAAACACGTCTAATACGTAATTTCAAATACTAATTGTGGCGTGTCCGCCACTTTATGAAGTTAACCCATTTTGGACCAAAACTTTATTAAGCAAAATTTTTAAGAACTGTGTTGATATTTTGGACCTAAAAAATAATGTTTGAACGTATGCATATTGTTTTTTGACAAATCTCAAATAACATATGCAAAACGGCATATGTTCGTTTTACGAACATTGGGCTAATAGGCTACTGACAACATGCGCCATATCGAACACGCATGAAATGCCATTGCAACACAATAAAGTGTTAAAAATGGATAACTGCAGAAAAAATCGTTTGAAATGTAATGTTTTAAGCTGCAAATAATGTACTCACATACATGTATCCGTACATATATACAAGCATACATTCATAATACATGCATACACGCATATGTACGCACATCCGAACTTACGTACATACATACATACATGCATGAATACAAGCATACATGCATACTTACATACATACATCCATACATACATTCATTCATACATACATTACGTACATACATGCATGCATACATGCACACATACTTACCTAAGTACACCCATACATACATATATGCATGCATGCATAAATACATACACACATACATAGTCACATACATACATACACAGTTACATACATACATACATCATCCATATATACATACATATTATACATACATACATACATACATACATACATACATGCATGCATACAAGCATACATATATACATATATACATACAATGCCATACATAGTACATACATACATACATGCCTGCATGCGTGCATAAATACAAGCATTCATACATACATACATACATTCATACATGCGTGCATACATACATACATAGATACACACATGCATACATGCATACGTACATACATATACACATGTATACATGCATACCATAATACACAATTGTGAGTTGGTTTATATGTATACATTCACAGTTGCATACATACACACATACATTACATTCATGCATACTACATACATACATACATACATACTTACATGCATACATACATGCATACATACATACATGCATACATACATGCATACATACATACATACATACATACATACATACATACATACATACATACATACATACATACATACATACATACATACATACATACATACATACATACATACATACATACATACATACATATATACACAATTGTGAGTTGGTTGATACATGACTTGTAGCTATTAGAGGCGTATGTAAATCAACGTTGACTAGACTTGACGCGTCAGTAGCCTATTGGACCAATGTTCGTAAAACGAACATGACCCAGATGTGAATTTTTTACAACTCCGTTTTTTACAGTAAAATTATGCAAATCACATGTGCTTTGTGCAAAATATGTGCACTTTTTAAATGCACATCAACTTTTGCGATATCACACATCAGACCAAAATAACAACTTTGCAAACAAAGGACGGCGAACATACGTAGTTTTGCAGTTTTTGGCATAAGTTAAAATCAATTCAAAACTTGAAAAACTATAATTTTTTGCATTCCATCCGACAAATCAGTCTTCCTACTGACATAAAAGCACCTTTACCGGAGATTATGTGATGGTGTCACCCAATGTGAGATCTTCAAAAAAGATGTTCCTAAAACGAACGATGGTCCAAAATGGGTTAACACTCGAGTGCCCAAGGGTTTTTTTGGTACACGAAGGCCCAAGGGGGGGGTCCGCGCGGACCCCAGCGTTTTTTTGTGAATATCTTGAGAAGGGATTGGAATATCGTTACAGAATTTAGTTCTATGTAATTACAAATGAATTTGCAATCGATTGATGTATCTTATATCACAATAGCGCCATCTGGTGTAAAATAATAGTGTAAAAATCTCGTGATACACATTATATGCTTCCTTGCGTCATTTACCGAAGGAAGCTCTAATACATCCGGCGCGTCCGCATGCCAGTGAGCTGCTCTCACTTCCAGCTATCGACGGACCAGTTGCATTATGGTAGACTAAATCGTAATCGCAATTGTAAATTTGTATAGCGCCGCTTCAAGAGAAACTTCTCAGAGGGGTTCCTGACCTGATAACACCATGCCACGATTGAAAGGGGTAATTTTCAAACAATTGCGGAGGAAGGAAAAGTACGAACGGCTATGTCACTGTGTGGTGTTAGGCCTACTTCTGGGTCGAGTAAGAAGGGTAGGCCACTGCCGTCTACAACAACCCCGACTAAGAAGGAAAGCTGAGCCATTTATTCGCGTAAACTTGACAGGACAGTTGCCACCGTTTGTATGAAATGTCCTAAGCCTCCGTTTTGATGCACGCCTGTTGTATGCAATTATTGCTGTGACAGGCCTACACAGACTTGAAGACTTTCAAATTCTGTGCTGCAAACATAGGCCAAACATAGTGCTGCAATGTCAGTAAATCTAAGTTCAACAATTTACATGAATCTTTATTTCATATAACGTGCGCCGACCATTTATTTATTGGCCAGTAACCATACGCATGTATGGCAAATAGCCGCATATCGTGCGATACCCTCAGTATATGCTGTGGTTGTGGGGTACAGGGATGGACAATACTCACGCAAAATATACCATTCGATGCCCAAATGGTTGTTTTAGGATGTCCTAAAAGCATTTTTGCAGATCCATAGCCGTTAAAAAGTTATCCGGGAAAAACGGGCCTGGGGTCCGGTCGGACCCCCACCCTTGGGCACTCGAGGGTTAATCTATCCCCCCGGATGGAATTGACCGGTCTATAGGCCTACTATCCGGGGGGATAAACCATTATATCCTCTTTTTTGAAAAATGCGCATAATAATTTTTTTTATGCTGTTATCAAAATTTAGAGTGACTCTAATTGTTTTAGGCGTCATAAGCAATGCTCAGATAAAGGCAACTCGAATTTATTTAGTGACTCTGAGTGTTCTTAAGTGTTTTAAATGTTTTAAGTGCACTAAAAACAGGGTAAAACAAATTGTCTAGTAGGAATAAACATACCTGTAAGCAGTGGCGGCGCCAGGGGGGGCTGGAGGGGGCTAAGCCCCCCCTAAATGCGGCTCAGCCCCCCCAAAGCAAAATTCGGAAAATGTCTATAACGGCTTATTTCGTAACAAGAAAACTAAACAATGATCAGTGGCATCGAAATCCACTTTGAGAATGAAGTTAGCGACTTCATTTCTTGGCCTCAGTCTATGAAAACGGGTGACAAGTTTGCACCTTACCTTTTGACCATACAACGAGACAGGGTTTTCTAAATTGTCGAAGAAACAACATGGCTCTTAGACACCTCGTTGCAGATTGAAACCGTCTTATAAGTATTAGACGTATAGAAATATCGAAATTGCCTAGTCCTTCAGAAAGTGGTGCAAAGCTGTATTTTCTCTTGATTTTTCGCACATTTCACAAAATTAATCATCGTCACAAAAGAATGTTTAGGGATTTATCCCTCCTGCAATCAACTATATAATCATAGCGTAGATGCTTTCGCCAGTGGCGTCGTCAGAGGGCTAGGGGTTATAGCCTCGAAATGCGGCTCAGCCCCCAAAGCAAAAAGCAGAAAGCTAGACAATGGTCAATGGCATCGAAATCAACTATATATAGGCCTACAATATTATATATATATATATTATATATATATATATATATTTATATATATATATATATAATATTAACCCATTAGTGCCTAATGTTCCACTTGTGGAACATTCCACTAAAAGTGGTGGCCACGACCTGTACTTTGTTTTTTGTTGTTGTATGCTACATATATTGTTGGTCTACGTTGGTGTTTATAGTTTCAGCTATTTTTTTTACCAAGTTGAGCGATAAATAAGTGTTTTCTCAATTTTTTTATTTATGCAAACGTTCAATTATAAAATGTCATTTGTTTCAATTGCCGGAAAAAATTGGTAAGCTATCCACAACTGTAAGATTTGTTGTAATTTGATGTTTCCTATTTTATTGACACACTCCGTTCAGAATATATTGATTTACAACCACTGGTTTTATATAAACTCTGCATGTCTGACATGTTCCACTTGTGGAACATTGGGCACTAGCAATACCTTGGCTGTTACAGTCTAGCCTGCCTGCTAACCAGTGATATTTTCATTAACGATAAGTAAAATTAGAACTGAAAATATTGATTTCCGTTCAGTGTAACTTTAACTGTAACTGAAATTATTTTGAGAACGAAAACTGAAATGGAACTGAAATTGAGCACAGTGAACGAAAATTAGAATAAAAACGAAAATTCATTTTAGGACGGAAATTAATGACAAAATTGGAAATTTTAGTTCATATCCTTTCTTAAGCAGTTGAGTTTACATCTAAAAGGTGCATATACTTTCTGACTCTTAAAACTTTTGTATCTTTGGCTTAACACGTGCATTCGTGTGCAATTTATTATGGTCTTTTGCATTTAGACCTTTTCTGTCAGTTAATAATTTTCAACATCATGATAATAATTTGATTATGTGAAAATCACTGAATACTGGAGTGCAAATTTTTCAATAACGATAACTTTGTGCAGCTTGCTCACTGAGCTAAATGAAAAATCGTGTATTGTAGGCCTATTGTTTAAATAGACCTACTGAAACGAAACAGACATAATAGGCCTAGCCTAACCATGCAACGCTTGAACCCTAAAACGGACGTTTCTGGATGTTTCTAGTAAACTTCTTAGCAATTTAATTTGTCTTCTTAAGCGAATAAGCGCACACAGAATGCTAAGAAATATATTCATGGTTGGCGCGAAACTTTCATGTGACTGATTCGAGTCAGCGGCTTCACCACGGATAAGGCACAAGTGCTGCATAAATGTGTGAAAGAAAGAAATGTAACGTGGTCGACCAATTCAATGGAATATAATAAGGGAATGTGATTGGCTATTGTCAACATGTTAGCGTTTTGATGCCATCCAGCAACTATTGCCAAATAAAATTTTCAGGAAATTATACAAAGCCCCGGGGGGTCAAACTTATAGATGAAACAAATAGTTTTTTGGGTGAAGACTTCTAAATAATAGGTGGGAGAAGAAACTGTCAGCTAATATCGCTGAAAATAGGGGGTTCTTTAAAATTAGGAAGCAAATCGATAATGAAAATGCTTGAACTTGGTTTAATTTGAGGCAAGTTCTAGGCCTATAAAGAAGTAAAACTGAAATTATTTCTATGCAAGAACTGAATTGAGAACTGAAATTATTCTAAAAACTGAATTAGAAGTATAACTGAAATTTTTTGAAGAACTGTAATTGAACTAGACCTGAAATTGAGGACGTCCGAACTGAAATAGAAGTAAAACGAAAATTATTTGCTGAAGTAAAATATCACTGCTGCTAACATACCAGTCTATGCTGACTTGCAGCTAACAACGTCGCTGCATATACATACATATATGTACATACATATATGTACATACATACATACATGCATACATACATACATACATACATACATACATACATACATACATACATACATGCATACATACGTGCATACATACATGCATACATACATACAGACATACATACATACATACATACACATTACATATACATACATACATACATACATACATAATATGTATGTATGTATGCATACATACATAATATGTATGTATGTATGTATGTATATGTAATGAGTATGTAATGAGTATGTATGAGTATGTATGTATGCATACATACATACATACATACTCATTACATATACATACAAACATATTATGTATACAATACATATTATGTATGTTAGGGTGTCTCTTAAAAATGAAAGTTCAAAATTTTAATCTCTCACCTCTTCAAGTCGTGAGGTTGATGGAGAAAAAATTTGTAAAAAAATTTGATAGAAATCGGATAATATTTAGAGGTCGCCCTTTGATGTCAAAGTTTTAGACATGTAGCCCCATTGTTTAAAATTATGCTACATAGTTCGCATTGTTAAAGAAGTCCTAGATTGCCTTATTAATTGGCTATAGATGAAAATCTATGCTAGGAGTGAAGCAGTCTAACACCTTCTATTCACTTTTACTCATTCCGATAATTTATATAGCGCCTTTTCAAGCGACCTACACATAGGCGCTCTCAGCCAAGCAACAGCTGACAAAGTGAGATTTGAGCGACTTATAAAAATCAGACGAGATTTACCCGGCCATCAATCACAAGTCTACTGGGAGGCCATTCCAGATGCAGGGACCCACAATCGGAAAGGCTCAACGCTTCTAATAAAAGTATGAGCTCGCAGAACTGACAGCTCCCCAGAGAACAGCTAAGGGTATGATGAATTGATGATCTTTGTTGACCTGTCTCTTTGACCTCGCAAGGGAAGATCCAACTTCCACATGGCATATTGGCCATCTTCAAATTCTCATATCAAGTGCTGGAGTGCAAGATATCAACTTTGCAGTTTGTTTTCCACCTCAAGACCTGGGTTACTATTCAAATCAGGGTTGAAGCACCTATGAAAGACTTTTGACTCATGACCGAACCCCAAAATGCAAACTGAAGCAATTTCCAATGTCACATGCAAAAAGCTTGGACAGCATCAATGGTACCTTTCTGAGGAACTTCTTGATTCCGGAAATGAAGAAACTGATCTTAGACACCATGGAAGACCCAGCCCCGGATCTTGCACCAAAGAGACCAACAATGAAATCCGCAGCATTTTTGAGTACTAAGAGCCTGGAACAGTGCTGGATAAGAAAACGGTTATTTCCATACATGTTCTTCCACGGATTTCCCTTGACATGGACCCATTGAACAGACATCAATGACAGGACTGAAATAGGAGTGGTTTCATTCACGAATTTCATAAAAGAGTTGACCGACCGGAAGAGCAAAAAATTCCTCCTTCAAGTTGTCTCTGGCAATTGATCCTGCCTGTAGCAGTGTACTACTATTCTTTAATTTTAACATAAATATACAGATAGAAAGTAGACATGTGGGGTGTAGTGGTGGTTCAATGCCTTGCAGCCGGGGGTTTGCAGATTCGAGTCCACCTCAGGCCGCCCCGTATGGAGTGACCTTGAGCAAGTCCCCAACAATTGCTCATGCGCTTCGGCATGAATATCAGGCTCAGTGTCCGGTGTCCGAGCTGTAGTCGGGAGTGCTTCTGAGTAGTAATCCTGAAGGGATATCAAGTATATCAAGTACAATATCAAGTGCACCTGCATACATGTCTGTTATATAGGCTAAACAAGGCAAATTGATTAGTACTAGAAATGATGATTAATTATTATGCGACATTAGACTACATGATTTCCCATTGTCGAAGTAGGCTTATTACATGCAAAACTTTGAGGCTCGGGGGCGACCTCTAAATTTTATCCGATTTTAATGAAATTTTTTGTAGAATTTTATTTCAATAAACCTAACAGCTTGGGAGGGTGAGATGAAGAAAAATCCAAAAGAATTTTTTCCTCATTATGCTAAGAGACACCCTAATGTATGTATATGTAATGTGTATGTATGTATGTATGTATGTATGTATGTATGTATGTATGTATGTATGTATGTATGTATGTATGTATGTTTGTATGTATGTATGTATGTATGTTTGTATGTTTGCCAGAAGAACACGAAGCGGGGCTGCGGCAAATGTTGCATCAATTTGCATGACACTTGCTTCATGATTTCCATAGCAACTAGACCTGTAGCTTGTTACAGTCATGACATAGCTATGAAAACAGGGCAGTTATCAGTATTATTGAACATCTATTATATACATGTAATCTGTTGTGATCATAAAATTTGTTTGATGAATGCAATGTTGAAGTTGCATATAACAAATAATGGGTATTGCATGTGCCCAATGTTCCACAAGTGGAACATGATTTCAAAACCATATTAGGACAAAACTGTAGCAACCCATTCAAAACTGAAGCTATTTTTCGTGTTCTGGAATGGGATTTTACCTAAAATTGTGTTTGAGATTCAAAAAAAAAAGTTGGGCATTAATGGGATAAGTTTATTAGAAAATCAGGCAGAATCATGAATCTTGGACATAACATGATACACAGATGAATTCTTAGACTAAGTGATAACTCAGGGCCCAATTGTTAATAGGAACGATTTTTACTTTGTTCAGACAAAAACTCAACACATAATGGTTCTCTTATATTTCGCATTAAAAAGTAAAGCAAAACAAACTATAACAAATTATAACAGGATCAGGATTCGAAACAAGCTATGACATCTCTTCTCTCTTCTCTACTGATGCAGCCATTTGTTTTCATCATCATTACCTAAATTAAGTTTAAACAGTGTTCTTCTATTTTCAGATTATTGCCATATAATGTTTATAATTCTTACATGATTGTTTCCCCTAGGTACGGTCCTGATTATGTTATACATGTAAGTTTTGAAACATAATTACATGTATATACGGAATAGATAAAATACTCATTGCAGTGCATTCCACTTTCTTCTATATACATTTTAAAATTACTAATTGTGATATGTCACTCTTTTTACAACCAATTAGAATAATGATCGCCTGCCAAACATTGCCGCCTGCAAAGCTTATCAGACGCGAAAAAAGAAGAAAAAACTGACAAAGCTATGAAAAATGAACTGAAATAAAACACAAACTGATGGAAATTGAAAGAAAATAAATTGTGATACATTTAAAACATTTTAAAGACGTCAACAGCCTCTATTGCTGTAAGATGTCGTAAAACTTATGAGAAATAAATAAATAATGCGATGTATTAAAAGTTTGTGACAATAACCGAATCATATTAGGCTAATGAATTTGCAAACGCAAAAGATTGCATAGCATGTATGGTTCATGTTATTAACTTACTGTAAAACATTTTGCTGCAATTACGACGACGCTAAACTTTGGAAAAATTAATTAAAGGTTTTATTTAAAACTGGTTTCAAATAATGCTGATAACTGTTTTGTTCTGTTCAGTGAGTTAGGTTATTTGTTTCTCCACGGTTTAATAATTGTGACTGATTCGTCAATGGAGAAAATAGAAGTAGCCTAAGTCATGAGTTTCAGCAAATGAATAGTTTAATGGCTAGTTACAAGCTATGCACAGATACATTATAATACGCAAAAGCATGAAAGCTCAGTCCTCCAGAGAAACACAAGTCAACAGAACAAACTCAGCAGATCTATCGGAGGCCTCCAAACGCTTTTGATGGTGTTCTTAGGAAGCTGGAAATTTTGTTTCCAATGCATTGTGTATTTTCTGCATTGTCGTCAACGACCATTGATGTCATAGGACAGCGCTATACTTTTAAATAATAATAATTGGGATTTAATAATCAGTGATGATTTTGCGAATAATAATAATTGCGTATAAGTCAAATTCTTTGTCCTCGAAAGTCACAGGCCGTTTCCCTCTTTTTGGAAGGGGTATAATACAGCTCTTTATCCTACCTACATGAACACGAAACTTTATATAGCAGATTTCATGCGATATGAGGTATTGTGGCGGCACGCCCCGTTCGTCACGGCCTCTCAAATCGTACTTAGGCCAATCCAACATTTCGGTTACGACCGGGGAAGATTGTCTTACATGTAGCAAGGAGGCCCGGAACTGGGAGTATATTTCCGTCGCGTCGGAATCCACATCTGCCCCGTCCACGGTCACCGGGGAGGTAACGACCTGAGCGCCAGGATGGCCAATGCTCAAAACAGGGTCCACTTTTCCCCGGGCAGCCGATCCGCGCTTGGAACTCCCTTTCACCGCAACCGCCTTTGCCTTCTTCCCCACACGGTCTTCTCTCTTCCGTACCATGTAACAACGAACGGTCGAGGCGCCTTCACTCCCGAGAGGCATGACCTGAGTTTGGCATCCAGTCGGCCAGAGGCCACGGAACCAGTTCCATTCTAGGGGATTTAACCCTATACGAAGTAACGACACAGGCATTGTCTCGTATGCCAACACGACCAATAGGTCTTTTTTTTCTGGTACCAGGCCTTTAGGGAGACCACCCTTGTATCGCTCGGAGGCGATTAACTTGTACAACGGCCGAACACGCCGAGATCAAAATAGCCGGAATACGCGGCGGTTGCCAAGCGCACGCGATTCTCTATCACTGAGCTTCCTGCACGCTATCCGGAGGAAATGCGTACGGTCGACTCTTTACTTCACGTAAACCGCCGCAACAGGCGTCAACGGTAACTGACTTTCGAATCGCTTCAGGCTCGTGGTCACTGTCAACAGACCAGCATCGCTCCCGTATTGGGGGCTTAAAAATTAGCTAAGGGATACACAACTTCCTTAACTAAATTAACTTAGGGTAACGAACCGGTAACTGATGCAATTAAAGGGAGCTGTCTAGACCAGCTGAGTTCTCCTAGACAATGCGTGCGCGATTTCCCTTGGTCGCGGAAATGCGCTTCTCGGTGAAGACAAGCTTTCACCGTTTGCTACACACACGATGTTCACCAACAGACGTTACAGAGATATTACACTGGGTGTGCTGAGCAGATCAACACCCCGATCGTACAAGTCGGACTACAACTGACAGAGATACACGTTCTCGACCGTTACGCTTCCGGTCTTTCACTGTTCGGGGGAAACGCCGGTGGCAACCGTAAGACGCTTCCGACACGAACTCGAATCACTGGCACAGGTCACTGGCTCTCGACGTAACTAGAGAGCGCTTGATTTACTGAGCAATATGACACCAACTTTTCGTTATTCGCACAACAACTCACAAAGTTACACTCACCCGACCAGTCGTGGCCGGTATCTACCTTGGACTTCAACCAACGCTGATCAACGGCGGCTGATATAGCCAAGCGATCGTATCAACAGGCTCTACTACTAGCCGATTCAAAGACCAGAGGTGAAAGGAAAGATATTCGGTAGTCAAAGAATATCGCAATACACTCGCAGACCTAGGGCACTGCGCGTTGCCCACACAGACCTGTCGGCGGCGGTCGTTCGCTTGGCCGCGGCGCCGCGTAACCGAACTCTACGGGAAAAGACCGGGGGAAACTCTTCGCGAGCTCCTACCGTCGAAACCCTTCCAGATATCGCTTAACTCTCTTCCGACTAACTTGTCCCACTCAACGAGACGCACAATCTGACACCAAGATTGTAAGGATCAGGTAACAATTGACAAAGTTTCTCGGAGACCGGGTCGTTCGCTGTCGGCCTTCGCGGCGTCAGGCGAAAGATCAAGAAATCGGCTAAGTCCACTTCACGCGCGAGGCGCTTCTCACTAGACTGTAGCGTCGAAACCGTAACAGATACTGACACACTCTCAACAGGAAAAGTCTTCTACTCGTCAAGATGCACGAGATTGTCGCTTAGTTCGAAGCGATCCGATCACAGGATACAGAGTTATTCACGTTGACACTTTTATTGGCGGCCGATCTCTTCGGCAACACGCGAAAGACCGAGAAATCGCCGTCGGCTAAGTCCACTCACGCGCGAGGCGTTTCTTCCAGACTATACCGTTGGAACCGTAACAGATACAGGCAAACTCTCAACAGGAAAAGTCTTCTACTCGTTCGGGTGAACAAGATTGTCGCTTAGTTCAAAACGATTGGATCACAGCTGACGGAGTTGTCCGTAGAGCGAAAGCCCGTTGCGCGGCGATCGCTGACAGAACCGTACTATTACGTGTAAACCCGCTAACGCTTAATTTAAGCTGGTAGCGCACTGTACCACCTTCTACCACTTCACCAGGAACTCTCAGTAACTAACTCTCGGTATATTCACGACCACGCGGACCAGACGGAGGGTTTTGCTCCCGGCCTCGAGTGAATCGGACCACAGGTGACAAAGTTATCCGGCAAACGATGATCCCACGACGTTCGCAGAGGTCACCAAACGCCGCCGTGTGCAGTTATAAGATGTACCACAGCTACAGATAGCAGGAAACAAGGATCCAGAATTATCGAGGCCTTACCGCTTATCGACGGTTGCGCGCTCGCCTTGGCCGGCCGTGCAGATTAACCGACGCGGGCCGCCAAGAGGAACGATTTTAGTTCTGTGTCACACGTACAGGGCAATTCGCTGCAAGCACTCAGCGGGTCTGATTTTCAACACGGCACCAAATGCCAGGAGACAGTTGCAAGTAAGACGGGATGAGCCACCACCAACTCTCCCTGGTGCGTCGAAGCGGGGCGATGCCCAGTCGGCCGCCGTTCGATCGTCACCACAGGTAACGTATAACCTTCGCGTGTGCGAATTCGATCCGGATACACTATTTCTCGTCAAATTCACCAGAAAGCGTTTGGACACCAACAAACCAACGTAGCAATGTCAATTCAACGTGCCGGGACTGCGTGGAGAGCAATGAAACGAACAGAGTTAATATTCATTGCCCATAGAGTGATCGCCACCACTCTACACTAGTAGCAGAACATCGTGTGGCAGGCTTTATTCCACCGGAATATCGCTGTCTGCACTCTATGCTTTGGCTTGAAATAAATGATCGGTCTTCCGTATAGAAAAACCGTTATTAATTCGCCAAAAATCCATTTATTGTCGGATCGTCACCAGGTTTCTTTCTGTCGCTTCCCAAACGACTTCTCCGTAACTTACGCCCTAAATTAAAATTATCAGGCCAGCCTAAAATTAGTTACGGAATTAAAACTAAATTAGGGACATTACGCCTTACCTATTAATGACTCTAACTACACGGTTGGGCTGCTTTAGGAGCTTCACCGTGGCTCCTGCCTTGTATCCAGCTTCAGTTTGACAAGGCAGCCGTTCGGAGTTTATCGTCTTGTGGCTGAAACGCCACACTCTCCTCCTCTCCGGCTGATGCGGAGCATCGGGGTCAACTAACCTACGATCTCTTCACGAGATATTTACCCTCCCGTCCCCGGAACTTATCTACCTAGATTTAAGCCCCTCGGAGGAAAACACTAACACGCTGTCCTCCGATCAAGACAACAGTCACATACAAGTACATAACATCATCCAAAGTTTCACAATGTTATGCAATGTAATTCGATGTAGGCGTTGTTCTCAGCGTGTGTACTCGCTGTTTCTCGCCCATCGTATCCGCAAATTCGCTTTTCTCGTCACCACAGTCATCTCTCGAGCTCCAGTCAACTCGTTCTCGTTACCACGACTTCACCTGTAACACGAAACACAAAACAATCTCACGCAGGGCCCTACTTAAGGAGTTTGTCCAACACCCAAAAGTCGAGTTCCCTTAGATTGCTTATACCAGCTCCACCAAGGAGTCCACTCTTAACGGTACTACAGTGCTCACTCACCGGTAGGTTCTGCGCTACCAAACGTCTGGCTCGCCCAAATCTATGTGATCAAGGCGTTGTCGAGACGCCGAGATCAGAAGTGGGGCCATGTTTACCAACGTTCCACTACCACCAACTTCTACGCGACCAAGGCGCTGCGAGCCGCCAGAGTCAGAAGTGGGGTATCCTTTCACTCACGTCGTTTCAACGACTCTTTCCTCGCGGTAGGGTCTGCACTACCAAATTCACACGACCACCAAATCTATCGACCGAGGTGCTGCGAGCCACCAGAGTCAGAAGTGGGGTTATTACGTTCACACTCATTCACCGTCAAGTCCACCTCGTTCCCCACACCTCTACGCGGTCAAAGCGTTGACGAGACGCCGAGACCAGAAGTGGAGTACTCCGTTTTCACCGTCAATTCCTTTTACGTTCCCCTCACATCTATGCGATCAGAGCGTTGACGAGGCGCCGAGATCAGACATGGGGTACTCCATTGCCCGTCAATTCCTCTCTTCGTTTCTCTCGCCAACTAGCGATCAAGGCGCTGGGAGCCGCCAGGATCAGAAGCGGGGTTATCATCACCGTACGAACCGCTGCACTTTCTCCCTCAAATCTATGGATCAGGACGTTGTCGAGGCGTCGAGACCAGAAGTGGGGTTTCCGTTAACTTCAAAAGAAACGTACAGTCGTACTCGCGTAGGACCTAACACGAATACATAGGCCAACCAAGAAAAACAGGATCGAACCTACAACAGTTAGCAGTGAGTCCACGGTTCGTTACCAGTAATTCGAACGTAAATTGCCCCTTGAAACGCTAAGCAGTGTCGCGTTTCATATACGATTGGGTCATCAAAAGGAACATAACTATCGTCGACCCGACGATTTCAGTAATCTTCGCATTACGCGAACCAACGATCTGTGTCCACTGTATCTTTCCGTGCCGTTCATCGACGCTACGCGCCGGCTTCAGGATCAGAGATTATCACTCGCAACAGAAACACTTCAACCCACGTCTGATTAGAGTGCAAGGAACCGTAAAGACAGTTGTAGAGCGCTCACCAAAAACTCCAGGTACCCGGACGATTACTCCAATCCGTTACCTCCCGAGAATCCGCTACCAAGCCTGACATCCAACGCAGATGACGGCATTTACGGCGCAAGACCTCGCCACAGGAAAGCTTGACTTAAGACCCCGCCCGACGTTACCTACGTCCGTCGGCTAGGCAGGTGCAAGACGATCCCAACTACCACTGGACATTCTCCCCAAGCACTACCTGGCATTTACGGTGCGAGAATTCCACGCCACTCTACTGGTATCTAGCCTCGCCTCCTAGACTACCAACCTTAGGAGCCCCTCTGTCTCGAGACCTAGGCTCCACCCAACCCGTAGGCCGGGGGACCTTAAGAAGAGAAAAGTCGCCACACTATCTCTTCACCTGGGATGTCCGTCCATCCCATCACCTACCATTAAAAGAAAAAGGTGATCAAAACGTAAAGTGACTCGGACTTAGAGTCTTCAGGCAAACCGCACTGAAAGTCCCACCGTGATCAACGGTCAGCAGATTCGAAAGAACTCAACGAAACTTCACCAGTCTCAGGAAACCATCGCCATTACGCGAAGATAAGAAACGCCGAGAGCGCATCTCTCATCTTCTGTGTACCACTGAAATGACAGGCGTATATCTGAAAAGATGTTATCAAAAGGAAACCAAGTACGCTGTCCACCGACAGATTCATAAACCACCGCAATTAAGCGGTGTAGAGACCCAGTTCGCGTCTCTCGTACCACCTGGCCCACACTTGTTGCCAGAACGAAAAAGGATATCATCAAAAAGTAACCGAGGCACTCACATTTCTCCAACTCACCGCAATTAAGCGGCTTGCTCACCAAAAGCCAACGGCTTCACCGTACGCTTACCCTGCGAGGATAACGCGTACTACGCCGACGGGGACTTTCGGCGCTGTCCAGTTCCGGAGCGGATGGGGCCGCTATCTCCTCTACAGTCTCGTCGTCGGTGTGGCCACCTTGAGACGAACTGTCTAGACCATCCTCATTAATCACAGTCTCTGTGTCTACGCCAGGCAACCAGCTCTTAGGAGGGTTCCCGTAGAACACTTTTAGTTTGTCCACATGCACAACTAGTGCGTTTGCTCGAGCGCTTCGTTGAATTCGATACAAGACAGGGCTGATTACCTGTACTACGAGGAACGGTCCCGTGTAAACCTTATTCCATTTGACCTTACTACCGCCTCGCCGTTGCGGATAGTAATAGTACACCCACGTACCCTGAGGAAACTTGACCGGTTTCACTCGCAAGTCGTACGCCTTCTTCCGGCGCTCGGCGACTCGTCCCAGCTGAGTCCGTACCAACGAATACGCAAATTCCATCTTTTCCCTCTGCTTCGCGGCATAATCTTCGACGTCAGGGTAGGACGGACGATCGAGATCAGCAAATTGGGCAAGAATCAAATCCAACGGCGAATGGTTTTCACGACCAAGAAACAGGAAATTAGGAGTCCGCTGCGTGGCCTCATGCTCAGTAGATCGATACGACGCCATCACATACGGAAGATGGACGTCCCAATCCTTCTGACATTCGGACACAACTTTACCAAGCAACGAGTTCAGAGTCCGGTGGAAACGCTCGATCATACCGTTACCAGACGGATGATACGGTGTCGTACGCACCTTGTCAATCTCCATCCGTTTACATAACTCCTGAAACAACTCTGATTCGAAACAGGGACCTTGGTCTGTCAAAATCTGTCGCGGCATTCCGAAACGGGAGAACACGTGGTTCATCAAGGTTTCAGCGATTGTCGCAGCATCTTGATTTCTAATAGGCAGAGCTTCCGCCCACCTAGAGAAATAATCGATCGCGGTCAAAATGTACTTATTCCGGTTATTCGAGACGGGATGAGGACCGGTGATGTCGATCCCCAACCGCTCCATAGGTTCACCAGTCACGGGACACTGTAAACAACCTTGCCTCGGCGGCTTCTCACGCCGATACCGGGCACACACATCACATCGTTCGCCCCAACGTCGCACATCATCTTTCCACGCCGGCCAGTACGCTCTTCGGCGTAACTTTTCTAGACTCTTACGTATTCCGAAATGTCCACCACCAAAGCTACCGTGCGTTAGCTTAAACATTTCATGCCGGAGCACGACGGGCACAACCAACTGGTGTCTTTCTGTCTGACCAGTAGTCCCTCGGATCCACTGCCTGAAAAGAACGCCTTGACGAACTTCCAGTAAATCCCACTGACTCAACACTGTCTTCGCTTCCCCACTCAACGACATCCGCTCTTGCTCGGTCGGCCGATGGCCTGCTTCCTTCCACGCCAAAACGGGACCAATGTGTCGATCGGCTAACTGTGCCTTGCGTCACGACTCCGTCGTCCAATCGGTAATCGGACACACGTCTTCACCAGGTGCGGCCGCAACAGGCCTTGCCTCGGCGACGGGACAGATCCACGCTGCGCTCTCTTCCGCAGCTTCTTCAGTCTCAGGCCCTGCTCCCATTGGACCTCTGGACATCGCGTCCGCATTACCGTGTTTTGTACCAGCACGATGAACGATCTCAAAGTCAAATTCCTCTATCGTTTCGAGCCAACGAGCCTGTTGCCCAATGGGTTCCGGAGTCTTCCGTAGCCATTGCAACGCGGAGTGGTCTGTTCGGAGACAGAATCTCTTACCTAAGAGATACTGGCGGAACTCCTTAAGAAAGTAGATCACAGCCAATAACTCCCTACGTGTCACATTGTAGTTACGCTCAGCCGTAGACAGTAACCGACTAGCATAACAGATCACTCGCTCTTCACCATCTTGTACTTGAGACAAGACCGCGCCTATCGCGTAGGCAGAAGCATCAGTGTCCAAGACATACTGACCTTCATCCTCAGGTAACGCTAGAATTGGAGACGACACCAATCTCCGCTTCAACTCTACAAACGCGGTCTGGCACTCTTCAGACCATCGGAACGGGACATTCTTACGAGTCAACACGTGCAGAGGCTGCGCTACTACCGCAAAGTCATGAATGAATCGACGATAATAGGAGCACAAACCGATGAAGGATCGTACTTCACGCAGGTTCTTCGGAACAGTCCAGTCCTCGACTGCCCGGATTTTACTCGGGTCTGTCGCGACACCTTCCTCGCTGAGGATATGACCAAGGAACAGTACCTCTTGCTGCATCAAGTGGCACTTAGACGGTTTCAGTTTAAGATTGTATTCCTGCAACCTCTTAAACACCATCTCTAAACGTTTCATGTGAGTTTCGATGTCACGGGAAAACACAATGATATCGTCTAGGTAGACCAAACAGATATCGTAATTGAGACCAGTCAACACCAGGTTCATGAGGCGACAAAACGAGGCGGGACTGTTACAAAGACCGAACGGTAGAACCTTGAATTGGAAGCTACCTCTTCGCGTAATAAACCCTGTCTTATGCTTATCTCGCGGGTGCAAGGCCATCTGGTGATAACCTGCCCTGAGATCGAACGTGCTGTACCAACGGGCACCACCGAGAGTATCAAGACTCTCACGGATCAACGGCAACGGGTGCGCGTCTTTCCGGGTCTTCAAATTCAACTGGCGGTAGTCGATGCAAAAGCGCATGCTCCCGTCCTTTTTCTTCACCATCACGACATTCGACGCCCACTCCGACATGGAGGGCTCGATAATTCCTTGGGTCAACATGTCTTCTACCTGCCGATCAATTTCAGGTATCATCGCAAGGGGCTGACGTCTCAGTGTCTGACGAACAGGCCTTTCTTGCTGTGTATCTATCTCGTGCTGGATAACAGCCGTGTAACCAAGATCCTTTTCGCCTAGCGAAAACGTATTCCGATACCTCAGGATGAGCTCACGCAACCTAGCTCTTTCCTCTACCGTAACCGTGTCAGGAACCTCTTCCCATAGTCGCTTCAAGACTGTCTCGGCCTCCGGGTCGACCGACTGACTAGCCGTCATACACACTCTTGCCGGCGGTCGCCCGTTGTGGCGCGACGCTTCCAGAGACGAGCTGGCGCTACCAAGTAACTCCACTCGCTCCAACCGACACTCGGTTCCGCTACCAACCAACACATCGTTGTCGCCAACGTTCACCATTCGAATGTACACTGTCGACTCTTTGCCTGTCACTAGAGTTCGACCAATCACCAAGCCTCTGGACACTTCAGTAGGCGTAGTCGTCCAAGCTTCCGTGTCAGCTTGCAAATGAGGATACACAACAGACATTGGGACGTTCAGTTCACATCGAGCCGGGACCACAGTGTCGCTCTGCACGATAACCCTACGACACATAAGTTCTGTAGATAACTCTTTCAACGGGATCTTCCTGTCGCCCAAAAAGACACAACGACCAGAGAAGTCCCATCGAGCCTGATTCACCTCTAGCCATGACAATCCCAAGATGACCTCAGTCACTTGGTCCGTAACCAGACAAGGCAGGGCATACGATTGTTTACCAATACCAAGTCTCAAAGTAGCTTCACCGTCGACACGAATTTCGCTACCGTTCGCAGCCAGTAACCGCTGACTGGACGACGTCACTTTACCAGGAGACACAAACGACCGAGGAACCAGGGACAATTCACTACCAGAGTCAAGGAGACAGTTTCGACGTGTCCCCTCCAGGCGGGCAACAACGTAAGCCATTCGGCTACCGCAAACCAGTCGGTTCTGCGACGGTTCCTTCGCAGACTCGCTCTTCACGGGCTCCGGGCCTTTCGTGTCATCTCTTCGCTCAGGCGCAGGCTGAGGACAATCTCGGATCACATGCCCTTTTCGTCGACACCGGAAACATTCGATCTCCGAGTTTCGCCAGCGGTCCGGCTGAACGTCGCGACGTTGAAACGCCGGCCGGTCGCCTCGCCACGGCCCATCCGGTGCCCTTCCCGGATTATTCCACCTTTCGTACGGTTTTCCTGTCGGTACTCCAGAATCCTGTCTCATGTTCATCCGACCCAGTTCTCTTGTCAGATTTTCTAACTTCCTCTCGAGATCCTCCACGCGACGACTCTGCTGTTCACTCGTCGCTGGGGCCTCTTTCATCGTCTTCACCCTGCCATGTCTCCGGTCGACCTCCACTCCAGACGTGGACGGACGACCGTACGCTTCTAACCGGACTGCGTGTTTGTAAGCCGACTCTAGGTTAACGGGTTCTCGTTCCCTCACCTTCTGAGCCAACTCCTGGTTCAACAACGCATCCATAAACGCGTCGCAAGCGACCGTCTCGACAACTTCATTCGTTGGACCTGGGTAGGCTAAGACCATCAAGCGTCTTACCTCCTGCACCACAGCACTCAACGACTCGCCTGGGCCCTGTCGGTAAGCCCGAAGCTTTACCCGATACAGACTCGTCTGTTCATCCGATCCGTACCTGGCCTTTAGTTTGTCAACGAGGTCCTGCCACGTGACATCCTTCTGGGCACCCATGTCCCATAACAACTGCGATGCGGGTCCTGTCAACGCGCACATCAACTGGTCGGCTCTTTCCTGAGCACTCCAGTTATTACACCGTGCACACACTTCGAACTTAGCCAAGAACGCGGCAATAGCTGTCTTGCCATCGTATTTCTCAAGCTTAATTCGAATGCCTCGGTCCACTGGACCTTGTTCCTTCCTTGGAACACTCGGCCGTAAGCAACTCTTCGTACCGGTACGACTTCGTCGGGGCGAATTGTTATCATCGGCCGTTCCCTCGTCATCTACCGTACTCGAAACTCGATGTCCGCCCCGCTTGCCTGTCCCAAGCGACACCGATTTCTTCTTCATCCGAACCATAGGTCTCACTGGGGAACTGTCTTCTTCGCTCGAGGATACTCTTTCAGGCCTCTTGGCTAGCCTTACAGACCGGCGCGGTTTCTGTTTCACTTCACCATCGTTGCTCCGTGCATCGTCATCGAATCTTAACGTACGCGGTCGTTCACCCGCTTTGTAAGCTTGCCGGCTTACCTTTTCTCGGTCAGGTGTCATCTTCCGATAATTAACATCAGCCTCGGTAGATGCATCGTCTGACGACATTATCCGTGCCCTGGCTTTTGCCGGTTTCTGGGACACACACGGTAAATCTCGATACTCCGATTTATCAGCAGGCCATACGTCAATAGGAACCGTAGACTCACGAACTCGTTCAGGTCTTCTCGTAACCTCTTGTTCACGGTAACTTTCGGTCAAGCGCCTGACCTCCGGCGGTCCTTGCACACGAGACCATACTTCCATCGGCACCGTCTCTCTACGGGCCTCTCGATGCTCGGGGTAACTCTCTGTTCTCGACAGCTGCACTCGCATCGATTCATTGTCTCGAGCCACTGGCTCTGGCCGTTCCTCAAACTTCCTCATTATCCACGCCATACCTTGTCGTAAGGCTAGCAGCTCCGCTTTCACATCAATCTCTTCCGCGTCCCTCCGTCGAGACCGAAATTCACCACCCGCTTCACCCACAGCTGAAGCACGTTCGCTTGCCTCCGAGCGCTGTACTCGAGGACTACGACTCGCTCTCGGATCACGAACCAAATTCCCACCAGACACAACGGGCAACGGTAACTGTATTGTTTCACGTACGTAACCAGAAGTAACTGTGTTTTGTGGTAACCTCGGTCGACTTCCGTCGCCGATTTCAGGAACAGATCGTAGCCAGTTCTCAACTCCAGACGTTGCAGAACGTGGACCTCCTACAACAGATTCAGGCGAACCAACTCTATCAAGCGTTATTAAATCACCAGTCGAGACTCGAGGCCGAACCTTTGGACGAGCACCAAAATAGTCAACAGGAGGTCGACGGTCAAGCTGCCCGAAATCACCATACGCATCTCGCTCGGCTTCCGAATCGCCTTCGATCCGACCAGACTCACCCGCCGGTACCCTCTCAGAAGTGTTTGCACAGACCCCACTTCTGGTACCACTTTGTGGCGGCACGCCCCGTTCGTCACGGCCTCTCAAATCGTACTTAGGCCAATCCAACATTTCGGTTACGACCGGGGAAGATTGTCTTAGCAAGGAGGCCCGGAACTGGGAGTATATTTCCGTCGCGTCGGAATCCACATCTGCCCCGTCCGCGGTCACCGGGGAGGTAACGACCTGAGCGCCAGGATGGCCAATGCTCAAAACAGGGTCCACTTTTCCCCGGGCAGCCGATCCGCGCTTGGAACTCCCTTTCACCGCAACCGCCTTTGCCTTCTTCCCCACACGGTCTTCTCTCTTCCGTACCATGTAACAACGAACGGTCGAGGCGCCTTCACTCCCGAGAGGCATGACCTGAGTTTGGCATCCAGTCGGCCAGAGGCCACGGAACCAGTTCCATTCTAGGGGATTTAACCCTATACGAAGTAACGACACAGGCATTGTCTCGTATGCCAACACGACCAATAGGTCTTTTTTTTCTGGTACCAGGCCTTTAGGGAGACCACCCTTGTATCGCTCGGAGGCGATTAACTTGTACAACGGCCGAACACGCCGAGATCAAAATAGCCGGAATACGCGGCGGTTGCCAAGCGCACGCGATTCTCTATCACTGAGCTTCCTGCACGCTATCCGGAGGAAATGCGTACGGTCGACTCTTTACTTCACGTAAACCGCCGCAACAGGCGTCAACGGTAACTGACTTTCGAATCGCTTCAGGCTCGTGGTCACTGTCAACAGACCAGCATCGCTCCCGTATTGGGGGCTTAAAAATTAGCTAAGGGATACACAACTTCCTTAACTAAATTAACTTAGGGTAACGAACCGGTAACTGATGCAATTAAAGGGAGCTGTCTAGACCAGCTGAGTTCTCCTAGACAATGCGTGCGCGATTTCCCTTGGTCGCGGAAATGCGCTTCTCGGTGAAGACAAGCTTTCACCGTTTGCTACACACACGATGTTCACCAACAGACGTTACAGAGATATTACACTGGGTGTGCTGAGCAGATCAACACCCCGATCGTACAAGTCGGACTACAACTGACAGAGATACACGTTCTCGACCGTTACGCTTCCGGTCTTTCACTGTTCGGGGGAAACGCCGGTGGCAACCGTAAGACGCTTCCGACACGAACTCGAATCACTGGCACAGGTCACTGGCTCTCGACGTAACTAGAGAGCGCTTGATTTACTGAGCAATATGACACCAACTTTTCGTTATTCGCACAACAACTCACAAAGTTACACTCACCCGACCAGTCGTGGCCGGTATCTACCTTGGACTTCAACCAACGCTGATCAACGGCGGCTGATATAGCCAAGCGATCGTATCAACAGGCTCTACTACTAGCCGATTCAAAGACCAGAGGTGAAAGGAAAGATATTCGGTAGTCAAAGAATATCGCAATACACTCGCAGACCTAGGGCACTGCGCGTTGCCCACACAGACCTGTCGGCGGCGGTCGTTCGCTTGGCCGCGGCGCCGCGTAACCGAACTCTACGGGAAAAGACCGGGGGAAACTCTTCGCGAGCTCCTACCGTCGAAACCCTTCCAGATATCGCTTAACTCTCTTCCGACTAACTTGTCCCACTCAACGAGACGCACAATCTGACACCAAGATTGTAAGGATCAGGTAACAATTGACAAAGTTTCTCGGAGACCGGGTCGTTCGCTGTCGGCCTTCGCGGCGTCAGGCGAAAGATCAAGAAATCGGCTAAGTCCACTTCACGCGCGAGGCGCTTCTCACTAGACTGTAGCGTCGAAACCGT
This sequence comes from Lumbricus terrestris, assembly GCA_949752735.1. Lineage (NCBI taxonomy): Eukaryota > Metazoa > Annelida > Clitellata > Crassiclitellata > Lumbricidae > Lumbricus > Lumbricus terrestris. The sequence continues at coordinate 5,868,986 of OX457047.1, read as the reverse complement.
AACAGATACTGACACACTCTCAACAGGAAAAGTCTTCTACTCGTCAAGATGCACGAGATTGTCGCTTAGTTCGAAGCGATCCGATCACAGGATACAGAGTTATTCACGTTGACACTTTTATTGGCGGCCGATCTCTTCGGCAACACGCGAAAGACCGAGAAATCGCCGTCGGCTAAGTCCACTCACGCGCGAGGCGTTTCTTCCAGACTATACCGTTGGAACCGTAACAGATACAGGCAAACTCTCAACAGGAAAAGTCTTCTACTCGTTCGGGTGAACAAGATTGTCGCTTAGTTCAAAACGATTGGATCACAGCTGACGGAGTTGTCCGTAGAGCGAAAGCCCGTTGCGCGGCGATCGCTGACAGAACCGTACTATTACGTGTAAACCCGCTAACGCTTAATTTAAGCTGGTAGCGCACTGTACCACCTTCTACCACTTCACCAGGAACTCTCAGTAACTAACTCTCGGTATATTCACGACCACGCGGACCAGACGGAGGGTTTTGCTCCCGGCCTCGAGTGAATCGGACCACAGGTGACAAAGTTATCCGGCAAACGATGATCCCACGACGTTCGCAGAGGTCACCAAACGCCGCCGTGTGCAGTTATAAGATGTACCACAGCTACAGATAGCAGGAAACAAGGATCCAGAATTATCGAGGCCTTACCGCTTATCGACGGTTGCGCGCTCGCCTTGGCCGGCCGTGCAGATTAACCGACGCGGGCCGCCAAGAGGAACGATTTTAGTTCTGTGTCACACGTACAGGGCAATTCGCTGCAAGCACTCAGCGGGTCTGATTTTCAACACGGCACCAAATGCCAGGAGACAGTTGCAAGTAAGACGGGATGAGCCACCACCAACTCTCCCTGGTGCGTCGAAGCGGGGCGATGCCCAGTCGGCCGCCGTTCGATCGTCACCACAGGTAACGTATAACCTTCGCGTGTGCGAATTCGATCCGGATACACTATTTCTCGTCAAATTCACCAGAAAGCGTTTGGACACCAACAAACCAACGTAGCAATGTCAATTCAACGTGCCGGGACTGCGTGGAGAGCAATGAAACGAACAGAGTTAATATTCATTGCCCATAGAGTGATCGCCACCACTCTACACTAGTAGCAGAACATCGTGTGGCAGGCTTTATTCCACCGGAATATCGCTGTCTGCACTCTATGCTTTGGCTTGAAATAAATGATCGGTCTTCCGTATAGAAAAACCGTTATTAATTCGCCAAAAATCCATTTATTGTCGGATCGTCACCAGGTTTCTTTCTGTCGCTTCCCAAACGACTTCTCCGTAACTTACGCCCTAAATTAAAATTATCAGGCCAGCCTAAAATTAGTTACGGAATTAAAACTAAATTAGGGACATTACGCCTTACCTATTAATGACTCTAACTACACGGTTGGGCTGCTTTAGGAGCTTCACCGTGGCTCCTGCCTTGTATCCAGCTTCAGTTTGACAAGGCAGCCGTTCGGAGTTTATCGTCTTGTGGCTGAAACGCCACACTCTCCTCCTCTCCGGCTGATGCGGAGCATCGGGGTCAACTAACCTACGATCTCTTCACGAGATATTTACCCTCCCGTCCCCGGAACTTATCTACCTAGATTTAAGCCCCTCGGAGGAAAACACTAACACGCTGTCCTCCGATCAAGACAACAGTCACATACAAGTACATAACATCATCCAAAGTTTCACAATGTTATGCAATGTAATTCGATGTAGGCGTTGTTCTCAGCGTGTGTACTCGCTGTTTCTCGCCCATCGTATCCGCAAATTCGCTTTTCTCGTCACCACAGTCATCTCTCGAGCTCCAGTCAACTCGTTCTCGTTACCACGACTTCACCTGTAACACGAAACACAAAACAATCTCACGCAGGGCCCTACTTAAGGAGTTTGTCCAACACCCAAAAGTCGAGTTCCCTTAGATTGCTTATACCAGCTCCACCAAGGAGTCCACTCTTAACGGTACTACAGTGCTCACTCACCGGTAGGTTCTGCGCTACCAAACGTCTGGCTCGCCCAAATCTATGTGATCAAGGCGTTGTCGAGACGCCGAGATCAGAAGTGGGGCCATGTTTACCAACGTTCCACTACCACCAACTTCTACGCGACCAAGGCGCTGCGAGCCGCCAGAGTCAGAAGTGGGGTATCCTTTCACTCACGTCGTTTCAACGACTCTTTCCTCGCGGTAGGGTCTGCACTACCAAATTCACACGACCACCAAATCTATCGACCGAGGTGCTGCGAGCCACCAGAGTCAGAAGTGGGGTTATTACGTTCACACTCATTCACCGTCAAGTCCACCTCGTTCCCCACACCTCTACGCGGTCAAAGCGTTGACGAGACGCCGAGACCAGAAGTGGAGTACTCCGTTTTCACCGTCAATTCCTTTTACGTTCCCCTCACATCTATGCGATCAGAGCGTTGACGAGGCGCCGAGATCAGACATGGGGTACTCCATTGCCCGTCAATTCCTCTCTTCGTTTCTCTCGCCAACTAGCGATCAAGGCGCTGGGAGCCGCCAGGATCAGAAGCGGGGTTATCATCACCGTACGAACCGCTGCACTTTCTCCCTCAAATCTATGGATCAGGACGTTGTCGAGGCGTCGAGACCAGAAGTGGGGTTTCCGTTAACTTCAAAAGAAACGTACAGTCGTACTCGCGTAGGACCTAACACGAATACATAGGCCAACCAAGAAAAACAGGATCGAACCTACAACAGTTAGCAGTGAGTCCACGGTTCGTTACCAGTAATTCGAACGTAAATTGCCCCTTGAAACGCTAAGCAGTGTCGCGTTTCATATACGATTGGGTCATCAAAAGGAACATAACTATCGTCGACCCGACGATTTCAGTAATCTTCGCATTACGCGAACCAACGATCTGTGTCCACTGTATCTTTCCGTGCCGTTCATCGACGCTACGCGCCGGCTTCAGGATCAGAGATTATCACTCGCAACAGAAACACTTCAACCCACGTCTGATTAGAGTGCAAGGAACCGTAAAGACAGTTGTAGAGCGCTCACCAAAAACTCCAGGTACCCGGACGATTACTCCAATCCGTTACCTCCCGAGAATCCGCTACCAAGCCTGACATCCAACGCAGATGACGGCATTTACGGCGCAAGACCTCGCCACAGGAAAGCTTGACTTAAGACCCCGCCCGACGTTACCTACGTCCGTCGGCTAGGCAGGTGCAAGACGATCCCAACTACCACTGGACATTCTCCCCAAGCACTACCTGGCATTTACGGTGCGAGAATTCCACGCCACTCTACTGGTATCTAGCCTCGCCTCCTAGACTACCAACCTTAGGAGCCCCTCTGTCTCGAGACCTAGGCTCCACCCAACCCGTAGGCCGGGGGACCTTAAGAAGAGAAAAGTCGCCACACTATCTCTTCACCTGGGATGTCCGTCCATCCCATCACCTACCATTAAAAGAAAAAGGTGATCAAAACGTAAAGTGACTCGGACTTAGAGTCTTCAGGCAAACCGCACTGAAAGTCCCACCGTGATCAACGGTCAGCAGATTCGAAAGAACTCAACGAAACTTCACCAGTCTCAGGAAACCATCGCCATTACGCGAAGATAAGAAACGCCGAGAGCGCATCTCTCATCTTCTGTGTACCACTGAAATGACAGGCGTATATCTGAAAAGATGTTATCAAAAGGAAACCAAGTACGCTGTCCACCGACAGATTCATAAACCACCGCAATTAAGCGGTGTAGAGACCCAGTTCGCGTCTCTCGTACCACCTGGCCCACACTTGTTGCCAGAACGAAAAAGGATATCATCAAAAAGTAACCGAGGCACTCACATTTCTCCAACTCACCGCAATTAAGCGGCTTGCTCACCAAAAGCCAACGGCTTCACCGTACGCTTACCCTGCGAGGATAACGCGTACTACGCCGACGGGGACTTTCGGCGCTGTCCAGTTCCGGAGCGGATGGGGCCGCTATCTCCTCTACAGTCTCGTCGTCGGTGTGGCCACCTTGAGACGAACTGTCTAGACCATCCTCATTAATCACAGTCTCTGTGTCTACGCCAGGCAACCAGCTCTTAGGAGGGTTCCCGTAGAACACTTTTAGTTTGTCCACATGCACAACTAGTGCGTTTGCTCGAGCGCTTCGTTGAATTCGATACAAGACAGGGCTGATTACCTGTACTACGAGGAACGGTCCCGTGTAAACCTTATTCCATTTGACCTTACTACCGCCTCGCCGTTGCGGATAGTAATAGTACACCCACGTACCCTGAGGAAACTTGACCGGTTTCACTCGCAAGTCGTACGCCTTCTTCCGGCGCTCGGCGACTCGTCCCAGCTGAGTCCGTACCAACGAATACGCAAATTCCATCTTTTCCCTCTGCTTCGCGGCATAATCTTCGACGTCAGGGTAGGACGGACGATCGAGATCAGCAAATTGGGCAAGAATCAAATCCAACGGCGAATGGTTTTCACGACCAAGAAACAGGAAATTAGGAGTCCGCTGCGTGGCCTCATGCTCAGTAGATCGATACGCCGCCATCACATACGGAAGATGGACGTCCCAATCCTTCTGACATTCGGACACAACTTTACCAAGCAACGAGTTCAGAGTCCGGTGGAAACGCTCGATCATACCGTTACCAGACGGATGATACGGTGTCGTACGCACCTTGTCAATCTCCATCCGTTTACATAACTCCTGAAACAACTCTGATTCGAAACAGGGACCTTGGTCTGTCAAAATCTGTCGCGGCATTCCGAAACGGGAGAACACGTGGTTCATCAAGGTTTCAGCGATTGTCGCAGCATCTTGATTTATAATAGGCAGAGCTTCCGCCCACCTAGAGAAATAATCGATCGCGGTCAAAATGTACTTATTCCGGTTATTCGAGACGGGATGAGGACCGGTGATGTCGATCCCCAACCGCTCCATAGGTTCACCAGTCACGGGACACTGTAAACAACCTTGCCTCGGCGGCTTCTCACGCCGATACCGGGCACACACATCACATCGTTCGCCCCAACGTCGCACATCATCTTTCCACGCCGGCCAGTACGCTCTTCGGCGTAACTTTTCTAGACTCTTACGTATTCCGAAATGTCCACCACCAAAGCTACCGTGCGTTAGCTTAAACATTTCATGCCGGAGCACGACGGGCACAACCAACTGGTGTCTTTCTGTCTGACCAGTAGTCCCTCGGATCCACTGCCTGAAAAGAACGCCTTGACGAACTTCCAGTAAATCCCACTGACTCAACACTGTCTTCGCTTCCCCACTCAACGACATCCGCTCTTGCTCGGTCGGCCGATGGCCTGCTTCCTTCCACGCCAAAACGGGACCAATGTGTCGATCGGCTAACTGTGCCTTGCGTAACGACTCCGTCGTCCAATCGGTAATCGGACACACGTCTTCACCAGGTGCGGCCGCAACAGGCCTTGCCTCGGCGACGGGACAGATCCACGCTGCGCTCTCTTCCGCAGCTTCTTCAGTCTCAGGCCCTGCTCCCATTGGACCTCTGGACATCGCGTCCGCATTACCGTGTTTTGTACCAGCACGATGAACGATCTCAAAGTCAAATTCCTCTATCGTTTCGAGCCAACGAGCCTGTTGCCCAATGGGTTCCGGAGTCTTCCGTAGCCATTGCAACGCGGAGTGGTCTGTTCGGAGACAGAATCTCTTACCTAAGAGATACTGGCGGAACTCCTTAAGAAAGTAGATCACAGCCAATAACTCCCTACGTGTCACATTGTAGTTACGCTCAGCCGTAGACAGTAACCGACTAGCATAACAGATCACTCGCTCTTCACCATCTTGTACTTGAGACAAGACCGCGCCTATCGCGTAGGCAGAAGCATCAGTGTCCAAGACATACTGACCTTCATCCTCAGGTAACGCTAGAATTGGAGACGACACCAATCTCCGCTTCAACTCTACAAACGCGGTCTGGCACTCTTCAGACCATCGGAACGGGACATTCTTACGAGTCAACACGTGCAGAGGCTGCGCTACTACCGCAAAGTCATGAATGAATCGACGATAATAGGAGCACAAACCGATGAAGGATCGTACTTCACGCAGGTTCTTCGGAACAGTCCAGTCCTCGACTGCCCGGATTTTACTCGGGTCTGTCGCGACACCTTCCTCGCTGAGGATATGACCAAGGAACAGTACCTCTTGCTGCATCAAGTGGCACTTAGACGGTTTCAGTTTAAGATTGTATTCCTGCAACCTCTTAAACACCATCTCTAAACGTTTCATGTGAGTTTCGATGTCACGGGAAAACACAATGATATCGTCTAGGTAGACCAAACAGATATCGTAATTGAGACCAGTCAACACCAGGTTCATGAGGCGACAAAACGAGGCGGGACTGTTACAAAGACCGAACGGTAGAACCTTGAATTGGAAGCTACCTCTTCGCGTAATAAACCCTGTCTTATGCTTATCTCGCGGGTGCAAGGCCATCTGGTGATAACCTGCCCTGAGATCGAACGTGCTGTACCAACGGGCACCACCGAGAGTATCAAGACTCTCACGGATCAACGGCAACGGGTGCGCGTCTTTCCGGGTCTTCAAATTCAACTGGCGGTAGTCGATGCAAAAGCGCATGCTCCCGTCCTTTTTCTTCACCATCACGACATTCGACGCCCACTCCGACATGGAGGGCTCGATAATTCCTTGGGTCAACATGTCTTCTACCTGCCGATCAATTTCAGGTATCATCGCAAGGGGCTGACGTCTCAGTGTCTGACGAACAGGCCTTTCTTGCTGTGTATCTATCTCGTGCTGGATAACAGCCGTGTAACCAAGATCCTTTTCGCCTAGCGAAAACGTATTCCGATACCTCAGGATGAGCTCACGCAACCTAGCTCTTTCCTCTACCGTAACCGTGTCAGGAACCTCTTCCCATAGTCGCTTCAAGACTGTCTCGGCCTCCGGGTCGACCGACTGACTAGCCGTCATACACACTCTTGCCGGCGGTCGCCCGTTGTGGCGCGACGCTTCCAGAGACGAGCTGGCGCTACCAAGTAACTCCACTCGCTCCAACCGACACTCGGTTCCGCTACCAACCAACACATCGTTGTCGCCAACGTTCACCATTCGAATGTACACTGTCGACTCTTTGCCTGTCACTAGAGTTCGACCAATCACCAAGCCTCTGGACACTTCAGTAGGCGTAGTCGTCCAAGCTTCCGTGTCAGCTTGCAAATGAGGATACACAACAGACATTGGGACGTTCAGTTCACATCGAGCCGGGACCACAGTGTCGCTCTGCACGATAACCCTACGACACATAAGTTCTGTAGATAACTCTTTCAACGGGATCTTCCTGTCGCCCAAAAAGACACAACGACCAGAGAAGTCCCATCGAGCCTGATTCACCTCTAGCCATGACAATCCCAAGATGACCTCAGTCACTTGGTCCGTAACCAGACAAGGCAGGGCATACGATTGTTTACCAATACCAAGTCTCAAAGTAGCTTCACCGTCGACACGAATTTCGCTACCGTTCGCAGCCAGTAACCGCTGACTGGACGACGTCACTTTACCAGGAGACACAAACGACCGAGGAACCAGGGACAATTCACTACCAGAGTCAAGGAGACAGTTTCGACGTGTCCCCTCCAGGCGGGCAACAACGTAAGCCATTCGGCTACCGCAAACCAGTCGGTTCTGCGACGGTTCCTTCGCAGACTCGCTCTTCACGGGCTCCGGGCCTTTCGTGTCATCTCTTCGCTCAGGCGCAGGCTGAGGACAATCTCGGATCACATGCCCTTTTCGTCGACACCGGAAACATTCGATCTCCGAGTTTCGCCAGCGGTCCGGCTGAACGTCGCGACGTTGAAACGCCGGCCGGTCGCCTCGCCACGGCCCATCCGGTGCCCTTCCCGGATTATTCCACCTTTCGTACGGTTTTCCTGTCGGTACTCCAGAATCCTGTCTCATGTTCATCCGACCCAGTTCTCTTGTCAGATTTTCTAACTTCCTCTCGAGATCCTCCACGCGACGACTCTGCTGTTCACTCGTCGCTGGGGCCTCTTTCATCGTCTTCACCCTGCCATGTCTCCGGTCGACCTCCACTCCAGACGTGGACGGACGACCGTACGCTTCTAACCGGACTGCGTGTTTGTAAGCCGACTCTAGGTTAACGGGTTCTCGTTCCCTCACCTTCTGAGCCAACTCCTGGTTCAACAACGCATCCATAAACGCGTCGCAAGCGACCGTCTCGACAACTTCATTCGTTGGACCTGGGTAGGCTAAGACCATCAAGCGTCTTACCTCCTGCACCACAGCACTCAACGACTCGCCTGGGCCCTGTCGGTAAGCCCGAAGCTTTACCCGATACAGACTCGTCTGTTCATCCGATCCGTACCTGGCCTTTAGTTTGTCAACGAGGTCCTGCCACGTGACATCCTTCTGGGCACCCATGTCCCATAACAACTGCGATGCGGGTCCTGTCAACGCGCACATCAACTGGTCGGCTCTTTCCTGAGCACTCCAGTTATTACACCGTGCACACACTTCGAACTTAGCCAAGAACGCGGCAATAGCTGTCTTGCCATCGTATTTCTCAAGCTTAATTCGAATGCCTCGGTCCACTGGACCTTGTTCCTTCCTTGGAACACTCGGCCGTAAGCAACTCTTCGTACCGGTACGACTTCGTCGGGGCGAATTGTTATCATCGGCCGTTCCCTCGTCATCTACCGTACTCGAAACTCGATGTCCGCCCCGCTTGCCTGTCCCAAGCGACACCGATTTCTTCTTCATCCGAACCATAGGTCTCACTGGGGAACTGTCTTCTTCGCTCGAGGATACTCTTTCAGGCCTCTTGGCTAGCCTTACAGACCGGCGCGGTTTCTGTTTCACTTCACCATCGTTGCTCCGTGCATCGTCATCGAATCTTAACGTACGCGGTCGTTCACCCGCTTTGTAAGCTTGCCGGCTTACCTTTTCTCGGTCAGGTGTCATCTTCCGATAATTAACATCAGCCTCGGTAGATGCATCGTCTGACGACATTATCCGTGCCCTGGCTTTTGCCGGTTTCTGGGACACACACGGTAAATCTCGATACTCCGATTTATCAGCAGGCCATACGTCAATAGGAACCGTAGACTCACGAACTCGTTCAGGTCTTCTCGTAACCTCTTGTTCACGGTAACTTTCGGTCAAGCGCCTGACCTCCGGCGGTCCTTGCACACGAGACCATACTTCCATCGGCACCGTCTCTCTACGGGCCTCTCGATGCTCGGGGTAACTCTCTGTTCTCGACAGCTGCACTCGCATCGATTCATTGTCTCGAGCCACTGGCTCTGGCCGTTCCTCAAACTTCCTCATTATCCACGCCATACCTTGTCGTAAGGCTAGCAGCTCCGCTTTCACATCAATCTCTTCCGCGTCCCTCCGTCGAGACCGAAATTCACCACCCGCTTCACCCACAGCTGAAGCACGTTCGCTTGCCTCCGAGCGCTGTACTCGAGGACTACGACTCGCTCTCGGATCACGAACCAAATTCCCACCAGACACAACGGGCAACGGTAACTGTATTGTTTCACGTACGTAACCAGAAGTAACTGTGTTTTGTGGTAACCTCGGTCGACTTCCGTCGCCGATTTCAGGAACAGATCGTAGCCAGTTCTCAACTCCAGACGTTGCAGAACGTGGACCTCCTACAACAGATTCAGGCGAACCAACTCTATCAAGCGTTATTAAATCACCAGTCGAGACTCGAGGCCGAACCTTTGGACGAGCACCAAAATAGTCAACAGGAGGTCGACGGTCAAGCTGCCCGAAATCACCATACGCATCTCGCTCGGCTTCCGAATCGCCTTCGATCCGACCAGACTCACCCGCCGGTACCCTCTCAGAAGTGTTTGCACAGACCCCACTTCTGGTACCACTTTGTGGCGGCACGCCCCGTTCGTCACGGCCTCTCAAATCGTACTTAGGCCAATCCAACATTTCGGTTACGACCGGGGAAGATTGTCTTAGCAAGGAGGCCCGGAACTGGGAGTATATTTCCGTCGCGTCGGAATCCACATCTGCCCCGTCCGCGGTCACCGGGGAGGTAACGACCTGAGCGCCAGGATGGCCAATGCTCAAAACAGGGTCCACTTTTCCCCGGGCAGCCGATCCGCGCTTGGAACTCCCTTTCACCGCAACCGCCTTTGCCTTCTTCCCCACACGGTCTTCTCTCTTCCGTACCATGTAACAACGAACGGTCGAGGCGCCTTCACTCCCGAGAGGCATGACCTGAGTTTGGCATCCAGTCGGCCAGAGGCCACGGAACCAGTTCCATTCTAGGGGATTTAACCCTATACGAAGTAACGACACAGGCATTGTCTCGTATGCCAACACGACCAATAGGTCTTTTTTTTCTGGTACCAGGCCTTTAGGGAGACCACCCTTGTATCGCTCGGAGGCGATTAACTTGTACAACGGCCGAACACGCCGAGATCAAAATAGCCGGAATACGCGGCGGTTGCCAAGCGCACGCGATTCTCTATCACTGAGCTTCCTGCACGCTATCCGGAGGAAATGCGTACGGTCGACTCTTTACTTCACGTAAACCGCCGCAACAGGCGTCAACGGTAACTGACTTTCGAATCGCTTCAGGCTCGTGGTCACTGTCAACAGACCAGCATCGCTCCCGTATTGGGGGCTTAAAAATTAGCTAAGGGATACACAACTTCCTTAACTAAATTAACTTAGGGTAACGAACCGGTAACTGATGCAATTAAAGGGAGCTGTCTAGACCAGCTGAGTTCTCCTAGACAATGCGTGCGCGATTTCCCTTGGTCGCGGAAATGCGCTTCTCGGTGAAGACAAGCTTTCACCGTTTGCTACACACACGATGTTCACCAACAGACGTTACAGAGATATTACACTGGGTGTGCTGAGCAGATCAACACCCCGATCGTACAAGTCGGACTACAACTGACAGAGATACACGTTCTCGACCGTTACGCTTCCGGTCTTTCACTGTTCGGGGGAAACGCCGGTGGCAACCGTAAGACGCTTCCGACACGAACTCGAATCACTGGCACAGGTCACTGGCTCTCGACGTAACTAGAGAGCGCTTGATTTACTGAGCAATATGACACCAACTTTTCGTTATTCGCACAACAACTCACAAAGTTACACTCACCCGACCAGTCGTGGCCGGTATCTACCTTGGACTTCAACCAACGCTGATCAACGGCGGCTGATATAGCCAAGCGATCGTATCAACAGGCTCTACTACTAGCCGATTCAAAGACCAGAGGTGAAAGGAAAGATATTCGGTAGTCAAAGAATATCGCAATACACTCGCAGACCTAGGGCACTGCGCGTTGCCCACACAGACCTGTCGGCGGCGGTCGTTCGCTTGGCCGCGGCGCCGCGTAACCGAACTCTACGGGAAAAGACCGGGGGAAACTCTTCGCGAGCTCCTACCGTCGAAACCCTTCCAGATATCGCTTAACTCTCTTCCGACTAACTTGTCCCACTCAACGAGACGCACAATCTGACACCAAGATTGTAAGGATCAGGTAACAATTGACAAAGTTTCTCGGAGACCGGGTCGTTCGCTGTCGGCCTTCGCGGCGTCAGGCGAAAGATCAAGAAATCGGCTAAGTCCACTTCACGCGCGAGGCGCTTCTCACTAGACTGTAGCGTCGAAACCGTAACAGATACTGACACACTCTCAACAGGAAAAGTCTTCTACTCGTCAAGATGCACGAGATTGTCGCTTAGTTCGAAGCGATCCGATCACAGGATACAGAGTTATTCACGTTGACACTTTTATTGGCGGCCGATCTCTTCGGCAACACGCGAAAGACCGAGAAATCGCCGTCGGCTAAGTCCACTCACGCGCGAGGCGTTTCTTCCAGACTATACCGTTGGAACCGTAACAGATACAGGCAAACTCTCAACAGGAAAAGTCTTCTACTCGTTCGGGTGAACAAGATTGTCGCTTAGTTCAAAACGATTGGATCACAGCTGACGGAGTTGTCCGTAGAGCGAAAGCCCGTTGCGCGGCGATCGCTGACAGAACCGTACTATTACGTGTAAACCCGCTAACGCTTAATTTAAGCTGGTAGCGCACTGTACCACCTTCTACCACTTCACCAGGAACTCTCAGTAACTAACTCTCGGTATATTCACGACCACGCGGACCAGACGGAGGGTTTTGCTCCCGGCCTCGAGTGAATCGGACCACAGGTGACAAAGTTATCCGGCAAACGATGATCCCACGACGTTCGCAGAGGTCACCAAACGCCGCCGTGTGCAGTTATAAGATGTACCACAGCTACAGATAGCAGGAAACAAGGATCCAGAATTATCGAGGCCTTACCGCTTATCGACGGTTGCGCGCTCGCCTTGGCCGGCCGTGCAGATTAACCGACGCGGGCCGCCAAGAGGAACGATTTTAGTTCTGTGTCACACGTACAGGGCAATTCGCTGCAAGCACTCAGCGGGTCTGATTTTCAACACGGCACCAAATGCCAGGAGACAGTTGCAAGTAAGACGGGATGAGCCACCACCAACTCTCCCTGGTGCGTCGAAGCGGGGCGATGCCCAGTCGGCCGCCGTTCGATCGTCACCACAGGTAACGTATAACCTTCGCGTGTGCGAATTCGATCCGGATACACTATTTCTCGTCAAATTCACCAGAAAGCGTTTGGACACCAACAAACCAACGTAGCAATGTCAATTCAACGTGCCGGGACTGCGTGGAGAGCAATGAAACGAACAGAGTTAATATTCATTGCCCATAGAGTGATCGCCACCACTCTACACTAGTAGCAGAACATCGTGTGGCAGGCTTTATTCCACCGGAATATCGCTGTCTGCACTCTATGCTTTGGCTTGAAATAAATGATCGGTCTTCCGTATAGAAAAACCGTTATTAATTCGCCAAAAATCAATTTATTGTCGGATCGTCACCAGGTTTCTTTCTGTCGCTTCCCAAACGACTTCTCCGTAACTTACGCCCTAAATTAAAATTATCAGGCCAGCCTAAAATTAGTTACGGAATTAAAACTAAATTAGGGACATTACGCCTTACCTATTAATGACTCTAACTACACGGTTGGGCTGCTTTAGGAGCTTCACCGTGGCTCCTGCCTTGTATCCAGCTTCAGTTTGACAAGGCAGCCGTTCGGAGTTTATCGTCTTGTGGCTGAAACGCCACACTCTCCTCCTCTCCGGCTGATGCGGAGCATCGGGGTCAACTAACCTACGATCTCTTCACGAGATATTTACCCTCCCGTCCCCGGAACTTATCTACCTAGATTTAAGCCCCTCGGAGGAAAACACTAACACGCTGTCCTCCGATCAAGACAACAGTCACATACAAGTACATAACATCATCCAAAGTTTCACAATGTTATGCAATGTAATTCGATGTAGGCGTTGTTCTCAGCGTGTGTACTCGCTGTTTCTCGCCCATCGTATCCGCAAATTCGCTTTTCTCGTCACCACAGTCATCTCTCGAGCTCCAGTCAACTCGTTCTCGTTACCACGACTTCACCTGTAACACGAAACACAAAACAATCTCACGCAGGGCCCTACTTAAGGAGTTTGTCCAACACCCAAAAGTCGAGTTCCCTTAGATTGCTTATACCAGCTCCACCAAGGAGTCCACTCTTAACGGTACTACAGTGCTCACTCACCGGTAGGTTCTGCGCTACCAAACGTCTGGCTCGCCCAAATCTATGTGATCAAGGCGTTGTCGAGGCGCCGAGATCAGAAGTGGGGCCATGTTTACCAACGTTCCACTACCACCAACTTCTACGCGACCAAGGCGCTGCGAGCCGCCAGAGTCAGAAGTGGGGTATCCTTTCACTCACGTCGTTTCAACGACTCTTTCCTCGCGGTAGGGTCTGCACTACCAAATTCACACGACCACCAAATCTATCGACCGAGGTGCTGCGAGCCACCAGAGTCAGAAGTGGGGTTATTACGTTCACACTCATTCACCGTCAAGTCCACCTCGTTCCCCACACCTCTACGCGGTCAAAGCGTTGACGAGACGCCGAGACCAGAAGTGGAGTACTCCGTTTTCACCGTCAATTCCTTTTACGTTCCCCTCACATCTATGCGATCAGAGCGTTGACGAGGCGCCGAGATCAGACATGGGGTACTCCATTGCCCGTCAATTCCTCTCTTCGTTTCTCTCGCCAACTAGCGATCAAGGCGCTGGGAGCCGCCAGGATCAGAAGCGGGGTTATCATCACCGTACGAACCGCTGCACTTTCTCCCTCAAATCTATGGATCAGGACGTTGTCGAGGCGTCGAGACCAGAAGTGGGGTTTCCGTTAACTTCAAAAGAAACGTACAGTCGTACTCGCGTAGGACCTAACACGAATACATAGGCCAACCAAGAAAAACAGGATCGAACCTACAACAGTTAGCAGTGAGTCCACGGTTCGTTACCAGTAATTCGAACGTAAATTGCCCCTTGAAACGCTAAGCAGTGTCGCGTTTCATATACGATTGGGTCATCAAAAGGAACATAACTATCGTCGACCCGACGATTTCAGTAATCTTCGCATTACGCGAACCAACGATCTGTGTCCACTGTATCTTTCCGTGCCGTTCATCGACGCTACGCGCCGGCTTCAGGATCAGAGATTATCACTCGCAACAGAAACACTTCAACCCACGTCTGATTAGAGTGCAAGGAACCGTAAAGACAGTTGTAGAGCGCTCACCAAAAACTCCAGGTACCCGGACGATTACTCCAATCCGTTACCTCCCGAGAATCCGCTACCAAGCCTGACATCCAACGCAGATGACGGCATTTACGGCGCAAGACCTCGCCACAGGAAAGCTTGACTTAAGACCCCGCCCGACGTTACCTACGTCCGTCAGCTAGGCAGGTGCAAGACGATCCCAACTACCACTGGACATTCTCCCCAAGCACTACCTGGCATTTACGGTGCGAGAATTCCACGCCACTCTACTGGTATCTAGCCTCGCCTCCTAGACTACCAACCTTAGGAGCCCCTCTGTCTCGAGACCTAGGCTCCACCCAACCCGTAGGCCGGGGGACCTTAAGAAGAGAAAAGTCGCCACACTATCTCTTCACCTGGGATGTCCGTCCATCCCATCACCTACCATTAAAAGAAAAAGGTGATCAAAACGTAAAGTGACTCGGACTTAGAGTCTTCAGGCAAACCGCACTGAAAGTCCCACCGTGATCAACGGTCAGCAGATTCGAAAGAACTCAACGAAACTTCACCAGTCTCAGGAAACCATCGCCATTACGCGAAGATAAGAAACGCCGAGAGCGCATCTCTCATCTTCTGTGTACCACTGAAATGACAGGCGTATATCTGAAAAGATGTTATCAAAAGGAAACCAAGTACGCTGTCCACCGACAGATTCATAAACCACCGCAATTAAGCGGTGTAGAGACCCAGTTCGCGTCTCTCGTACCACCTGGCCCACACTTGTTGCCAGAACGAAAAAGGATATCATCAAAAAGTAACCGAGGCACTCACATTTCTCCAACTCACCGCAATTAAGCGGCTTGCTCACCAAAAGCCAACGGCTTCACCGTACGCTTACCCTGCGAGGATAACGCGTACTACGCCGACGGGGACTTTCGGCGCTGTCCAGTTCCGGAGCGGATGGGGCCGCTATCTCCTCTACAGTCTCGTCGTCGGTGTGGCCACCTTGAGACGAACTGTCTAGACCATCCTCATTAATCACAGTCTCTGTGTCTACGCCAGGCAACCAGCTCTTAGGAGGGTTCCCGTAGAACACTTTTAGTTTGTCCACATGCACAACTAGTGCGTTTGCTCGAGCGCTTCGTTGAATTCGATACAAGACAGGGCTGATTACCTGTACTACGAGGAACGGTCCCGTGTAAACCTTATTCCATTTGACCTTACTACCGCCTCGCCGTTGCGGATAGTAATAGTACACCCACGTACCCTGAGGAAACTTGACCGGTTTCACTCGCAAGTCGTACGCCTTCTTCCGGCGCTCGGCGACTCGTCCCAGCTGAGTCCGTACCAACGAATACGCAAATTCCATCTTTTCCCTCTGCTTCGCGGCATAATCTTCGACGTCAGGGTAGGACGGACGATCGAGATCAGCAAATTGGGCAAGAATCAAATCCAACGGCGAATGGTTTTCACGACCAAGAAACAGGAAATTAGGAGTCCGCTGCGTGGCCTCATGCTCAGTAGATCGATACGACGCCATCACATACGGAAGATGGACGTCCCAATCCTTCTGACATTCGGACACAACTTTACCAAGCAACGAGTTCAGAGTCCGGTGGAAACGCTCGATCATACCGTTACCAGACGGATGATACGGTGTCGTACGCACCTTGTCAATCTCCATCCGTTTACATAACTCCTGAAACAACTCTGATTCGAAACAGGGACCTTGGTCTGTCAAAATCTGTCGCGGCATTCCGAAACGGGAGAACACGTGGTTCATCAAGGTTTCAGCGATTGTCGCAGCATCTTGATTTCTAATAGGCAGAGCTTCCGCCCACCTAGAGAAATAATCGATCGCGGTCAAAATGTACTTATTCCGGTTATTCGAGACGGGATGAGGACCGGTGATGTCGATCCCCAACCGCTCCATAGGTTCACCAGTCACGGGACACTGTAAACAACCTTGCCTCGGCGGCTTCTCACGCCGATACCGGGCACACACATCACATCGTTCGCCCCAACGTCGCACATCATCTTTCCACGCCGGCCAGTACGCTCTTCGGCGTAACTTTTCTAGACTCTTACGTATTCCGAAATGTCCACCACCAAAGCTACCGTGCGTTAGCTTAAACATTTCATGCCGGAGCACGACGGGCACAACCAACTGGTGTCTTTCTGTCTGACCAGTAGTCCCTCGGATCCACTGCCTGAAAAGAACGCCTTGACGAACTTCCAGTAAATCCCACTGACTCAACACTGTCTTCGCTTCCCCACTCAACGACATCCGCTCTTGCTCGGTCGGCCGATGGCCTGCTTCCTTCCACGCCAAAACGGGACCAATGTGTCGATCGGCTAACTGTGCCTTGCGTCACGACTCCGTCGTCCAATCGGTAATCGGACACACGTCTTCACCAGGTGCGGCCGCAACAGGCCTTGCCTCGGCGACGGGACAGATCCACGCTGCGCTCTCTTCCGCAGCTTCTTCAGTCTCAAGCCCCTGCTCCCATTGGACCTCTGGACATCGCGTCCGCATTACCGTGTTTTGTACCAGCACGATGAACGATCTCAAAGTCAAATTCCTCTATCGTTTCGAGCCAACGAGCCTGTTGCCCAATGGGTTCCGGAGTCTTCCGTAGCCATTGCAACGCGGAGTGGTCTGTTCGGAGACAGAATCTCTTACCTAAGAGATACTGGCGGAACTCCTTAAGAAAGTAGATCACAGCCAATAACTCCCTACGTGTCACATTGTAGTTACGCTCAGCCGTAGACAGTAACCGACTAGCATAACAGATCACTCGCTCTTCACCATCTTGTACTTGAGACAAGACCGCGCCTATCGCGTAGGCAGAAGCATCAGTGTCCAAGACATACTGACCTTCATCCTCAGGTAACGCTAGAATTGGAGACGACACCAATCTCCGCTTCAACTCTACAAACGCGGTCTGGCACTCTTCAGACCATCGGAACGGGACATTCTTACGAGTCAACACGTGCAGAGGCTGCGCTACTACCGCAAAGTCATGAATGAATCGACGATAATAGGAGCACAAACCGATGAAGGATCGTACTTCACGCAGGTTCTTCGGAACAGTCCAGTCCTCGACTGCCCGGATTTTACTCGGGTCTGTCGCGACACCTTCCTCGCTGAGGATATGACCAAGGAACAGTACCTCTTGCTGCATCAAGTGGCACTTAGACGGTTTCAGTTTAAGATTGTATTCCTGCAACCTCTTAAACACCATCTCTAAACGTTTCATGTGAGTTTCGATGTCACGGGAAAACACAATGATATCGTCTAGGTAGACCAAACAGATATCGTAATTGAGACCAGTCAACACCAGGTTCATGAGGCGACAAAACGAGGCGGGACTGTTACAAAGACCGAACGGTAGAACCTTGAATTGGAAGCTACCTCTTCGCGTAATAAACCCTGTCTTATGCTTATCTCGCGGGTGCAAGGCCATCTGGTGATAACCTGCCCTGAGATCGAACGTGCTGTACCAACGGGCACCACCGAGAGTATCAAGACTCTCACGGATCAACGGCAACGGGTGCGCGTCTTTCCGGGTCTTCAAATTCAACTGGCGGTAGTCGATGCAAAAGCGCATGCTCCCGTCCTTTTTCTTCACCATCACGACATTCGACGCCCACTCCGACATGGAGGGCTCGATAATTCCTTGGGTCAACATGTCTTCTACCTGCCGATCAATTTCAGGTATCATCGCAAGGGGCTGACGTCTCAGTGTCTGACGAACAGGCCTTTCTTGCTGTGTATCTATCTCGTGCTGGATAACAGCCGTGTAACCAAGATCCTTTTCGCCTAGCGAAAACGTATTCCGATACCTCAGGATGAGCTCACGCAACCTAGCTCTTTCCTCTACCGTAACCGTGTCAGGAACCTCTTCCCATAGTCGCTTCAAGACTGTCTCGGCCTCCGGGTCGACCGACTGACTAGCCGTCATACACACTCTTGCCGGCGGTCGCCCGTTGTGGCGCGACGCTTCCAGAGACGAGCTGGCGCTACCAAGTAACTCCACTCGCTCCAACCGACACTCGGTTCCGCTACCAACCAACACATCGTTGTCGCCAACGTTCACCATTCGAATGTACACTGTCGACTCTTTGCCTGTCACTAGAGTTCGACCAATCACCAAGCCTCTGGACACTTCAGTAGGCGTAGTCGTCCAAGCTTCCGTGTCAGCTTGCAAATGAGGATACACAACAGACATTGGGACGTTCAGTTCACATCGAGCCGGGACCACAGTGTCGCTCTGCACGATAACCCTACGACACATAAGTTCTGTAGATAACTCTTTCAACGGGATCTTCCTGTCGCCCAAAAAGACACAACGACCAGAGAAGTCCCATCGAGCCTGATTCACCTCTAGCCATGACAATCCCAAGATGACCTCAGTCACTTGGTCCGTAACCAGACAAGGCAGGGCATACGATTGTTTACCAATACCAAGTCTCAAAGTAGCTTCACCGTCGACACGAATTTCGCTACCGTTCGCAGCCAGTAACCGCTGACTGGACGACGTCACTTTACCAGGAGACACAAACGACCGAGGAACCAGGGACAATTCACTACCAGAGTCAAGGAGACAGTTTCGACGTGTCCCCTCCAGGCGGGCAACAACGTAAGCCATTCGGCTACCGCAAACCAGTCGGTTCTGCGACGGTTCCTTCGCAGACTCGCTCTTCACGGGCTCCGGGCCTTTCGTGTCATCTCTTCGCTCAGGCGCAGGCTGAGGACAATCTCGGATCACATGCCCTTTTCGTCGACACCGGAAACATTCGATCTCCGAGTTTCGCCAGCGGTCCGGCTGAACGTCGCGACGTTGAAACGCCGGCCGGTCGCCTCGCCACGGCCCATCCGGTGCCCTTCCCGGATTATTCCACCTTTCGTACGGTTTTCCTGTCGGTACTCCAGAATCCTGTCTCATGTTCATCCGACCCAGTTCTCTTGTCAGATTTTCTAACTTCCTCTCGAGATCCTCCACGCGACGACTCTGCTGTTCACTCGTCGCTGGGGCCTCTTTCATCGTCTTCACCCTGCCATGTCTCCGGTCGACCTCCACTCCAGACGTGGACGGACGACCGTACGCTTCTAACCGGACTGCGTGTTTGTAAGCCGACTCTAGGTTAACGGGTTCTCGTTCCCTCACCTTCTGAGCCAACTCCTGGTTCAACAACGCATCCATAAACGCGTCGCAAGCGACCGTCTCGACAACTTCATTCGTTGGACCTGGGTAGGCTAAGACCATCAAGCGTCTTACCTCCTGCACCACAGCACTCAACGACTCGCCTGGGCCCTGTCGGTAAGCCCGAAGCTTTACCCGATACAGACTCGTCTGTTCATCCGATCCGTACCTGGCCTTTAGTTTGTCAACGAGGTCCTGCCACGTGACATCCTTCTGGGCACCCATGTCCCATAACAACTGCGATGCGGGTCCTGTCAACGCGCACATCAACTGGTCGGCTCTTTCCTGAGCACTCCAGTTATTACACCGTGCACACACTTCGAACTTAGCCAAGAACGCGGCAATAGCTGTCTTGCCATCGTATTTCTCAAGCTTAATTCGAATGCCTCGGTCCACTGGACCTTGTTCCTTCCTTGGAACACTCGGCCGTAAGCAACTCTTCGTACCGGTACGACTTCGTCGGGGCGAATTGTTATCATCGGCCGTTCCCTCGTCATCTACCGTACTCGAAACTCGATGTCCGCCCCGCTTGCCTGTCCCAAGCGACACCGATTTCTTCTTCATCCGAACCATAGGTCTCACTGGGGAACTGTCTTCTTCGCTCGAGGATACTCTTTCAGGCCTCTTGGCTAGCCTTACAGACCGGCGCGGTTTCTGTTTCACTTCACCATCGTTGCTCCGTGCATCGTCATCGAATCTTAACGTACGCGGTCGTTCACCCGCTTTGTAAGCTTGCCGGCTTACCTTTTCTCGGTCAGGTGTCATCTTCCGATAATTAACATCAGCCTCGGTAGATGCATCGTCTGACGACATTATCCGTGCCCTGGCTTTTGCCGGTTTCTGGGACACACACGGTAAATCTCGATACTCCGATTTATCAGCAGGCCATACGTCAATAGGAACCGTAGACTCACGAACTCGTTCAGGTCTTCTCGTAACCTCTTGTTCACGGTAACTTTCGGTCAAGCGCCTGACCTCCGGCGGTCCTTGCACACGAGACCATACTTCCATCGGCACCGTCTCTCTACGGGCCTCTCGATGCTCGGGGTAACTCTCTGTTCTCGACAGCTGCACTCGCATCGATTCATTGTCTCGAGCCACTGGCTCTGGCCGTTCCTCAAACTTCCTCATTATCCACGCCATACCTTGTCGTAAGGCTAGCAGCTCCGCTTTCACATCAATCTCTTCCGCGTCCCTCCGTCGAGACCGAAATTCACCACCCGCTTCACCCACAGCTGAAGCACGTTCGCTTGCCTCCGAGCGCTGTACTCGAGGACTACGACTCGCTCTCGGATCACGAACCAAATTCCCACCAGACACAACGGGCAACGGTAACTGTATTGTTTCACGTACGTAACCAGAAGTAACTGTGTTTTGTGGTAACCTCGGTCGACTTCCGTCGCCGATTTCAGGAACAGATCGTAGCCAGTTCTCAACTCCAGACGTTGCAGAACGTGGACCTCCTACAACAGATTCAGGCGAACCAACTCTATCAAGCGTTATTAAATCACCAGTCGAGACTCGAGGCCGAACCTTTGGACGAGCACCAAAATAGTCAACAGGAGGTCGACGGTCAAGCTGCCCGAAATCACCATACGCATCTCGCTCGGCTTCCGAATCGCCTTCGATCCGACCAGACTCACCCGCCGGTACCCTCTCAGAAGTGTTTGCACAGACCCCACTTCTGGTACCACTTTGTGGCGGCACGCCCCGTTCGTCACGGCCTCTCAAATCGTACTTAGGCCAATCCAACATTTCGGTTACGACCGGGGAAGATTGTCTTAGCAAGGAGGCCCGGAACTGGGAGTATATTTCCGTCGCGTCGGAATCCACATCTGCCCCGTCCGCGGTCACCGGGGAGGTAACGACCTGAGCGCCAGGATGGCCAATGCTCAAAACAGGGTCCACTTTTCCCCGGGCAGCCGATCCGCGCTTGGAACTCCCTTTCACCGCAACCGCCTTTGCCTTCTTCCCCACACGGTCTTCTCTCTTCCGTACCATGTAACAACGAACGGTCGAGGCGCCTTCACTCCCGAGAGGCATGACCTGAGTTTGGCATCCAGTCGGCCAGAGGCCACGGAACCAGTTCCATTCTAGGGGATTTAACCCTATACGAAGTAACGACACAGGCATTGTCTCGTATGCCAACACGACCAATAGGTCTTTTTTTTCTGGTACCAGGCCTTTAGGGAGACCACCCTTGTATCGCTCGGAGGCGATTAACTTGTACAACGGCCGAACACGCCGAGATCAAAATAGCCGGAATACGCGGCGGTTGCCAAGCGCACGCGATTCTCTATCACTGAGCTTCCTGCACGCTATCCGGAGGAAATGCGTACGGTCGACTCTTTACTTCACGTAAACCGCCGCAACAGGCGTCAACGGTAACTGACTTTCGAATCGCTTCAGGCTCGTGGTCACTGTCAACAGACCAGCATCGCTCCCGTATTGGGGGCTTAAAAATTAGCTAAGGGATACACAACTTCCTTAACTAAATTAACTTAGGGTAACGAACCGGTAACTGATGCAATTAAAGGGAGCTGTCTAGACCAGCTGAGTTCTCCTAGACAATGCGTGCGCGATTTCCCTTGGTCGCGGAAATGCGCTTCTCGGTGAAGACAAGCTTTCACCGTTTGCTACACACACGATGTTCACCAACAGACGTTACAGAGATATTACACTGGGTGTGCTGAGCAGATCAACACCCCGATCGTACAAGTCGGACTACAACTGACAGAGATACACGTTCTCGACCGTTACGCTTCCGGTCTTTCACTGTTCGGGGGAAACGCCGGTGGCAACCGTAAGACGCTTCCGACACGAACTCGAATCACTGGCACAGGTCACTGGCTCTCGACGTAACTAGAGAGCGCTTGATTTACTGAGCAATATGACACCAACTTTTCGTTATTCGCACAACAACTCACAAAGTTACACTCACCCGACCAGTCGTGGCCGGTATCTACCTTGGACTTCAACCAACGCTGATCAACGGCGGCTGATATAGCCAAGCGATCGTATCAACAGGCTCTACTACTAGCCGATTCAAAGACCAGAGGTGAAAGGAAAGATATTCGGTAGTCAAAGAATATCGCAATACACTCGCAGACCTAGGGCACTGCGCGTTGCCCACACAGACCTGTCGGCGGCGGTCGTTCGCTTGGCCGCGGCGCCGCGTAACCGAACTCTACGGGAAAAGACCGGGGGAAACTCTTCGCGAGCTCCTACCGTCGAAACCCTTCCAGATATCGCTTAACTCTCTTCCGACTAACTTGTCCCACTCAACGAGACGCACAATCTGACACCAAGATTGTAAGGATCAGGTAACAATTGACAAAGTTTCTCGGAGACCGGGTCGTTCGCTGTCGGCCTTCGCGGCGTCAGGCGAAAGATCAAGAAATCGGCTAAGTCCACTTCACGCGCGAGGCGCTTCTCACTAGACTGTAGCGTCGAAACCGTAACAGATACTGACACACTCTCAACAGGAAAAGTCTTCTACTCGTCAAGATGCACGAGATTGTCGCTTAGTTCGAAGCGATCCGATCACAGGATACAGAGTTATTCACGTTGACACTTTTATTGGCGGCCGATCTCTTCGGCAACACGCGAAAGACCGAGAAATCGCCGTCGGCTAAGTCCACTCACGCGCGAGGCGTTTCTTCCAGACTATACCGTTGGAACCGTAACAGATACAGGCAAACTCTCAACAGGAAAAGTCTTCTACTCGTTCGGGTGAACAAGATTGTCGCTTAGTTCAAAACGATTGGATCACAGCTGACGGAGTTGTCCGTAGAGCGAAAGCCCGTTGCGCGGCGATCGCTGACAGAACCGTACTATTACGTGTAAACCCGCTAACGCTTAATTTAAGCTGGTAGCGCACTGTACCACCTTCTACCACTTCACCAGGAACTCTCAGTAACTAACTCTCGGTATATTCACGACCACGCGGACCAGACGGAGGGTTTTGCTCCCGGCCTCGAGTGAATCGGACCACAGGTGACAAAGTTATCCGGCAAACGATGATCCCACGACGTTCGCAGAGGTCACCAAACGCCGCCGTGTGCAGTTATAAGATGTACCACAGCTACAGATAGCAGGAAACAAGGATCCAGAATTATCGAGGCCTTACCGCTTATCGACGGTTGCGCGCTCGCCTTGGCCGGCCGTGCAGATTAACCGACGCGGGCCGCCAAGAGGAACGATTTTAGTTCTGTGTCACACGTACAGGGCAATTCGCTGCAAGCACTCAGCGGGTCTGATTTTCAACACGGCACCAAATGCCAGGAGACAGTTGCAAGTAAGACGGGATGAGCCACCACCAACTCTCCCTGGTGCGTCGAAGCGGGGCGATGCCCAGTCGGCCGCCGTTCGATCGTCACCACAGGTAACGTATAACCTTCGCGTGTGCGAATTCGATCCGGATACACTATTTCTCGTCAAATTCACCAGAAAGCGTTTGGACACCAACAAACCAACGTAGCAATGTCAATTCAACGTGCCGGGACTGCGTGGAGAGCAATGAAACGAACAGAGTTAATATTCATTGCCCATAGAGTGATCGCCACCACTCTACACTAGTAGCAGAACATCGTGTGGCAGGCTTTATTCCACCGGAATATCGCTGTCTGCACTCTATGCTTTGGCTTGAAATAAATGATCGGTCTTCCGTATAGAAAAACCGTTATTAATTCGCCAAAAATCCATTTATTGTCGGATCGTCACCAGGTTTCTTTCTGTCGCTTCCCAAACGACTTCTCCGTAACTTACGCCCTAAATTAAAATTATCAGGCCAGCCTAAAATTAGTTACGGAATTAAAACTAAATTAGGGACATTACGCCTTACCTATTAATGACTCTAACTACACGGTTGGGCTGCTTTAGGAGCTTCACCGTGGCTCCTGCCTTGTATCCAGCTTCAGTTTGACAAGGCAGCCGTTCGGAGTTTATCGTCTTGTGGCTGAAACGCCACACTCTCCTCCTCTCCGGCTGATGCGGAGCATCGGGGTCAACTAACCTACGATCTCTTCACGAGATATTTACCCTCCCGTCCCCGGAACTTATCTACCTAGATTTAAGCCCCTCGGAGGAAAACACTAACACGCTGTCCTCCGATCAAGACAACAGTCACATACAAGTACATAACATCATCCAAAGTTTCACAATGTTATGCAATGTAATTCGATGTAGGCGTTGTTCTCAGCGTGTGTACTCGCTGTTTCTCGCCCATCGTATCCGCAAATTCGCTTTTCTCGTCACCACAGTCATCTCTCGAGCTCCAGTCAACTCGTTCTCGTTACCACGACTTCACCTGTAACACGAAACACAAAACAATCTCACGCAGGGCCCTACTTAAGGAGTTTGTCCAACACCCAAAAGTCGAGTTCCCTTAGATTGCTTATACCAGCTCCACCAAGGAGTCCACTCTTAACGGTACTACAGTGCTCACTCACCGGTAGGTTCTGCGCTACCAAACGTCTGGCTCGCCCAAATCTATGTGATCAAGGCGTTGTCGAGGCGCCGAGATCAGAAGTGGGGCCATGTTTACCAACGTTCCACTACCACCAACTTCTACGCGACCAAGGCGCTGCGAGCCGCCAGAGTCAGAAGTGGGGTATCCTTTCACTCACGTCGTTTCAACGACTCTTTCCTCGCGGTAGGGTCTGCACTACCAAATTCACACGACCACCAAATCTATCGACCGAGGTGCTGCGAGCCACCAGAGTCAGAAGTGGGGTTATTACGTTCACACTCATTCACCGTCAAGTCCACCTCGTTCCCCACACCTCTACGCGGTCAAAGCGTTGACGAGACGCCGAGACCAGAAGTGGAGTACTCCGTTTTCACCGTCAATTCCTTTTACGTTCCCCTCACATCTATGCGATCAGAGCGTTGACGAGGCGCCGAGATCAGACATGGGGTACTCCATTGCCCGTCAATTCCTCTCTTCGTTTCTCTCGCCAACTAGCGATCAAGGCGCTGGGAGCCGCCAGGATCAGAAGCGGGGTTATCATCACCGTACGAACCGCTGCACTTTCTCCCTCAAATCTATGGATCAGGACGTTGTCGAGGCGTCGAGACCAGAAGTGGGGTTTCCGTTAACTTCAAAAGAAACGTACAGTCGTACTCGCGTAGGACCTAACACGAATACATAGGCCAACCAAGAAAAACAGGATCGAACCTACAACAGTTAGCAGTGAGTCCACGGTTCGTTACCAGTAATTCGAACGTAAATTGCCCCTTGAAACGCTAAGCAGTGTCGCGTTTCATATACGATTGGGTCATCAAAAGGAACATAACTATCGTCGACCCGACGATTTCAGTAATCTTCGCATTACGCGAACCAACGATCTGTGTCCACTGTATCTTTCCGTGCCGTTCATCGACGCTACGCGCCGGCTTCAGGATCAGAGATTATCACTCGCAACAGAAACACTTCAACCCACGTCTGATTAGAGTGCAAGGAACCGTAAAGACAGTTGTAGAGCGCTCACCAAAAACTCCAGGTACCCGGACGATTACTCCAATCCGTTACCTCCCGAGAATCCGCTACCAAGCCTGACATCCAACGCAGATGACGGCATTTACGGCGCAAGACCTCGCCACAGGAAAGCTTGACTTAAGACCCCGCCCGACGTTACCTACGTCCGTCGGCTAGGCAGGTGCAAGACGATCCCAACTACCACTGGACATTCTCCCCAAGCACTACCTGGCATTTACGGTGCGAGAATTCCACGCCACTCTACTGGTATCTAGCCTCGCCTCCTAGACTACCAACCTTAGGAGCCCCTCTGTCTCGAGACCTAGGCTCCACCCAACCCGTAGGCCGGGGGACCTTAAGAAGAGAAAAGTCGCCACACTATCTCTTCACCTGGGATGTCCGTCCATCCCATCACCTACCATTAAAAGAAAAAGGTGATCAAAACGTAAAGTGACTCGGACTTAGAGTCTTCAGGCAAACCGCACTGAAAGTCCCACCGTGATCAACGGTCAGCAGATTCGAAAGAACTCAACGAAACTTCACCAGTCTCAGGAAACCATCGCCATTACGCGAAGATAAGAAACGCCGAGAGCGCATCTCTCATCTTCTGTGTACCACTGAAATGACAGGCGTATATCTGAAAAGATGTTATCAAAAGGAAACCAAGTACGCTGTCCACCGACAGATTCATAAACCACCGCAATTAAGCGGTGTAGAGACCCAGTTCGCGTCTCTCGTACCACCTGGCCCACACTTGTTGCCAGAACGAAAAAGGATATCATCAAAAAGTAACCGAGGCACTCACATTTCTCCAACTCACCGCAATTAAGCGGCTTGCTCACCAAAAGCCAACGGCTTCACCGTACGCTTACCCTGCGAGGATAACGCGTACTACGCCGACGGGGACTTTCGGCGCTGTCCAGTTCCGGAGCGGATGGGGCCGCTATCTCCTCTACAGTCTCGTCGTCGGTGTGGCCACCTTGAGACGAACTGTCTAGACCATCCTCATTAATCACAGTCTCTGTGTCTACGCCAGGCAACCAGCTCTTAGGAGGGTTCCCGTAGAACACTTTTAGTTTGTCCACATGCACAACTAGTGCGTTTGCTCGAGCGCTTCGTTGAATTCGATACAAGACAGGGCTGATTACCTGTACTACGAGGAACGGTCCCGTGTAAACCTTATTCCATTTGACCTTACTACCGCCTCGCCGTTGCGGATAGTAATAGTACACCCACGTACCCTGAGGAAACTTGACCGGTTTCACTCGCAAGTCGTACGCCTTCTTCCGGCGCTCGGCGACTCGTCCCAGCTGAGTCCGTACCAACGAATACGCAAATTCCATCTTTTCCCTCTGCTTCGCGGCATAATCTTCGACGTCAGGGTAGGACGGACGATCGAGATCAGCAAATTGGGCAAGAATCAAATCCAACGGCGAATGGTTTTCACGACCAAGAAACAGGAAATTAGGAGTCCGCTGCGTGGCCTCATGCTCAGTAGATCGATACGCCGCCATCACATACGGAAGATGGACGTCCCAATCCTTCTGACATTCGGACACAACTTTACCAAGCAACGAGTTCAGAGTCCGGTGGAAACGCTCGATCATACCGTTACCAGACGGATGATACGGTGTCGTACGCACCTTGTCAATCTCCATCCGTTTACATAACTCCTGAAACAACTCTGATTCGAAACAGGGACCTTGGTCTGTCAAAATCTGTCGCGGCATTCCGAAACGGGAGAACACGTGGTTCATCAAGGTTTCAGCGATTGTCGCAGCATCTTGATTTATAATAGGCAGAGCTTCCGCCCACCTAGAGAAATAATCGATCGCGGTCAAAATGTACTTATTCCGGTTATTCGAGACGGGATGAGGACCGGTGATGTCGATCCCCAACCGCTCCATAGGTTCACCAGTCACGGGACACTGTAAACAACCTTGCCTCGGCGGCTTCTCACGCCGATACCGGGCACACACATCACATCGTTCGCCCCAACGTCGCACATCATCTTTCCACGCCGGCCAGTACGCTCTTCGGCGTAACTTTTCTAGACTCTTACGTATTCCGAAATGTCCACCACCAAAGCTACCGTGCGTTAGCTTAAACATTTCATGCCGGAGCACGACGGGCACAACCAACTGGTGTCTTTCTGTCTGACCAGTAGTCCCTCGGATCCACTGCCTGAAAAGAACGCCTTGACGAACTTCCAGTAAATCCCACTGACTCAACACTGTCTTCGCTTCCCCACTCAACGACATCCGCTCTTGCTCGGTCGGCCGATGGCCTGCTTCCTTCCACGCCAAAACGGGACCAATGTGTCGATCGGCTAACTGTGCCTTGCGTAACGACTCCGTCGTCCAATCGGTAATCGGACACACGTCTTCACCAGGTGCGGCCGCAACAGGCCTTGCCTCGGCGACGGGACAGATCCACGCTGCGCTCTCTTCCGCAGCTTCTTCAGTCTCAGGCCCTGCTCCCATTGGACCTCTGGACATCGCGTCCGCATTACCGTGTTTTGTACCAGCACGATGAACGATCTCAAAGTCAAATTCCTCTATCGTTTCGAGCCAACGAGCCTGTTGCCCAATGGGTTCCGGAGTCTTCCGTAGCCATTGCAACGCGGAGTGGTCTGTTCGGAGACAGAATCTCTTACCTAAGAGATACTGGCGGAACTCCTTAAGAAAGTAGATCACAGCCAATAACTCCCTACGTGTCACATTGTAGTTACGCTCAGCCGTAGACAGTAACCGACTAGCATAACAGATCACTCGCTCTTCACCATCTTGTACTTGAGACAAGACCGCGCCTATCGCGTAGGCAGAAGCATCAGTGTCCAAGACATACTGACCTTCATCCTCAGGTAACGCTAGAATTGGAGACGACACCAATCTCCGCTTCAACTCTACAAACGCGGTCTGGCACTCTTCAGACCATCGGAACGGGACATTCTTACGAGTCAACACGTGCAGAGGCTGCGCTACTACCGCAAAGTCATGAATGAATCGACGATAATAGGAGCACAAACCGATGAAGGATCGTACTTCACGCAGGTTCTTCGGAACAGTCCAGTCCTCGACTGCCCGGATTTTACTCGGGTCTGTCGCGACACCTTCCTCGCTGAGGATATGACCAAGGAACAGTACCTCTTGCTGCATCAAGTGGCACTTAGACGGTTTCAGTTTAAGATTGTATTCCTGCAACCTCTTAAACACCATCTCTAAACGTTTCATGTGAGTTTCGATGTCACGGGAAAACACAATGATATCGTCTAGGTAGACCAAACAGATATCGTAATTGAGACCAGTCAACACCAGGTTCATGAGGCGACAAAACGAGGCGGGACTGTTACAAAGACCGAACGGTAGAACCTTGAATTGGAAGCTACCTCTTCGCGTAATAAACCCTGTCTTATGCTTATCTCGCGGGTGCAAGGCCATCTGGTGATAACCTGCCCTGAGATCGAACGTGCTGTACCAACGGGCACCACCGAGAGTATCAAGACTCTCACGGATCAACGGCAACGGGTGCGCGTCTTTCCGGGTCTTCAAATTCAACTGGCGGTAGTCGATGCAAAAGCGCATGCTCCCGTCCTTTTTCTTCACCATCACGACATTCGACGCCCACTCCGACATGGAGGGCTCGATAATTCCTTGGGTCAACATGTCTTCTACCTGCCGATCAATTTCAGGTATCATCGCAAGGGGCTGACGTCTCAGTGTCTGACGAACAGGCCTTTCTTGCTGTGTATCTATCTCGTGCTGGATAACAGCCGTGTAACCAAGATCCTTTTCGCCTAGCGAAAACGTATTCCGATACCTCAGGATGAGCTCACGCAACCTAGCTCTTTCCTCTACCGTAACCGTGTCAGGAACCTCTTCCCATAGTCGCTTCAAGACTGTCTCGGCCTCCGGGTCGACCGACTGACTAGCCGTCATACACACTCTTGCCGGCGGTCGCCCGTTGTGGCGCGACGCTTCCAGAGACGAGCTGGCGCTACCAAGTAACTCCACTCGCTCCAACCGACACTCGGTTCCGCTACCAACCAACACATCGTTGTCGCCAACGTTCACCATTCGAATGTACACTGTCGACTCTTTGCCTGTCACTAGAGTTCGACCAATCACCAAGCCTCTGGACACTTCAGTAGGCGTAGTCGTCCAAGCTTCCGTGTCAGCTTGCAAATGAGGATACACAACAGACATTGGGACGTTCAGTTCACATCGAGCCGGGACCACAGTGTCGCTCTGCACGATAACCCTACGACACATAAGTTCTGTAGATAACTCTTTCAACGGGATCTTCCTGTCGCCCAAAAAGACACAACGACCAGAGAAGTCCCATCGAGCCTGATTCACCTCTAGCCATGACAATCCCAAGATGACCTCAGTCACTTGGTCCGTAACCAGACAAGGCAGGGCATACGATTGTTTACCAATACCAAGTCTCAAAGTAGCTTCACCGTCGACACGAATTTCGCTACCGTTCGCAGCCAGTAACCGCTGACTGGACGACGTCACTTTACCAGGAGACACAAACGACCGAGGAACCAGGGACAATTCACTACCAGAGTCAAGGAGACAGTTTCGACGTGTCCCCTCCAGGCGGGCAACAACGTAAGCCATTCGGCTACCGCAAACCAGTCGGTTCTGCGACGGTTCCTTCGCAGACTCGCTCTTCACGGGCTCCGGGCCTTTCGTGTCATCTCTTCGCTCAGGCGCAGGCTGAGGACAATCTCGGATCACATGCCCTTTTCGTCGACACCGGAAACATTCGATCTCCGAGTTTCGCCAGCGGTCCGGCTGAACGTCGCGACGTTGAAACGCCGGCCGGTCGCCTCGCCACGGCCCATCCGGTGCCCTTCCCGGATTATTCCACCTTTCGTACGGTTTTCCTGTCGGTACTCCAGAATCCTGTCTCATGTTCATCCGACCCAGTTCTCTTGTCAGATTTTCTAACTTCCTCTCGAGATCCTCCACGCGACGACTCTGCTGTTCACTCGTCGCTGGGGCCTCTTTCATCGTCTTCACCCTGCCATGTCTCCGGTCGACCTCCACTCCAGACGTGGACGGACGACCGTACGCTTCTAACCGGACTGCGTGTTTGTAAGCCGACTCTAGGTTAACGGGTTCTCGTTCCCTCACCTTCTGAGCCAACTCCTGGTTCAACAACGCATCCATAAACGCGTCGCAAGCGACCGTCTCGACAACTTCATTCGTTGGACCTGGGTAGGCTAAGACCATCAAGCGTCTTACCTCCTGCACCACAGCACTCAACGACTCGCCTGGGCCCTGTCGGTAAGCCCGAAGCTTTACCCGATACAGACTCGTCTGTTCATCCGATCCGTACCTGGCCTTTAGTTTGTCAACGAGGTCCTGCCACGTGACATCCTTCTGGGCACCCATGTCCCATAACAACTGCGATGCGGGTCCTGTCAACGCGCACATCAACTGGTCGGCTCTTTCCTGAGCACTCCAGTTATTACACCGTGCACACACTTCGAACTTAGCCAAGAACGCGGCAATAGCTGTCTTGCCATCGTATTTCTCAAGCTTAATTCGAATGCCTCGGTCCACTGGACCTTGTTCCTTCCTTGGAACACTCGGCCGTAAGCAACTCTTCGTACCGGTACGACTTCGTCGGGGCGAATTGTTATCATCGGCCGTTCCCTCGTCATCTACCGTACTCGAAACTCGATGTCCGCCCCGCTTGCCTGTCCCAAGCGACACCGATTTCTTCTTCATCCGAACCATAGGTCTCACTGGGGAACTGTCTTCTTCGCTCGAGGATACTCTTTCAGGCCTCTTGGCTAGCCTTACAGACCGGCGCGGTTTCTGTTTCACTTCACCATCGTTGCTCCGTGCATCGTCATCGAATCTTAACGTACGCGGTCGTTCACCCGCTTTGTAAGCTTGCCGGCTTACCTTTTCTCGGTCAGGTGTCATCTTCCGATAATTAACATCAGCCTCGGTAGATGCATCGTCTGACGACATTATCCGTGCCCTGGCTTTTGCCGGTTTCTGGGACACACACGGTAAATCTCGATACTCCGATTTATCAGCAGGCCATACGTCAATAGGAACCGTAGACTCACGAACTCGTTCAGGTCTTCTCGTAACCTCTTGTTCACGGTAACTTTCGGTCAAGCGCCTGACCTCCGGCGGTCCTTGCACACGAGACCATACTTCCATCGGCACCGTCTCTCTACGGGCCTCTCGATGCTCGGGGTAACTCTCTGTTCTCGACAGCTGCACTCGCATCGATTCATTGTCTCGAGCCACTGGCTCTGGCCGTTCCTCAAACTTCCTCATTATCCACGCCATACCTTGTCGTAAGGCTAGCAGCTCCGCTTTCACATCAATCTCTTCCGCGTCCCTCCGTCGAGACCGAAATTCACCACCCGCTTCACCCACAGCTGAAGCACGTTCGCTTGCCTCCGAGCGCTGTACTCGAGGACTACGACTCGCTCTCGGATCACGAACCAAATTCCCACCAGACACAACGGGCAACGGTAACTGTATTGTTTCACGTACGTAACCAGAAGTAACTGTGTTTTGTGGTAACCTCGGTCGACTTCCGTCGCCGATTTCAGGAACAGATCGTAGCCAGTTCTCAACTCCAGACGTTGCAGAACGTGGACCTCCTACAACAGATTCAGGCGAACCAACTCTATCAAGCGTTATTAAATCACCAGTCGAGACTCGAGGCCGAACCTTTGGACGAGCACCAAAATAGTCAACAGGAGGTCGACGGTCAAGCTGCCCGAAATCACCATACGCATCTCGCTCGGCTTCCGAATCGCCTTCGATCCGACCAGACTCACCCGCCGGTACCCTCTCAGAAGTGTTTGCACAGACCCCACTTCTGGTACCACTTTGTGGCGGCACGCCCCGTTCGTCACGGCCTCTCAAATCGTACTTAGGCCAATCCAACATTTCGGTTACGACCGGGGAAGATTGTCTTAGCAAGGAGGCCCGGAACTGGGAGTATATTTCCGTCGCGTCGGAATCCACATCTGCCCCGTCCGCGGTCACCGGGGAGGTAACGACCTGAGCGCCAGGATGGCCAATGCTCAAAACAGGGTCCACTTTTCCCCGGGCAGCCGATCCGCGCTTGGAACTCCCTTTCACCGCAACCGCCTTTGCCTTCTTCCCCACACGGTCTTCTCTCTTCCGTACCATGTAACAACGAACGGTCGAGGCGCCTTCACTCCCGAGAGGCATGACCTGAGTTTGGCATCCAGTCGGCCAGAGGCCACGGAACCAGTTCCATTCTAGGGGATTTAACCCTATACGAAGTAACGACACAGGCATTGTCTCGTATGCCAACACGACCAATAGGTCTTTTTTTTCTGGTACCAGGCCTTTAGGGAGACCACCCTTGTATCGCTCGGAGGCGATTAACTTGTACAACGGCCGAACACGCCGAGATCAAAATAGCCGGAATACGCGGCGGTTGCCAAGCGCACGCGATTCTCTATCACTGAGCTTCCTGCACGCTATCCGGAGGAAATGCGTACGGTCGACTCTTTACTTCACGTAAACCGCCGCAACAGGCGTCAACGGTAACTGACTTTCGAATCGCTTCAGGCTCGTGGTCACTGTCAACAGACCAGCATCGCTCCCGTATTGGGGGCTTAAAAATTAGCTAAGGGATACACAACTTCCTTAACTAAATTAACTTAGGGTAACGAACCGGTAACTGATGCAATTAAAGGGAGCTGTCTAGACCAGCTGAGTTCTCCTAGACAATGCGTGCGCGATTTCCCTTGGTCGCGGAAATGCGCTTCTCGGTGAAGACAAGCTTTCACCGTTTGCTACACACACGATGTTCACCAACAGACGTTACAGAGATATTACACTGGGTGTGCTGAGCAGATCAACACCCCGATCGTACAAGTCGGACTACAACTGACAGAGATACACGTTCTCGACCGTTACGCTTCCGGTCTTTCACTGTTCGGGGGAAACGCCGGTGGCAACCGTAAGACGCTTCCGACACGAACTCGAATCACTGGCACAGGTCACTGGCTCTCGACGTAACTAGAGAGCGCTTGATTTACTGAGCAATATGACACCAACTTTTCGTTATTCGCACAACAACTCACAAAGTTACACTCACCCGACCAGTCGTGGCCGGTATCTACCTTGGACTTCAACCAACGCTGATCAACGGCGGCTGATATAGCCAAGCGATCGTATCAACAGGCTCTACTACTAGCCGATTCAAAGACCAGAGGTGAAAGGAAAGATATTCGGTAGTCAAAGAATATCGCAATACACTCGCAGACCTAGGGCACTGCGCGTTGCCCACACAGACCTGTCGGCGGCGGTCGTTCGCTTGGCCGCGGCGCCGCGTAACCGAACTCTACGGGAAAAGACCGGGGGAAACTCTTCGCGAGCTCCTACCGTCGAAACCCTTCCAGATATCGCTTAACTCTCTTCCGACTAACTTGTCCCACTCAACGAGACGCACAATCTGACACCAAGATTGTAAGGATCAGGTAACAATTGACAAAGTTTCTCGGAGACCGGGTCGTTCGCTGTCGGCCTTCGCGGCGTCAGGCGAAAGATCAAGAAATCGGCTAAGTCCACTTCACGCGCGAGGCGCTTCTCACTAGACTGTAGCGTCGAAACCGTAACAGATACTGACACACTCTCAACAGGAAAAGTCTTCTACTCGTCAAGATGCACGAGATTGTCGCTTAGTTCGAAGCGATCCGATCACAGGATACAGAGTTATTCACGTTGACACTTTTATTGGCGGCCGATCTCTTCGGCAACACGCGAAAGACCGAGAAATCGCCGTCGGCTAAGTCCACTCACGCGCGAGGCGTTTCTTCCAGACTATACCGTTGGAACCGTAACAGATACAGGCAAACTCTCAACAGGAAAAGTCTTCTACTCGTTCGGGTGAACAAGATTGTCGCTTAGTTCAAAACGATTGGATCACAGCTGACGGAGTTGTCCGTAGAGCGAAAGCCCGTTGCGCGGCGATCGCTGACAGAACCGTACTATTACGTGTAAACCCGCTAACGCTTAATTTAAGCTGGTAGCGCACTGTACCACCTTCTACCACTTCACCAGGAACTCTCAGTAACTAACTCTCGGTATATTCACGACCACGCGGACCAGACGGAGGGTTTTGCTCCCGGCCTCGAGTGAATCGGACCACAGGTGACAAAGTTATCCGGCAAACGATGATCCCACGACGTTCGCAGAGGTCACCAAACGCCGCCGTGTGCAGTTATAAGATGTACCACAGCTACAGATAGCAGGAAACAAGGATCCAGAATTATCGAGGCCTTACCGCTTATCGACGGTTGCGCGCTCGCCTTGGCCGGCCGTGCAGATTAACCGACGCGGGCCGCCAAGAGGAACGATTTTAGTTCTGTGTCACACGTACAGGGCAATTCGCTGCAAGCACTCAGCGGGTCTGATTTTCAACACGGCACCAAATGCCAGGAGACAGTTGCAAGTAAGACGGGATGAGCCACCACCAACTCTCCCTGGTGCGTCGAAGCGGGGCGATGCCCAGTCGGCCGCCGTTCGATCGTCACCACAGGTAACGTATAACCTTCGCGTGTGCGAATTCGATCCGGATACACTATTTCTCGTCAAATTCACCAGAAAGCGTTTGGACACCAACAAACCAACGTAGCAATGTCAATTCAACGTGCCGGGACTGCGTGGAGAGCAATGAAACGAACAGAGTTAATATTCATTGCCCATAGAGTGATCGCCACCACTCTACACTAGTAGCAGAACATCGTGTGGCAGGCTTTATTCCACCGGAATATCGCTGTCTGCACTCTATGCTTTGGCTTGAAATAAATGATCGGTCTTCCGTATAGAAAAACCGTTATTAATTCGCCAAAAATCAATTTATTGTCGGATCGTCACCAGGTTTCTTTCTGTCGCTTCCCAAACGACTTCTCCGTAACTTACGCCCTAAATTAAAATTATCAGGCCAGCCTAAAATTAGTTACGGAATTAAAACTAAATTAGGGACATTACGCCTTACCTATTAATGACTCTAACTACACGGTTGGGCTGCTTTAGGAGCTTCACCGTGGCTCCTGCCTTGTATCCAGCTTCAGTTTGACAAGGCAGCCGTTCGGAGTTTATCGTCTTGTGGCTGAAACGCCACACTCTCCTCCTCTCCGGCTGATGCGGAGCATCGGGGTCAACTAACCTACGATCTCTTCACGAGATATTTACCCTCCCGTCCCCGGAACTTATCTACCTAGATTTAAGCCCCTCGGAGGAAAACACTAACACGCTGTCCTCCGATCAAGACAACAGTCACATACAAGTACATAACATCATCCAAAGTTTCACAATGTTATGCAATGTAATTCGATGTAGGCGTTGTTCTCAGCGTGTGTACTCGCTGTTTCTCGCCCATCGTATCCGCAAATTCGCTTTTCTCGTCACCACAGTCATCTCTCGAGCTCCAGTCAACTCGTTCTCGTTACCACGACTTCACCTGTAACACGAAACACAAAACAATCTCACGCAGGGCCCTACTTAAGGAGTTTGTCCAACACCCAAAAGTCGAGTTCCCTTAGATTGCTTATACCAGCTCCACCAAGGAGTCCACTCTTAACGGTACTACAGTGCTCACTCACCGGTAGGTTCTGCGCTACCAAACGTCTGGCTCGCCCAAATCTATGTGATCAAGGCGTTGTCGAGGCGCCGAGATCAGAAGTGGGGCCATGTTTACCAACGTTCCACTACCACCAACTTCTACGCGACCAAGGCGCTGCGAGCCGCCAGAGTCAGAAGTGGGGTATCCTTTCACTCACGTCGTTTCAACGACTCTTTCCTCGCGGTAGGGTCTGCACTACCAAATTCACACGACCACCAAATCTATCGACCGAGGTGCTGCGAGCCACCAGAGTCAGAAGTGGGGTTATTACGTTCACACTCATTCACCGTCAAGTCCACCTCGTTCCCCACACCTCTACGCGGTCAAAGCGTTGACGAGACGCCGAGACCAGAAGTGGAGTACTCCGTTTTCACCGTCAATTCCTTTTACGTTCCCCTCACATCTATGCGATCAGAGCGTTGACGAGGCGCCGAGATCAGACATGGGGTACTCCATTGCCCGTCAATTCCTCTCTTCGTTTCTCTCGCCAACTAGCGATCAAGGCGCTGGGAGCCGCCAGGATCAGAAGCGGGGTTATCATCACCGTACGAACCGCTGCACTTTCTCCCTCAAATCTATGGATCAGGACGTTGTCGAGGCGTCGAGACCAGAAGTGGGGTTTCCGTTAACTTCAAAAGAAACGTACAGTCGTACTCGCGTAGGACCTAACACGAATACATAGGCCAACCAAGAAAAACAGGATCGAACCTACAACAGTTAGCAGTGAGTCCACGGTTCGTTACCAGTAATTCGAACGTAAATTGCCCCTTGAAACGCTAAGCAGTGTCGCGTTTCATATACGATTGGGTCATCAAAAGGAACATAACTATCGTCGACCCGACGATTTCAGTAATCTTCGCATTACGCGAACCAACGATCTGTGTCCACTGTATCTTTCCGTGCCGTTCATCGACGCTACGCGCCGGCTTCAGGATCAGAGATTATCACTCGCAACAGAAACACTTCAACCCACGTCTGATTAGAGTGCAAGGAACCGTAAAGACAGTTGTAGAGCGCTCACCAAAAACTCCAGGTACCCGGACGATTACTCCAATCCGTTACCTCCCGAGAATCCGCTACCAAGCCTGACATCCAACGCAGATGACGGCATTTACGGCGCAAGACCTCGCCACAGGAAAGCTTGACTTAAGACCCCGCCCGACGTTACCTACGTCCGTCAGCTAGGCAGGTGCAAGACGATCCCAACTACCACTGGACATTCTCCCCAAGCACTACCTGGCATTTACGGTGCGAGAATTCCACGCCACTCTACTGGTATCTAGCCTCGCCTCCTAGACTACCAACCTTAGGAGCCCCTCTGTCTCGAGACCTAGGCTCCACCCAACCCGTAGGCCGGGGGACCTTAAGAAGAGAAAAGTCGCCACACTATCTCTTCACCTGGGATGTCCGTCCATCCCATCACCTACCATTAAAAGAAAAAGGTGATCAAAACGTAAAGTGACTCGGACTTAGAGTCTTCAGGCAAACCGCACTGAAAGTCCCACCGTGATCAACGGTCAGCAGATTCGAAAGAACTCAACGAAACTTCACCAGTCTCAGGAAACCATCGCCATTACGCGAAGATAAGAAACGCCGAGAGCGCATCTCTCATCTTCTGTGTACCACTGAAATGACAGGCGTATATCTGAAAAGATGTTATCAAAAGGAAACCAAGTACGCTGTCCACCGACAGATTCATAAACCACCGCAATTAAGCGGTGTAGAGACCCAGTTCGCGTCTCTCGTACCACCTGGCCCACACTTGTTGCCAGAACGAAAAAGGATATCATCAAAAAGTAACCGAGGCACTCACATTTCTCCAACTCACCGCAATTAAGCGGCTTGCTCACCAAAAGCCAACGGCTTCACCGTACGCTTACCCTGCGAGGATAACGCGTACTACGCCGACGGGGACTTTCGGCGCTGTCCAGTTCCGGAGCGGATGGGGCCGCTATCTCCTCTACAGTCTCGTCGTCGGTGTGGCCACCTTGAGACGAACTGTCTAGACCATCCTCATTAATCACAGTCTCTGTGTCTACGCCAGGCAACCAGCTCTTAGGAGGGTTCCCGTAGAACACTTTTAGTTTGTCCACATGCACAACTAGTGCGTTTGCTCGAGCGCTTCGTTGAATTCGATACAAGACAGGGCTGATTACCTGTACTACGAGGAACGGTCCCGTGTAAACCTTATTCCATTTGACCTTACTACCGCCTCGCCGTTGCGGATAGTAATAGTACACCCACGTACCCTGAGGAAACTTGACCGGTTTCACTCGCAAGTCGTACGCCTTCTTCCGGCGCTCGGCGACTCGTCCCAGCTGAGTCCGTACCAACGAATACGCAAATTCCATCTTTTCCCTCTGCTTCGCGGCATAATCTTCGACGTCAGGGTAGGACGGACGATCGAGATCAGCAAATTGGGCAAGAATCAAATCCAACGGCGAATGGTTTTCACGACCAAGAAACAGGAAATTAGGAGTCCGCTGCGTGGCCTCATGCTCAGTAGATCGATACGACGCCATCACATACGGAAGATGGACGTCCCAATCCTTCTGACATTCGGACACAACTTTACCAAGCAACGAGTTCAGAGTCCGGTGGAAACGCTCGATCATACCGTTACCAGACGGATGATACGGTGTCGTACGCACCTTGTCAATCTCCATCCGTTTACATAACTCCTGAAACAACTCTGATTCGAAACAGGGACCTTGGTCTGTCAAAATCTGTCGCGGCATTCCGAAACGGGAGAACACGTGGTTCATCAAGGTTTCAGCGATTGTCGCAGCATCTTGATTTCTAATAGGCAGAGCTTCCGCCCACCTAGAGAAATAATCGATCGCGGTCAAAATGTACTTATTCCGGTTATTCGAGACGGGATGAGGACCGGTGATGTCGATCCCCAACCGCTCCATAGGTTCACCAGTCACGGGACACTGTAAACAACCTTGCCTCGGCGGCTTCTCACGCCGATACCGGGCACACACATCACATCGTTCGCCCCAACGTCGCACATCATCTTTCCACGCCGGCCAGTACGCTCTTCGGCGTAACTTTTCTAGACTCTTACGTATTCCGAAATGTCCACCACCAAAGCTACCGTGCGTTAGCTTAAACATTTCATGCCGGAGCACGACGGGCACAACCAACTGGTGTCTTTCTGTCTGACCAGTAGTCCCTCGGATCCACTGCCTGAAAAGAACGCCTTGACGAACTTCCAGTAAATCCCACTGACTCAACACTGTCTTCGCTTCCCCACTCAACGACATCCGCTCTTGCTCGGTCGGCCGATGGCCTGCTTCCTTCCACGCCAAAACGGGACCAATGTGTCGATCGGCTAACTGTGCCTTGCGTCACGACTCCGTCGTCCAATCGGTAATCGGACACACGTCTTCACCAGGTGCGGCCGCAACAGGCCTTGCCTCGGCGACGGGACAGATCCACGCTGCGCTCTCTTCCGCAGCTTCTTCAGTCTCAGGCCCTGCTCCCATTGGACCTCTGGACATCGCGTCCGCATTACCGTGTTTTGTACCAGCACGATGAACGATCTCAAAGTCAAATTCCTCTATCGTTTCGAGCCAACGAGCCTGTTGCCCAATGGGTTCCGGAGTCTTCCGTAGCCATTGCAACGCGGAGTGGTCTGTTCGGAGACAGAATCTCTTACCTAAGAGATACTGGCGGAACTCCTTAAGAAAGTAGATCACAGCCAATAACTCCCTACGTGTCACATTGTAGTTACGCTCAGCCGTAGACAGTAACCGACTAGCATAACAGATCACTCGCTCTTCACCATCTTGTACTTGAGACAAGACCGCGCCTATCGCGTAGGCAGAAGCATCAGTGTCCAAGACATACTGACCTTCATCCTCAGGTAACGCTAGAATTGGAGACGACACCAATCTCCGCTTCAACTCTACAAACGCGGTCTGGCACTCTTCAGACCATCGGAACGGGACATTCTTACGAGTCAACACGTGCAGAGGCTGCGCTACTACCGCAAAGTCATGAATGAATCGACGATAATAGGAGCACAAACCGATGAAGGATCGTACTTCACGCAGGTTCTTCGGAACAGTCCAGTCCTCGACTGCCCGGATTTTACTCGGGTCTGTCGCGACACCTTCCTCGCTGAGGATATGACCAAGGAACAGTACCTCTTGCTGCATCAAGTGGCACTTAGACGGTTTCAGTTTAAGATTGTATTCCTGCAACCTCTTAAACACCATCTCTAAACGTTTCATGTGAGTTTCGATGTCACGGGAAAACACAATGATATCGTCTAGGTAGACCAAACAGATATCGTAATTGAGACCAGTCAACACCAGGTTCATGAGGCGACAAAACGAGGCGGGACTGTTACAAAGACCGAACGGTAGAACCTTGAATTGGAAGCTACCTCTTCGCGTAATAAACCCTGTCTTATGCTTATCTCGCGGGTGCAAGGCCATCTGGTGATAACCTGCCCTGAGATCGAACGTGCTGTACCAACGGGCACCACCGAGAGTATCAAGACTCTCACGGATCAACGGCAACGGGTGCGCGTCTTTCCGGGTCTTCAAATTCAACTGGCGGTAGTCGATGCAAAAGCGCATGCTCCCGTCCTTTTTCTTCACCATCACGACATTCGACGCCCACTCCGACATGGAGGGCTCGATAATTCCTTGGGTCAACATGTCTTCTACCTGCCGATCAATTTCAGGTATCATCGCAAGGGGCTGACGTCTCAGTGTCTGACGAACAGGCCTTTCTTGCTGTGTATCTATCTCGTGCTGGATAACAGCCGTGTAACCAAGATCCTTTTCGCCTAGCGAAAACGTATTCCGATACCTCAGGATGAGCTCACGCAACCTAGCTCTTTCCTCTACCGTAACCGTGTCAGGAACCTCTTCCCATAGTCGCTTCAAGACTGTCTCGG
The DNA here is from genome assembly GCA_949752735.1 of Lumbricus terrestris. Classification (NCBI taxonomy): domain Eukaryota; kingdom Metazoa; phylum Annelida; class Clitellata; order Crassiclitellata; family Lumbricidae; genus Lumbricus; species Lumbricus terrestris. The sequence goes on along the minus strand of OX457047.1, from coordinate 5,827,085 downwards.
CCTCCGGGTCGACCGACTGACTAGCCGTCATACACACTCTTGCCGGCGGTCGCCCGTTGTGGCGCGACGCTTCCAGAGACGAGCTGGCGCTACCAAGTAACTCCACTCGCTCCAACCGACACTCGGTTCCGCTACCAACCAACACATCGTTGTCGCCAACGTTCACCATTCGAATGTACACTGTCGACTCTTTGCCTGTCACTAGAGTTCGACCAATCACCAAGCCTCTGGACACTTCAGTAGGCGTAGTCGTCCAAGCTTCCGTGTCAGCTTGCAAATGAGGATACACAACAGACATTGGGACGTTCAGTTCACATCGAGCCGGGACCACAGTGTCGCTCTGCACGATAACCCTACGACACATAAGTTCTGTAGATAACTCTTTCAACGGGATCTTCCTGTCGCCCAAAAAGACACAACGACCAGAGAAGTCCCATCGAGCCTGATTCACCTCTAGCCATGACAATCCCAAGATGACCTCAGTCACTTGGTCCGTAACCAGACAAGGCAGGGCATACGATTGTTTACCAATACCAAGTCTCAAAGTAGCTTCACCGTCGACACGAATTTCGCTACCGTTCGCAGCCAGTAACCGCTGACTGGACGACGTCACTTTACCAGGAGACACAAACGACCGAGGAACCAGGGACAATTCACTACCAGAGTCAAGGAGACAGTTTCGACGTGTCCCCTCCAGGCGGGCAACAACGTAAGCCATTCGGCTACCGCAAACCAGTCGGTTCTGCGACGGTTCCTTCGCAGACTCGCTCTTCACGGGCTCCGGGCCTTTCGTGTCATCTCTTCGCTCAGGCGCAGGCTGAGGACAATCTCGGATCACATGCCCTTTTCGTCGACACCGGAAACATTCGATCTCCGAGTTTCGCCAGCGGTCCGGCTGAACGTCGCGACGTTGAAACGCCGGCCGGTCGCCTCGCCACGGCCCATCCGGTGCCCTTCCCGGATTATTCCACCTTTCGTACGGTTTTCCTGTCGGTACTCCAGAATCCTGTCTCATGTTCATCCGACCCAGTTCTCTTGTCAGATTTTCTAACTTCCTCTCGAGATCCTCCACGCGACGACTCTGCTGTTCACTCGTCGCTGGGGCCTCTTTCATCGTCTTCACCCTGCCATGTCTCCGGTCGACCTCCACTCCAGACGTGGACGGACGACCGTACGCTTCTAACCGGACTGCGTGTTTGTAAGCCGACTCTAGGTTAACGGGTTCTCGTTCCCTCACCTTCTGAGCCAACTCCTGGTTCAACAACGCATCCATAAACGCGTCGCAAGCGACCGTCTCGACAACTTCATTCGTTGGACCTGGGTAGGCTAAGACCATCAAGCGTCTTACCTCCTGCACCACAGCACTCAACGACTCGCCTGGGCCCTGTCGGTAAGCCCGAAGCTTTACCCGATACAGACTCGTCTGTTCATCCGATCCGTACCTGGCCTTTAGTTTGTCAACGAGGTCCTGCCACGTGACATCCTTCTGGGCACCCATGTCCCATAACAACTGCGATGCGGGTCCTGTCAACGCGCACATCAACTGGTCGGCTCTTTCCTGAGCACTCCAGTTATTACACCGTGCACACACTTCGAACTTAGCCAAGAACGCGGCAATAGCTGTCTTGCCATCGTATTTCTCAAGCTTAATTCGAATGCCTCGGTCCACTGGACCTTGTTCCTTCCTTGGAACACTCGGCCGTAAGCAACTCTTCGTACCGGTACGACTTCGTCGGGGCGAATTGTTATCATCGGCCGTTCCCTCGTCATCTACCGTACTCGAAACTCGATGTCCGCCCCGCTTGCCTGTCCCAAGCGACACCGATTTCTTCTTCATCCGAACCATAGGTCTCACTGGGGAACTGTCTTCTTCGCTCGAGGATACTCTTTCAGGCCTCTTGGCTAGCCTTACAGACCGGCGCGGTTTCTGTTTCACTTCACCATCGTTGCTCCGTGCATCGTCATCGAATCTTAACGTACGCGGTCGTTCACCCGCTTTGTAAGCTTGCCGGCTTACCTTTTCTCGGTCAGGTGTCATCTTCCGATAATTAACATCAGCCTCGGTAGATGCATCGTCTGACGACATTATCCGTGCCCTGGCTTTTGCCGGTTTCTGGGACACACACGGTAAATCTCGATACTCCGATTTATCAGCAGGCCATACGTCAATAGGAACCGTAGACTCACGAACTCGTTCAGGTCTTCTCGTAACCTCTTGTTCACGGTAACTTTCGGTCAAGCGCCTGACCTCCGGCGGTCCTTGCACACGAGACCATACTTCCATCGGCACCGTCTCTCTACGGGCCTCTCGATGCTCGGGGTAACTCTCTGTTCTCGACAGCTGCACTCGCATCGATTCATTGTCTCGAGCCACTGGCTCTGGCCGTTCCTCAAACTTCCTCATTATCCACGCCATACCTTGTCGTAAGGCTAGCAGCTCCGCTTTCACATCAATCTCTTCCGCGTCCCTCCGTCGAGACCGAAATTCACCACCCGCTTCACCCACAGCTGAAGCACGTTCGCTTGCCTCCGAGCGCTGTACTCGAGGACTACGACTCGCTCTCGGATCACGAACCAAATTCCCACCAGACACAACGGGCAACGGTAACTGTATTGTTTCACGTACGTAACCAGAAGTAACTGTGTTTTGTGGTAACCTCGGTCGACTTCCGTCGCCGATTTCAGGAACAGATCGTAGCCAGTTCTCAACTCCAGACGTTGCAGAACGTGGACCTCCTACAACAGATTCAGGCGAACCAACTCTATCAAGCGTTATTAAATCACCAGTCGAGACTCGAGGCCGAACCTTTGGACGAGCACCAAAATAGTCAACAGGAGGTCGACGGTCAAGCTGCCCGAAATCACCATACGCATCTCGCTCGGCTTCCGAATCGCCTTCGATCCGACCAGACTCACCCGCCGGTACCCTCTCAGAAGTGTTTGCACAGACCCCACTTCTGGTACCACTTTGTGGCGGCACGCCCCGTTCGTCACGGCCTCTCAAATCGTACTTAGGCCAATCCAACATTTCGGTTACGACCGGGGAAGATTGTCTTAGCAAGGAGGCCCGGAACTGGGAGTATATTTCCGTCGCGTCGGAATCCACATCTGCCCCGTCCGCGGTCACCGGGGAGGTAACGACCTGAGCGCCAGGATGGCCAATGCTCAAAACAGGGTCCACTTTTCCCCGGGCAGCCGATCCGCGCTTGGAACTCCCTTTCACCGCAACCGCCTTTGCCTTCTTCCCCACACGGTCTTCTCTCTTCCGTACCATGTAACAACGAACGGTCGAGGCGCCTTCACTCCCGAGAGGCATGACCTGAGTTTGGCATCCAGTCGGCCAGAGGCCACGGAACCAGTTCCATTCTAGGGGATTTAACCCTATACGAAGTAACGACACAGGCATTGTCTCGTATGCCAACACGACCAATAGGTCTTTTTTTTCTGGTACCAGGCCTTTAGGGAGACCACCCTTGTATCGCTCGGAGGCGATTAACTTGTACAACGGCCGAACACGCCGAGATCAAAATAGCCGGAATACGCGGCGGTTGCCAAGCGCACGCGATTCTCTATCACTGAGCTTCCTGCACGCTATCCGGAGGAAATGCGTACGGTCGACTCTTTACTTCACGTAAACCGCCGCAACAGGCGTCAACGGTAACTGACTTTCGAATCGCTTCAGGCTCGTGGTCACTGTCAACAGACCAGCATCGCTCCCGTATTGGGGGCTTAAAAATTAGCTAAGGGATACACAACTTCCTTAACTAAATTAACTTAGGGTAACGAACCGGTAACTGATGCAATTAAAGGGAGCTGTCTAGACCAGCTGAGTTCTCCTAGACAATGCGTGCGCGATTTCCCTTGGTCGCGGAAATGCGCTTCTCGGTGAAGACAAGCTTTCACCGTTTGCTACACACACGATGTTCACCAACAGACGTTACAGAGATATTACACTGGGTGTGCTGAGCAGATCAACACCCCGATCGTACAAGTCGGACTACAACTGACAGAGATACACGTTCTCGACCGTTACGCTTCCGGTCTTTCACTGTTCGGGGGAAACGCCGGTGGCAACCGTAAGACGCTTCCGACACGAACTCGAATCACTGGCACAGGTCACTGGCTCTCGACGTAACTAGAGAGCGCTTGATTTACTGAGCAATATGACACCAACTTTTCGTTATTCGCACAACAACTCACAAAGTTACACTCACCCGACCAGTCGTGGCCGGTATCTACCTTGGACTTCAACCAACGCTGATCAACGGCGGCTGATATAGCCAAGCGATCGTATCAACAGGCTCTACTACTAGCCGATTCAAAGACCAGAGGTGAAAGGAAAGATATTCGGTAGTCAAAGAATATCGCAATACACTCGCAGACCTAGGGCACTGCGCGTTGCCCACACAGACCTGTCGGCGGCGGTCGTTCGCTTGGCCGCGGCGCCGCGTAACCGAACTCTACGGGAAAAGACCGGGGGAAACTCTTCGCGAGCTCCTACCGTCGAAACCCTTCCAGATATCGCTTAACTCTCTTCCGACTAACTTGTCCCACTCAACGAGACGCACAATCTGACACCAAGATTGTAAGGATCAGGTAACAATTGACAAAGTTTCTCGGAGACCGGGTCGTTCGCTGTCGGCCTTCGCGGCGTCAGGCGAAAGATCAAGAAATCGGCTAAGTCCACTTCACGCGCGAGGCGCTTCTCACTAGACTGTAGCGTCGAAACCGTAACAGATACTGACACACTCTCAACAGGAAAAGTCTTCTACTCGTCAAGATGCACGAGATTGTCGCTTAGTTCGAAGCGATCCGATCACAGGATACAGAGTTATTCACGTTGACACTTTTATTGGCGGCCGATCTCTTCGGCAACACGCGAAAGACCGAGAAATCGCCGTCGGCTAAGTCCACTCACGCGCGAGGCGTTTCTTCCAGACTATACCGTTGGAACCGTAACAGATACAGGCAAACTCTCAACAGGAAAAGTCTTCTACTCGTTCGGGTGAACAAGATTGTCGCTTAGTTCAAAACGATTGGATCACAGCTGACGGAGTTGTCCGTAGAGCGAAAGCCCGTTGCGCGGCGATCGCTGACAGAACCGTACTATTACGTGTAAACCCGCTAACGCTTAATTTAAGCTGGTAGCGCACTGTACCACCTTCTACCACTTCACCAGGAACTCTCAGTAACTAACTCTCGGTATATTCACGACCACGCGGACCAGACGGAGGGTTTTGCTCCCGGCCTCGAGTGAATCGGACCACAGGTGACAAAGTTATCCGGCAAACGATGATCCCACGACGTTCGCAGAGGTCACCAAACGCCGCCGTGTGCAGTTATAAGATGTACCACAGCTACAGATAGCAGGAAACAAGGATCCAGAATTATCGAGGCCTTACCGCTTATCGACGGTTGCGCGCTCGCCTTGGCCGGCCGTGCAGATTAACCGACGCGGGCCGCCAAGAGGAACGATTTTAGTTCTGTGTCACACGTACAGGGCAATTCGCTGCAAGCACTCAGCGGGTCTGATTTTCAACACGGCACCAAATGCCAGGAGACAGTTGCAAGTAAGACGGGATGAGCCACCACCAACTCTCCCTGGTGCGTCGAAGCGGGGCGATGCCCAGTCGGCCGCCGTTCGATCGTCACCACAGGTAACGTATAACCTTCGCGTGTGCGAATTCGATCCGGATACACTATTTCTCGTCAAATTCACCAGAAAGCGTTTGGACACCAACAAACCAACGTAGCAATGTCAATTCAACGTGCCGGGACTGCGTGGAGAGCAATGAAACGAACAGAGTTAATATTCATTGCCCATAGAGTGATCGCCACCACTCTACACTAGTAGCAGAACATCGTGTGGCAGGCTTTATTCCACCGGAATATCGCTGTCTGCACTCTATGCTTTGGCTTGAAATAAATGATCGGTCTTCCGTATAGAAAAACCGTTATTAATTCGCCAAGAATCCATTTATTGTCGGATCGTCACCAGGTTTCTTTCTGTCGCTTCCCAAACGACTTCTCCGTAACTTACGCCCTAAATTAAAATTATCAGGCCAGCCTAAAATTAGTTACGGAATTAAAACTAAATTAGGGACATTACGCCTTACCTATTAATGACTCTAACTACACGGTTGGGCTGCTTTAGGAGCTTCACCGTGGCTCCTGCCTTGTATCCAGCTTCAGTTTGACAAGGCAGCCGTTCGGAGTTTATCGTCTTGTGGCTGAAACGCGACAGTATCCTACAGTAACTGAGACAATACTTAAAATGTAATATGACCTCCAAGAAGCGTTAACCTATGAAGTAGTAACCATGTCTTATTTATACACGGTATCTATAACTTAAAAGAGGTGTGAAATATCTTGGCCTAATGTAACAGTCGGTGAGAATTTTTGGTAGACATAGATTTGCGCTTCATTATCTAACTTAGCGGCGTTTAATTTTGAGAAATATTTTTCAAGTAAAGAAATTAAGGAAAAACATATTTCTATTTCACAGTTTCTGAAAATAATTATAATATCAATTTCATTTTTGTCAGAAACATAAGTGTCTTGAGGAACGTTTATAGGCTATTTGCGTCGGAGCATAGCCAGATCGATTTCTTTTGATCAGGCCCGTTTTATGGTCATTGTAGGCCCTAGGCACTTTTGCATATTAATCTATTTGTAGGCCCCTAGGGCCTATCCAACTCAACTCTGTATTAATTTAAATTGCAACACATTTACATTATTTCTTAAAATTATGCTGAACCATTCGAAATGTTTGAAAGAATGGCAAAAGATATCACACAATCGGACTACAAAGAATGTACACAACGAAAACGGGTGCCAAAACGATTTGATGACGAAGTCATAGATGATACTCACCCGAGTTTAAATCTGAGTGCTAGTGACAAATTCCGCACCCAGACTTTCTACGTGATCATAGACATTAGACAGACTTATAACTGAGATGGGAAGGCGGCTAGCAGCTTACGCAACACTACATGAAAGATTCAATTTTCTTCTTGACAGAACTTTATCAACTGAAGAAATAGTGATTAGAGCAAAGGCATTAATTGAGACATATCCAAGGGATTTAGAAGATGCATTTATTGACGAATTTCTTTTGTTTTCTCGAATGTTTGCAGACAATAAATCTGTAGCTGAAATGATCAGGTCACAAATAGCTGACAAGCTGGTCTCCAGTTTTCCAAATGTCAATAATTATTGCTTTTCGAATTTATCTTTCTATTTTTGGAACAAGTTGTGAAGATGAACGTTCTTTTTCGATACTGAAAATTATCAAAAATTACCTTCGGTCAACGATGGGACAGGCACGATTATCCTCTCTTGCATTACATTCAATTGAAAATGACTTAATGCGAGAAATTACATTTGAAGACGTTATAGGCTAAGCGATTTCGCGAATGCAAAGAGCCGCAAAGTTAACATAATATAGCTTAGCCAATGTTACTGTTTAATTAGCTATCTCTAGTCTTAAAAAAGTTAGCCCGTTAAAATTAAATTTGCAAGTTTTCGTTTTCTGTTGTTTTTTCCGGTCATTGTATATTTTTTCAGGATTTCGTAGGCCCCTGGTAAGTTTGTAGGCCCTAGGCACAGTGCCTACTGTGCCTACTGGATAAGACGGCCCTGCTTTTGATGACTTATTTAATAAATGAATAGGCTACATGTATGTACTTATATTTTCGACTTAGTCTGTAATCATACCACAACACGCCAAACACATTGCGTCGGTGCAAACGTATGGAAAGCGACGGTGTCAAAAGTCCTATGCTATTAATGGATTGTTTAAAATAATATGACAAATGACCATAGGCGCCGGGTTGACCCGAAGAGTGTGGGTGCCCAAACGAATGTGAAAGAAATCCGCGCTCACGCGCGGAAAATTATTTTGAGCCTTTTTTGATAGGAGAGTTACTGAAATTACTTCTGTTCATAGGCGGAGACTTGTCCATGGTTTTATGGGACGAACTCGCGGTCAAAGGACGATCGCCGGGCAGGGAATGGCCGAAGTGGCTTGGGGGGATGTGCTCCTAATCACATTCGAATTGTTTCTTGCCAAAGTGCGATGGTAGCATCTCAGGCTGTCATTTTTACGAAATTGTCGTGGTTTAAGACTTGAAAAGCATCCTTGCCGTTGTTTAAAAAAATTCCACACAACATGAAATAGTGACATTTTAAGCTGTTATCTCATCAAAATTTTCCATTATTTCATTGTTTAAAGACATAGGCGTAGGGGACTTTTCGGCAGTGGGAAAGCAAAGATTTGACTTTTGCCTGAAAAATATACTTTGACTGGGAATTTTTGGCGGACCGCGAGTTTTTACATTTGTTCTTCTGCCAAATTTTCTAGCAACCTTTTTTTAGTCGTTCCGATTTCCCAGCCGAAATATCTGAGTTCCCAGCCGCCAAAAAACTAGTGACCTTTTTAGCCATCTCGTGCGAATCGTCTGAAAATATAGCTCTTTACTTTACTCCTGTGTGCCCGAAAAACTTCTCCCGTGCCTGTTTGCCCGAAAAAAGTAACAAAAAAGGTTTGTCCGTTAATGCCTGCTTTGCCCGAAAAACACATTTGCCCGAAATTTGGGGGGGGGGCCGCATTTGCTTCCCTGGACCCACGCCTCCTGCGCCTATGCTTAAAGATATGATTCAAGACTTCAGTAAGTGCTCTTCCCAATTGCTTTAAAATATTTGATAACTATTTGGGTCAGCATGTAAGAACTTCTCGTGGAATCCACACAGAAGAAAAGCACAATCTTCGTTAGCATGGGCATCTTGGAGCACTCTCCCCTAATTGGGTCAACACTCAACAGACTCAAATTGTGCACAGGAAATCAAAATATTCTGTCTACATTAACCACTATTTTGTGAGACAATAATTAACATTGTGGAGGACAGCTTTAGTCAAGGTTGATTTGTTAATTAACGCAGACAAAACAATATTCAACTTTTGTGATGCTTGGAGGTGATTCTCGGCGATTCTCGCGCAGTGAGGATCATTAGGCCTATACATATGTATATGCCTAGCATGTACAATAAAAAGAAACATCAAAATCGTCGCCTTCTTCCTAATAAAAAAAATTGACTGAAACGGATCAAATGAGCAGGATTTCGAGGTTTCCTTGTATTCGTATGGGACTCAGCACTCATGGGCCTCGCAGAGTCGGCGCCCATGCAAATGATAAAAACAAAAGATACAAAATGATAAAGTAAAAATATAGGCTGAACAATTAATAAAATTACGTATGCTATGAGAATTGATTAAATGACCAGCTGATGCCAGTAGTTTAACGGCATCTTGCGGCTGTCTCAACCGCTGAGAAGAAACTTAGATAAGTGTTACAATGATGGAAAGACACAAGTGAAAATGCGAAAATCCTGTTAAAACATCATAAGATGTCGTTTAACCTTGGGAACTAATATTATCCTGTGGATCTTTATTAGACACCACTAATTTCTTTATAAGGGCAATACAAGGGCAATTTTCGTTCACCGATAGCATTCATATCAGTGTCCACTAACAGCCTTCTATCAATTTATCGCTCCTTCATTCATTAACAAAATGCATAGCAGCTCTTCAAGAAAACTATTAAGAGGCGCTCACGACCGAAAGAACGGATAAAGAGAAAATTCTTGAGTAGTTTATAGAACGAGTCAGATGATGGAGGAGACCATAATGGATGCGCATAAATATCTGCCGAGATCCACATGCACCTATAGACAATTCGACCCGAATTTGTACTGCAACTGTATACGACTACGCTGTCGACTGGAAGCCCAGAGAGCGAAGGAGAATATTGTCCATCCACCCGCATTATTGCAATCATGTGCTGAGGCTACAAAATGTGGTCGATAACACTTCCTACCATAGTTTCTACGGATATACATGTAACTTACGGGATGTTCTTCCTATCATTGCCTCAAAGATCAATGACTTCGGTGTCTTGACAAGCACCCAGTAGGTGTGCTGTAATAGTAGTACCAGTTGATCAACACTGCAGATATTGCTCATCGGTTGAAGTATAGAGGATCTTATATTGCATCAGACAAGGATTTGGAGGTGTTTAAATAGGCTATAAAATCGCTGTTCTTGTTTTAGTATTAATTTCAACAGCATTTTTACGACGTATTGTATAGAAACGTTGCATTTAAGATTGTGTCTATCGCCAGTGCCAAGGAAATGCTTTTTCCAGGTGATGACTAATGACCTTGGGAAATGGCGGCCATTTTGTACGCCATCTTGGATTTCGGAAAGAGCTCTTGAAGAATTGTTTGGCACTTTTCGTATCTCATTCTACTAATATTCCTACACATATCCTGAAATTTTCAGCTTGTTATGAGCTATTTCAACATTTTGATTTAATGTTCCTGAAAAAATTCCAATGGAAAAAAACTGGAAAAAAGTGGAAAAATTTTTCCAATTTTTTCCACTGGCACTATATCACATTTTTTCTTATAATTTCTTGCTGAACTCTAAAATATCTTTCTTTTGCTTGTAACACCAAAATGCACAATTTTTTGCTAACATCCCGGACTAAATATAATTCTGAGATTCTGTGGGTGTGGATGTCCGTCGCAAGAAATGCTCAGAGACCGATTCATTTCGCAACACTAAACAATTTTTTTTAGCTTCTCATGCGAATTTGTGGGTCAGGATGACTATTTTCAGCTCTCAACTCACCGTAAAAAGCGAAATATCAACATTTTAATTTTGCGCGTGTTTAGCCTTATAGAAGCGTTACAGATTTAATCCGCCATTGTTGCCATTCGTTGGACGAACCACATCAGACTACAGTTCGAATGAGTTCGCCATGTCCTGACGTCATTCTTGCTTATCGCACGAATATGAAACCGGTTGACAAAATCGCGACCGGTTTCAGTGTAGGCCTAAAATTGTGCAGATGAAATATTCACAAGAACGCAGATCGCAGAAATCTTAACTATACTAACAGAACAGACAGCCAGCAATAATTGTATTAACCAAGTTATTAATAGGCACTTTCATGCAGTGCAGAAACCATAGAGAAAGGAGTGTGTGTTTGTCCAGAATTATACGCCTACCATGGGCGGAGTATGGTTTCCGTTCTTGGAGGGGCTAAAGCCTTCATGGGGGGGGGCTAAGCCCGGGAAAAGATACCATTTACACGGTAAAAAATGAATTTGGGTCTTCTTGGGGGGGGGGGGGGGTTAACCCCCTAGCCCCTGACAAACTCCGCCCATGACGTCTACAGTTTCGCAGCTATTGACCACCGGAACAATCCAATGGAGGGATTTGTGAAGATCTCTCCACGAGGGCCTTCGTGGGAACGAAAAACCGAAATTTCGCTATTTTCATATATTTGCGCAGTTTCACATCTTTACACCTCAAACCTTACAGCTAGAGAGACAGAGAGCGGCCGAACCACTACCCACAGTCAGCACACACCCACCCCGCAGGGGCAAGTCATGTTTGACTTTTTGGGGGAAGCGAGGTGGGGTGGAGGGTTGGCGAAACCCCCAAATTTAGCGGTCAACGCCGGGTACCTCAGAGGAGTAGTGTACAAAATCCTAAATTTCCCACCATAATAATAACGACAATTTATATGGCGCCGTAACGCGGCCATACCGCTACAAGGTCGCCTAATTTTGACGTCAGTACACACTTTGCAGAATTTGACCTGATTAGGTACTCTACGCTTACAAGCATGCTGTATTTCTTACATCATGCTTACAAGGCAGATCTGACATATTTTGCAACCAATCAGATGTAGCCATTTTAACATTATGGTGACAGAATTATTCTTAGAATTAACATAACCCGGGCGAAGCCGGGTATAAAAGCTAGTAGCTCTATAAAACTATCCTAGGTAACAGAAATAGCATAAAAGCTATCATCACTTATCCACATAGTCCAGGCCACCCTGATAGGTTAAAAACATGGGATAAAAACAGTTAAACACTGCCGAAACTAAACGCTGTCCCTTAAAACGTCCAATTGTTGTCATTGAAAAATGTAAAATTTTATACTATTAGCTTACAGAGAATTTCAGTTTAAAGATCGGGGTCATTGGGTCTACGGGCCTCTCGATTTTGTCTACCCTGCTTAACATGGTTGTTTGACTGATCACGCAAGCTGGCTTAGTGGCAAATTTCTGCGTCATCCATAAAATTTGCGTTTTTTATATAAATATATTTTAACTCAACATCCTGCAACATAAATTTCACGCGTAGATAATACAGTAACCTTTGCTCTTCGAGAATTGCGGTTTTTAACCTAGATACGTCTTTGTTACGACATGGATTGATGACTTGTGCAACAGACCCGGCGCTATAGAAGTTACAAAATTTATAATAGGGTACATCAACGACTCCGTCGCTGTTCATAGCCTAGCAATGCTAAACCTGCATAAAGAATGAGGACGACGACGATAATAATCCTTGCCATCGCACATTATTGTCAAACTGAATCTATTGCAAGTCAAAAGCTATGCGACGCTGACTAATGAAAATATATATAATTTTCGTTTATTTAACAACCCGGTTGACAGACCGCAATCTCTTAGAGTGTACGGTTATGCAGTTATCTTACTTAGCATCAATCTAAAAATCAATACTAGCAGAACGGGCAGCCTGCAATACAATACAATGGTACTGATAGTAGATCACACAGCATGTCCATCCTACGGCGGCTTCGGGAATAGCTGCGCTCATCTCCACTGAGATCAGAGGCCCATAGATTCTGAAAACATTGCAACCCACAATAATGTCATTACGCACCTTTTGGGTCGCGGTTCTGTCGCAGCGTATCGACCTTGGGCAAGTCTTTCACACGCAATTGTTCAGCGTTTCGGCGTCAAACTCCGATGCAGTGTTCGCTCTGTGGTCGGAAAACGCCTCTGAGTAGGGAGCTTGAAGGGGCGTATAACAAGTGCACGTACACAAACAAACACCTCAAAAATTGTCTCATTTGATGCTATAAATTTGCCACCAGAAAAATTTGACTCCGATCCATCATTGTCTTTAGGCATTTTAAAGCATCACCGTTTCGCACGAGTTGCAGATACACAACGAGAAATCCTTTCACCACTCTCTTAATGATCTTGTAGTGCCAGTGCGCCACCAGCAGAACGGAAGAGGGCAACGCCAATTTGCTACGATGAGAGAATGGCAAAAGATTAACGAGTAGCAGGAGAGGGGAGAGTAGGAGAGAAGGAGAATGCTTTCGTCGTCAACAATAATTCTCTAGTCTCAACGCAGTACTTTATCGAAGTAAGTAGACAACATTATTGTGTCTATGTAGGAGCGTGTGTGAAGGTGTGTACTCACGCATGTGTAAACATAACATTAATAGGTGTGCATGCATGCGAGTAGTTGATAGACGAACCGGCAACCGTTTCTCAGTGAACTGATTTTTTCCGTTGATTCTTAGAGTCAACGCCTATGAGACTATTAATAATGCTGCTGCCTACGTATTCGTTTTAAGTAAGAAATGACGTTTTGCACAGTTTGCTTTAAGGCTCAATCGAAAACTGAAATGGCAATTACACGTTATACACAGCCAATCTCTGATGCCACAAGATGTCTTTAAAATAAGTGTGAACTAGAGACCCCGGATTTGGTGTGCCTGACGTCAACGGACTTAGATACTGGGAAAAACTAGAAACAATGGTTTCTTGCACACCTCAAAAACGAATATAACTGATAATATAAGTTTGACATCGATTTGCGATAACTTGTGAGCGATTTTCAGTTATGAAGTTTTTAAATTTCATTTCACGCACGAAACTAAAACCCAAAGAAAATCGACTAACAATGCAACTGAGCGCACACTACATTCAATCCATCCACCCACCAACCATACATCTACACCCGTCCATACATCCGTCCGTTCGTCTGTTCTGAAATGAGCCCCAAAACGAGCTTCCGTGTAATGAATGCAGCGACCTTACACTGCGAGACTGAATACAAGACACAACTTCATTATATGCAGAAGCTGAGGCTTGATTACAAAATGCGTTTGCTAGCAAATTATTCTTTTTTCATGTATTGCGTGATAGTAAAACATTTACCAGAAAACGGTTACAGAAGACGTTGGAACACCAGCATAAAGTGAAAGGAGACTTGCCAATTGTCTGTTTGTTTTTGGTTTGTATGTGCTCTTGTAATGGCACCATTTCAGGCTCACTACTCAGAGGCGCTCTCGACTACAGCGCGGACACTGCATCGGAGTTTCACGCCGAAGCGCTGAGCAATTTCGAGTGAAGGACTTGCCCAAGGTCCCTACGCGGCGGCTTGATGTGGATTCAAATCAGCAACCCTCCGGCAGCAAAGTAACGAATACACCCACTACACCACCGCGACCCACAATTATTATTGTACATTAACACTGAATAGCTCAGAAGGTTTGAAGATTTTTAAGACACTTTTAAATAAGTTATATACTGAATTATAAATGATGTAGTGTCTGGTTTTCAAGCAGATGTTTAGGGTTCCGCTTTTCGCATTAATTTTGGAACTCCGCCACTGGTTGCACTCTGCCAGTGCCAGTCCCAAGCCTGGATAAAGAAGGAGGGCGTCGCTAATGGTCTTTGTTACCACACAGTGACGCTAAACTGCAAATGCCGCCGCATTAATTTTAGTTAACGCCAACTTTTCCTTCGTGCAGCTGGAGAGCTGGGTCTAAGCATTCAAATTATCACATTCGATTTACCTGCGTCGTTTAAATACACAAATCTAACGCTTACGAGAGGTGTCTAAGTACAACGACATTTTCCTATACGATCGGAGCTACATTGACCCTGTTCAACTGCTTGACAGTAGGAACAGAATAAAATATTCTATCAAAATCAGCGATATCATCGTTGGACGCGTGTTGTAGTTAATTGAAATCTTAAAAGATTTTTGTTGTCATTATACACCTTCGAAACAATTACCGTACTTCGTCTTATTTGAATCATTCTCGGGCTATTATTAGTAAAACTGGTCTTGTTCCTTGCTCTTAAGTGCTGTAATATGCTGAGCAAATTTCTGTCCAGGGTAATGGCCTTTGTTGTCATAGACCCTGGTCAAATCGGATCCATCCATCTGCAGTGTTTCAATTCACTCGCCTATGATTTGGTTGCTTCAATTGATCGACACAGAAAAATCGCTGTTATTTAAACACCTTTTAATATATATTTCCAAATGTTACAAAACTGAGCATTTAAGTTTGCCTAAATAATAGATGCCCATTTATTTCTCAATTTACTATTAATGGGGTGCGCACTACAATAACTATTACCCGTGTCATTGGCGTTGTATTGCACGGACACTGAATTGGAGTTTCACTTCGAAGCGCACAAGCAGTTGTGAGTGAAGGACTTGCTCAAGATACCTGCGCAATAGATTAAACGCCACCAACCCCATTGTTCTAAGCTCGCGACGAAAGTGCCACTCAAAAAGAATATTAAGTCACGCTATCGATGATGAAAACTTTGCAACGGTTTCACCAGTTTCCAGCTTTTCTTGAATAATTAAATAACAACACCTTTTTAAAGTATTCAATTTGCCATATGTATATAGGAAGCAGACCAAGTGCTGTATTTTCTTTTGACTAGCGAGGGCTCAGCTGTTTAAGCTCAAGTTGCATTTATATACATAAGGTGGTTTATACACGTTTTAAAGGTGTCTAAAGAAATCTTTTCTATTATTGAGTTTCGACAACATCTTTTGGCCATTGCCATCAATATTGAATCGAAATTTAGTGAGTTTTTTAGTAGTTTCAGTTTAACAACGACACTGTGTGTGATGACGAAGATCATTAGTATCGCCTCCTCCTTTACCCATGCTTATTATTGGCGCTGTGAGATTGCGAGCATTGGCGGAGTTGCAACCTACAGTACCGTTCCCGATATAGATCCCTTTTTCGCGGGATTCCCTCGAGATTGATGTGAAAAATCTCCCCCAAATGTTTGGAAAATAACGAGGAATTTCGACAAAAATCGCCCGCTATTCGCCCGCTATTCGCCCGCTATTCGCCCGCTATTCGCGCAGAAATCGCTGTTCGCTAATGACATGGGCGGGGCTAACATGCCACAAGGGACGAGTCGTTAAGAATTAAAGTTATCATTAGCGTCTGAGGCCCCTCCCATTACGTCGCACTCGGCATCTGAGGTACTTGTAGGCTTACTGTACATGTGCATGCACATGCACACATGACAATGCCTTGCATACATGTACATGTGCAATGCACACGTGCATGTATAAGAAAAATGGAAGACTCTTCGCAGGCAGACCGGCGAAGATATTAATGTAGGCCTACATGCACTTAATTAACTCAATTGAAAGTGTGTACATTAGAGTGGTCCACAAACCATAGCCAAAAAATTAAGTTTTTAGAATTCTTTCTCCACAAGGCTTATTTTTGTCCACTTGGGTTAGATAGTCTAGTAAATAGTGATTTTATAGTTTGAAACTGATTACAAATAATCGTAATCGTAATCTCGAGATTTCTAAAGCGCCACTCGAAAGCCAAGCGCGGGGCACCAGCTTATCCACGAGTGCTGCGTTGAGTTAGAAGAGTTGTCCGTGAGAGTAGTCCGTGGTGGTCCGGGTCGAGTTACCATATTATTAGGGGGTGGAACAGCTATTAAGGGGTTGTCGTGTGGGCCGGGAATTGGAGGGTGGAGGATCAGATGAGACAAGTTAAGAGTTCGTGAAAAGGAGTGTCTTTAATTGCGAATGAAAAGCCCGAGGTGTGATGGATAGAGGAGCCTGATGAAGGTTTTGGTGTGTGATTAGTAATGATGGTGGAGGGACTGAAAAGGATCAGAATTCAGGAGGTAGATCATTCCAAAGGCGTGGTACTGAGATGGATAGGGCTTGGTTGGAGAACTTGAGATGACTTGTGACCAGCGGGCGAGAGAGTGTAAGGCAGGCGGATGATCGGGTAGAACGGGTAGGCTGGATAGTGAACAGTTCGCGAAGATATCTGGGCTGGGAGCATTGTAAAGAGTTGCAGGTTAAGGAGAGAACTTTGAAGTAGATTCGCTCTGGGATTTTCAACCAGTGAAGTGACTTGAGGATGGGGGTGATGTGATGATGTCTGGGTGTTCTGGTGACGGCTCTGGCTAGAGAATTTTGAATCAGTTGGACGCGCTTGAGTTGTGAGGAGTCAAAGCTTAAGAACATAGAGTTGCAATAGTCAAGTTTTGAGTGGACGATGGACGTCGCAATGGTAGAAGCAGTCTTGAGCTACGACACTAGTAGGCCTAATAGACTGCTCTATATAATAAAGATGTACAAAATTAGTACGATTAATGGTGGACTTGTGATAAGTCCACTTTTAATCGTGACGACTATTAGTGACAAGTCACTTGTCGTTAATAGTCGTCTGTTGTGCATCAGTTTCTATTGCTCCTATATACATTATATGCCGATCAAAGACTCAAAGCTGCTCCTGACACTGCGGTTGCTTCAGAGAGATGAGAGAGCGAGAGAGAGAGAGAGAGAGAGAGAGAGAGAGAGAGAGAGAGAGAGAGAGACAGACGGACAGACGGACAGATAGACAGACAGAGTGGGCGAGGGGAGGGAGGAATGAAGGAAGATGACGAAGGAGGGAGGAGAGCGACAGAGGGAGAGGGCCAGGTCACATCCGAGTTGACGCCTGATAGTCCTGTTTTTCTATTTTATGCATTTCTTAATGGAATGAGTGAAATCTTCATTTTAGCCATTAACTACATGTAAGTATAGGCCTACTTGGATATCATAAAATAATTATTATGAGGGGCGCAACCAGAACATTTTCCTGAGGAGGGGGTGCTCAGAATTATGATTGTAAGCGCCGAAGGAACGAAGCCAATGCTGACTAGGGGCATTTGGGGAGCCCCAGAAACCAACGCATTTTTACTTTTGGCATCAGCTAGAGCACGATTCAGGTCTTTGTTTGCCAGCTATATTTATGAGCTATAAAGTCATGAAAACTTCTGAAAAACATGGTTTAAGACTTCAAAAATGTCCTTTCCCATTTGTTTAGATAAGACAAAGGGTCTTAGTCCTATAGCTCGTGAGTGGCAAAAGTAAGAACGAGTGTTTGATCTAACCCTTGCCCCAATAACCAGTGTTTTATCTAGTCCCATCTCTAAAAATCAAGGTTTCTAGGGAAAACCAAACATCCGACAGAAAAGGGCAGGGGTTTTGGAAGGGGATGTGCCCCTCTACATAAGAAAGTTTCTAATTTCCACACTTCAATGGCAGCATATTAAGATGCCACCTAAAGCAAAATTGCTATGCTATTTCAGTGCTGATAGGAGTGGTCTAAACTTCAATGAATATACTCACAATAATATAAAAAAATATTTTTCTGAGTTTCCACGTTTATTTTGATACCATTTTAAGATGTCAACTTAGCAACAATAACTCTACTACCTCAGTGATGATAAAAAAGAGAGATTTCAAATTTCAACACAGGCCTAGCAAGGGGAGGGATTTGGGCAGGGGCCGTATTTCGTATAGCCTGTACCTGTAATCATTCTGCGGTGTGTCAAGTAGTAAAAGGAATATTATTATTATCATACTATAGTACCGGTAGCCTATCATAATTATATTATAATTACAAATAATAAAATCGTAATTATATAGTAGGAAATAAGATCATGGCATAATAATTATGGCAGTTTATGCAATACAATATAATAAACAGGAATTAAAAACTAGTATCATTTTGTCAATTATTCTGGGCGGAACATTATCTTTCGGTCGCTTTCTCTGCTGGAAATGTCTAGATCAAACAAGCTGAATAACTATTATATTAGTGTTGTACTAATTTGAATGAAACATTCTTAACTAGGTCTCAATAAAATAGCACGCACGGTATTATCAATAATTATGTCATAACATATTATCAATAAATTGGTGAGACACTGTGATGTACCCTAAAGGCATATCACTAGCACTTTTAATTCATCACTAGGCAATTTTTAGAGACCCAGACACACTCAGGTAAACCAGCTAAACACTGTAATCTAGTGCTTTATAAACCATGAATTTGACTAAGATACATAAGAATGAAGGAACTTGCTTGATTGTGTAATCCGAAATACTGATAGAGCGAAAGACCCCTACTCCCCAACCCACCCCACAAAAAACTCATCGGATTTGGAAAAATTGTGTGGGTCACCTTTTAAGCGCTGGAGGTGCTCAAGAACCCCCCAGGACCCCTGGTTGCGCCACTGGATATAATAGGTCTACCCCCGAATAAAAATTCTGCGGGCGCCCATGATAGTAATCTTCTCTTTAATTAAGCGCCTGCAGACACACTGCGCTTTACATGTACAAGTTATGCGGTAATCTTAGTTATCATCAAACTTAACTAAACTTAACTATACTAACTGAGCAGTCATCCCGCGATACATGGCGCTAATAGCAGCCTACAAATCATATCCGCCCAAAGGGGGCCCAAACTCACTACCTCTTGCACTCTTGGCCAGCGTGTTATCCATGTAGTGGGGCGCGGTTGTATAGTGGTGGCGTATGTATGTATGCCAAGTCGGCTTTGATGGCATCTGTTGGCAAGATCATTATAGAAGAGAAGGGAGGAAGAGCGAGGCAGGGAATGGAATCACGGGGCGTTAGACTTGATTACTCCCAACACACGGAGGGAAACGATGATGAAGAAGTTATAAACAGAGATAAGACCCATACGTGGAAACCGCATTAATTACCTATCGCGAATTGAGATACAGACGCAAGGAAGATCACGGGATGATTACCCCATTAACCCTAACACACAAACACACGGGGGAGTGGGGGTGAAAGACGATGATGTCTGAGTTGAAAGCATGTATGTATGTATGTATGTATGTATGTATGTATGTATGTATGTATGTATGTATGTATGTATGTATGTATGTATGTATGTATGTATGTATGTATGTATGTATGTATCTATGTATGTATGTATGTATGTATGTATGTATGTATGTATGTATGTATGTATGTATGTATGTATGTATGTATGTATGTATGTATGTATGTATGTATGTATGTATGTATGTATGTATGTATGTATGTATGTATGTATGTATGTATGTATGCATGCATGTGTGTATGTATGTATGTATGTATGTATGTATGCATGTATGTATGTATGTATGTATGTATGCATGCATGTATGTGTGTATGTATGTATGTATGTATGTATGTATGAATGTATGTATGCACGTGTGTATGTATGTATATATGTATGTATGTATGTATGTATATATGTATGTATGTATGTATGTTTAAATGTATGTATGTATGCATGCATGTATGTGTGCATGTATGTATGTGTGTATGCATGAATGTATGTATGTATGTATGTATGTATGTATGTATGTAAGTAGTTATATGTATGTATGTATGTATGTATGTATGTATGTATGTATGTATGTATGTATGTATGTATGTATGTATGTATGTATTGTATGTATGTATGTATGTATGTATGTATGTATGTATGTATGTATGTATGTATGTATGTATGTATGTATGTATGTATGTATGTATGTATGTATGTATGTATGTATGTATGTATTTATTTATGTATGTATGTATGCATGTATTGTATGTAACGTATGTATGTATGTTCCGACACGCCACATGTGACGGTGGCGTCTGACCAGGCGGCTCACGGCAGTTGAAACATCTGTTGCGCATAACTTGGGACCTCACAGACGCAGACGTACATGTAGAGAGACAGACAAGCAGACTGACACGGACCTCCGGACATAGCATCCCATCGAGCTTTACGCTCTTTGGCCAATGGGAAGCTGCTGGTTAATCGAACCCGCTTTTCTACCAGACAGCATCGAGCCTTCTCGGTTGTTGACCCGTCCACATGGAATGGGCTCCTGCTTGCAGCACGCTTACTAGCAACCTCGGACTAATTTGCCTGCTTTCTACCACTTGCTCAAAACCTATCTTTTTAGCCGCGTCTGGATTGGGAACGCCTCTGAGTAGGCTTCTTGAAGAGGCCTTGATTTTGGTGATGGTAACTGGCTCTGAAAGGGGTTTGAAATAGCTGGAAAGAACAATATACATGTAGAATGGATTGCAGGTTTAAAGCACTGCAGTGCTGGCAGAACTATACAGCAAATGCACAGCACACTAGTTCGTGTGCTATCTTCCTTTTATAAGCACTCGTATGCAGGGGCTTCTATCCCCCTAAGCAGCCGGGCTCAATCCATCTTCCTCCCCCTCTTCCTGGGTCGACCTTCCCCCTCTGCAATATGTTATCTAGTCCATTCCTTTGGTGAATGAAAGTTTCTGAGATGGGGAGGGTTCAGGGAGGGATGCTGTCCTCCCCGTAAGAATTTTTTCAATTTCCGCATTGCGATTTCCGCATTTTAAACTGTCATTTTTACAAGTACTATATTTCAGTGGAGGGATTGCTGAAAAGAGAAGTCTAGGACTTAATAAATAGGCCTATATTTTACAATAATATTTTTTGGAGTTTCCACAATGTAGGCCTAGACCTAATGGTACTATAGCTGTTTACGATGTCATCCTACGCAATGCATAATGTATGTGTGTGTGTGCGTGCGTGTGCGTGTGAGTGTGCGTGTGTGTTCACCCGTGCACCAGCCAGCCAGAAAATAAAACTTAGCGGTGACATGATAGTAAAACAGTAACAACAGACTAACAAAAGGGGCCTTGTAGTGGCGATAAAAGCAGTAAAAATACAAAATACTACCAGCAGTAGAATCATGTCAATGTGCTTTTGTTAACGTTGGAAATGACGCAGCAATAAATTGGCCTACTTTCATCAACAGAATCATAATCAGCAGTAGCAGCATCATCATGAAATCATCACAACCATTAAATTTAGGGCGCCTATATTTGTAGACAAGTAGCACTTCTGAGTAAGTAAGTTAGGTTGAATAAATCTTATATATATATATATATATATAATATATTTATATTATGAAATCTGTTTTCAAATTTAAAACGGTGCAATGCACACAGCAAGTGTGAGTTAAAAGGACGGAGAGCCCTAAACAGAGGTGACAATTCTCACCATGGTATGGTTACAAATAGAGTCATGGGAGGCAGGTAGGCCTACGAGAGTTGAAGAAACGGAAGGGTAATGAGGCAATAAGCGGGAGAAGAGAAATTCACCCACGGAGATAAGACCCAAACGTGGAAAACGCATGAAAGCATTAATTACCTATCACGAATGAGTTCCAGACCCCAAGCAGGTCATGGGGCGATTACCACGATAACCCTAACACAATGGGGTGGGGGAAGACGATGATGACTGATTAGAAAGAATGTATGTATGTATGTATGACATTGTATGTATGTATGTATATATGTATGTATGTATGTATGTATCTATGTATGTATGTATTGTATGTAATGTATGTATGTATGTGCTGACACGCCACATGGGACGAGTTGTTAAGGATTTAGACTTGTCATTTAGCATCTGCCTGGATAAACAACCGTTGGCCTGTGGGGCAGGACTGGTGTATACATGTATGAGCATGCGCAATTGCACATGCACACATGACCATGCACACAAGCCAGTGCAATGTACATGTACATGTATTAAGATAATGTACAACTTTTCGGAGGCAGACCGAATCCACCCCTCCGTAAGAGATATTAATGTACCTGACTAATTGAAATAGCAAGTGTAATTAAATGTTCTCTGGCCATGATTTGTTCTGTCTTGGGTCTACATCCAGAGACGCAGAGGAACATAGGATTCCTATGCATTTCTGCACACGCGTTGATGCACGTTGTAAGAGGCTTAAACCAGTCACAATATGTCGGGATTAACACGCTTCTCTTTGGATGAAGGACACCTGATTATACGATTACACCTGGCTGGGGAAAAGTGCAGTTTGATAGCCACCGAGATAAACGGTTACCCAAACGATTCACATTACTGTAGTGTAAGCCCAACTCTGTTGGACACTCATAATCATCCGTGAGGAAGGCAGCAAGAACCTACCTCAATCATTTTATACACAGGGGCTTTAGAGCCATGACATCGACCTGCCTTCTGGCAGATAACTCATCATGACACATCTCTAATATGATCATTATTCGGAATTAGGTTGAAGTCGTAAAACCGCTTAATTATCTGATTCTAATCTGGGGTGTCGAGGCCCATGAAGGAGGAAAATTCCTGTAGCAATACATGTATGTAGCGCAGTGTGTACTTTATAGCTGTGCTATGCACTGCATGTATTGTATATTATGTCTCCGCTAAGTTTTATTTTCCGGTTGGCTGGTGCACGGGTGAACACACACACACACACACACACACACACACACACACACACACACACACACACACACACACACACACACACACACACACACACACACACACACACACACACACACACAACACACACACACATTATATATTGCGTCATACAACTCTGTTGGCCGGTTGCTCGTTTTGACTGAGCACTCCATCGCCTTGGAGACTGTTTGGACTGTCAGGTTCAAACGCAACGGATTCTCGGGGGGGGGACCTCGATTAGTCGGGTCTATGTTACAGTACGCTGACAGGCGGGGACTGCGCGGTGGCGTCTGGCCAGGCGGCTCACGGCAGTTGAAACATCTGTTGCACATAACTTGGGACCTCACAGACGCAGACATAGAGAGACAGACAAGCAGACTGACACGGACCTCCATTGTCCATGAGCATCAAACCACTACAATTTTAAAATATTAAAAATTAAAAAAGTAATAGTAGCCTCTGCCAAATAGCTTGTAGGCTAGAATAATGGTTATGGTTAGTATAAGGGTTACGGTTAGACCTCTGCAATGTAGCATCATAGGCTTTAGAAATCTTAGAATAAAACACTAGACCTCTGCCATGTAGCATGTTTTGTCGGGTCTTGAGAAAAACAGAAGTATCATAATATAATACTAGGCCCTGCGATGTAGCATGAAGGCTCTAGATAAAATAATAGAAAAGTATTAATAGTACGCCACTGCTCTGTAGCATGCGGGCCCTATAGAAAAGAGAAAAATTTAACAAAATATAGTACAATTTTAGCAAAATATAGTTTGCCAAGACTAGTGGCATTTAGGCCCAAGAGTAGGTACCAACACCACCACCACAACCACCACCACCACCACGTGCGCAACCGCTTATAGCCTACTATAGTTTGTATGTACTTGTATGTGCACTTAGGCTGCAAAGCAACGAACATACCCAGTACACTACGACACCCCACAAGTACTCCAGCGCCACTACTATATACTATACTAGTATACTATTACTATACTACCACAACTACTGCTACTACTACTACTACTACTACTCCTACCGATTAATTATCTGATTATAATCTGGTCGTTTTGACTGAGTACTCCAGGGAAACGAGGTGCCATGGACTCGGTGATTTTGAAAGGGGTTGGGAATAGCTCGAGTGAACAATATACATGTAGAATGGATTGCAGGTTTAAAGCACTGCAGTGCTGGCAGAACTACACAGCAAATGCACAGCACACTAGTTCGTGTGCTAACTTCCTTTATAAGCACTCGTATGCTTCTATCCCCCCTAAGCAGCCGGGCTCAATCCATCTTCTTCCCCCTCTTCCTGTGTCGGCCTTCCCCCTCTGCAATATGTTATCTAGTCCATTCCTCTGGTGAATGAAGGTTTCTGAGATGGGGAGGGTTTGGGGAGGGATGCTCTGCTCCCCGTAAGAATTTTTTCAATTTCCGCATTTTAAGCTGTCATTTTTACAAGTACCATATTTCAGTGGAAGGATTGCTGAAAAGAGAAGTCTAGAACTTAATAAATAGGCCTATATTTTACAATAATTTTTTTTGGGAGTTTCCACATTGTAGGCCTAGACCTAATGGTACTATAGCTGTTTACGATGTCTTCCTAATAACATTACTCCAACACTTCAGTGCTGATAAAAGAGTGTTTTGAAATTTCGAATAGGCCTACTTATAATTACGATAATTATTGCTTTATTTATCAAGTTCAGCAACTCAGTTCTGCTGGTGATGGACTATACATGTACATGTACGATAGCGAATAATTGCTGACGAGAGTAAACTTAGGCCCATCAAAAATTATAGCAGGTCTAGCCTAGGCTATTTGTTGCAATTCAATCAGCTTAGGGCACAAGACGGTCCTGAATTGCTGACCAAGATACAATTATTAGCAGAAGTTGTTACAAACCAGACAGGAAGTACCAAACTGCCAAAATTGGGTAGCCATGCATTGTGCTAAGCGACTCTGATCAGTCACCAGTGTGCACTGCGAGAGGCGTTACATAAATTTATGGATGGAGTACAATGAAATAGAATGAAAATACAATGTAGACCTAGGCCTTCGTAATATATTATGTTGTTGTACTAAGTGTTCAAGGAACACAACATTTTTTAAAATTTGAGTCTGGAATTTGAAATATAACACTGGAGAGAAGCCACTTAGTTGTACAAAAATAGTAAGCTTAGTGGTACATGTAGGCCTATTAATATCATGTTCATTATAATAATTATGATTGTGTCACTTATTAAAATAGTAAATAATATTATTATAATCACATAATCGTAAATTTGATTATGGTATATTATCATAACAGTTCGTGTGATGCGAAAATGTAGATATATTATAGGCTGTATAGCTAAAAACTATTACCATTCTGTCAAAATTTTCTGTGGAGGGGAAGTACCACTCTACTCAAAACTGAAAACATTGCTCTTTCATAAATCCTATCCTGATTCTTCCTCTTCTCCTCACATCCCTCGTCATTTCAACTCTAAACATCACCCACCTTGGCCGTCCATCTATCTGCCTGCCTGACTCTCCGGATTTGATCCGCTGACTATCGATTTTGTTTTGACTGAGTGCCAGTGAATAAGCTGGTTCCCGCGACTTGGCTTTTGTGGGCGCTGTAGAAGTCTGGATATTACGATTACGATTAGGAAGTACTGATTGATAACCTGCTTCTCTATAAGTGCCATTAAACCACCCAGAGCCTCCGCTGTCATTAGCCATCCAGCTAATGATTTGTGGGTGGAGCCTCGACTTTGCTAATCACCGCTAATCACCGCTAAAGAAATAGATTAGCGCGAGAAAAACGGGTCTTTATCGGACGATTCTGTACACAATAATGAACGATTCTGTACACATTAATACGCGATTTTTGGCTTTGTACCGCAGCATTAGGGCAGCATTAGGGGTCTTATAATGGGAACAGTACTGTATTTATCAGAGTCGTTCATTAACTAATGATAATTATATAATGCAACTTGAGCTTAAATAGCTGATCTCCGCGTTTGCATGGATTGGCATTACTAGAGCACGGACAGTGGAAAAGCTCTCTTGCCTTCTATCTTTGGTTCGAGATGTCTATGCACTAACCAGCTGAGCTGTAACGATTACACTGTTGGTTGGAAGATGTGACGGTGATGGAGAGGACTGAGTGGGAAAATGAAGTAAGGGAATGAAGTGACTATCAAATCATAATCCATGGTTGCCTCGTCTATCAAAGATTTAATAGGCAAGCATTCACCGTTGTTCTGCTTCGTCCTATATACATAGTGGCAGTCGGACGAAAACGAATGGCGGTCACATGACATGTGTTTCTGTTACTGAAGCAACTCTCTCATTAACGTTATACATGGCCGCAAATAATTTCTAAGTTTGGTTTACACATATGCAAAAAATAAAAATGTGTGCCATTATGGTTATGGTTATATATTTGTCGAAGTATGCTGTATTAATTAACACAGTATTGGGACTTTACTATTGTGAGTAACATAAGTGGAACGACCTTCCTTCTGCATTTTGTAGCAGGATTTTGGTAGGAATTCCACAAACATCTTTTCGCTGCTTGAAGCTTTTTGTGTTTTTCATGAGAGCGCTCATGAATGTGAAAACGCTTAAAATGTGTTCATATCAGATTAGATTAGATTAGATTATATTAGATTAGATTACGTAATCGCAATTCTAAGCAAGGCTCACATAATGAACGGAACAATTATATAGCGTATGGTATAATGATTTAAAGGTGTCTAAGTGAACAAAATGTCGCCTATTGACTTCTAGTGCCAGTTTTATTGTGTATGCGAGGAAGTGGGAAAGAATATTAGTCACGGTGAAAGCTGTTACCTAAAACCAAGGAATGGAAATGAAGAAATTCACAATTCAAGAATTCTATATTAGCAAAATATCGCTTTAAAATCATTAAAAAGACAATAAACTCTGAAGCAAATACGACGAAGGAAGGCAAGAGCTGAAATCAAGAAGGGCAAATAAGACGTGTGCACTTTAGAGAAAAGTGAGATTCTGATACCAACATTCTTTGCAGTCAGTACGCGCTAATCCAAATCGAACCCGAAAAGACGTCGCTAAGCGCAGAAACCGATAGTCACGCTTGGATACCATTTTATTGTGTTACTACGGCTCTATATATATTTTATTTTCGTCAAGAGTATTACAATAACTAGGGAATAAATAAACAACATCACCGGATGAAGTTGACGCTGAAGTTAATGAAGTATCCCCATTGAGTCCCATTTTTAGCTTAGATATTGTATTGTATTGTATTTAAACATTTATAAAGCGCCTCTAGTAGGGTGAACCATTCAGAGGCGCTCCCAGTGCGCAAGGCCCAGGTTTTGAGAAGAGACAGAGCAGAGGAGAGACTGACAGAAAGAAGTGTAGAGCGAACAGAAGGAGAAAGAGCATTCCAGAGAGAAGGACCAATTGAGACAAAAGATCGAGACTGAGCCATAGCAGTTCTAGACCGAGGAACTAATAGGTCAAGTCTGTTGGATGAACGAAGTGGACGATGGGAGGAAGCTGAGTGAGGACGAAGTAAAGCATTAGTCAGATATTTTGGGGAAATTAGATAATTTCAGATAAGTACTGTAATATGCCAAGCAAATTTCTGTCGAGGGCAACGGCCTCAGTTAGCATAGGTCCTCTTCAAATCAGCCTTTTTTGTCACGGCGGTTTTCTGACTTTTTAAGGTAGAACAGCAGATTTTGAAGTAAAAACGTAGAAAAGACGAGCAAAAAGTCGCACGCGCATTTCAGATTTTGGAGCGAAAGAAAGAAGGTCATTGGAAATTTTGAGAGGAAACATTGGAAAATCTTGGAACCGAAAGACTAAAAAATATTTAATAGGTCGTCAGAAATTTCAAACCCGGAAATTTCATGTTTGGGTTGACTTATGAATCGGCTTTGTAATTTCTGTAAAGTGAGTAATTGTCGGCAAATTCAGACCCGTCTTGAGAAGCGTAGAGAAGTTGATTCCAATGCATCAACAGGCTATAATTATGATTAAACTCCCCTCAACAGTTATTCATTATAATAGTCTTGCAGCAAGATAACCGAGTTGTTGAATTTTATTCATAAAGATATTATTATTGTAGTCACAATTATATTCAGTTCATTCATAGACACTCATTATCAGCATTGAAATAGTAGGCCTATAGCAAATGTTTAAGATTACCGCTCAAAATGATTACATTGCAGTGTGTAATTTAAAAACATCCACATTCCCAAACTATTCCACCATCGGCGCTAGGAACCTCAGCGATCGTCGCCGGGCGACAAAGTTTTCCCACTAGAAACCTTGACCCCCTTCCAGATGAGCAAGGGAGATCACACACTGGGGTATGGTTGAGCATGGTTCAGAGTCGTTAACAACAATAAAACATCTCACAAGATATTGCGAACTCGAAATCAAAGGTTGTGGCGGCGTCAAAAATAATGTCAACAATTAAACAGCTCTTGTTCCTCTTCTCTGTGGTTGGTCCAACCACCAGGAATGGTCTTCCCTTGACTATGCGACACTTCCCAGGGTGTTCTCAATTTCACAAACTGTTGAAGACTGGTTTTTTCGCTTGATCTCGGCCGGGAGCGCCTCTGAGTAGGTATCTTGAAGGGGCGCTGTGTAAATTCTGATTGTTTGATTGATTGATTGATTGATTGATTGATTGATTGATTGATTGATTGATTGATTGATTGATTGATTGATTGATTGATCTCACAAGATATTGTGAACTCGAAATCAAGGCTTGTGGCGGCTTAAAAAAAATGTCAACTTCATGCTATGAATAATTAATTATATAAAGACAGTGTAGACACCTCTTAAACGTTATAAGACAAAACATTATAAAAGACCCGTTCGCGAATAAATAATTGACTGCCTTCAGTCCTTTTAATAGTTACGGCCTTTTAAGCGACTTGATGTCGTTTAGCAAAGAAATTTTGTGATTTGCATTAGGTTAAACACCTCCAAATCGCTTGTTTGATGCGTTATAACAGTTCACCATTCACACAAAAGTTTTTAATTTCGACATTTTGAAGTCCAGATAGCATCAAGGATAACGTTTATAATTGTTGAGAAAACAAGAGCTGTATTTTGCCGAACAAATTTAATAAGCCATCGTCAAATCTTGATCCATCCATATTTTGAGACAGGATCCATATTTCGTTTATCATACAAAATAAACCGACTGTCATTTAAAGGAATAACTTCTTGGTAATTGCAGCAGTCGATGAAGAAACTTATCTGATATCTACAACTGTAAAATCGCAAGACGCCTGCATGGTGTCGTTTAACACTGAATGCATTGAATGGTCTTGTCTTCAACTTTCCTTGATCCGAGTGTTGGTCGCTTCATGGACAAGTTTTCTCCATCTTTCCTGTCTTCTGTCTCTCTCATCACCTGAACTATTGACATATCCATCGAAGTCCTGAAGTCGTCGATCCATCCCATCTTCGAATCACAACCTGCGTTCTTGTTCCTGGCACTGTACCCTGCAATGTTGCATGTGCTTTCCCAAGCTTCTTCTTCTTGTCCAAAGGTTTAATGTCATCATGTGGTAACGTAGATCGTCGACGACTTTGTTGATTTTATTCTTTTGTCTTTAATTTTCCGGTCTGTTTGTGTTTACTCTTGTTCTTATCCTTGTTTTTTCCCGCTGGTTCTGTGGTTCTCTTGTATATTTGTCGCTAAAACAGCTCCCTCCAGAGCCACCCTCCTTTTTTTTTTTTTCCTTTTTTTTTTCTTCCGCCATTTCAGATTTTTTGGCATTATTTAATTCCTCTTTTTTGTCCTCTTTCGGATCTTTTTTGGCCTTCGTTGGCTCTTTTTGGGTTTTCTTTTTTTTTTCTTTTCTTTTTTTTCCCCATTTAGGTTTGTTGACAAGCATTAACAATCATCATTGACATATATACACTATACATTTCACAACATTTTACCAATATTTAATTTTGTTACCAGTCAATATGCGGTGCCTTGTACGCATCCAACATCGAGTACATATTTCAGAATAACACTCTAATTTATACATCGTTGCCATATATACACTATATACTTCACAACATTTTACCATTATTTAATTCTTTTACCAGTCGATACACAGTGCCTTGTATGCATCCAACATCTAGTACAGATTTCAAATTAAATTCCAATTTATACATATTGCAGGCATTCTTTAACACAGTGGCTATATTATTTTGATTACATGCTAACAGTAAATGCTCTATATCACCTGCCGTCTGACAGCTGTCACAGAATCCAGTAGGATGTTTTCCCATTATATATAACTTTTTATTTGTATTAGCTACACCTAACCTCAGTCTACCAATCTGTACCTCCTTTTGCCTATCTGGATCGATAAATTTAAGGTTATTGTTAACGGTTGGGCAAATAGTTTTATACATTTTTCCTTTCTTTTCCAAATCGTATTGTATCTGCCATTTATTTATTATGAAAGGTTTAATCAAGCTGTACATTTCTTCTAATTCTAAGTAATTAGTAGAGTTTATTCTATCTAAGTCTAGTGCCTCTTTAGCTAAGTTATCTGCTCTATCATTACCTATTAGATCCACATGACTCGGAATCCAAATTATAGTTAGTCTATTATTATCCAAACAATTTATCTGTTTCATTAACTCATTAAATAAATGGGGTCTGGAATTAGAATATCCTGATTTAATAGATGTTAGAACACTTAATGAATCTGAAAATATTGCAAATTCATTATTTATTTGATCATCCGTATTTAAGATCCACAGAATAGCTTCTAATATAGCACTTAATTCTGCAGCAAAGATGCTAGAATCATTACATAATTTGATCTTTTTATCTATATTTAAGCTAGGAATAGTAAATGCAGCAGCTACATTATCCTCTGCTTTCGATCCATCTGTATATATATATGTATCATCTGCTTATTATTTGATATCAGTATAAGTGCCATCTGTTTTAAATATTCAGGATTATCTACTTTTTTATTCACCTGTTTTTTTAGACTAGTATCAATTTTAATTGTTTTATTTTTCCATGGAGGGGATGTGAAGAATGAGGGGCCAATACATGCAGTAGTAATTTTTGACAAAAATTCATGCGTTCTAATCTTAAAAGAGTGGTTTCTATCCTCTGGGGTCCTAAAGGTATCGGTCCAGTGGTCTTTAACAATTTCTTTGCATGTATGATCATTTATACTTATAATTTTGACTCCCATCTTAATAGCGTTGAGCTGTCTTCTAAGATGCAGGGGCATTTCGCCACATTCATTTTGTAAGGTTACAGCTGCTGCCCCCCTTGGCGCACCACAGCATATTCTTAAAGCTTCTGTTTGGATATATGTAAGTTTTTTTAAGATGCGACTGGCTTGCTGACGCATAAGCCACATCACCGTAGTCTAGTATTGACCTAATCAAAGCTTTATAAATGGCCAACAAAGCTTTTTTTGACGCTCCCCAAGAGTGTCCGGAGACCGCTCTCATTAAATTTAATCTTTTTTTGCATTTTTGAATAATGTATTCTACATGGTATTTCCAACTAAGTGTTTTATCAAAGATAACTCCCCAAAATTTGGCTTTGTTTTCCATATTAATACATGAGTTTTCAATTTTAACAGTTATTGGAATTCTACTCCTACTTCTGGTAAACAATACCCCTACCGTTTTAGTAATTGAAATTTTAAATCCATTTTTATTGCACCAGTTATAAATCCTGCCAAGCACTCTCCCTTATTTTCTTATCACGTGTCGGACGTAAGGGAATTTTCTTCTTTTGATGGACTTGAATGAGGGATTTAATCTCGAGTGCTTCTATGCTTTCTTCTATCTTTTCTTGATGGTCCAGCTTTCACAGCCATACGTTGTCACAGGCCAAACGAGGGCCTTCATAAGTCGAAACTCGGTAGCTAATTTTGTGCTACACATTTGCATATTTGTTTTAACACTGCTTCTATGTTCTGTCCCTTGCCAGTTTGTCTCGAATATCTCTGAAACATTCTGTATTTTCGATTATCAGCGATCCGAGATAATGAATTGGGTTGACCTGCTCCAATCTTTTTTGTCTGACCAATAATTATTTTGCATTTTTCACCTTTAAAACCGTTACTTTGGTTTTTAATATCCATATTAATCGGTATACATCTGTCTTCCCATCGGTTCTAGACACCTTTAAATCGTATTCTACAATGCTATAAATAACTTACGTGTAAAATGAATTAACAATTAGTTCCTTTCGTGTATAGATGGCATTCCACAGTATAAGCAATATCATTAAAACGTTGCAATTATCATCGGATATTAGACTTATTAATATCGGTCATTAAAAGAAACCTACAGCAATTCATCTGCAATCTGAAATTGCAAAAAAGTAAGAACAGACTGGCTGTGCAGACTTTTCAGCATGGAAAATGGTATATTTTCTGGTATATTTTTCAAATGGTCGTCTTATAAAATGGCCGATCACATGGTGTCATCGGTGTCTCAGAGGTCTGTTGACGTCCTCCCAGAACGAATCTTCATCCAGAACCGAAAGCAGGAAGGGAATAGATTACACACTGCACAGTGTATGTAAAGTATGTCGTACAAAATGGGACAATAGTTAATATTATCATTGACTATTAAATTTTATATAACGCACCTTCAAGGTAAACTACTCGGATGCGCTTCCAGTTCAACAACGGCTAAATAAGGATGTTTTTAAGCGAGTAAGAAACATAGTGGTGTGACCTCTAGGCACCAGGCGGAGAGCAACAGGGAGTCCATTCCAGGTTCTAGGACCAGCCACTGAGAAGTAGCAACGCTGCATTATAGTAATCGGTGAGCGAGGGGCCTAGAGTTAACCTTGATCAGCTGATCGGAGGTCAGATCGCCGCTGGACACCCGTAAGTTCTGAAGACTCCATAAAATTCAAAAATAAGCATCCGTTCATACATACATACATACATAGGTCTACATACATACATACATACATACATACATACATACACACATACATACATACATACATACATACATACATACATACATACATACATACATACATACATACATACATACATACATACATACATACATACATACATACATACATACATACATACATACATACATACATACATACATACATACATACATACACACACACACATACATACACACACACACACATACATACATACATACATACATACATACATACATACATACATACATACATACATACATACATACATACATACATACATACATACATACATACATACATACATACATACATACATACATACATACATACATACATACATACATACATACATAGGTCTACATACATACATACATACATACATACATACATACATACATACATACATACACACACACACACATACATACACACACACACATACATACATACATACATACATACATACATACATACATACATACATACATACATACATACATACATACATACATACATACATACATACATACATACATACATACATACATACATACATACATACATACATACATACATACATACATACATACATACAACAGTCCAGGCATCTATTAATCCATTCATCTACCGATCCATCAATCCACTCATCCATCTAATTTTCTAACTGAGCATTATCCTGCCGTAAGAGAACTGCCAAAAAATTACACACCTCTTTTACATGACGCCTACGGCCTACAAGTAAGATCAATCCTAAATGTTTTACATTTTATACAATTAACAATGCGGAACTCCTTACCTCCGGATGAAACCACCCATCCCATGTTCAGCAGCTTCGAGAGAGCTATAAAGTTCTATCTAATTGAAGTTGATTTTCTGCATGGTCGAAGTCACTCTACACGTTACGGTGAGCTCTTGTCGGAGCCCGCTCCCATTAATTCCAACGTGGTGCCGAGATCTGGTGCTGGTCAATCATCGTACGTTGTCAATGCCTCTGATCTGCAGCCAGTCTATCAGCAGAACAAAATTGTAAAGTTTGCGGATGATACTGGCCTCATCATCCCTGCTTCGATGCGAACAACGCCGCTAACTGAAGCTGGCAGCAATTGAGATCTAGGCTACCAGAAACATCTTAAAACTTAATCCAACAAAGTCGCGTGAGATGATTTTCAACCGGTGTTCAAAAGGGGCTGTCCTTCCTCGTCCACTGCCAGACATCAGGAGGGTGGGTAACTGCAGGGTTGTTCTCGGTGTAGTCACTTAAGGGTTTCGTCGCATGTCAGTCGTGTCCGAAGTTCTTGCTCTTACTTCTTCTACGCCTTTCTTTTCTCCTAAAAACTCATGGACTCCCAACTACTGCTGCCACACAACGTTGCCATAACTACAACAGCTTGCTTCCTCTGCGCTAGCCCTGCCTGGTAGGGCCTAACTACTGCTGACGACCGATCAAAATTAGAGAGGTTTCATCTTAAGATGGAACCTTAAGGTTATCTGACTCCTGATATTAAGAGATATTAAGGGAAAATCGTCAACTTCGAACAGTGATCCGACTCGACTAACACATTTTTCCCTCCGACAGTACATAGGCCGTATAATCTTCGTCCTCGTCCTCACAGTATTCAGTACGAAAGAAATTACATTTCTCGAGTACTTTACAGATACTCGACATTGCCTCTCTTTTTGATTTCAACCCTTTTTGATTGAATTATGATTTTTCTGTTTCATTTCTTATTTGTAACTGGCTGCGGTATGTCAGCAAGAACGCAATGAAATCACCATCAACTAAAAGCCCACTCGAAACTACGTACCTTCTCCAACGCCTCCCAATTTGTACACAAAGAAATATCGCAGTTTCATTTTGAGGCCGGTTCACACAGTTGGTCGATGAATATTATTGCCTGATAAGGTCCACTAATTCAGGAACAAATCT
This sequence comes from Lumbricus terrestris, assembly GCA_949752735.1. Taxonomy (NCBI): domain Eukaryota; kingdom Metazoa; phylum Annelida; class Clitellata; order Crassiclitellata; family Lumbricidae; genus Lumbricus; species Lumbricus terrestris. The sequence continues at coordinate 5,791,933 of OX457047.1, read as the reverse complement.
GCTTTCCGTGCAGTTTCTTGCCAAAAAAGCTGCGCTTAATAAATCGCTGAAACACCTTTAAAGCATTGCTTTTCAAAGCTATAAAATAATATGAAATTTTGTTAATAATAATTTGTTTATCTTCCCATTAACTGCCAAAGATCAACATAACTTCATGTAGGCCTAGCGTATAATCTACTCAAGTATTAATTCTCTAGTTAATGCCCCGAACAATATTTTCTGCTTATCTACGAAAGAAAGAAAAAAATGGAACAAAATAACTAGGAACGTAAAAATCGAATTTTCGCCAGTGGCCATAATGTGTAGCCCTAAACCTTGAGTGATTAATACATTAGATAACAAGAGTATGTCTGTGCGGGCATGTTTTACTCGCAAATGGTGCAAGCGCGTGTGCACCTCCTGTGTGTGCACACACTTAGTCTATGGTGCCCCGCAATTAGTGCAATTAGCGCGCAGAACAAAGCGCGCCGACAAAGCGCGCCGACATAAGCGCGAACCGTCAAAGGTTTGCAGGACAAAAGCGCGCCGAAATAAGCGCGCAGTGAACAAGACAAAAACTAACATGCACAGTCAAAAACTGAAGAAACTCACGAATATACGTGTGTGTGTGTGTGTGTGTGATCGCGCATTTGACCCTGCGTGCTTTTGTCGGCGCGCTTTGTCCTTAATGACAGGGTACTTATACATGATCCAGACCACCCATGGCCTGGAAACTCCGGTGTTACTGGACCATGGTCTGATAGCTAATGCTCACGGTTGAATGATTCGATTACTCATCATGTGGACCAGCTCCAACATCCCACATGACTCATTATAACCACCGGTTAATTTCTAATGACTCGAGGAAAATCCCATCTATTTTTAAATTCTCAACGTGCAAGTATTTCAGATGATTGTGCAATATCCATAATATAATAAAAGAGCATATTGACCAGTCATGAGGCATTGCTGTTTCAGTCTCGATCGGACAAGATTTTGAAAGTTACTAGGAAAGATGGATACTCTCATATAAATTCCACTTGCCAAGGAATCCCAGGAAATTGTAACTTCATGCACGAACCATTATTGATGGAGCACCAAAGAAATGGAAGTCAATCAATATCCAGACGACCAATCCTTTGAATAGTCGTCTACGATAGGCGCTATAACAAGCTATGAAAGTCATACGAATAGGCTGAGAGACAGTCTCCCTTCATCTTCGACATTTTGTGTATTTAAAGAAACTTGACAAACCTTTCAGTTGTTCACTTATTATTGGGCTACTTTTACTAATCTTACAGAGCCTCGTCGTCCGTGACCTATTCGTAAGTCTGAACTTTGGCGGCACAAAGGACGATCTGTCTCCAAGAAGATCTCTGCTGCGTTGCTCGAATCGCCTGCTCCATCGTCATCCCGGTCCACTCTTTCACGTCGTCGACTCACACCCTAAATGGTCTTCCGCGTCTCCTCTTTTCATCCGTTTCTCCAGTGATTATATCCTTTTCCAGACAGTTTTCCTTTCTCATGATGTGGTGCCCAATGTAGCTTGACTTCCTCCCCACCACCTGTCCCCCACAGCATTTCACCATCCAACTCCTGCAACACTTCCTCTTCCTTCTCATAGCTGTCGAAGACATTCTTAAAATTCTTCTGTATGATGTCGTTTCAAAAGCCTTCTCATTTCACTCTTTCTGTTACAGTATGACATTGACTCCGAAAATCATACAAGTAGGTTGCTAAAACTACAATTACAGCTTTGTTAGCTACACGTATTATAGTTTATGGTCAGTGCTGTCTAGGAATTTTTAATTTATTGCCGTACATGGTACGTTAACAATTAATGATCCTATAAAATATAAAAAATATTTTATTCCGATGTCTAAAAAACATTTTAAAAATTCATTTTTTTCACCTGTAACCGGCGCTATAAATAACGCCATGTTATCTATATGCAGACAAAGTGTTTATTCTATTGTCATTGTATGCTGATGACATTTAACTTATATTCATTGAGAGCAAATTTTAAACGAGAGAAGATGTTGAATTATTTTGTACCGGTTTCCGCCAATATAGACCCACATCATAATATTAATATGCGAAGATAACACGCAGTGGCGAAGTTAATAGGAAGATAATAGGTATCGACCACATCTATTCTATCGAGAGGGGGCAGAAATGAGGCGTTGACATTGGCTCCTCTGACTTAGACGCTGACAATGTAAACCAAGAGTGTTGTGTTTCATATGACGTAATATGTTGTATCGCATTCTTGCATAATTTTGGGTGGCCCTGAAAGGACCGTTTGGTTGGCCCTGAAAGGACCGCTTGGTTGGCCCTGAAAGGACCGCTTGGGTGGCCCTAAAAGGACCGCTTAGGTAGTCCTAAAAGAGACGGTATAGTGGGCCAATGATTAGGCCAACTAAAATTACGCGCTGCAGCTTCTTATAGGCCAAATTTTCATCTAAAAAGAGGTGTGCAATCATTTTGCACAGTTAGCGCCGATTTATACTTCGGCCTACCATAATATCACGGATAAACGCCTATTAATAATTATTAATAGTCGTTAAAGAGACATTGAATATTATTCATTTATTGTACACTCGTTGACACAGACGCATCACGGTACAAAGTCTGCAGTTTAGAATTAGAATAATGAAAAACAATTGTCAGTAAATAGGTTGAGGAGTGAATAAAGGATCAAGGTCTGCATAATAACCATGCTGTTATAATATGGAATGAGTCTAGATGGGAAGAGAGAGCGTAGAACAACTATAGGGTGTCTAATAAGTTCGTGAACGATTTTGCTTGCAGAAAGCAGAAAATGTTTGCAACAAACATTAATAATGCTTATGTCATTTGAAAGAGCTTTATGTCACGAAACCAAAAAGTGTAAAACGTGCTAGTTTTTTTGCAGCGAGGAAATGAAATCATCAATTTATGCTGAAAGGCTATTTTTAGCGAATTTTATGCAGTTCGCCATCTTTTTCGTAAAGAAACTCGGAAATGGGGGAAATAGCAGACGTTCAGTTACGCTCGAAAGCTGCTATTATAGACATTGGAAATTCGAAGACTGGTCTAATGTTCTGTTTAGTGACGAATCGCCGTATCAAGTGTTCTATGTTCCAAACTCACGCAATGACACCGTTTGGGGTTTGCAAGAAGAAAATGTTCCTGTCGCCTCGCAGGTCAAGTTTAGTCTGACTGTTCTTGTGTTGGGAGGTATGACAGCCTCAGGATTAACGCGACTGTATTTTGTACCTCAGCATACATAAATTAACTCGGAGTATTATATCAATAACATTTTAAAGAAGGAATTGAAACCAGTTTGCGACAGACTGGACACTTCTGGAACGATCTCGAAACGACGACTATTCACTCAGCGTTTTCCAGCAGTATGGTGCGCGAGCACATAGGCTACATCTGCTGTTTCGAGAGCATGGCTGAACGAAAATATTCCTAACTACATTGAAAACTGGAAGAATAAGGCAATCAGCTCCAAGACAAAAATACGGCTGATGAGGGCCTTAGTGTGGCCAGTGGCAACATACGGTTGTGAGACGTGGACTCTAAAGAAGGAGGAGGAAAGAATGATTATTATACAGGCTTTCGAAAACAAATGCATTAGGAAATTACTACGTATTTCATGGACAGAAATGTTGACTAATGAACGAGTTTACAAATTAGCAGGAACAAAATGCGAGTTGTTAGGCCATGTCAAAACCCGGAAATTACGATACTTTGGCCACATCCTGCGACAGCCAGACAATATTGAAAATAGTGTCATGATGGGGTTGGTGGAGGGTGTTCGTAGCCGCGGTAGACCTAGAATATGCTGGCTCGATAACATCACGTTGTGGACCGGTCTATCGGGAGCGGCGCTTTTGAGGACAGTAAAAGACAGATCTTGCTGGAGTACATTGGTCCGATCATGCAGCCAACCGTCGCGAAGCGACGTCGGCGTTATGACATGACATGACATTGAAAACTGGCCTCCAAACTCTCCTGATCTCTCATCGATTGAAAATCTCTGGAGTATACTCTCAAGCAGTGTCTACAAAGATCCTGAACCAAAAACTCCTGCTCAGCTAAAACGTCGTTTGCGAAAAGCATGGATTTCGATATCGCTTGAAACTTTGTACAACCTCATCGAATCTTTGCCCAGACGAATGAAAGCTGTTATAGCCAGAAAAGGCAACACTATTGCCTATTAAATGGCAGGTCTTTTTAACGTGCAGTTCTACACAAAATGTACAGTTCTAAATAGATTCGTGCAGTTGTAGAAACACTTCCGTCACGTTCCGTGCAGTTAAAATTAGTAAAAATAGGTCATTTCCCTCAGATTGGGAGTAATTTACCATGGAGGATGGGAAAGGAGAGAAGAGGATGTGCAGTTCTAAAAGTCCTTAAAAACAGCCCTGTTAAATGGTACAATAATTATTGATTTTTGTTGTGTACTTTTTTTAAACAAACTAGCAAAATCGTTCACGAACTTAGTGGACACCCTGTAGTTTCTTAGTGTAGTCTTCAGTAGGTTGGTATCAGCATCACACATCAACTGTTTTGTCTCCTTCTCTTCATAAGTGTGTCAAGTCGCTGAACCGCAACAGAATGATGATTATTGCCGCCCTCCTCTCTATCCAGATTTTGGACTGGCACTATCCGAATGTGGTCAGCGGAGGTTTTATGAGAACGTTGAAATCACACGTATACTGAAGTTTCACTTGCAATTAAACCGAAATTGATCCTGCAATTCTGCGGCAATTAAAAATAAGGCAAGCAAATAAGTAAGTAGGACATTTAATGAGTAGGTAGTCATCATACCCACAGCCACATTTTCCCACTGATAAGGTTAGCGGTATTTGTCATGATCAGTTTCTCGCATAATTATGGGACTTGACAACATGATTGAACGCCTTCCTTAGACACCTTTAAAGCGCTCTTTATGGAAACTATATAAATTAGATGCGAAAGGCACTATCCGAATGAGACGCGGGAGTTTGAAGCCATAACCAAAAGTAAAAAGAGAATAAATAGGCCTATGATGAGAGCTGTATCTAGCTATGGATGGGGAGCATGAAAGCGAGCGCTTGTTTCAATTTATAGAGCAATTGTAAGGTCAGTTCTTGATTATGGAGACGTGGCATATGCTACCGCTAGTGCCACACACTTGAAAAGGCTGCAAAATGTACAATCTGAGGCTTTGAGGTTGGCTTGTGAAACAGCTAAAGGCATCCCTATAATGGCCCTCCAGAATGAGTGCGGAGAGGTTCCCCTCAACCTACGTCGATTGAATAACTCGATCAGGGTTGGATTAAAAATATTGGGTTCAAATGATCATCCAGCAGCAGATACCATGCGAGATCACTGGTCAAATTACTATTGTGCATCTTCTGTGAAGCAAAATTCTACTTTTAAAAGAACTGAACATTCCTTTTCAATGATATTTGAATCATTTAAATCTCCAATTTATCAGTCAACCGCTCCATGGTTTAATATAACCACAAGAGTCGATCTGTCCTTGAACAAAACATATAAAAAAAACAAGTTAGAGCACTGATGGTGGTATTTGCAGTCTAACGTCACTGTGTGGTAAAAAAATACCTTTAGCGAAGCCCTCCTCCTTGGTCCAGGCTTGGGACTGACACTTGCAGAGTGCCACCAGTGGCGGAGTTAGCTATGTTCTATTTAATGTGAAGCAATTAAATTCTTCACTGGAGCAAATTGAAATGATTCAGAACCTACCGATAATATTGAATGGTCAAGTTTCATACTTACATATTTTCGTAATTTCTTTAGTCCTTAATAGGGAGTTCGAAACTATGAGGACGAGGACGAAGATTATACGGCCTATGGGAAATATTAATCAGGACGTGTGAGTCGAATCGGATCACTGTACGAAGTAATAGTCAATTTTCAATGTCATGTACAAGAGCTTCAACGCTCTTAATATGAGGCGTCAGAAAATCGTCGCGTCCCATATTACGATGAAAACTCTAGTTTTTATCGGTCGTCAGCAGAAGTCAATAGTCATGCCCCAAGCACCAGGCAGGGACAACGTTACGGTAGAAGAGGGGCGCTCTTGTTGTAGCTCTGGCAACGTTGTGTAGGGCAGTTGGCGACATCTCTTAGGACGCTCAGAGCGTCCTATTGTGATAACTATCCAACGAAAAGCATCAAAATTTTAACGGCAATGTGATAGACTGAAATTTGATGAAACTGTCAACACTCTTACAGTAAAAGGATATATTTGCTGAGATGGAACAGTTAATTGTGCGGGGCATACATGGCTTTATCAATATTGCTTAGGAACATTAGTTTTCCTTATGTCGTTGCATTTGATTTCATGGCGCACTTAACTGACCCTCTTCTCACAAGACGTCTCTTTCGACGATCAATTAGCCTACTACACACTAGTACGCGTTTTTATTTCCTACTAAATCGACTTATTTTGTAAATCTTATCTACTCTTGTATTCACTCCCCTATTATATTTAAATGACCATATGTTCTAAACGATAATGCTCGCTTGTTGGTCGTATACTCCGAAATTTACCCAACTATATATCTGCCGTCATACGCGATACCCTGACAGGATCAATTGAGCAGTATGTAGGCCGTGAAGACTGCAGTCCATATACACTGTGTCCGGATGAAAAGTAGTACACAACTAAAAGTGTCATAACCCGGTCAAAACTTTTAGGATTTGTCTTAAATTTGTAATACAGCAACAGTGACCAAATTTACACGAGATTCCAAAGTCGTTTGCAAATATTCGCGAGTTTGCCAAATTTATGAGCGTTTGCGATGGAGCACTGAAAAATTAAAGTTTCCAACATGGGCCCTCACATAAGAGAGTGAAGTTCGGCTACAGTTGGTGTTCAAAATGTCCTCCTCGTTGACGGACACACGACCGCAGACGTGGACGCCACTGTTTGATGGCCCGGTCGATGATCACGTGGTCATACATCTGCCACTCTTCAATCAGATGCTCCCTGCGCCCTACGGTTATCGATGTCATGAAAACGCGTGAACGAAAAACGCGCTCCTCCAGTCCGTGTACTCCGGATCAAGGGTCTGGACTGCTGGACGGCCACATCTGCGGGATATGAAGCCGAGTGTCTCCCGGGACAACTATTACTCTACTACGTCTACGGTCATGTGTCCGTGAACAAGGAGGACATTTTGAACACCGGATATAGCTGAATTTCACTTCCTTTCAGGTTTTCCATGTTGGAAAGTTCAATTTTTTGGTGCTGCATTTTAAACGCTCATAAATTTGGCAAACTCGCAAATATTTGCCAACGACTTTGGAATCTCGTGTACATATGGTCACTGTTGCTGTATTAAAAATTTAAGACAAATCCTAAAAGTTTTGACCGGGTTATGACACTTTTAGTTGTGTACTACTTTTCATACGGACACAGTGTAGACATTGTGGCAGCCCAAGAAATCGCTAACATTTTAGCCTCATATATTCTAATGTATCCTGATGTAATCTTCACGATTGCCGCACGTTTTTCTATACCAAACTACTGGCGACGTCAACGGCCTTCGTTGTCATAAGATGTAATTAAACGTTGGATCCGCTCATTCGATCGCTATAGTAGTAACCCGCGGCTGCAATAGAATCGGGATGAAGTCCGCGTGAACGTATATTTACACAAATTTACGTTTCCGCATTACAACACCTTTAAATCGATTTCATCCGGAATTATTAGAATAGTTTTCCCCGTTTAGTTGCAATTGCATCCGGAGGCGAAAACGACTACGTAACGAGACACTTGCAATCGTCGACTAATAGCAGAAGTCTAAACAGGTTGTTTTGTACGAAATACTATGAATATCGCTATGCATTTATTAGACACCTTTAAATCATATTATATTAAAGGTATTAATAACTGATTCGGATGAGAGCTAAATGTATTAGTGAATACGGCTTGGCTTTAGCGGCATTTATCAACATAACTGGTACTTGAATAAGTTGCAATCATCATGTATATATATATATATATATATATATGGCACCCCGTCAAAATAGCCCGGACAAAATAGCCCCGTCAAAACAGCCCCGTCATAATCGCCCACCGACAAAACAGCCCCGTCAAAATCGCCCAGCGACACAATAGCCCGTCAAAATAGCCCCGTCAAAATGGCCCGTGGCTATTTTGTCGGGAACCGACGAAGTCGCGGAAGAATACACGATTTTCGTTAAGATGTAATGTCAATAGCCCCGTCAAAATAGCCCCGTCAAAACAGCCCGGGGCTATTTTGTCGGGAACCGACGAAGTCGCGGAAGAATACACGATTTTCGTAAAGATGTAATGTCAAAGAAATTGGTACAAAAGAGGTTCATTGGAAATCTGTTCAGAGGTTCCAATGGCGGAGGGAGGGAGGGAGGGATATTCAAACAAGAATATGCTATGTGCCGGTATGATTGACACTTAGGCAGGCCACGCCCACAGCTGCATGTGGGATGCCCGGTTGCGGGCATGAGCCAGTCGAATCGTTAGCGACATTAAAGAGTAGGATTAACGAGATAGTTATTTGGATAAAAGGGAAGAGTGAGATTATATTTATAAAGTGCTAATTAATTAACTAATTAATTAATTATGGTGTCCTGGTGCCTTAGCAATAATAGGACTAATAGTCTAATTACGACAATTTATATGGCGCTGTAACATGGACATGCCTTTACAGGAGCGCCTTACAAGGCAGCTGATGTCATCTGCTATTTGATCTTAATAAGCTCCTCGACGGTTTGCGAAATTGCATTAGCCTATTTTAGTTTCGACAATACGATGTAACTTTGGTTATATCCCATTTGGTCATTTATCACAGTTTAAGGCCAATATTATTTATTTAAAAGACTTGAATTGGTTACATAAATACTAAAATAATTGTCTCATTTTTTCACCCGATGAATCCAACTACGACGAAATTTCCCGATGAGATAGCCTCACTAGACGGCGCTGATGAGGAACAGATGGCGGAGCTGCGAATGAATGCTTCTGCAGACTCCGTGACGCGGCTAATCAATGCTGCAAAGGACGATGATGTTTATCACAACTTAATACAGCAGATCGCTATCGGCTGGCCAGAGACTCCGACCACCCTGTCAGCTGATTTACGACCATATCATACATTCGCTGATGAATTGACAGTAGTTTTAGGCTTTAGGCCTAACCTTAGTAGTTTGTCCACGTTTTGCGATGAAAACATTAAAACTTTTCATACTAGACAGTAGACATCAGTTTTCTTCGTATTTTCACATTTCATAACAAAGCTGTTAAACATTCGTTAAGTTGTCGTTTGGCCGGACTATTTGAACGGAACTATTTACACGGGCTGTTTTGACGGGGTTATTTTGACGGGGCTGTTTTGACGGGGCTATTTCGTCGGGGCTATTTTGTCGGGAACTACTTTTATCGGGGCTGTTTTGTCGGTGGGCGATTATGACGGGGCTTTCTTGTCTTTGGGCGATTATGACGGGGCTGTTTTGACGGGGCTGTTTTGACGGGGCTATTTTGACGGGCCACCATATATATATAGTAAAGTAAAAAAGTAAGTATCATATATATATATATATATGTATGTATATATGTATCATATGTATATATGTATCATATATATATATATATTAGGGTGGAGTGAATCGGAGTGAAAAAACATTTTTTCTCGAATTTCTAATTCTAATAGTGATCAAAAGTTGACCATGGTATCACAGAATTGCTACACAAAATTTGACCTTCCTATATTGACGTCTTCTGCCCTCTACCGGACGATTTAAGGACGCCATATTATTGATTTTCAGTACTGTCAGGCATTTTGAAAACTGCACTGTTAGAAGCAAATCATGTATCAATTTTCTAACTGGTGTTTCTAGTCTAACTTGACCCTCCTGAAAACGAAAATCGTGGTTAGGAAGCTGGATTTTTAGTGGTTCCATGGGAAAACAAGATGGCGGACAAAATGGCAGCCAATTGCTTCAAATGACTAAAAGTAAAGTATTGTATGTGATAGGAAGACGGTTTTAGGCTCTAAATTAAGATTATAGGGTTGAAGGAATGCAATGGAATCAAAGACATATATGTACCACTGCAAAAAAATCAAAATGGCGGACAAAATGGCGGTCAGAATCTTAAAATGGCTATAGGTGAAGTAATGTACACAATGGAATCATGATTTCAGGGTCTAAGTCAACATTTTCGAGGTCAAGGAATATGATGGAACCAATGTCGCTCATGTAACGCTGCTCAAAAACCAAAATGGCGAACAAAATAGCGGCCAGATCCTGGAATTTTCTATTAGTGAAGTTCTGTATCTAATGATTGAGTCCAGCGCTCAATTCCTCCAAATACAGGTCAGCTTTGGAAACCTTTCTACTCGCTACACAACATGATTCTTCTCAAATTAGCTTTCTACACCCAAATATCGTTAAATATAAGGCATACACTCAGTAGTAGGCAACACCTTTTGTTCTTTCACGGAACCGCCAGCAACAGCTACATCTATACCTCCAAATGCCCAAATGTGGCTGTTGAGAGCTGAATGAACAGGAATGAAATTAGATCAGCTTTGCTTTCAGGCATACCAAGAACATTCAGGCAACTTTCCGACAACGGAGTACCGCTATTTCAAGACTCAATACAATGACGAAGTTGTGGTCATAGTCGCCATTTCTGTGTGGTTCCACTTTTTTATAAGCAATTTCCAGGTCCAGTACCTATCCAAGACAATAATTATTGACCCTCTTGTAGCCAATCGAAAGTATCTTTACACGAGCAACCATTGTATCTGCCAGGTCACCAAATGTCTTCGCCTTTGGAAGGTCCCCATTGCTTGTACCATTGCTTGTTCATCCAAAAATTTATCTGGATACTTGTCCTATGAATTGCGACACAATATATTGGGCATATCGCAAAATTTCGTCATGTCTCATATTATACGCAGATGCCTTGCATTGGCTCCGTTTCCAGCAGCGTATTGCCTACAGGGTCTGTGTGCTGGTTAGGCGGTGCTTGAGGGACAAGCGCCACTTGTCTGCAAGAACTCTGTTTTTCAACGCGGTGTCCAGCGTCGATCCACTCTTCGGTTGGCGAACCAAGCTGAGCTTCTGCTATTCGACAGCAACGTTCATTCTCTGCGGCTGAATCCACAACCTGAAATGTCCACCCATTTTCACTGCACTTATTGCCCATGGGTCACTCCACTCCGTTCCTTAAGAATCTAGAAACTGTCCTATTCCGTTGCGGTTAGGTTGGGAGTGATACTGAATAGCCTACGTTGAAAAGGCCCTACATAAAATTTTCTAAATAAATAAATGTTAACCTCTGTTAAAAAGTTGCTGACTGGACAGGTTACTTTTCACAAAGCATCCAATGCCACAGATTTTGAGGGAAGCTCATTATGCTTCTCGAGCGGAGTTTTGCCTTGGAATAACTCTGTCGTTGTGACATTACCATCAGTAGGCTAGAGCTATATGAGTGGGCGCCGTTGATGGCTGCCATATTTGTCCTGTATTTGTTTTTTATGTATTGTGTTTTGTATGCTTGTAAATCAGAGTGCGTTTGCAGCTGATACATTAAAGAATATACTTACTTACTTACTTACTTCATGGCACGATATTGATGCCAGATCCATCGGAAAGTCAGTTTGATACGCTGTGATAAGGTGCTTCATGATAACTTCGTCAGTGTTCTTTTGCAGAACGCTCCTTGGTTTAAGATCTGCTGAGGAAATTGTGGTAATTTCAATGATCATTATTATCTGGCAAAATAAAGAACATTGAAGATAAATTCAACAACAGATGCCATCTTGCAAAGACCTGGCAAAAAACTGAAATCAAATTCCGATTGCATACATGACTTTGCTTGTAGCCATTTTAGAATTCTGGCCGCCATTTTGTCCGCCATTTTGGTTTTTGAGCAGCGTTACATGAGCGACATTGGTTCCATCATATTCCTTGACCTCGAAAATGTTGACTTAGACCCTGAAATCATGATTCCATTGTGTACATTACTTCACCTATAGCCATTTTAAGATTCTGACCGCCATTTTGTCAGTCATTTTGATTTTTTTGCAGTGGTACATATATGTCTTTGATTCCATTGCATTCCTTCAACCCTATAATCTTAATTTAGAGCCTAAAACCGTCTTCCTATCACATACAATACTTTACTTTTAGTCATTTGAAGCAATTGGCTGCCATTTTGTCCGCCATCTTGTTTTCCCATGGAACCGCTAAAAATCCAGCTTCCTAACCGCGATTTTCGTTTTCAGGAGGGTCAAGTTAGACTAGAAACACCAGTTAGAAAATTGTTACATGATTTGCTTCTAACAGTGCAGTTTTCACAATGCCTGACAGTACTGAAAATCAATATGGCGTCCTTAAATCGTCCGGTAGAGGGCAGAAGACGTCAATATAGGAAGGTCAAATTTTGTGTAGCAATTCTGTGATACCATGGTCAACTTTTGATCACTATTAGAATTAGAAATTCGAGAAAAAAGTTTTTCACTCCACCCTAATATATATATTGATTGACGCATTCCTTCTTTTCAGCAATTTATATAGCGCCAGTACCCAGACTCACTCAAATTTTCTTCCAGTCTAATGACACAAATAAGTCCTATAGAGCCTGTGAAACGCGGTCGAGTTGACATATAATTCGATCATTCATTCATTTCGAGAATTTATATAGCGCCTCTTCAAGAAACCTACTCAGAGGCGCTCCCAGCCCAGCCACAGCTAAAAAAATAGGATTTGAGATACTTAAAAAATGCATGGGAATTTAATCTAGGCATAAGTCGCAAGGTTAATATATTATCCTCATGTGACGATTAGTGCATTGGAAAAGATGGTTGTAGAGATCACTCAACATGCAACGCGTAAAGTAAAAGATTCACCGTGAAACAATGATAGTGAAGAAAACTATAATTAGAACTTGTCAGCTCACTAAATTGTGTCATGGATTGACAGATGCTCGCTATTAGGTAATGGCGATTAGTAGCAGGAGGCTCAGTTTCAACGTAACCGTGTGACAGCAAAGATCATTGGCGACGCCCTCCTCCTGCATGCATCCTGGCAGTGGCAGAGAGCAACCAGTAGCGGAGATAATGGACATTAATAACTGCATAGCATTTTATGTAATCCATTTTTTCGAAAATCGAGTGTTATGGCAATACCTGTTTTGGAGCAGGGATCGAACCCATACTCTCAGAATTGTAAGCCATTGATTTGATATTAACCCTCAGGCTACAACACTGACTACCAAGGGGGAGGGGGGTGGTTACCACCCCCCATGGATTTTGGGTTTGGTTTGAGATATCATAACTTGTAATACACCATTTGATTCAGCATTCATTTCTGCACAAAATGGTATATTTAGGTTTAGAAAATACGAAGGCACCTCGAAATTATGAATTTTTTACCATTTTAATAAAGTCCAATATTCAACTATAAAAACTAGTAATAATTCCGTTTTATGTTAAATCAAAACAAAAAAACATGTTTTAGCTGCTGAAAAACGTTTACGCACACATATCGGTTCGCGTTGCAAAAAAACCCAACATTTGTTTACATTTTAATTTATTTTGAGCACTTCCGGTCATCAAATTTTAAATTATTTAGTATTAAAAAATAGCCCTAAGTGCCCTCTACAGAATGGCATAATTTATTTATATTAAAAAATAAATTATGGATAAGTTATAATAGAAAAAACATGACAATTTTATGAAAATAAAACACCTTTATATATATTTTAATTTATTTTGAGCACTTTCGGTTGTCAAAAGACAACTCAATGAGCATGGAAATGTAGCCCCACATTCCCTCTATAGAACGGTATAATTTGTGTCTCTTAATATTAAGGGGCGGAAAAGTTACAGACGATATTCTAGAGGGGTGGGTGGTATCCACCCCTCTGGTACCTTGGGTATATCGGATGTAACTTTTGAACGGTAGGGGGCATCATCAAACATTTTAGCTCAAAATGTGTCCCAATGAATCCTCTACAGCTACCAATGTTTTCAAAATTTTAGTCCAGACGGAACGCGTTTGACTTGCGAAAAACCTAGGGGGGGGTGTGGCAACCCCCCTTGGTAGCCCGAGGGTTAATGAATACTTTCTTTAAGCATACATAGTCGTTCATTCGTTAGAAAATTTAGAGTTTAGACGTTATTATTTCACACAAGGTTTTTTTCCTAGAAACAGTTTGCCTGGTTTCTTATCAATGCTATATAGAGCAACTATTGATAAAGTTTAATAGGTGTCTAATAATATTCATTTTATTGACGATTTATGCACGTTTTTCCTGAATATCAAACAGCACCTAGTAATTTCATGTTTTAATATAACAACAAGTTTTAACGTTTTAAATGTGTCTAAAGAGGCCGGAGGCTTAGGAAGAACCCTCTGGCTAACGTGGGCGACATTGCAGCCTCTACTGCCGCATTATAACGAATAGCAGATCCAGTCCAAAGCCTGCACTCATTGTATGTGAGAAATGCAAGGGTAGAACGGATTTGTGCAGATTGCAGGTACACCGCTTGTTAAAAGACGGACGAAATACAATGCAAAAATAATGGCAACAATACATACAAGATTTTAAGTAAAGGAATTTATATGTTTTTCGGAAATTTTGGGATAAATACTAAAAAGGTCGTCAGAAAACATGTCCAGTCAAATGACGCCGTCGGCGGCTGCGCTCAGCGGTGGCCGTACGCCCAAAATTGCTGTTTCTGAAACCTGAATTTCCCATTCCAAAGCAGAGACCCTAGATTAAACACTGCATCTTGCTAGTGGGTTTACTATGCAACGGTCGAGTGAAGATACGTACGGACCGTTTTCCCATGGACATTATCCTTGCTCCATTTTGCGTGGGAAATGTTCAACAACTACGCAGTGTCCGCCCGGTATAGTTGGGAGCGCCTCTGAGTAGTGAGATTGAAGGGGCGCCATTCGAAATGCCAGGTTTGTTTTTAAGGAATTTTTAGAACTGCACAACTCCTTTCCTTTCCCATCCTCTATGGTAAATTACTTCCAATCGGAGTACAATGACCATTTTTTGCTAGTTTTAACTGTACAGAAGTGTTTCTACAACTGCACAAATCCATTTAGAACTGCACATTTTGTGTACAACTGCACGTTAAAAAAGCCCTGCGAAATGCGAAAAATATGAGGGTATGCGATGTTAAGACCAGACGAGTTTGTTATCCTTTTTATGTAGCATTTATTGCAGCAGTGTAATGACAACGATGACAACACCAATCAAAGTATTATTACGTTCTTTGTATTCTTCTTTCATTTATAAGGCGATTATTTCACAACAGAGTTTTTTTAAGAGACTGCTTGGTATTAATTTTGTCATAATCTGCTCCAATTGGTGGTCTAGGTAACGAACTCAATGCCTGTCAAAAGTGGGCCACTTTATGTATATCAGAAGTTTGAAACATTAAAAATGTGTCAATTGAGCTATAATAATATTATGACCAAAACTTCGATTGTTGAAAACTCTCCGATGAAATCACTTTATCATTATGTGTCATTATTTGATAATAAAGTCATTGTGCACCTATCGAATACAATTATGTGTGTAATATCGTTTTGATTTTATTGACTTCAAACTAATTGAAAATGCAAATGTAATATGCAAAATCACGTATAATAAGCTTGAGGCAATTTCCCAATTGAAAGTTTTAAAAAATCATATTCTGCGAGAAAATTCCCACATTCTATATTTCTACGACAAATTCAGAAGTTGCAAGAGTTCGAACTGAAAAAATTGGATGATTTTTCTAAAAAAATATTATACTTGTGCAGTTTGTTCACCCACCGTGACTTCTCTGCCACCTTGCCCAAAGTATTTGCCACACAAAATTTTCTCACCCCACATTTTTTTAAAATTTTCTTGACCCCCCAAAACTTTTCTTCACTCCAAGAATGAGTTTGCAAGACCGTCTTTTATATGGCAGAATTATTTAGGTAGGTAGGTAGGTAGGTTACGGTAATTAGTACCTGAGGAAGAATTGCAGGCTTGCCTTCGCGTTATGTAATAAAATTCTAGTATAGAACTCAACTTAAAGTGACTCTGTTCACCTTGGAAACAGACATAGATAAAGTAATACATCTTTATTCTTGCCAGACAAAATGACAAAATCTCTGCGGGAAATGTGATGCAAAACAATCGCACTGATTAATGGAAGAGGGTTAAAATTGACTACAGTAACTGTTCTGAGCAGCAGTTCCTCATGCTGATGACGATGACGACAACGACGATCACAATATCATTGTGATTTTCCATGCAGACCTTCACCTTTGTCTTTTGCCTTTCAACCGTTCCAGCATTTCCAAGCGAACATCCAATAAATCGATTTTTGTAAGAACTGATTCTAATAAGATATTCAGCCAGTTTATATTTATAGATATAATGTAACACTTTTAAAAGGTGTGTAAGTAATTGCTTTGCTTGTTGCTGATTAACGACATTGTGTCGTATCAGAGATCTGATGATCAGTGTCGAACTTGACATTTATCATTTTATCATAGTGGGTTCATAGTGCGTACAGTGGAGGAGCTCAGTTGCGCGCAAAGGACTGCTTATTCGCATAATATTATGATTATAACACAGCATTGATCTGACGTTTCTGCCAACGGGATTGTTGGTAGAAGAAATTACTACGTATCCTGCCCTACTGTGTTACCCAATCAAGAATTGTGGAATTTCAAGAGTTGAAATAGAGCACAAAATTAATGTCAATAAATGTACTGCTGTTTAAACCCTGTAATTCATGTGTCACTAAAGTTATATCTCTGTCATGTGGGGATGATCTTATTGATTAACAGCTCTGCGAGGTAACCACTACCCCGTCGTGTTCCGGTGTGAGGGCAAAAGAGATTGCGGATGTCAACGCCAGCTGCCGAAGATGTTTATCATCCCCCAAAACCAACATACTGCACTGACCTCCTCATTGACAGTGTAGACTCCACGATTGAGGAGATCTACGCAAAACCTGAGGATATGGCTATTATTATTGCTGTGGATTTTAATCAGCTTTCATCTTCGAGGTTTCTAGAAATGGGACTATCCGTTGAGTTTGATGGACCATCGCATGAGGGCCATTCTCTCGACCGAATATACGCTTCAGTCAAGCATCTGTATGGAACATGTACTGGAGTGAAGTCAACCACAAAAACGAAGCACTTGGTAATTCTGGCAATTCCACCAAACTCTGAGGCCGTGGGATCTGGAGTGCGGGTTGATGGACGGCAGATGAAGTTCTATCGTCCGAGGACGCCAAATCAGAATGCATCCTTCCAGTCCCATCTTATGGCGCAAGATTGGTCATTCATCACAAAGAACCCATCTCCAAGAAAGGCATTCGAGGTCTTCTACGATTACATCAATGCGTCCACTGACCTCTACTTTCCCGTCCGGAGTATCACAATCAAAGAGAGAGACCAGCCCTTCATGACTCCGATTGTCAAGCACCTGTTGAGGAAACGGAACAAATTGCGGTGTTCAAACTAGGGTATTTCTATATAAATCAAAATGAAATTTAAAGGTGTTTTAGAACGTTGTTTAACACGCAAACACCGAGTGTCACACGACATCTGTCGACTAGCAACATCGTTAGCGGTGATTTTGCTAGACACGAGAAGAGTTGGAAGCGCTAATCTGGGGAAATAATTGTGTCAGACCATTAATATTATTTAATTAGCGTCCAGTTTGCTTATGCGATGCAGCAAATCATTCAATAATGTAATCTAGACTGACAACAAGATTTCTTAGTTTATTAGCATTTGAATGGCCATAAGTGAAGTTATGTATGCAATGGAAACATGATTACAGAGTCTAAATCAAAATTTTCGAGGTCAAGGAATGCAATGGAACCAATGTCACATATGTGGCACTGCACGAAAATCAAAATGGCGGACAAAATGGCGGCCAGAATATTAAAATGGCTATTAGTGAAGTCATTTGTGCAATGGAAACATGATCTCAGGGTCTAAATCAGCATTTTCGAGGTCAAGAAATGCGATGGAACCAAAGGGCTTGATGCTACACTTGTTAACTTCGAGTGATTTGCTGTAGCAGACAATGTCATTTATTCATCCTAATTTTATGAAACCAAAACGATTTCTATTATAATGTCCAGATACTGATAAGGAGACATTTTAGTGGCAAGACACTCATGTGTAAAGCATGCATAATGCTATGTTTAAAAATTCCTGAGTAAAATAGATAGGACGCGGTACATTTTCGTACTTTATAGCTGATCTGGGTGCATGAATAACTAATGAAACTGGATGCATTCTGTGCATAAAACATATTTAGGAAAAGTCATAGAAACGATTTATTCAACTATTCTCAGTGATTAAAATTTCCGTGAAAAACCGAGATGGGGGTATTTTTTACCCCCCGGTCACCCTATAAGGGTTAATCACCATAAAGGCCAACGAACTCTGGTACTCTCAAATTGCACTGAATTGCTCAATATAACATCTAACTATGCCAAAGCTGTGGAAGACGATTTTATACAGCGTAATCTCATTACGTTTTGGAGGTGTCAAAAGAGAACCGCATCCAACTCATCCGCTATAGCCTAGGCTACTGTGATAGTTAAACGGTCTAGTTAAAAATTTATTTACCAGCGTTAGGCCTACCTGACTCGCATGAAAGGCTAAATCTCTGAACTAACACGGTAGTGGTAATAAAACGGATTTGATGAATGACAACTAAACACTACTATTGAAATGTGAATTAAATTGTTCTTTCGTTCGTTCAAATAATTAATTAATTCATTCGTTCATTCGTTTAGCGTCTAAGACGAAATAAGTCTAGTGAAAAATATGAATTACAAACAGCTAACCATGTGTGAATAGGAATGGATTATTTAAAATCTTTCTGATCACCCTAAAAATAATTGATTTTCTGACTGTAAAGGCTCTTTATTTTGTGTGAGTGTAACGGATTTCCATTTGTCATCCAGATTGATTATAAACGAAGGTTGTAATATTAGATATAATTATATAAAAGTGTCCGACTCAGACGCTCTTTCAAGCGATCCACGGTGAAACGTAAGAGGTTCCACGGAGCCTGCAAAACACTTACGAGTGAACAATGTGTAACAGTCGCTTCTGTAACGGGACAAAAACACATCTATACAACAGTTCAATTTAAGGTTAGTATCCGCCCAATAAGATATGCCCAATAAGATACGCCCAATGTCCTGGGCACGACGTTAAACTGCATCCATCCTCCGCCACAGGGAACCAACAACTTCCCTGTGCCGGTCCTAAGCCCAGACAAAGGAAGAAGGTTTGCCAGATGGGTGGCGATATGCTGGCAGTAAAAGACCAAGATGATTGAAATCCGCAAAAAACACGACACAAGTGGCAGAGCGACCCAGATGCTTCAAGGTGTCATGGTGTGGAGCAGAAATGCACAGGTCGGTCAGGACAGACCGGTGGAGAGAGTCGGAGGAGAGCGTGTGACACATACGGGCATTGGCCCAGGTTGTCCTTCATGCTTCTCTACCAATATTCTCTTCAATCAGACAAGGTGGTCTAGCTGCTCCAAGATGTTAATGGTATGGAGCAGACCTGCTGACCAGACCTGTTGAAGCTGGGCAGCATGACGCGAGACAGACTCAGACAGAGAGTGGCGTTGGACTCTTACGGTATTGAGCCCATTGATATTAATTGATTGATTATCTGCAATTGATAACTAATAATTTTAAATATATATAATTACTAAAAATAGAAATTGATATAGAATTGTAAGAATTCAGGACGGCCAAAAATTTCGGAGCAGCTCGATGAGGTTTTATCGTATGGCCAAAACTGGTAACAATTTATTACAAATGCTGTGGTGCAGTTCTAAGGGCTAGTTGCACACCTGATTTAAGAGTTTCAATCTCTTATATAACGAAATGTTACCAATATTACAGCATATTATTTTTTGACATGATCAATCAAATGACATTTTAGTTATTAAGACGCATTACTGTGTAAATGTTTAATAGTTATTGAAATGTATTATTATAAACAAAGGTGCTCACATTTCTTACAAATTTTTGATATTGCTCAGTTACGCGAACATATACTGAGAACATACAATTGAGAACAATATTATACCCCAACCAAACACCAGCCCCTCTGGTGCGACGCAGCGCTCGTCACTGAACTGTTGTTCCTGGACTTTAGAATAATTATTGTTCTTGACGATTAAGATCTTTGCTGGCGTCAGATGAAAGCTAATCCGCTGAATCCAATTCGTCTAGTGACCAACTATATATAAATAGGTCGCTAAACTGAAAGAATTCATTGCGTATACCAATCCAAACTCTCTCTATGTGTGTCTCTGTCTGTCTGTCTGTCTCTCTCTCTTTCGTGCTCAACCGCAATTCAGCTTCTGTTTCTCTGATCACAACAAAATAGCGATCAACTATGATCTACCCCTACATTTCAAACCCCTTTAAATTGGTTATTCAAACGTTTATAATAATTATTATAAGTTCAATTTCTAAAATTCGAAACATTTTGACCACTCCAAATATAGGGGGGTCCATTTAATACCCATATAAATTGTTATTGTAATATAAGAATCGCCAAACAATGATAACCAGAAATGCTATAGCATTGCAAGCTGTCTGCTCAGTTTGTATATATGTATAGTTAAGATTTGTGTATTTTATGATCACCGTTCTTGTGAATTATTTAAACTGCATAGTTGAACGCTGTAGCCGGTTTCGGTCTGTCAACCGGATTGTTGAATAAAGAGATTATTATTATATATTATGCTGCATTTTTCGTGACAGTCTACGTCTGAGTGTTTGAGTCTGCGTATATAAATATCTACTATCTCATCTATTAGCATCAATTGGACCGACACTGTAGAGAAACATGAGATGTGCGCTCTAACCGATGCAGTATGTCCATTCTGTAAGTCGCTGTAATTGTAATAGTGATCGTAATTGCATTAAAAAAAATTAATTGTTATCACGATGATAGTTTTTTTAATGGTTATAGCAACGGCCATTTTTATGCCTGTGGTTGTGGCTATGGTTGCGTCAATGACCATGAACACGGCCACAACCATGACCATGACCGCGATTACTCTGCATGGCTAAATATAATTGAAAAGTAGGATGGAGAAATGCGTGTTTCATTCTATACGATATGAGTTGTGTGGAAGGAAACCAGAAACTAAGCATCACGCATGTAAGCAGAAACCGGGGCATATTTTGAGAATATGTTCAATATTATTATTAGCTTTACCAAAGCTACTACTATACACTACTACTGTACAGTTAAACGAGGTTTACAAATTAGCATCATGTGTCAGGATAAAGTTTCTTGTTGCGATAATAATGGTAACGATAATGTTGCAACAACACTGTTCATGCGTCCTCAAGGCAAAATATTTATTAACGGTTAGACATGTTTAAAATGGTGTCACATAATATTCTGGAACTCTTAAGTGATGCTTTTTAATGTGTATGTAAATGAAACTCTTGGACAAAGATACCTGCGTAGAGATAGGTAGATGTGAACTTTTGGTACGTTACTGTGAAGGATCCAATTATCTTTTAACGGTTTGCAATCCTAAACCTGTATGAAGGTTTATTGTGACTCAAATGATCTTTGTCATCGCGCAGTATCGTGTCGCCATACAGAAGCTACTACCAATACATCGGCCAACTGACCAATGCACAGAACAATATGAACTCCGCCCCTGGTTGCACTCTGCCAGTGCCAGTCCCAAGCCTGGATAAAGGAAGAGGGCAAATACACACTGCAAAAATTATGACGCATATCTCCAACTATAAAGTAGGATACATGTACGTTTGTCCAGAATGCAGGCACACACTTTCGCAGCTATTGATCTTGAACCGCTCACCTAGACAAAAGACCACCACTGTCCACCATGCAGGACCACAAAGTGGAGTGTTTGGCCCATCCACTGATCTTGGTTGTAGCGTGGGGTGTGAGATGGATTAACATAAAACGAGCCATTTCCTCATAATCGATCATCTCTCTTGATTGTGGACGACTATTTTCAATCCTCTTATTGTCGTGAATTTAATTAACATAAAAATATTAACCATAATTAAGAGTCATCTCGAAATCAGTTTCGCAAGTTAATGATTACTAAAATTTACTTTTTAAACTTAATTAGACTACAATCTTTCATCTACATTCCGTATCTTGAATGTCTGAATCAAATTATAAAACTTACACTCAACACTAAACACCTCTTTTAAGAGAATATTACGCATAATAACTATATATTTTTAATCTGCGATGATTTCGCACTGCAAAAGTCAGTTCCAAGCCGCGAAAATGGATGAGAGCGAAGCTAATGTTCTTTGTTGCCTCACAGTGTTGTAAAACTGCAACAACCGATAGGCTACCTATAAATTAAAGTTAAAGATGCAGGAAGTGCATGTGAGTATTCGTCCATCATTGATTATTATCATCTTCTGCTTAATCTGCAGATGTCGTTCAGCATGGGAAATTCCATCGAATTACTACACCTTTTTTACGCTCTGATATTCCTAATAAATCAATGAAATACACAACTAAATCAATCACACCCTCCAGCTTGACTGAATACCCACGAATTGGCAGCCATTGACATGAGACATAGAGTGCGAGCAAGGACCGCGGTTCCTAACTACGCCACTGGTGCACTCTGCCCGTGCCAGTCCCAAGCCAACTACTACTACTACTACCGCAATCCCCAACTCCGGAGTCCTGGCCTGGGGGTGGGGGTGGGCGACAACCAAAATTTCAGAGACACAACGCCAACAACTTTCCAGCTGTAATGTGCCAAAGAAATTTTTGCCAACGGTAACGGTCTTCCATGTCATAAGTTATCGTTAAACTATGAATCCACATCATCGATCAATTCAGAAACTGCTGATGTCGTTCAACATTGGAAACTAAAACCAATTTTTTGGCTACGTGGCAACATGCTAAATAAATTGACGAAACACGAAATTAAGCCAAGTGAAACAAAAAATGCAGCAAAGAACAAATCCTACAAAGGAAGCCGTTGTGTTCTACCTGGTCAACGATAGGAAATAATAATAAGATCCATTCCAGAACATAGCCCGTTTGTAATCATAGCCTACTGCGTCTTGCCACTTTGAAAATAATCAAAATTCAGAGGACCACCAGAACCAACCCGTCCCAACCAACCGCCACCTCACAGCCCCAGCCCCACACGGAGAGGTGTGAATGGGTGAAGAGATGGAAAATCAAAATTTCCATGACAACGCTGGTTATCACAGAGTAGATGGGCTGTGTGGTGCAGGTAGATGGATGGGGTGAATGGGGCGGAGTCAGGTGACATAGATGGGTCTGGCTTTGGTAAATCGAATTTTTCCCGGAGTTATGAGTGTGTTTCTGAGCGAGGATGGTACAGAAAAAGTTCCTGAAGTGCCTAAATTACGAAGCTCACTTCTCAGTTTTAGACTGCAATTTTATAATTAAAAGGTGTTTTAGATTATCGCATAATTATCACTGGCAGGCGTATAAGATTTTCAGGTGATATTCATTCATTCATTCATTCGAGCATTTATATAGCGCCTCTTCAAGGAAACTACTCAGAGGCGCTCCCGACTCCAGCACGGCCAAATAGAAGTTTTTAAGTGCTTTTAGAATGTGCAAGAGAGTGATCTGGGGAACATGGTACATGAACATGTCGGTCAATGTCAACAGCCCATTCATTTAACAGGACATAACACCATGAACCTCTACTAAAGGAACGGTCTTAGACACAAAGGCATTATCTTTGCAAGGAATGCATGAGTTTACTGAAATGCGCAATTGTCGAATTAGATATTCAGTGAACAATGCGCAAGTAAGTATGATGAAATGAAATTGATTAATTGAAGATGTAGTTAGTAGTAGTAGTAGTAGTAGTAGTAGTAGTAGTAGTAGTAGTAGCAGTTGTAGTAGTAGTAGTAGTAGTAGTAGTAGTAGTAGTAGTAGTAGCAGCAGCAGCAGCAGCAGCAGCAGCAGCAGCAGCAGCAGCAGTAGCAGTAGCAGTAGCAGTAGCAGTAGCAGTAGCAGTAGCAGTAGCAGCAGCAGCAGCAGAAGTAGCAGTAGCAGTAGCAGTAGCAGTAGCAGCAGCAGCAGCAGCAGCAGCAGCAGCAGCAGCAGCAGTAGCAGTAGCAGTAGTATTAGTAGTAGTAGTAGCAGTAGCAGTAGCAGTAGCAGTAGCAGTAGCAGTAGTAGTAGTAGTAGTAGTAGTAGTAGTAGTAGTAGTAGTAGTAGTAGTAGTAGTAGTAGTAGTAGTAGTAGTAGTAGTAGTGAGTAGCAGTAGCAGTAGCAGTAGCAGTAGTAGTTGTAGTAGTTGCAGTTTAACATCTCTGTGTGGTAACAAACACCATTGGCGACGCCCTCCTCCTCTACCCTGTCGTGGGAATGACACTGGGAGAATGCAACCAGTGGCGGAGTCGGTGTTGTTTTAGTTTAATGAGTAATATATAAAGGCACTTCAATCATTTTAAAGGGTGTCTAAAGAAAGCTCATTTATTTATGGCTACCAGTGGCGGCGCCAGGATTTCAGTTTTTGGGGGGCTAAAGGGGGTAAATCGTCCAAAATTTTTATTTTTACACGGGAAAAAAAGGATGGCCTTTTTTAGGGAGGGCTTAGCCCCCCCTAGCCCCCCCCTAGCGCCGCCACTGATGGCTACAGTTTTTGCCAGTCTTGATGTTTCAGTTTAACGACATTGTGGGATAGCAAAAGTTTTTAGCGTGGAATCGATCCTGACTTTAATGGCAGCTTATGACATCAAAGGCCTTTGCCGTCGACAATAATTATTTGCTTGGCGTTTTAAAACTAAAACTATTATGCCTAAAATGCTACGGTTGCAGTGTGGAAATTTAAAAAATATTGTCGTCATTTGGGAACGGGCACATCCAACTCTAAACAAATTGAAGCGATTGAAGTGCAGGTACGAAAGAAGATAGACTACAGCTGATATCCATCAATTGCAGTGTATACATATTTTCGACATGGGCGAGAGAAAAAATTAATAGTTTCTTTCTAGACGTTTTAACAACACTTCTGAGCAGATTACCTTGACGGTAATAGCTCTATATAAAAATCTAATTATAACTCGTTTGTTAAATAATACACAATGTAGGACACTTTGTAATAAATATTGGAAACTAGTGCATGTCTACACGAATATTCGTTTATACACCTCAGAAATATGTTTCAAACATAGAGGTGTATTATATAATAAATATATCACTAGAGGGAGTATCACGTCTCTATATTGAAGTCGTCTAAAGTCATATCGACCAATCACATCATATCTGTCTAAAGTCATATCGACCAATCACAAGCGATTCTCATACCAACCAATCACAGTCTTACAGCATCGATTTGAAAAATAAATAAAACGACATCAACATTTTCATAATAAGACGAATTTGTCGACCAATCACATCATATCTGTCTAAAGTCATATCGACCAATCACAAGCGATTCTCATACCAACCAATCACAGTCTTACAGCATCGATTTGAAAAATAAATAAAACGACATCAACATTTTCATAATAAGACGAATTTGTCGATGTTTACTTGTTAATTTTGCAGTTTCTTGCAAAATTAACAAGTAAACATCGACAAATTCGTCTTATTATGAAAATGTTGATGTCGTTTTATTTATTTTTCAAATCGATGCTGTAAGACTGTGATTGGTTGGTATGAGAATCGCTTGTGATTGGTCGGTAAATTTGACTTCATATCTGACTGCAGGATAGATACGTCATGCTCTCTCTAGCGTGTATATTATATATATCATACATCTCAATGGTTTCAAAGGCTCTATATATAAATACAGGCTTTTGTGTCTTATAGATTTTTTATACAGTTAGTTCGACGTAATCTTTCCATAAGATCTGAACTGCGTTACCAAGAAATGAAAACACACACTCAAACTCCAACAACACAATGAATAAATGGATCTCCAAATTATTAGACTAGGTGACGCATACGCTACATAAATACATCGATGATGACATTTTCCGAGAATAATTTTTCAGTTTTCTCTCACGATATTAACTTTGTCACCGCTGATAAAGTCTAGACAGTTCACAATTGTGCACTTTGAAGAGAACAAGACGACCCGCGTACTTATAAAGTCTCCCTCGATAGAGCAGCAGGTCATCTATACACAAGTAACGCTTTGTTGCATGCTTTCCACATACAAAGTTGCAACACATACATGTAGGCTAGGTCCATGACATAATCGATTTCAACATTATCTAGCTCCGAGACATCATTATTATCAACAAACTCTCCATTATCATCATCGCTATCATCACTTTCAATACATTGATATCAATTCTGTTATCAGTTTATCTCCACTGGCTGCAGATAACCGTCAAAAACTCTTCAACACAAGTAAATCATTAAAAACAATGGCCATTATATGACGTCAGTCACGTGACCATGCATTCAATAAATTTTGTTTAAAAATGTGGAATTAATCAAAAATCATCTATGAACAGATACACAAAAGCGCATTGCATAATTTCTAAGCAGTAAAAAATTCAGGGTAAATACTGACAGTGGGGTGAAAAAAACACCGCAGGATAGCCTCCAAGGGTTAATGAGTGTGTGAACCATGATTGTCATTGCTAGGGTACCAGAGAGCCTTGACAACATTACGGGTCTATGTCGGGCGCGGTGCAACCTGCATGGGTGTCGTTCCTAGACTGGTCCAGGGGCTTTCGGAAGGACGAAGAAACTCTGAAGTCATCGAAGATTATGAAGTAGCAAAATTATAAGATACTTTAAAAAGTCATCAGCCGTCATATTAATCGCTAAATACCAATTGGATCCTTAATTTTAGGTCTATCTGCTAGGATGTTATGTGTAAGTTTCTCATCAATAAATTGCATTCATCGCTTTCATTTTAAGGGTGTAGTAATTATTAGCCCAAAGTTTAACGTCGTCCTATGAAATCGATGGCCGTTAGTGGAAGCGCAATGCAACTTAAATTGTAATGAAAATCAAATTATAATAGAGCAAATGAAAAAACGAGCAAAAGGTGTTTAATTGATGTTTCGCCATTTCAGCAATGTTGAATTTCTTAAAAACTAAAATGTGCACATCTGACATTTCAGTCAATGACAGGGATGTTGAAGAGAGGGAAAACATGAACTCAGTCAACGCCTTAAGTCTTAGTGCTTTTGGGAAGATTTGTGATGACTGGTTTGAATCAGTTGACAATGTTAACCGAATGGATGCAGAGTCTCTTTAAACACACCTTTATCACTTCGACTACAGATGTTATATCACGATTTTTGTCTTTAATTATAATAATTAGATCAAATAAACTAAAATTACTAGTTCTTTAGATACCATTTAACCTTTCGGATGTGAGGTGACGATTTGTAACGCCAGAGGTGAGGTGGGGTTTGACAAACCCCAATACATATTTTTTATTTTCATGCCGCGATATCAAATGGAAAATACTAAGTTGAGTTAAACTATTCTTCTATGATCAATAATCAACTAAACAGACGATTACAACGAACAAATATCTGCTTTCAATCTTTATTAGATGGCCAGAAGGTGAACCCATCCAATGTGTACTTAACCCAAGCAAGTTTGGATCCTCATGTGCAACATTGTCAAATACACGAATAAGCATTATATATATATATATATATATATATATATATATATATATATATATATATATATATGAAAGTTCTGGTTGGGTTAACGGGTTTGCGGCCAACTCATCATCGTCAGTGGACGAATCGTCCATTTGACGAAAAGTCCGCATACGGTTTACGGCCGTCTCCGTGTGGTTTAAATATTAGACAACGAGGGAGAGTATTGACCATGCGGTGTCATTATGCCGAGGTCGAGAAATACTTCGCGTCTATTGCATGATTTTGAACGTGTTATGTTGACAACGACCTAGAAACTGAAGAGATTATTGATCCAATAATTGCGGTGTTCAAATTAAGGTATTTCTATGAACATAGAAATGCAATTTTAAGGTGTTTTAGAACGTTGCTTAACACGCAAACACCGAGTGTCACACGACATCTGACGACTAGCAACATCGTTAGCGGTGATTTTGCTAGACACGAGAAGAGTTGGAAGCGCTAATTCTGGTGAAATAATTTTGTCAGACAATTAATGTGATTTGAAATCGAAATAAATCTTTTTGATTAGCGTCCAGTTTGCTTATGGGATGCAGCAAATCCTTCAACAATGTAATCTAGACTGACAACAAGATTTCGGAGTTTATTAATATGAAGATGAAAATTTATATAAAAAGTCTTTTGACGATTAATTTATAATCAGAATGAAGTGCATCAGTTAATTAGAATTATAACTGAAAGCCGGACTATGTAAATGAAAATTTTCGATGTGTCGTCATGGATGGAATCATGTTACTATGATATATCTGTAAATATATAGCAATAATGATTGCAACGGTGAAGATTTGTTCTGTTCTGGAGACCGTGATCAAGAGGTAGGTATTGTGTAATTGTGAATTGATGTCGATTGATGTGGATTTTTGTGCCTTACGTATTTTTGGTTTTGCGTAATTATATTGGTTACTGACTCATCTGCTCACAACAAAAGCAATTTCTCTTCCAATATTGACGAATATGTTGTATTATAAAACAAATTTTCTAGATATATGATTTCAATAAATCACAAATATTGCATATTTTCGTGGCAGTTCAATGCACCTTCAATTGTCGCATATCGAAGCTATACACATGAGACACCAAAACAACAAAAATGAAATCTTTTTATTTTACTTTCTATATCTATAACTTTTTACGTCGTCCTATATGTGACACCGAAGATCATACAATTGAAAGATCAAACTTAATTTGCTGTTTACCGACTTTGTGTCATAGCAAAGATGACAAGTGTCGCCCTCCTCCATTGTCTATGCTTGAGACTGGCACAGGCAGAGTACAACCAGCGGCGGAGTTGCACATTTGCTAAATAATTATATAATTCATTGAGCAACATTTTTAATGGTCTGGTATGACAACAGTTATTTTTAAAGAGTCATTATAGTGTGCCATCATGATCATAAAACACAAATTTTAAAACGCTACTTAAAAGCTAATGCTATGCACCAGCTTAGTCACTAGCACTACGTTCAATCATATGGATTATGCAGATTATGCAATGGATATCGGGTTGTCAAGGAGACTGAATGTAGCAGTGCGGCATCTTGTGGTAGGCCTACTTTTGAACGTGTGGATGCGAACTTGTCAAGAGTACATTTAAGTGCACTGACCCAAATTACATTCAATTTGTAGAGAAGATACCGTTTATTTAGATTACAATAAACTATTTTAAAGGTGTTCAATTTACACTGCAACTGTAGGCTACTATGACGCGCATAAAGGTTACTGATAAAATAATGATACCATTTGACACAAGGGGGCCGTACAACCAACACTTGTTCATTATTGTCTTGTCTTGTGTTTAGCCATCCTCGATTCGAGGGTTGGTCGCTTCATGGACATGCTTTCGCCACTTTTTCTGTGACTGTCCATGTTGCTGATTGGGAAAATAAGGTGGTAGCTTCCCTCGTCCTTCCACCTCGCAGTGGTTGTTCTTTATGTATAATATACACTTTGAACAACCTTTTCATGTGTAAACCGTTAATGGCTACTAAAGACCATCTTCCGCCTTACCACGATACAAGACCCGCTGCTGCCCAGGTCTTGGCCGCCCACGTTAGCCAGCTTTTCGGGGTTCCTGCAGAGCCTTCCCACCTCGCGTGGCGCCCTGGGTGGTACTTCAGCATAACTTTCACCACTGATGGTATAGCCTCTGCAGGCAATCTCTTACTGTTCATTATTAGGAGCACCTAAACAATGTAAACATGCCGTTGTTTATATTTCTGTGGAATTACTTCGAATCCAATATGTGATATGCCCAAAAAATTTGATCACGGCAACTGCCTCTGTTGTCATAAGCTGCCGTTAGACTACAGATTCCTCCTCGTCCAATTGCGAGCGCCTCTGAGTAGTTTCCTTGAAGAGGCGCTATATAAATACTCGAGTGAATGAATGAATGAATTGCATGTAGGACTAAAGCTCTAACACGATGGTTCAATACGTGGGGCGCGATGGTGTAGTGCTGGCGTCGTTCTTATCGTTGGTAAAATTTATTGCAATAGCATCGTATACATAGGCATGTGTTTGGACACCTTCAAATACGCAACTTGCAGTGTTTTATAGTCAAAATTTCGTTTAACGTAATAATCTCATTCTCTGTACAGTCTGTTGTAGTCGGGATGTTAAGGAAAAAATTGTGCATTTTAGTGCTACAAACAAAAGAAACATATTTCTGAGTTCAGGAAGAAATTCTAAGATGTAATGCCAGTTGAGAAATGGAAAAACTTTTTCCAGTTTTTTCCTTTGGATTTTTCCACGAGCTTTAAATAAAAATGTTGAAATAGCTCATAACAAGTTGACATTTTCAGGATAGGTGTAGGAATATTTGTAGAATGAGATGCGAAAAGTGTCAAACAATTCTTTAAGAGTTCTTTCCAACATCAAAGATTGCGTACAAAATGGCCGCCATTTCCCAAGGTCGTTAGTTATCATCTGGAAAAAGCTCGTAGCAAGCTGAAATTGTCAGGATATGCGTAGGAGTATGAGTAGAACTACATACCAGAAGTGCCAAGCAATCCTTCAGAATCTCTTTCTGGAAACCAAGATGGCCGTCATTTCACAAGGTAATTAATTATCACCTGAAAAACGCTCGTAACAAGCTGAAATTTTCAGGATAGATGAATGAATATCAGTAGAATAACATATCAAAGTGCCAAACAATCAATCAGAAGCTCTCTCTGAAAACCAAGATATCGTCCAAAATGGCCGCTATTTTTCATTATTGCTGTAGTTTTGCAACCTGAAAAGCTAGAATCACAATGGAAGTGACATGTGCCTAGGATATAATTCAACATTTTGATTTAATGTTCCAGGATTTTTTTCCCAATTTTGTCAACTGGTATTACATCATATTTTTCTTAGAATTTCTCCCTGAACTCAAAAATATCTTTATTTTGCTTGTAGCACCAACCTGCACAATAACGATGTTTTCGACCGCTAAGAGCTCGGACTATTGAGTACTAGACAGTTTCAATAGTCAATAATCTCCTGCCGAAGCTCCTCCACTTCCAAGTAGGGCTTCACTGTATTAGACCATCAGACCGAAATACAGGTAGAGAAAGAGGATGCCGTTATCACAAACTATAGAGAAATCCCGTATTAATCGTATCCCTCCAGATGAAGAGAAGTTGAAAAGCCACTTTCGCGTGTGTTTATTTTTGCAAGCAAACTTCCGTTTGCTTTGTTTTAAATATTGCCACTAATTATGTGCGTGCTTTTACTAGCCAACTTTGTTTGTATTGATGCTAGAGCACTTAAAACATTAAGAACACTTGGTAGAGTCTAAGGTCACTAACTAAATTCGAGTTACCTTACTTTGAACATTGCTTAGGACATTTAAACAATTAGCCCCCCACTTTAAAGTATGAATGCATCATAAAATATATCAATTATACGCATTTTTCAATAACTTTACGCTGGGTATAGAAAGGCTTATCCCTCCTGATACTGAAACCCGGTGTATTCCATTCTGGCGATAGATTAATAACTTGAGGTAATAAAATATCCCTCGACACCGACCATCATAGATGTAAAAAACGATGAATATAAAATAAAAAACGGTAAAAAACGTCGTTTTTTTCGAAATAATAAAAAAGGACAAAAAAAACGATAAAAAACGGACACGGAAAATAATTTGCCTTTGTTACATCTGAAATTTCAATTTTTAGCTTACAAACCTTGCTAATGCAATTTTATCAAAAGACTGCAAATAACACAACTTTATTATTAGGCCAGAATAATTGGTATAAGTAACATTAATCTACCACAGTTATTTTTTCTTTTAACTGTGGTTTAATAAGAAATTCGGACAAATTAAGGGTATTGAAATCTTTTCAAGTTTAAATTGTAGACATAAGTCCATATTAGGCCTATAAGTTTATGCTGATCGACATAACACAATTAAAATCTAACCAGAAGCAAAATCCACAGATGTTTACTAAATTATATATTGTACATTTGTACTTAAAATTGTTGCCAGGTACTTATAAATATTAATTATAGGCCCAAGAATTTTATATCAAAATAACTCTTAAAAATTTCATTTCTTGTATAGGGATCTACTACATGTATTTCTCAAAATTATAACTTATACAATTACACAAAGACCCTATAATTAGGCCTAGCTGAATCCTTGAGAGCACGGTAAAAACGTATGGAATATCAGACAAAAATCAAATTAAGGAAAATAATATCAGACAGTAGGCCTAAATAATTTTTAACAAGTTACATAAAAATCAAAAAAAACGATAAAAAACGATGGGAAAAATAAAAAAACGAAAAAAACGAGGTTTTTTGGGAGAGAATAAAAAACGAAAAAAACGTTTTATACAACTATGCCGACCATCATCCTTATAATAATTATTATTGCGTCGTCAATCAACAAAATGTTGGCATAATCTATCATTACAATATAATATGTATATCGAAATAGTCTAGACATCTTTTTATGACGACAAGTTTTACAAGTTCTCACAATTTTTCACAAGCCTAAAATTTAATCTGATCTGACAATAACGAGAAATAGTTACATTTATTTAACTGCAGTGACTTAAAATATTATTGAGCAATAGAAATATAATGAGTTGGATAATGAGACCGTGAGAATATAATTGTCCTTTTGCTACAGAGTGACCTCGATTAACCTTTCCAGTAACAATATAATTGTGATTAGTGATTTCTATTGCGCCGATATATGACCCACAAGGCATCAGTCACGGTAGCCAAACCCTGATCATTAACAGGTCAGTATTTCAGTTCCACTAAGAGAAATCGGTCAACCATCTCTATTATCTGAACTCAACGGCTAATTCTCTTTTTGAGGATGAAACGGTTATCGAGACCCTCACTGCTCGCAAGGTAAAAGAAAACATTGCAGCCGAAACAGAAATCATATTAACTGCGATAAAAAAAAGAATTCAGACCAGGTTGGAGTGATTCTAATAATTATGGATTCATTAATTGTCATGATCTAATTACCAAAGATAACCCTGATCAATTATTGTGAGTGAAGTACTTGGTCATCGTCTCGACACAGTGACCGTCTCAAATGACGACTCTTTGAGACGTTTTCTTTGCTGAACATTCTGGAAACTGGCACTGGACCACCGTGCCCCTAATGATATAACTTTGAAATCTTTTAAATAAAGGTGTCTAACGTGGACGCCTCCACAATCGATGATGATCGTTAACTTCGGCAGAAAATATTATATTTCAGTTCTCACAGACCCAATGTGACAACATTTTCGGTTTTATTACAAAAAATAAACGGTTGCCATAACGCAACTGTTAACATGCGCCAAGAGAGCAGCGGATAATGCATATAATGAACGTTTTTGAATAGCTTATGTTCTTATTGTTCTAACTGTTAACGATGAGATCTGGGGCACTTATCAGCATCCGAGGTCAATCCCTTGTTTTTGATATGTCACTGTATTTTCTTAGGGACGTCACGATCCACTTGTGGGCACAGTCCGGAATGGATATTTCAGTCAATGTGTGATCGTATCAATGATTTAGAGATAAAATCCGAAAAACTCGAACGGAAATCAAATCACGTACGATACAAACTGAGGCAGGCAAACATACCGCAAACAAACAAGGAAACAAACGAACAGACGGACACGTGTTGTCGCATAAGAAACTTAACATTAAGCGTTTCGATTGCGTCACTTAATACCGGTACGCAATTATGGCACCCAGAAAACGGACGGGAGGCGTGACCAGAAAAAGGTCATCAGTTTTTTGGGAAGGAAATTTGTGACATTTTCTGCCGATTTCGTTCGGATCAATAAAAAGGTCCAAAGTACGTGTGTCGATAACGCTGCAACATATAATCCAGTCGTGTCTTCAAATTCAATCGAGTCCATCGGTGTAATAAGCTACAGGTCTTCAGTGGAATTTATTGTTCTTCTGTCGGAATCGTAATCGTAATCGTAATCCCCCAACTTCTAAAGCGCCATTCGAAAGCCAGGCGCGGGGCACCAGCTTATTCACGAGCGTTGCGTCAAGTCAAAAGGGTGTTTGTAAGGGAAGACCGAAGGTGGTCCGGACGAGTTAACCCGTTGATTCTGTTTCGACTCAGCAATTAAGGCTCTGGCTTTCAAGCACATGGACCTTTAACTGCATCTTCCTCTGGCGGCTAACTATCCGCGCCTCAGAATCACACTTTGGTGTGACCTTGCGCGCGTAATAAATTTATGTAATAATAATAAAATAATAAGGAAAGAGAAAGGAAACAAATCCTGTGCCACCAAAACGCGCGAAATGTTTGAAAGAGTTAAGCAGAGAGTATGCCGTTAAACTTCCGTGCCAAAGTTTTCATGAAACCAACTGTAGTTTTTGTTGTTGCATTCTACTTTCGTAGGCTTTCGTGGCCCGGGACAAAATAGCAGACAATAATTATCACAAGAGGGATGACGGGACAAGAAGACATCGAAAACATCATTAGAAGGAGACGATTGAAGTGGATGGGGGCATGCTGTTCGTATAGAGAAGGATCGAAAGTAAGGATATTTTGTTGATAATAATAGCCTATAACCTATTATAGGTCTACAACATAGTCTATTGTATTATGCCTTTGAGATTGCGCACTGAAAGATCTCCGCTTTGAAATTGCATGCATAATAATTCACAGTCTGCAATTAAATAATAGTTACTATTTAACGACTTTCGTCATTGAAACCGCGATTATAATAAATGGTTGCTAATGACAACGGACGACGCTTTAAGGCCGCTGCTAGGCTTAATGTCGCTGCTGTATAATCAAGTAATTTTAACATAGATTAGATAGGGGACATTATACTTCTTCGTATAGCATGTCCTTTATTCTTCGTATATAGCTTAGATACAACGCGATTATTAATCAAAATTCCAATGAACGTATAAAGTCAAATTTAAAGTTCCTAGCTGTCGTAAATTTTGCTAAACACTCTTTAATATGATTACCGCGTTAGACACTTTTTTAATGCGTCCTACCGACGCTATATAAGCTTCAGAAATAACCAAAGAATCACCGCTTTTAGACCTTTTGGTCAAGATCAAAGTGAAACTATATTATGCTCTACTAGGGCTTTACTACTGCCTTAGCATCCGTGCAATGATAGCCAGTACTATAATTGCCTATAGAGTATAGCCGGCCGGGCCTCTGGCACAGGTTAACACCTTGTAAGCCCGTGTCACGCAGGGAGACCGTTTAAATACGGTCAGCCCCTTCACTTTGACCCCCTCCCAAAAAAAACACACCAGAAAACAATAAAAAGGACGCCATGTAGAGCGCCGAACGTGGGTGGTAGGGAAGGCCGCTATAATTTATATCAATTCAACAATCTGTGCTCAATGCTGCTGCTATTATAGACGATTCTCCCACATCTCTATATTCAAGACCGAACAACTTCAATGACTTCATCTAATGCATAATTATTCGAAGTTCTTGTTTGAGGTTTTAAGTCTCAATTGGGTCTTGCTGCGAAGTTTCTTCGTGATATCTGGCTTCGTCCCCTCTCTGCCTCTTTGTTGCATCCTCTTAGATCCTCTGATCAGCATGACGTTTTGCTTCTCGCGTCAGGACAGCCACGGCTTACCCAGATGCTGTCTCCATAGAGAAGTCCCTCTCTATGGAATGGACTTTTTTCGTCAACGGTTCGCTCTGTCTTTCTCTTTGCATGGTATATATCTTTCATCATCTTTCTCTCGCTTCAAATCCTACATTTTCTGTTGGGATTCGCACGCAATGTGCAGTTGTAAATGAATTTGTGCAGTTGTAAGAGCAATCTTGTTCAGTGAAAAACATTAAAACAGGTGACTATAATTATGATGAGTGTGAGTCGAATTAGAGGTAGTTCACGATGGAAGACCGAAATGAAGCGAAGAGGTTGTGCAGTGGAAAAAGAAATATGGCAAAAGGAATGTTTGAAGAACTGAACTGCTCCCCTACACAATACCCCAAGATGGCTGCATGCTGGGGCCGTGGTGGTCCTGATAGCACTCGGTCCAGCTGGAAATTTTGAGCGAATACATGCGAAACCATGGCCGAAACCTTTTTTATCCACACCCCCCTTCCCAATGGTCAGATGTGTGGTCGGAGTCATCCTGGTGGCCATCTGTCTAGCTGAAACGTTGGAGGTGAATTGGTGGCCATAACCGACTTTGCCCGGCAAATTCGGTTTCTCCGAGTAGTCTTTTGTCTTTAGTTTCAGATAAAAATTGGGAACTTGTGGCCCAGGTGGTGAAATGGGGCGTTTGTGGTCAATGAGATTTCGGTTTTTCGTTCTCCCTCCCGTCCACAAGGCGAGTTTATTGGCCAATCCGTCAACTGGGTAGTCCTGGTGGCCCTGTTCCTATATACAAGGTTTCATGTGAATGTCTGCGCAACTGTGGGCGTGCATTCCGGATAAGCATAGCCTACATACAAATACATTTTGCTCTATAGACATACATATTTATGACTCAAATATTGCAAGTCCGTATCCCATGGTGACACGTAGTGCCAGTCCATACCATAGATGAAGGGGAGGAGAACGCTGATGTTAAACTTCATCTGCCAACAGACTAATCGCAACACTCAAAACTTAGACACCCTTTAAATGTTGTTATCAAATACTATAAGGTTTTGCTAGGATAGGCATACGCAAGGCTTTTTTTTATCGGTGTTCGATGTTTCGTCGGGCTTCGCGTGTATCACGATTGAATATGCCTAACGATTTCATTGTGCCAACAAATTTAAATAAATTTACTGCAC
The DNA here is from genome assembly GCA_949752735.1 of Lumbricus terrestris. Lineage (NCBI taxonomy): Eukaryota > Metazoa > Annelida > Clitellata > Crassiclitellata > Lumbricidae > Lumbricus > Lumbricus terrestris. The sequence goes on along the minus strand of OX457047.1, from coordinate 5,755,018 downwards.
ACGTCTGCAATAATTTTGGATTATGCGCAATAGTCAGGCTAATCAGCAGGCCAATGAGTCAAGCAGAATCACTAGCTACTGATACTGCCAAGAGACATAGACCTGGTCAAATCGGATCCATCCATCTCAAGGTTTCGCATGTATGCTGCCTAGATGACATAGACCCTGGTCAAATCGGATCCATCCGCCTCAAGGTTTCGTATGACGTATGATACATAGTTCAACACTGTGGGTTTAAATGACACTAAATCAGCCGCAAATACTCGAAAGCTATGTCAAAATTACAAAAAATATTATATCTGTAATCAACATGGCGAAATCGAAATGGCCGATCTCACTCAGAACGATCAATCCTTCATTCCAAATTGTCGTGTTTAAACGGAAATCTAGTTTATATAAGCACTGTGCAAGAAGCTAATAAGATAAGATAAGATAAGATAAGATAAGATAAGATAAGATAAGATAAGATAAGATAAGATAAGATAAGATAAGATAAGATAAGATAAGATAAGAATATTCTTTAAAAACTTCAAGGTCTCTGCTGAGTATGGCCACTGTGGCAATGCGGCATTCATAGGCCTATCACATTCGATACTTAATGTTAGTCGCTTTGTCTGACTTCTGACCATCCTCCCCAACTGAAAAGAGGCAGAGCCACCCAGGGCAGTTGGCAAGTAGTAGGGTTAATTAGAAATATGCTTTACCTGCCTATAATAGTAACTACAAATTGATAAAGTAGTTTTATATCAGTGTAGCAGGATAAGTAAATATAAATGCCAACGCAGGAAATAAGGTGTCAGATTAAAAGCAAAACTTATCCCGTTCTAAACATAATAAGCTCATTGTAGATTTTAATTCAGCCCTGCCCTGAATGCAAGTGAATGTCATGGAGACATATATCGCAGAAACGTAAACTGCTTTACCGGGTAACATTGGGGTTTCGATTGTTTCCTTTAGTCCGTAAACGAATATTTACGAATATTTACGAATATTAAAAAATCTTAATATTAACGAATATTTACGAATATTAAAACCTAAAGTCACGAATACTCAATCTATGTCTCGTAGCCCACCTTATACGGTTGCTTCGTTCTTTTGCTCGTCTTATAGGCCGCATCCCGAAGTATACCTCAGTCTCAGTCTACATGTGTGAACGCTGCACTGGCTTCCAACCTCGCAGCGTATCTCCAATTGCTGTACGGATCTGGCGGTACCTCCTTGGTAGCGCATCTGCCTACATGCAAGTTCTATGTCGTCCGGCATCAGACACAGCATTCGACAATTGAAGTCACTGAACTACTATGACGTCTCTGGTATTATTGGTAAAACCTCTGATGATACACAACACTCGTGAGTAAGGTTCTTAATTATTGGCGGTTATTTCCTAAGTGTTTGCTCAAATTGTGGGTTCTGGAAAAATAAATACCAAACCTCTATTATAATAATGGTGTTGACTGTAATTTTAAAACACCCCTATAAAATGTAATAGCTACCTCTAATATAGTAAACTGACCTAAAAGAAAATAATAGGATTTGCCTTTCTCGGAGTTTATGGAAACATTACTTGTGTGGCTGAAAAAATAATCAAAAAACTTCAATCTTCTTTTAAATCTCACTATCACATATTGATTACACAGAAAATGACATATTCGTAGGTTAATAATATGTTAATGATTCCAAATATAATTATGAGCTGAATGGATACAGCAAAGTTAAATAGTAAGGTTGACATTATCACATTTCATTTTTTCTATTAATTTAATTTTTGCTCCAAGAACAACATACACGAAACAGTGAAAGAATTGAAAAAAGAGACACATTGAATCATAATTATTATGAATTAAATACTAGCTGCGTGGTTTAGGAAAGAGGACCAATAAAATCAGACAAAAAACTTAATATATCAAAACTCAATACCGGAATTGGTTTACTGAGTGTTAATTCTATAACTAAAATTATTTAATAGCAAGCGATTTCAATACAAGTACTAAATTTATGACTGCTTTAAGAACTTTTAACACATAGTAACCTACATGATTGTCGTCCAGTGCAACTCGAAAAACTTGATTATGGGAAGTTTTTAGGGGCGCGGGAATTTTAAATACGCATATCTTGGCAAACAAATCAGACTCCAACAAGGAACATGTGATGATTCGTTCAATGTCCGATGTACGCTGTATAATTTGTGATGAATAGTACCTTGATGAGTTGCCTCTGATGAGTATAGTCCTTTGATCAGTAGTCCTTTGACCAGTAGTCCTTTGATCAGTAGTCCTTTGATCAGTAGTCCTTTGATCAGTAGTCCTTTGATCAGTAGTCCTTTGATCAGTAGTCCTTTGATCAGTAGTCCTTTGACCAGTAGTCCTTTGATCAGTAGTCCTTTGATCAGTAGTCCCTATACCAATCGGCCTTTGATGAGTTGTCCGCATACCCATATGGCTGTTTGTTTGTATGTGCACTTGTTATAGCGCCCCTTCAAGCTCTCTCTCTCTCTCTACTCAGAGGCGCTCCCGAAAGCAGAGCGTACACTGAATCGGAATTTCAGGCCACCACTACACCACCGCGCCCCACAATATGGTTACCCATATTCAATTCGGAAAGCCATAGATTTCAGTTAAAATTTTCAGAGTGTTGCCTCACAATTACTTAAATATTTTGGATTTGCACAGTGCACCATGATTTTAAAGCTGTCATTTTTAAAAGATGACTCACGAAATATTTATGACATATTGGGGGATATAAGCATATCCGTCTTCTTACCACAAACTTTGGGGTTTATAACTTCGGAGTGCTGCCTCACAATTACATATTCTCCCATATCGCCCTAAATATCCGACCATAACAATAACTTATGCACGTTATAATATCATATGATATTTTCATAATTATATTATAATAATAAATAATAAAATTGCAATTAAAAGTGGGAAATTATATCATGGTATTATTTGACAGTTTATGTAATACAATAATAAACAGCAACTAAAAACTAACATTATTTTTTTGAATTTTCTGGGGGATTTTCATTTATGGGCGCTTTCTCCGCTGGAAATGTCTAGATCTTGGGTCTCACGAACGCGGTTCCGGGCCGCATTAGTATGATGGATCCGATTTGACCAGGGTCTATGACAACAGAGGCCGTTACCCTGGACAGAAATTTGCTCGGCGTACTACAGCACTTATGAGCAAGGTACTGAAACAAGCCACTGGTGTTCTTTATATAGCAATATTTATTATTTTTACGGGTGTTTAAAACTAACCTTTATCGTAAGAATAATTATGATAAAAAAAGTAAGACTTTGAGGGCACTGATATGGCCAGTCGCAACTTCGCACATATCCAACTATAAAGTTGGAGATGTGCGAAGAATGCATGTACGTTTGTCCGGAATGCACGCACAGAGTTTCGCATCAATTGACCTTAAACACTTGCCTACACAGAGGACCACCAGGACCACACAGTGGAGTGTTTGCACATCAATCACCCTGGGTGCATCGTGGGTGTGGGCTGAAAATATAAATTTGACTAACATAAAACTCCCCATTTCCACACTTTTTCAACACTTTCGCAACTATCTACCTGAAAACTTGTCTTTAGTTCTCCCACATGGCGGCTCGAGGTGGATTCGAACCTCGAATCCTCAGAGTCCAAAGCACCAAACCCCCTACTACGCCACCGTGCCCTGCTCAATACTCAGTTAATATGAGTTTACTTGCAATAGCAATGATTTCATGCCAACAAATGAGACTACGTATTATGGTTACAAAACACGCTTGTCACTATTGATGAATATTATAAATGTCAGATTTAATTCAGAAGACCACTCTACGACTAATTGACCGCATTTCGCAAACAATTATGTATCTTCATTTAAAATTGTTCTATGGGTGTCGATGAGAAGCGATCATCGCGTTTAAACACATTTTTAAAGACTATGAAGTCTAAAAACGACCTCAAACTATTACTATTTCTTTTGATTTCACTCAGATTTTCTGGACAACATCTTTGACTAGTCGCAGCGCAATAAAAGTTGCTAAATTAGTCTGTGCTATGACTTTCCTTTTAAAAATGGTTCCTTAAAAATTTAATATGCAGTGACCAAACCACGTGCGGTAACTTCAATTTTACATATCTCTTTAGACACCTTTAAAATGGGTAATAAGCATATTACATAATTAAAAAATTCTTTCGTTGGCAGATAAAATCTACAGTAAGGCAATTCAGAAACTCATAATATTATTAATTTTTATTTTGACCGATCTGCAAATTTTTATGATGATAATAATATCACATATTTAATTTCACGCAGATTACCACTAACTGTAAATGCGAATTTCAAATAATAGCCACTCTATGACTGTTTGCCGTGTTCGGAAGAAGACGTCAGTATTATTATTTAATAAATTAATGAATTAATAAATTAATGAATTAATTAATTAATTAACACATTGACACGAAAAAACTCAGGTTTCTACCAGACGACCAGAAGACTTCTCTGTCCTTGCGGATTCCTAAAGTGTCTCGTCTGTATTTCACAACCTTAGCCTTGTCTTGTCTTGTCGACTTACGCAGATGCTATAATATTACAATCTATCCTCGTCCTCGAACGCACAAACCAAATATTCTGCATGTTCGCTTATTAACAAAGTCAATGCACAGGCTAATTTAATTGCATTAATTGCGCTGCAACTCATCCCAATGCAAATTATATACAATTGCGCATTTAAAAGAGAATTGAGACAACAATGTGAACGACTCTATCTATTCCGTGAAAGCAGTCGCGTTCGGCGGAGAGGGGACAAGGCTCCCTAGGTCGTGAACAAGCAAAATAATCCCAGACTAAGCTGCGCAAATTAGGAAGCGCTAAAAATACGGACTAGGACCAAGAGTGATGGCACTGGACTGGATGACGAAGAATGAAGGCTACAGGGGAATGTATAAGGAGACGAATGAAATAAAAAAAATAATGAATAGATCTAAAAGAAATAGACGCCTGAACCGCCTTTGTTAGAATGCATCGAAAACTTAATTCATTTGAAATATTCTCTTTATTCTCAAACGTAGTCTATAGGCCATACGTTTAAATTAAGGCTTGATGCGATATTATTAGCTCCGCCACTGTTTGTACTTTGACAGTGCCAGACTAAAACCTGGATAATTTAGGAGGGCGACGTTGATCCCATTTTGGTAAGTCAGTGTCGTACAACAGCAATAAGATCATTAATTATAATAATTATAGAGCTAAAGAGTTGGATAGCATCGAACAACAATCGAAATTGAATACCTAACCCGTGGAACTTGTAGATAACGTAATTTTATTTTTAAAGGTGTTCAGTGTATTCATTGCGTGCCCATAGTACAATCAGCCCCGATTTTTCTTATTATTCGATTCAATATTATGGTTTGCAGAGTCATCCTGTAATTATCAATCAACAAATCAATCAACAATTATTTATTGAGCAAAGGAGTATACAAAATAACATCACGTCAAGCTAAACAGCAAATCTCCTGGTCACAAAAAGGGAACCCAGCAGGGACTGCAGAGTCCCGCTGATTAGAGCCACCTATGTACATTGCCTGATCCTATGCATGGCTGACAGGTTAACTACGACAACACATGAGTATGTTTGGCATATTGCAGCATTGATTGCTCCAAGTATGAAACAATTTATTTCTTGGGCTTCGACAAGTCGCTCAAAAGTTTTTAACATGGTCGATAGTTTTTAAGAAACGTTAAAGATCTTGTTAACCCTCGGGCTACCAAAGGGGGTGGTTGCCACCTCCCTAGGTTTTTTGCAAATCAAACGCGTGCCGTCTGGAATAAAATTTTGAAAAAAATTGGTAACTGTAGAGGGTCATTGGGACACATTTTGAGCTAAAACTTTTACCGTTCAAAAGTTACACCCAATATACCCAAGGCGCCAGGAGGTGGATACCACCCCCTTAGAATATCATCTATAACTTTTGCGCCCTTTAATATTCATCATCAGGAACCATGGGCTCAGCGCCCGTAGGTGTCCACTGCCGTCTTCGTCAAGCTCCTCCATCGACCCCTGTCCAACGCCGTGTGACTCAGCTCTTGGAGTGATGCTCTCCCCCACCTGGTGATGTCGTCCAGCCACTCCCTATGCGGTCTCCCTCTTTAATATTAAGAAACACAAATTACACCATTCTTTAGAGGGAATGTGGGGCTACATTTCCGTGATCACTGAGTTGTCTTTTGACAACCAGAATTGCTAAAAATAAATTAAAATATATAAAGGTGTTTTATTTTCATAAAATGTTCGTGTTTTTTTCTATTTTAACTTATCCATAATTTATTGTTTAATAGAAATAAATTATGCAATTCTGTAGAGGGCATTTAGGGTTATTTTCTGATACTAAATAATTTGGCTTTTGATGACCGGAAGTGCTAAACATAAATTAAAATGTGTGAATATGTTGGGTTTTTTTACAACGCAAATCGATATGTCTGAGTAAAAGTTTTTGAACAGCTACCACATGTTTTTTTGGTTTTGTTTGTGCATAAAACAGACTTATTACAAGTTTTTGTTGTTGGAAATTGGACTTTATTATATGTAAACTATTTTGTATATATAAATCATGTTCAAAACACACAGAATCTAATATATTCCCCATGCGTAAGTGTAGGTTTTCGTGGAATCGACGGGTACCCATGGTAAAAAATTCATAATTTCGAGGTGTATTCATATTTTTATAAACCTAAATATACCATTTTGTGCAGAAATGCATGCTGAATCCATTGGTATACTACAAGTTATGATAATTATATCAAACCAAACCCAAAATCCAGGGGTTGGTAACCACCCCATGGTAGTCAGTGTTACAAAAAAGCTTGGTAGCCTGAGGGTTAAAAAACCGAAAAGGTAATGATGGTGACAATGATAATAATGAGTTGTTATTGTTCCACTTTTATTCATTCCATGAATTAATATAGCGCCCCTTTAAAAAATTTACTATATCTGAAGCAAAGGGTTTAAGGTTTTTCTTTCCTATTGCATGGCGACATCTGGTGCTTATCGCAAACATAGATTTGACTCTCACTACACATATTGTGTAACTTTGTCAAGCATACTCGAAACCAAATAACAAGGATCCGTATAGACACCTCAACAACATGTTAACATTAATCTATGTAAACATTAATCTATAAAAAAATTGCTTTTCACATGTCTTTAATACGAGAACCTCCTTCACTCCAAACAAACTCTCCAGGAAGACTGAATATGTCGCAGAAAACAACACAATTCCAGCAAATAAACGATTGACTAATATAAAAATAAATTTTCATTTATTTCACTTTTCACTATGTACAGGCTCTAGTTCAGACTGCAGACTACTGCCTGAATCTATATAAATTGAAAGTATGTCTACGCGAGATTTGTTGTTAAAACTCTTGGGGCCCTTTGAACCTATAGGACCCACCAGTGGACTTTGTCCACCCTCGTTACATGGTTGATACGTCACCGACTCCAGCGCACCCAAAGAGAACAGTCTTAGGCTTAGTAAGGACGATAACACTAATCTGCAAAGTTTTTCCAGGTTTTCAGTAATGCAAGATTAGAATAACTTTATCATCACACGTCAATTTATTTCCCTGCTTCTGTGTACGCGGCACACGAAATGCAAATCGTTCGAAACGTCATCGGATCTGACGATGAAGATTAAACCGCGGTCAAAAAAGTGACGACATTTATGACTCACGCATAAAATTTAGACATTCTGAAACTGTTCATAAAAAATAGAAATTCTGGAAGCATGAATAAAATACAAAAAATGTGTTTCCACAGCGACTACAACGTGGGTCGATAAAGAGTGCTTATCTTGCAGCTACACAAATGCAAAATGTAGATTTCTGAATTTATCCAATGACGTATTTTAAGGATGCTTCCGAAATGATGGGAACAGACTGTGAATTTATTACCTTGCAGGGATGTGTGGTATTGACACCGTTTAAACCCGATGAACCAATGCTATATAAATAAAGAACACGACTATATTTGTCAGTAGTCACATTTGCGTTTGCAGGTGGTTCAATAAAGAAAATACTTACTTACTTGCCTAAAGAATTTGTGTTGCTGCATATACACCTCTAAAATATTATAAAACGACGATAATATATAAGCATAAATAAGCAAGTCGCGTGTTTAGAGTGCAAGGGTTCTAACTCCACTTTTCGAAATTGTTATTATCTTACTTCATTTTCAGCCAGTCCTGCCAATCACCGTCACATCTCCCATATGACCTACTTTTCCGCACGCAAAACAAGTTATCTTGTGTTCCGCTGCCTGCTCTCTATCTCTACTAAATCCTCTATTCACATTTCCACTGTGATTTGTCTCTTTGTTCTGTCGCGTTTCAACTCTTCCTCTGTTTACATTTCCTTGGAATTTCTCTCTCGATTTCTCTTCAAATGACTTTCCATTACCTCTGTCATTATTGAATCTCCCTTGAGGTTTCACAGAATTCTCGGCTTATCTGTACCCATGAGCTTCAATGTAGGATTCTGCACATGTCAATGTGTCCTTTAAGCTCATTTTTCCTTTCTCTTTAATGAACATCCTCAACTCATTACTACAAGTGAGGAAAAATTGATCCCTTAGCAGTAGATCCTCGATTCCTTCGTAGGTCTGCTTAAATCCTGCTTGTAGCAACCATTGCTGCAAATATCGTTGCAATCTGTAAATGAAATTTGAAGGAGTTTCTCCTTGTTCCATCTTGCTAGTCTTAAACTTGTTACGATACCCTCCTTCTGTTAACTGGAATCTTTTCAGGAGATGCCTCTTTAAACAATCGTAGTCTTGTGTTTCTTCATCCGACAAACGATGGTATACTTCTAAAGCTTTCGATTCTAGATGTCGCGCTAGCATCAGCGACCATACATCTCTTGGTATCTCGTATGTCGTACACGTCCGCTCAAATCTGAGTAGGTACGCATCAAGACAATCTTTAGTCTCGTTAAATATTGGGAATTTAATATTCTTCATTCCCTTATGACTTTGGTTTCATTGGTGGTTGTCACCCATCGTCATATATGAATCTCCATCATCCCTGTTTCGTCCATCTCTCGATTCTATCTCTCTCAATCTCATTTGAATCTCGAGTCTCTTATGCTCTAAAGCTTCATTCGCTTCTCTTGCAAGCCTCGCCTCAGTTGCTTCTCTTTCAAGTCTAACATCATTTGCTTCTCGCGTAAGCCTGGCTTCGGTCATCTCTGCTTCGCGTATAAGCCTAGCATTATTTATTTCTGCTTCACGCATCAGTCTCGCGTCAGCCATCTTCGCCATTTCTATCTCTTTTTCTCTAACTGCTTTTGCTTCTGCAGCTGCACGTAGCTCATTTTCCTTTTTCTCTTCTCGTTCATCCGCCCTCTGCTGTCTAAATTCGTTTTGTCTGTCTCTGACGAATGCCTTCAGCTCTTCACCATCCAATGAGAGTGAACGTCCCATATCAATCCACTGTTGCCAGTCTGTGACGGCCATCTTACTTACTCACTTTTGGTCAAGTAGTAATAAATTTAACGCTCAACTATGCGCTATACAATTTCACAACCGCTTGCAGTAATTGTCAAATTACTGAGCGTTACGCTAGTGAGTTCTCCTTAACGTAATATAATCTCTGGTATACGTCACACAAGCAATAAGATTATCGCACCTAATCTAATGCTTAATCAAGACACGCGCTGCGCAATGTTGCGCTGGGCCTAACAATATTAAAATAGCATTCCATTTTATCAGTTTTGTCTCTTTAAAATAAATGTCAGTAATGTTCAATTCTACTAACAATTAATTGCTAATATCCCGTGCGAGCATCCCATCATTGTGGCCTCCCATTTAAAAGCTGTTTTGCTGCGTTTAACAGGTATTGAGTAAATTACTAGACCATTACTATCCTGGTTAAAAAAACCAATAACTTCTATGAAAAGTGTATTCTATTAAAATATCGTTACGCACAAACAATCAAATAACCTATCTACTTAATTTGGCGTTGATTATTTATATTATTATTAATAGCTTATCTCTTCTCGACAGATGAAGTTCTTCTTATGAGTGAAGTTCAGCAACTTGTAGTCTGTTTGAAGAAATGCAACCAAGTGCTCTTGAATATATGATGCGGATAATAATACAACCACGAAGATCTTGCTCCAGGATGAAGAAAGACAACGTCGTTGATTATAGATATCGCCACCACCAAATCTTCTTACCCGATGAAGTGAGATTTGTCGCTTAACAGACGAACGCACTCGAACACAACCAATGTCTACCAACGTGATATCATCCAAACGAATATCAGTTTCTCTGCCAATCGCCAAATGTTCATCACACAACCCGTTCGACGAAAATCACAACACGAGAGTTCCGAGCTCCTTCAAATGAACTCAACTCCGCTATTTAACGTCCTAGTTGTAATGCCTTCTTTGTAACGAAAGCGCATTCAACTACCGTTCATCCGTGCCGCTAAATATGACTTAAGAAACGTCCGCCATAGCGATACGTCCTTCTTCCTTAGCGTTCAGCAACGGAATCAAACATTTTACTTCAACCGTTTCGTGACGTTGCATTAAAATCGTTATATTCGCTTCCGAGCGCTACCATTGGTTTGTTGACTTAATATCCCATGACAACGTTTTTGTTGCGTAACTTTACGCGCTGTTGACACGCTAGTTCCTTGGTAACCGCCCCTAAGCTATGTATTATTATTTATTTCGCCAAATTATTACATATCAAATTAAATCAACGCCAGTACTAAATTGACCAACTTAACTCTTACTTATAATTAAGGATTAAACATTGTAATAAATTAGTTCAATAGATAATAGCGTATATAATTCGCTACATCTTCGTTCTCTCGTGTATTTCTTCCATCCACCTTCTTCTTGGGCGTCCTCGCCTCCTTCCTCCCTCTCCGCATGCCAGCATCATCTCCTTTTTCAAGCCGTTTGCTCGCATCACATGTCCGAAGAACGCCATCTTCTGCCTTATCGCTCTCTGCCTCAATGACATAATACCTCTTGCCTGTCCTATCTCTTGTAATAATTTTGGATTCATTTGTTCCTTTCTCGATCCATGGGGTTCTCAATACCTTCCTCCATATGCACATTTCGCAAGCAACGATTTTTCTTTCTAAGGCCTTTTTTCGACAACGTTTCATAACCATACGGCACCAATGAGAATATAATTGCTTTTACAATTCTTGTCTTCGTCATCAAGCTCACGTGTTTATCCTTCTGTATTTTCACCGATCCCTTGGCTGCCGTCTTTCCTAATGTTATCCTCCGTTGTATCTCTCTGTCACATCCGCCATCGTTTTCTACCATGGCTCCCAAGAAGCAGAAACCTGTCACCACTTCCATCTCCTTCCCGCCTTAGACACCTGTAATTTCCTATTATAAGATGATATATAAACACGGTGGTAATCATTTTAAAATTCGAAGTTCAAACCTAAACTGGTAAACAAAAAGAGTTAAGAGTAGACAGTAACGAAGAATATGTGGACAAAGCGAACAACCGCCTCAAGGTTGCCTCAAGGTCAACGCAGGACATAATTAAATGCGGGATATCCTGCATTGACTCTTTTTCAAGCAACGAATATACTCCAGCGTCTGTCAATCAATCTATCAATCGTAATTTATATAGCGCTTCTTCAAGATACCTACTCAAAGACGCTCCCGGCCGAGATCAAGCGAAAAAAGTCTTCAACAGTTTGTGGAATTGAGAAGAGCTTGGGGATTGTCGCATAGTCAAGGGAAGTCCATTCCAGGTTGTTGGACCAACCACAGAGGGGCGCGGTGGTGTAGTGGTGGCGTCGTTGCCGTGAACCCGGAAGGTTCGAGGTTCGAATCCACCTCACGTCGCCGCATAGGGACTTTGAGCAAGTCCTTCACTCGCAATTGCTCAGCGCTTCGGCGTGAAACTCCGCTGCAGTGTCCGCTCTGCAGTCGGGAGCGCCTCTGAGTAGAGAGAGCTTGAAGGGGCGCTATAACAAGTGCACATACATACATACATAGAATGAACGCCTCTGAGCGAGTGAAAGGAACCATTAAGTCTGTGCGTTGGTTAGACGGTACATTGATAGACCGCCCACCCTGTATCTACGAGAACTCTGTTCCACCTCTGGTGTAAAGCGCCGATTCTATTCCTGTCACTGGTCATACATCATGGGATGGCTACTCTGTTGTACTACGTTTATATCCTAGGTGGCGCTCCACTCTACTCTTAATTAATAGTTATTTTCGGACTATAATTATGGTTCCATAATCTGCTCATCTTAAATACATTATTTTGTCTTTTTTTAAATATTGTCTGAAAAAGATTCTTCAATCAAAAACAACAGGAACCTTCTACAGCTTCGACACGGGCTGCATTTCGCCAATCCCTAATCTCGATAAAGAAGGAGGTCGACGCTAACGATATTAGTTAAACAGTGAATTTCTTTTGTGGCAGTCCAGGGACCAATTTCTTTATTGGATAATGAAAAATAGATATAGTATTCATATGCACAGTTTAAAAGGTGTTTTAGCGAACCGCACGACATGGCGATGTGATCCTCATCTTCACGAACAGACATTAATGAACTTGGTTTAATTTCTCAGAAGACTGTTAAAATTGTTGCCGATTCTGGTTTGAGATCTGACGTAGACAGCAGCAACAAGAACTGTTTGCAGTATTCATCGACCTGACGAAGGCTTTTGACTCTGTCAGCAGACGCGGATTATGTACGATTCCTGTTAAACTTTGATGTCCAGCCAAATTCATCAATATCATCAAATCCTTCATGACGATATGATGGCTCGAGTCCAGGAAGCAGGGATGCAATCGCTGCCATTCCCTGTCACATATGGTACCAAGCAGGGATGTGTACTTGCTCCACTTCTATATTCAGCATATTCTTCTACATGATGCTATATCAAGGACTGTGATATAGGGGCATCTCAATACTATTCCACACAGATGGCAGTGTATTCAATCTGCAGCGCTTGCAGGCTAAAACTAAAGTTATCTTAGCGACTATCCATGTCCTTCTTTTCGCAGATGACTGTGCGTTGATGAGCAACACGTTGTATCACAGGAGCTAATTGATCGCTTTAGGTCTGCAGCGCAGCGTTTTGGGCTAACCATCAGCCTGAAGAGACTGATGTCATCGAATGTTCGAGCAGTCTTCTCGTCCGAGTTCTCCGTTTAATGTCACTTTTAGCTTCGTACACATACGTGCGGCGGCGGGGGCGGCATTTTCAGTTTAACGTCACTGTGCGGTAACAAAGACCATTAGCGACGCCCTCCTCTTTTATTCAGGCTTGGGACTGGCACTGGCAGAGTGCATCCAGTGGCGAAATGTCATAAGTCCAACGTATGTGGCGCTGCAGTCGTCCAGACGTGTAACTAAAACAGTTAGAGGAGATTCACTACTAAAAAATTCATCGAAGTAAATACGAAGAGGAAGAAACGACAGATGACGTCAAGTGGATATGAGAATTGAGAAGCCTAAAGATAAGACCCAACATCAAAGTAAGACTTTTTCCAATTGGTTCTTTTAGTGCAAGCGGTTTAGCCCATTGTCTTCTGTGTGTCAAGCCATTGATGTGATACTTCTAACCTATCGGCTGTTCAGGTTCAAGCCAGCAAAGCCATCAAGGTAAAACTTTTACCTATATTGTGTGTCTAGTGCCAGCCATAGAATTTTTTTAGCTAATTAATATGCTGTTCTATTGTAGGTCATCATTGTGGCTGATGTATTACAGTTACAGTTACCATCTGTTACGTTTCACAAGATTGGCACTTTAAGCATTGCTGGACACATTGGTCACCTCTAGTGTCCCGTATTTATATATATTAGAAGTTTTAAATGTTTTGAAGGTGTCTAGCATGCAGGTTGAAATATTACTTCATTGCTTCTCGGGCGTTGTCATGCAACAAGACTGCTAAAATGCTTGCACTGCTTTATTTTGGACATAAATCACTTCTAAGCTGTTTATATGTATATGTATTCGTCTAGTTCATGGAAAGATGCAAGCTGACACAACGCAGCCCTGTAAGAGTGCCCTGATAGAGCGGCACAGTAATAATGGCTCGGCCAGTGCTTAGTCTCGACGTCTCGGAGGGGGAAGTTCATCCTTGAGAATGGATTCCCCCCATGAAGTATCGCGAGCTGTTGTATAATACATGCAAATACGTGTCATAACCGACCCCATTAAAGTCAGAATGTGCAGGAATCACTCCACCAGAAAAACCCGAGTGGACTTGTGTCCAACTGTCCGCACTTAAAATTATTTGGACATGTTGGAGAATTTTGTTAGAAAGACTTATAAAAAGGTCGCCGGTTATTTCAGTAGCTGAAAACGGGACTAGAAAAAACACAGTGGCTTGGCAATCCCTTTCCACAAGGGGGTTGTGTGTGTATGTGTGTGGGGAGGAGGGGTGACTGAATAATTGTCGAAGTGAAAAAGGATGATAACGCCGATGTTGTTCAAGTTGCGCTTGGGTCAGCTTAATGACTTCATATAGATTTACCCTCGGGCTACCAGAGGGGTGGCATCCACCCCCTAGGTTTCCCAAATCAAACCTGTTCCGTTTGCAATAAAATTTTGACGTGCTAGGTAGCTGTAGATGGTTCATTGGCACACATTTTGAACCAAATTTTTTTATGATACCCCATGCCGATCAAAATTTATACCGATATACCCTAGTTACCAGGGGGGTGGATACCCCCCTAGATTATCGACTTTAACTTTTGCGCCCTTCGAACCTGCCTAAGGGCAGAGCACGGAAAAGAAGAAAGAAAAAGAAGAAGCCCTTTAATATGAAGAGACACCAATTAGGTGTCCGGACAATTCGTCGCCGGACAATTGGGAGCGGACAATTGGGAGCGGACAATTCGGACCGGACAATTGGGAGCGGACAATTGGGAGCGGACAATTTGGAGCGGACAATTCGGACCGGACAATTGTGAGCCACTAACAGGCGCTTACGGCGATCAAACTTTTATTCAATCGTTTAAGCCTATTTTTTCTTGTGAATGGCAAGCAATCATGTGAAGTAAATGTTAGGGTTAGGGTTACTGGTTAGGGTTAGGTTTAATGTTAACCCGAATTGTCCGCTCCCAATTGTCCACTCCCAATTGTCCGGTCCGAATTGTCCGCTCCCAATTGTCCGGCGACGAATTGTCCGGGAACCCACAAATTATGCCATTCCATAGAGGAAATGTGGGGCTACATTTCCGTGCTCACCGAGTTGTCTTATGACAACCGGAAGTGCTCAAATAAATTAAAATGTATATAGAGGTGTTTTATTTTCATAAAATGTTCATGTTTTTTCTATTATAACTTATAAAAAAATTAAATAAATAAATTATGCCATTCTGTTGAGGGCATTTAGGGCTATTTTCTGGTACTAAATAATTTTTCTTTTGATGACTGGAAGTGCTCAAAATAAATTAAAATGTGTGAAAATGTTGGGTTTTTTACAACGCAAGCCGATATGTCTGCGTAAACGTTTTTTTTAGCGGCTACAACATGTGTTTTTTGTTTTGATAGAACATAAAACAGATACATTGCTAGTTTTATAGTTGAAAATTGGACTTTATTATATGTAATCTATTATTGTGTATATAAATCATATTTAAAACACACAGAATCTAATAATTATATTATATATGTAAGTATACGTTTTTGCGGAATCGACAGGTACCCATGGTAAAAATTCATAATTTCGAGGTGCATTCATATTTTCTAAACCCAAATATACCATTTTGTGCAGAAATGAATGCTGAATCTATTGGTGTATTACAAGTTATGATATCTCAAACCTAACCCAAAATCCAAGGGGGTGGTAACCAACCCCCTTGGTAGTACGTGTTACAAAAAAGCTTGGTAGCCTGAGGGTTAATTGATTGGTTGATTTATTAATTGTCTAATTTACTCTTTTAAAGATTAATTGATGGATGGAATGAATGATTGACTGATTGGTTGATTGATTGACTGATTTGAGCTCCTAACCATAGTTTTTTTAAACTCTTTTATTCTCTCTCAAAAACCTCTTTTTTCGTATATTTAAAAAAAAAAAAATTTTATCGGTTTTTATTTTCTATGGAACTTCAATTATTCGTTTACTGCCTGTTTTTATTTTTTCTTGATTTATTTTGTCACTAAGTGAACGATTATAAATCGTAATACTAATTACTATTAATGTAAAGAAAAGAATATTGCGAGTAATTAATTACCCGTGTGATACGGAAATCGCCAAATTATGATCCACCGCAACCAATTTTTTTAGACACCTTTAAAAGTCTTTATTAGTAGACTATATAAACTTGAGGTATAAAAGCAATTCATTGGTCTGGTTATCTACCTGGTTATATTCGTTTGCCAATCATATATCGCGACAAGGGACAGAAGACTCTGGGCATTAAAGATCCATTCATGTAGCCAACCGTTGCGATGCGACGATGGCGACATGACATGACATGACATGACATGAATCATAACCGAATCCTTGAACCTAAAAATAACCTCTTATAAGACACGTTACTGTTTCAAAGGCGTCTAGCAACAGACTGCGACTGATTTAACCATCGTCCGAAAAAGCGATAATGCAACTCAATTTGATCGAAGGGTGGGGTCTGGCCAGAACCCCACACCCCGTATTGATCTTTATTTTTCATAAGCAATATAGTTTTTAAAGTCATTTTCATGATGACTTTGAAACTAGATGTTTAGTTACATTAATTGTAACGGCTTATCATACATGTTTTATGTCCATGATATATAGTTATTCACACACGCACGCAGCCATTACTTTTGTGTTCAACTTACAAATCGCACTTAGATTTCGAGGGAGCTTTAAAATGTCAGCTTTGAACAAAATTTAATATTGTCATCTAAAATGCGTATTTTAAAACAAATGTTTAACCAATGACAATCTTAAAAAATTGATATATGAAATTTAAAACTAAGCAGTGTAGCTGTTCTTAATCGTTTTGACAATATTAGATTAGATTGACTAATCCTTCACCCTGAGTTCTGTTGTAAGAAGGTCAAACAGTTTTAAAGAGATATGCTTATGACATACACCACCATTTGAGTGTGATGCATCATGGTCGAAGGATTTCCTGTTCAGCCATCGGTTCATGCAGCTGATACCCAAAACACTCACACTATATTTGATAATGATTTTGAGACTGGATACATAATTTCCAACACGCACTCAGCCACTTGTGTTCATCGGAGACAAATGGCTGAAAATTTGAACTAATTTATTATGCACAACAAGAAGTCATTGCATGGTAACGGTAACGCTATGGTAGAGAGAAAATCATGCTAAGATAAAGCGAAGGTTCAACGAAGGTAAAACGCAGATAAAATGTGATGGTTAAGTCTTGACATAATTATGAATATTTTATGAATCATGTTTCAACGCGCTTCACTGATAAGAGTTCGACTTTATTTGTTGCGTCTACATGTATATTGATGTGAGTTCAATTTTGAGCAATTCACGCTGTTTAATTTTGTAGTTGTAGCAGTGTCAGTTCGGTTTGACGACACTGCCATTGTTATTGTCGCCCTCCCCATTCATCCAGGCGTGGGACTGGCTCTGTCCAGCACTACGTCACATAGGTGCATGGGCGAAGTTTCTAACGTTGTATGGATGGCTGAATCAGAATAATATTGTATAGTTGGATGAATTATGTTTTAACCAACTTGGAATTGTGGATGGATGGATTCCGATTTGACCAGGGTCTATGAGAACAGAGGCCGTTACCCTGGACAGAAATTTGCTCGGCATATCACAGCACTTATGAGCAAGGTACTGAACCATTTTTTAAAAAGGTGTTTAAATGTTATTTATCACTTTCTTATTTTGCTCAGCTAAGCGAGCAATGTCGAACTTTATGAGCAAGATATTAAAAGTGAGCAACGACTTAATATTCACAGCGATACCGCAAAATGGTAGTCCCAATATTAGCAGAATCACGAAATTAAATAGATAATTTTGAATTAAACACCTTTTTAACGCTTAATATATCGACTAGATAATAGACGCACCCAGAGAATGCTGTTGCATGATTCCACTGTCAGCCTTGCTAGAAAAGACGATCAGTGAACAATTAATTTGCAGAGCTTTATGAACTATAATTTATTTCATTCCATCCCTCAACTGTGTGTTCGCACTGTTCGCTTACATGATGAACTGTTGAAAATTTCTGTGGACGTCAAAGGTCTATCATGCTGGAATCAGATTATAATATTATAGTTAATCCCTCAGTGACCAACTACACGATGTACGTTAGATAACCGTAGATGGCAACGAGTAGGCTATACACTTTGCAATGGGAAATGTAATTAAAATTAAAGATAATAATAAAGCGCCAATTAAGTAAGTAAGTAAGTAAGTAAGTAAGTAAGTAAGTAAGTAAGTAAGTAAGTATTTTCTTTATAACTCCACTTGCAAACACACAATGAGACGTAACATCATTATAATACATCGAAGTAATAATAGGCAATAAGAACATGCAAATTAAAATCAAAAGTTTAATATAATATCATCACTGAACTATTATAGTAAAACAAGTTAAGGTCTGTTTTCATTTCAACAAGACGTCGTAAAGCCGTGACTCTTGACTTGATAATGGATCCAGGGCAGAGAGCTCGAGGTCGGTCGACGAGGACACCGTAGGACATGGGTCAATCAATTATTCCGTCACTATTCGTTTTCTGGTTGTACCAGTTCCAAGCCAGGATGAAAAATGACGGTGACTACAGCAGACCGCAGTGATCTTGAGGCCGGCAGATGTCGTTAGAATTCATCGACGATCAGTGATTTGCTTCTTTTTAAGGAAGTGCGTCATAATTATAAACTTTGAGCAGAAGTCAAATGTAGCCTAACTTGCATGCAGACGTCAATAAATGAAACGACTAACAATACTATGGATGGAGTGAAAAGCAATTCAACACTTGTTACAGAATATTCGGCTTGCACACCCTTAAATCGTTTGTAAAATGTTCTATAAGTAAGTTATATGTTAGGCAAAGCAATGTGATGACTGTGAATGTGTAGTCCTTTGATTAAATGCAAAAAAAATTAGGATTCAGAATCTTATTTCCATATATATAATATATATATATATATATATATATATATATATATATATATATATAGTATGTATACTAGAGGCTAAGCAGAGATGGAATCAATACGATGAAGAGCTCTATTATGATTGCAAACTTATGGACAGTACAATGGTAGCAGAGTGCTGGCGCATGCGCAGAGGTGACTAGAGAAGATTACTCCATGGCGGCAGAGACGAACTGGCTGCGAAGAATACTGGGTAGAAGTCGGTGAGATAGGATCGGAAACGAAGTGACTCTGGATGAGCTGGGACAAATGGAAACAGTGGTGGATCAAGATCAGGATAAGAAGACTCACACGGTTTTGACACGTGATACGAACGCACGACAAAAGGCTACCAACCGCAGCTTTGCACGAGCATGTGGATGGAAAGATAAGCCGAGGGAGACAAGCAAAGACTTGGATGGACAATATAAAACAAGATCTAATGGCACAGAGCATGTATATGAAGGATGCGGTGGACAAAATCAGGGACAGAGCAAATTGGAAACGTCATTGTTGAAGCCTCCTCGTTGACGTAAACATGACGGAGGAGATACCAAAAAAGACCAACAAGAGTCTGGATTTTGCATTGACGTAAGCTTTTGTAGCAGAGCACGGATAGCGTCGATTAGCAAGATGCATTCACTATTCATATGTATACAAGTCTTGGGCGCTGAAAACACTAGGTCTTTTTTATTGTGCTAGGACGGGTGATGCTTTCGGAATGTACTAGGATCACTGACCGTACAGGATTCTTGTAGTCAGCCTCACATGTACGATGGTACATTCTGATTGTTATATAACATCTAACGATTCAACGATGCTGCAAGCGATACGGAATCTTAACAACTTCATTTTAACACAGAACTGCAGAATATTCCCTAGAATCGCTTTTGCTTTAGATTAAATCACTTTCAGCGGTCAAACTTTGTCGAACACTCGATACTACAAAACGACGTGTCAGCTTCATTTAGACACCCTTAATTTGTTTTATTCCAATTCTATATACACCGTGTCTCAATAAAAACTGTGCAAAATTGTTTTTGTCAGAACTTCGTCAAATTTCCACCAATCTTAATAATTTTTGGTAGGTCGACGAAAAAGTGGCTGAAATTTCATGTTATATATAAATTTTCCACCTCACCTGACTCATATCACTGCACTACCTTCTTAAACACAGATGCATCAATTTTTCATATAATGCTCAAATTTTATTACCTGCAACAAACTATCTCACGACTGAATTAGCACGCAATAAAGTAAAATATGATTTACTTAGCAGAGTGTTTTAATAGCTATGACAGATCTGCTTAAAAGTGTTAGACTTAGTGCTCGAAATGTGCCCCGAATACACGGACACAAGCTCTTAGACGGCGACGCAACTGGCCGATAGCAGCAACAACGATTGACTGGTCAAAGCGCGCCCACTCGTCAAGCAGGAGCGTTTTGAGTTCGTCGACGTTGGCTATTCTGGACCGGTAAACCTCCTGCAGCACACTCCGAATGCCATAGTCGACTGGGTTAAGATCCAGTGAATTCGGTGGCCACATTGTTGGAAGGATGAAGTCGGGCGTCTCTCGCTCCAGGAAAGAGACAGTGTCGCGCGCTTGATGCGCCGGGGCGCCATCATGTTAAAAGACAATAAGCTCGCCCTGGGATATCCGGCGTATGTCTGACGGTATCTTCTGGGTAAGAAGGTTGTCGCGATAGTAGGCATATGGCCCATTCACTTTGACATCCGGCTCGATGCAATGGATATCAGTGCAGCCAAGCTTCGAGACGCCGTCATGTGAAAAATTGGTAATCTGGGTTTAACAAGGTAGTGCGATGATATAAGTCAGGTGAGGTGGAAAATTTATATATAGCATGAAATTTCAGCCATATTTCCGTCTACCTACCAAAAGTTATTAAGATTGGTGGAAATTTGACGAAGTTCTGACAAAAACAATTCTGCACAGTTTTTTTTTAGATAAAAATAGACACATTTATCAAATCGATACTTTGGGTCATGGGAACAAAGCATCAGGAACTTCATACAGTTTTATGACTAGGCCTTAATCGGACGAAAGTGATATATAGCGTCTGAAACAAGACGCACCGACACAAAGAGTAGGCCTACAGACAGACATACAGCTTCATCACTCTTGTCATCGAGTGGCTCTATTCATAAGTATGGATTATGGGAGGAGGCACCCCTGATAATTATAGACATTTAACCACAATATGCTG
>OX457047.1:5641165-5728665 GCA_949752735.1 Lumbricus terrestris | reverse complement strand
TGCAGGAAGAGGAGGAAGAGAGTGATTCCTCACTCGTCCACGACCTTGAAAGGTTGTGTCGTCGTTTTCCAGCAGTGAGAGAGAAACTTGCAGGGTTTCCTGTGTCCATGGAGGACATCGTCGAAAGTTCCAGTTGACGAAGTGGTAGGCATCCCCCAAGGGATGACCACCCAGTGAAAAGTTAGTTGAAGCCTTTTTACGTTGTTTACACTTTATACTTTTTGTTGCTATGCATTACGCAGCAGTTAGCCGCGATGCAAGGATTGAGGGGAGTTGACGATAGTTTGGACTGTTCGGATAGAGCAATCTTCTTTTACTTTGATTTGCTGACCGCTTAATTGCGGTGGGACTGTCCGCGCCGTTCACGGATAACTCTTGTTGAGTTGAATCACTATCAGACGGTGATGTGTGGAAAGGACGGATATTCCCAAGACAGTGGACAGAGTTTCTAACTTTTGTCTCTCGGTTTTCGGGTTGAGTGGAGCTCAGGTGAGAGACAGAGTAGCTTACGAGGTTTTGTTGGCTCGCACGTGGAACGAGATACCAGTAGAGTGGTGGTGAGGAACATACTCGCACCTGGACTAGCTAGCGCTCCGAGTTAGCGTATGGGCGGGGTTATCAAGTCGAGGTTCCTGGTGGTAGAGATACTCGCACCTAGACTAGCTATCGCTTCGAGTTAGTTTATGGGCGGGGTTATCAAGTCGAGGTTTATGGTGGAATTACTCGTACCTGGACCAGCTATCGCTACAAGTTAGCGTATGGGCGGGGGTATTCAAGACGAGGTTCCTGGAGGAATGTAATTGCACCTGGTCAAGCTATCGCTATGGTTTAGCGCGTGGGCGGGGTTCTTCAAGTCGAAGTTCTTAGGATGAAATGATTGTGTGTGGTCACTCTATAACCGTGGAGTTTTCCGGTAACTTACACTCTAATCGAGCTTGGGTTGGAGATGTTCCTGTTAAGTTGATGTATCCCTGATCTTGCAGACGATGTTTACATTGAAGAACGGTACGAGAAAGATGTGATGGGTAAAGGAAAGACTGTTCGTGAATTTGCGGCGGATTCTTGGACTTTTGTCGGAGAGCAAACTTTCCATTTTTGGTTGTTACAATATGTCTGTTCTATTCTGTCGTTACTAGCAACAGCTAGATTCGGAGTGATTGATTTGCTGTCGTAGGGTCTATCCTTGACAGCAAAGTCTACTCCGATGTGCCTACGTATTTGTGTAAATTGCCATTTACAGAGTTGGTTGGGAACAAACGACGCTGCTAGACGTCGTGACCGTGACAACGAGATTCGGATGTTTGAAGACAGAGAATCTTCGGGACATGTGATGATCTGCTTCAGTATGATTGATATGAATGAAACAATAAAGAGCATAATTAAGTGGTGTGTGTGTGTGCTATGTTGTGAGACTTGTTTTTTTTTCGGGAGACAGCGGGGAAGTGCTTTCCCCCTAGAACCTAAGTAGGTAGGTTTAGGGGCCACATGAAAATGGGAGGGTCCATGATAACTACGTTCCATTTCTACTACCGATGCTCCGCATCAAAGAAAGGTGGGAAGAGTGTGGCGGACACGCCACAAATGACGATATACGTAATTGATAACTTTCCGGTAACTCGCGGGAGTAGCTATGACTCTTGTTAGGTAGCCATTTGGCTTGGTAGAAAGTATATGAAATCGGTTTTCACTTAGATTTCGGTTTCGTCACAGTTTTGTTTTGGTTAGTGGTGGAATAAAGCCTGCCCACGGTGCGCTGCTTACATCGTGGAGTAGTACTGACTACTCCGTGCGTACTGTGACTTGTTCATAGTGATTTCGGATTGTGTTCGTCTGTTTCGACAGTGTTGGCATTGGCCATTTGAAGACGATTTTTGGCGATTCTGATTTACAGCTGAAGTTAGCGTTTGCGGTTGTGAGAACTTTCGGTGACGATTTGTCAGGGTGTTTTCTTGTCATCGATCTCACGGGGTTTAAGCTTCCGTCTGCGGGGCGAAGGCTCAGGGAAGGATACGATATTCGTGATCTGCCTAGTGGGTGAACATAGTATCCTGTGGAGGTGACGGTGACTGTGTTTTCCAGTCAGGGTTACATAAACCTGTGTTGACGATTCTGCAGGACTGGGTTGGGCGCCTACCTGCAAGGAACGTATCAGGTCGTATTCACGATCCTGCCGTGAGGCCGATCGTTGTGAGTCCTTAGCGTAATTTGAAGGTTACGGGGTTTCTGGTTGGAGACGTTGCGACTCCAGGTGTTCGCATGAAACCGATGTTTCGGTGAGATACGTTCAAGTAAATTATACCAGCGATTCAGTATGCGTAAGCTGTTCGGCACTGGGTTGCGACAGTTGAGTCTCTGGTTGTTCCTCGGTTACTGCAAGGGCGACAGGACTAAATTTTGATTTATCGGGTCATCAGGTTTTTCGGGTTGTCACTTAAACGTTTGATATTTTGTTGCTCTCCTCGGGTAGAGGATCCTTTGTCGACTTATAGTCTTAGCAAGCTAGGAGCGTGGGAAGCAGAGTAAAACTTGAGAGATAAGACCAAGTTTTTGGTAGGGACTTTACGTTGAGGTCCGTAACTGCTGAGAGTAAGGCGAACGGCGCCGGTAGAATATACTAAAAAGTAATAAGTCTCTTCGGAGACGGGGTTACCCGTTACCTGTTCCCCAAGACCGCCAGGTCTTTTATTTTTTCCAGATATCTGGGAAACAGGACAGCATCTACCTATCCGCTCTTCCGAGCGTCCAAAAAGACCAAGTCTCGGTTAAGCGATGGTACAAGGTGGTGGCGCGTGTTCCGTTGAGAGATTACGTGCGAAAAAAGGTGAGAGTTTTGGCCGCTGTTGGTCTCGATCACTCCCGGGCTTCAGATTGACTCTGCCCGGTAGTGTGTTTGCAGCGTTGGTCATCTCTCCGGGTGATTCATTGGTGACGAGATGGGAAAAAGGTCGTGGCGCATCCTCGGGTTAGGCCCGTTGGAATGGCTTTGGTTCAGGGCACCGTGGACGCCGGCCATTGGAACATGTGCTGTATTTCCCGTTGGTGGCGATGGTTCGATGGCTGCCAGATGCAGCGTAGTGCGCAAGGGTACCAGCAAGTCGGGCAAGAAGACGAAGGCCGCAGCCGCCAAGGATGGCGCACGGCGAGGGCGCTCTGCCAGTGGAACAACGAACCCTGTGTTGAGAGTCGGCCATGCTCTTACTCTGGACGTCGCCTGCTCGGTGACCTCGGACAGGGCAGAGAGTGAGTCCGACGATACCGAGCTGTACACCCAGTCGTAGGCGTAAGTGTCAGGGTCTTCTTTGACCGTTACTGACCACGGTGACGGCGCACACGCCGCACACAGTGATTCGGGAGACTCACGGAATCCTGGTAAGACAAAGTATCTCCCGGGTCCTTGGCAGCCGAAGGCTCTCGGTGGTGCAGGGGCCACCGAGAGAGAACCATCCGGTCTGACAGAGGCGCTGCGAGGTGATAGCAGGAGGGAAGTGTCACCAGCGTTGTCTGTTGGAGATCGGCGGACGCCACAAAGTGGTACCAGAAGTGGGATACGCACTGTTTCTTTTCCGCCTATGAGAGGTGATCATTTTCCACTTCCTGGTATGCCACAAAGTAGTACCAGAGATGAAGTTCGCTTGGTACGTGATGTTCCTTCCGCAGATGAATGTTGATTTTTCAACCGAGGGTATCTATAATCCCTCAGGTTTCAGGTATTAGTAAGAAATTTTATCTCAGGGGTGGCCAACCGAGTCAAGATCAGGGAAAATAAAAGTGCTGTGATAGGCAACAACATTGAAGTGCTGAATAATGATAGACAGGCGCTGGAACAAGTAACTGGTTTCTCTTGGTTTACCAGAAACTTGGGGCAAGAGAGGTCCCAGGTTGGCGCGAATTATTTCAGCTTTTTAGTATTTATATCAATAGAGTTATTCAGGGCTTTGCACCTCTGGGGCCCAATGGACTTCAGGTGTGCGTCATAGGGTTAAATGACAGATAAGATCTAGTCGATAATCTAAGGGGATGTATTCCAATCAGGTTCCATCACACAACCACCACCATCACCGACAACCACCGTAGCACCACGCTGTCTCTTCGGCTTGACCTCCCCGGATTTTGACCTGGCACCGGAACGTAAACGGCCGCTCTGGCTATTGCGGACTTGATTTGATATAGCGCCGGTGAATAAGCTGGTCTCCCTGACGTGGCTTTTGTGGGCGCTGAGAAATTCTCGAAGATTTACATTTACATTACATTTACCCTCTCTGGTACCTCGGGTTTGTCGGGTATTTTTTTAACGGTGTGGAGTATTGTCACAAATTTTACCTCAAAATGTGTGCAAATGATCCGTCTACAGCTAACTAGGATGTCAAAATTTTATTCCAAACGAAACAAGCATTATATGGGGAAAACCTAGGTGGTGTATACTCACACCCCCCCCTTGGTAGCCGATGGTTAAGGTAACAGCCGTCATGCCAACATACTGATAAAGTGATTCTGGCAGTAAATGCACAGAAAAAGTTTTCTTTCCGGACTGAAGGTTGTGTACAGTTTTGAACGCTATCAGCTGTGAGGCCGTCGTTATCTTGCGAGCGATAAGCTGCGAATATTGCATAATCTGACATCTGTCCGGTTTCCTAGATGACAAAATTTGCTATAAATGCAGAAGACTTCGTAGGGAGTTTATTGGTGTTGGAGCTCGCTTCTGAAGACTTCAAAGACAAGGGAAATGCGTTCATTCGTGGCTTTACTTGCTGCTCTAAGCCTGTGTGAGTAACTGACAACTACTATCTACGATTAGAAGTGGCGTCGCCAGAATTTCAGGATCGTGGGGCTGAAGTCCTAAGCCCTTCCGCCCTCCTAACTAGAACATTTTCCTTGAGGTGCTCCTCGATGGCCAACAGTACAAGCAGTCGTATCTGGAATTTTTGTCAGAAAATCACTTTTTGACGCAATTCGATGAGTAAAATTATTCTTCACAGCCTCACAGAAGTCGTACATACGATGAATAGGCAGTAAGATATCGTTCAAATAAATCTGCAAGTTAAGGTCACAAACGTCGTATCTGCCACATGTACGACATTTGTGCAGTAATTTCTGCCACATATACGACATTTGTGCAGTAATTTCTGCCACATACGACATTTGTGCAGTAATTTCTGCCACATACGACATTTGTGCATTTGGTGAAGGGGCCGAGCCCCTATCCCCCTACCGTCGCCACTGTGTATGAAAAAGCAACATGCTTGTAACAGATAGTTACGTTCTGTCGTCTTAAATGCTATTGTTCTTGAGCATACGATGATCGTGCGGTTGTTCGTCAAAAATAATCTAGTGCACAGATGTCATATTATATGACCTTTAATTACATTTTAAAGTCTTTTCGTTATGCTGCTGCATAAAAGACACTGACAACGTCACTTCTTGAATCAAAATAAAGTTGCATTTTGACTTTTTCACTTTTTATGAAAAAGGAACATGCATCTTGAAAAAACGTTTTTTCTACTTCCTGAAAAGTTTCGGTTTTTGCACATACGACGATTGTGCTGTTGGCCGTCGTGACCTGTTGCAAGCGCCGAAGGCGCGAAGCTGCGAGTGTCGAAGACACGAAGCCCGTACCGACTAATTATAGTCTACATGTAGTTGAATTTGTTGCCATTGGTCATTGTCTAGTTTCCTTATAACGAATATGACGAAGTAAGTCGCAGGGGCTGATCCAGGGGGCGGATCCAGGGGGCAAATCCGGCCATGACCCCACTTGGAAAATTCTTTAATTCTTACCCGCGATTCTGACTCGGAAAGTTCACGCTACCCCTCCTCCATGAGTGGTTGCGTATTCCCTTCCCCACGCCCAAGAGGTCCGTGTACGAGGTCAGCACACTAAAAAAATTCATGAACTAAGCTTATTTTGGCGGATTAGCGAATGAAATGGGGGGTTTTTTGGAACTCGAGACAAAATTAATGACTAAAAAAGGTCATCAGATTTTTTGGCGACCAAGACGAGAATGTTTCGTTGTCCCAAGAACGAAAATTTTGGCCCCTCTTCGAAAATTTCTGTATCCGCACTTGGTAAGCCGTTATAGACATTTTGATTTGGGGGCTGAGTCACATTAGGACTTAGCCCACTTGCATGAGCATCTACGCTACGATAATAATTATAGTTGATATTGTTGCCATTGGTTGAAGGTCTGATGTGCTTTGATATGAAAGTCTGACGGGAATGGAGCCGTCGGATATTCATATTAACCCTCGAGTGCCCAAGGGGGTCCGACCGGACCCCAGGTCCGTTTTTTCCGGAGAAAGTTTTAATGGCTATAGATCTGCAAAAATGCTTTTAGGACATCCTAAAACAACCCTTTGGGCATAGAATGGTATATTTTGCGTGACTATTGTCCAACCCTGTACCCCAAAACCACAGCATATACTAAGGGTACCACAAGATATGTGGCTATTAGTCACACATGCGTATGGTTACTGGCCAATAAATAAATGGTCAGCGCACGTTATATGAAAGAAAGATTCATATAAATTGTTGAACTTCGAATTACTGACATTGTAGCACTATGTTTGGCCTATGTTTGCAACACAGAATTTGAAAGTCTGCAAGTCTGGGTAGGCCTATCACAGCAATAATTGCATGCAACAGACGTGCGTCAAAACGGATGGCCTAGGACTCATACAAACGGTGGCAACCGGTCAAGGTTACGCGAATAAATGACTCAGCTTTTCTTCTTAGGCGGTGGTGTTGTATACGGTAGTGGCCTACCCTTCTTACTCGATACACCATTAGGCCTAACACCACACACTGACACAACCGCTCGTTCATCCCCGTTCTCCGCAAATGTTTGAAAATTACCCCTTTCAATCGTGGCCAGTGGCGGCGCTAGGGGACTGAGGGGCTAAGCTCCCCCTGCTAGAGGTTCAGCCCCCCCCCTAAAAAATGGGCATCGGAATTTTTTACATAGAAACATCCACGATTTTCGGCTGACATCTAAAAAAAGTCATCAGAAATTTTGGCGGCGAAAATGGAAAATTCTAATGAGATTTCGGTCGATGACTAAAACAAAAAGATGTTCGTCAGAAATTTTGGCGGCTGGAATGGGAAAATGAGAAAATTTTCGCCGCGGGGCTCAGCCCCCCCGAAACTGAAATCCTGGCACCGCCACTGATCGTGGCATGGTGTTGTCAGGCCAAGAACCCCCCAACCCCTCTGAGGAGTTAACATTGAAGCGGCGCTATACAAATTTACAATTGCGATTACGATTTAGTCTAACATAATGCAATTGGTCCGTCGATAGCTGGAAGTGAGAGCAGCTGACTGGCATGCGGACGCGACGGACGTATTATAGCATCCTTCGGTAAATGACGCAAGCATACACAGGGATAATGTGTATCATGAGATTTTTACACTATTATTTTACACCAGATGGTGCTATTGTGATATAAGATACATCAATCGATTGCAAATTCATTTCCGATTACACAGAGCTAAACTCTGTAACGATATTCCAATCCCTTCTCAAGATATTGTAAAGGGTTCATGGCCGTCTAAGGGGATGACTATCAAAGATAAGGCCCGAAATGATATAATAAACGTCGATTTATTCAAGAGAGCAAGTTATACAATGAATTAACTACGTTACCGTCCAGACGATACGAAGAAGACCAGACCAGAGGTCGAAGCACAGCAAACCCACACGACAGCACGGCTAACGAAGCCAAGGAAGACGGATGAACAGCCAGACCACCAACAGGGCGAAGAAGGCGACGTAGAAGATGAACCAGCAGGTTAACTCGCATGACCGCGAGGCAAAGCACACACGACCAGTCTCGACGGGAGACGACCACCACGCTCAGCATACACCACAAGAGAGAGAGAGTAACCCACGCTACAGTTCCTTAAATAGACAGGGCCACTCCTACTACACCCACGTGCCCAGTCATAGAGAGAGAGAGTACGGAAGATCAGGAGGGCTAATGGCTACATATCCCCCACCCAACAGCATGAGGAATCCCGAGGGGATGACGAAATATAGCAGAAAGCGCTACACCTAACAGTCCACACAGCCAGAATCACTAAGTACTATACCAGTACAAGTTAACGTACTCAGCAATTCCGCAACAACTAATGCAGCGCAACACTAAATTAATGCATCATATAACTGAGAGTTCAAACAATTATACGAAGCAAACGAGAGTTCAAACACTTATACGAATCAAAATGAGAGTTCATACAATTATACGAAAAAAATGAATTTGGACACAAAACGTGTATCAAAAATGATCCAAATTTCACAAGGTCATTGGCCAAAGCCATCCTAACTAACATACGAATAAACGACTTCATATAACAGCAGAAACCCAAACCCCCAACAAGAACCCCCAACACCTTTGAAGATTCCACCACTTTTTTTGGAAAGTGTCTGACCAACGCACGAAGGACACTCACTGAAGTGTTCCTCGCACAAATTTCCTTTCAGAAGTTCCATGACAATCTTTGCACTGAATGAAGTTTTCCACTGACAGAAGTTTCCATACTGACAATTTCACATGACTGACGACTGCACTGCATCCCTACAGCACCGACGACTGACATCCTGACACACAGTTCCTGGAAGACGACGAACGCAACAGAGAGCGTCTCTGTTACGCCCTGATGACGCCGCAGTCAGAACCACTGCCAAGACACATTGACGTTGCCTCGACAGGATTCCACCCACGTCACGACTGCTTCCATGAGACGATTCGCAGTCCCGCTGAAGAACTGAAGTAGCCAGATGCCACTGCTCCCAGATCACACGTCGCAACATCCAGGTATGACTTTTAACACACCCGAGTGTCATCAGCGACGAACGTCCTATCCAACGGCCCCAACGACCAGCCAGATCCTGATCAGTGCCCAACGTGTCCCCGATCATCAACATCACGACACACGTCAGCAGAAGTATTCTCAGGAACACGACCTGACGCCGTCCATGCTTCCACGATTTCACTCGGTCGTAGACGCTATCCACGATCCCCGACTCCAGATCAGCGAACCACTGCAAAGAAACTTGCACACAAGTCTGAGCTTTCATGAAATCTATTACATGGCAACTATCCGAAGCAAAGCCATAATGTATCAACAACACAACACAACATGCAACTGTCACACATATCACCACCGTATGACACCACACAACCATCCATGCCACTCGAATCTCAACACAGTAACATCTGATGTGCCAAAACACCATCTTCATCAATGTGTCTCGTATCTGCATCACCACAGAATCAACCAGCCACGACAACACAACATCAACTTGAAGACACCTAATGAAGGTAACAATGCACTCATGTACTGCAACAACTCGATCATACATCACTGAAGATGCAACACCATAACCATGTATCAGCACCTGATCAATCATCTCTGAAGACACAATACCATACTCCTGTATCAACACACGATCACACATCACTGACGATGCAACACCATAATCATGTATCAGCACACGATCACACATCACTGACGATGCAACACCATAATCATGTATCAGCACAATCTCATTCATCATTCTGTCATACAACAGACCTTTAATCCGAATGCTGTTGTCACCATGCTCGTACAACAGATCCACAAAACTGAGATGCCACTGTCCAATATGAACACCCGAGTACAACATGAACTCCAATCCATGCAAAGCAGACAGAACCAAACTGCACGCCACTGCAACATCACTGCACACAGCCATACGCTCCTCACATTCACTGAACTTCACATTTGTCTCAACAGGAGGACCAGTATCAACAATATCTGCATGCAACGCACCTCCCATTTCCACACACAAGTCAGCTTGTAAGCGAGATTTCTTCAACTTCATTCTGAGTTTACAAAACAATGCCCTCGCTCTTTTCAACTTAATGGCTTTCGTTACCCCATGCGATGAACGAGCATTTTCTATGCCCTGCGACTGAATAGGCCTATACTCAGTCAGCCCAGACACACACGCCTCATCGCACACACCGAACTGTACATTGGTCTCAACGAGACAACCAATCTCAACAACAGAATCATTCAAGGCCTCGGCCAAACCCTGCGGCAAATCATACGCAGTACAGCAGAAACATCCGAATCATTGCTCCACGCTTCATCGCACACAGCACCAAGCTTATCGGCACTTGAAACACGCATACACGCATCAATGCACACATCTTGCGAGTCATTCAAATCTTGATACAAATCCTCGACAACATCATGCGTACACTCATCACATACATTCGACAACACGCTATCCTCGGTCAGGCATCCAACCTCAACAAAAGAATCATGCAAAGTACTTACACTACCATGCTCATCCAACCGTGTACTCATACCAAAGTCCAGTACAGACACACCTTCCACAGGATCCACAGTGTCAATCAACGACTCCAACACAGAATCATTTTGTACGTCGTTGTCATCAAACAAACCACACCCAGACACATAGTCAAAATCATCGTCGTACACATGTATCTGTTCCATTGTCTGCATATCGTCACTGACATGATGTAAGTCAGCGCGAAACACAACCTCGGACTGAATAAGCAGCTTATCGTCTACCATGCATACAGAATCTACGCTATCACCTGACACGCCTTCTTTAACTTCTGAGGAAAATGTCCCAATATTCTGACCCTGCTTTGAATTTTCCAACCGTTTTCTACGCACATTCTCTGCCGAAATTTGCAAAGACCGTAATTGATTTTCATCTGCCACTCGCTCTCTAGCAATTTGGTCCCAAATTTCCTTTTCAATCTGCCGCCTTGCCACAGACGAAGTACAAATCCCATCCCTTTTTTCACTTTGAAACAGACGCTCAGCAAATAGTCCAAATGCATCGCTGTCCCTATTTTCTGAGCTTAATTTCGCTTCCAATTTTCTCAATTTTCGCCTCTCTTTGCAAGCCACTTGCTTCGCTCGCTTCTCTTCGAAATTTTCCCAAAGTTTCATTGTCCTCAGAAATTACACCTAGGCAATTTTAAACTTCCTCTGTTTCAGAATCACCCGGTAACGCCATATATCACGCTGCACAAACGCACACCCACAATTTCCAAATTTCACGAATGTCCCCGACAGTCCACTTTAAAACTGTCAAAATGCGAAAACCGCAAAACTCAATAGCCCAGGCCCCCACAAAACGAAATGCGACTTCGCATAAATTTTCGACAAATATCGACAAATGCTCTCACAAAATTTCCCGAAAAACCAACCGGACTAACAAATATCCGAAATTTACCACCCGCAATATCGAACAAAAGGATGGGCCCCCATCTGTAAAGGGTTCATGGCCGTCTAAGGGGATGACTATCAAAGATAAGGCCCGAAATGATATAATAAACGTCGATTTATTCAAGAGAGCAAGTTATACAATGAATTAACTACGTTACCGTCCAGATGATACGAAGAAGACCAGACCAGAGGTCGAAGCACAGCAAACCCACACGACAGCACGGCTAACGAAGCCAAGGAAGACGGGTGAACAGCCAGACCACCAACAGGGCGAAGAAGGCGACGTAGAAGATGAACCAGCAGGTTAACTCGCATGACCGCGAGGCAGAGCACACACGACCAGTCTCGACGGGAGACGACCACCACGCTCAGCATACACCACAAGAGAGAGAGAGTAACCCACGCTACAGTTCCTTAAATAGACAGGGCCACTCCTACTACACCCACGTGCCCAGTCAGAGAGAGAGAGAGTACGGAAGATCAGGAGGGCTAATGGCTACAATATTAACATGAAGACGCTGGGGTCACCGCGGACCCCCACTTGGACCTTCGTGCACCAAAAAATAACTTGGGCACTCGAGTGTTAAAGCATGTCAGTCATTCAACCAATGCATGATGAAAACATACCTTACTTTAGTATGCGTAAGACGCGTAGACCTTCTTTCGTGTGCTATCAAGGATGCGGTCAGCAATAGTTGTTGAAGAGCAGGAACAAGTGTCTAAATGGGACAGGCTTAAGAATTTTAAAATTAACAAACTTTGTCAAAAGAATCAAATGATAATAATATTGCGTGCGTCCATGAGTCGAGGCGTACCCACCTCTGCAGGACTAGTACGAGATGAAACAACACATATCCTTAGTGTTACCATACTTTAGGACCTATGTATAGGACTCCGTGTCGACACGCCTAGAAGACTGATGTAAGTTCGCTAGGCTATGCATGTTCTACTGCAAATGGCATAGATACCACCGTCAGCCATATTCGCTGTGACAGAGGCAACTACAGTCGCTAGACTGCCTTATGCCGCCTTGCCTGGTGGGACCATACAACTGCTGGGGATCGAAAAAGACTTAGAAGACTGCTCATTAGAACAGTGGATCCCAAAGTGGTGGTCCGCAGATCGACACCCTTCCGCGGAGGTAGGCCTATGATCACCGGTCCGCGAAGAAGAATCAAAAATAAATGTAATTATTAGTTTACTTGTTTGAAATTGCGAAATTATTCGAATTGTTGTCCAAAATGTATTAAGATTTCTGTCTTACTATTTAAAATGTACAATTTAATAACTAGACCGAGGGACAAAAATTAATAGTCATAATCATGCCTTTCACTGATTTTCACACAATGCGGTGGTTGCGTTGCTTTCAAAAGACGGGAAGAAGTTTATGAAAACGACGAGTTGGCATAAATGAAGGCATAATAATTTTATTATTATTATAGTACAGCCTGCGATTATTCCGCAACGTTGGTTATCATCTACTTTGCCGAAAAAGGCGAGGAGTCATTACAGCTACTTCTTTATCTAGTGCGTTTGCAAGGTAATTGCAAGTTTATTCCAAGCGATGAGATTTCAAGAATTGAACAAAGATCATTCGTGGGTCAGCAGAGAATAATAAATTTTGTCCTATGTAGAAAAATTCAGTTTTACACAAACGAATGTCGTCACTGTAAGTTATTGTAGATTATGGCCAAACACCATCTCACAGCAACAACTGGCAGTGCATAAGCTTGAAATCGAATTCCTACATCCTCATGACATCGTGTACTATTGTGTAGAGAGCATGTATTGTTAGTCGCCGTGCAGCCGGAGAGTTGCAGGTCCGAATCCACCTCATGTCGCCGCGTAAGGACCTTAGGCAAGTTCTTCACTCGCAATTGCTCAGCGCTTCGGCGTGAGATTCAGATGGTGTCCGTTTTCAGTAGGGGGTGCCTCTGAGTAGGAGCTTGAGTGGGCGTTATTGTAACAGATGCGCATACAAACAAATATTCTCAAGATATTAATGTTACACTGCTCTGCATGATTAAGATTAACGCATTTGTGATAAAATCGTTGTAGGTCAGGCGAGACCCCAGGCATTCATCGGTGGAGGCGGTCCGTCCGTTTTTATGGGTGGTGATCAATACATCGTCGGTGGTACAGATGCTGCACGAGGAGAGTTTCCATGGCAACTGTCTCAGACAAGAGGAGGCTCGCACAGCTGCGGAGCTATTCTGTATAGCGCAAATTACGGTCTCAGCGCAGCTCACTGCGTCGATGGAGCGTAAGTGAAAAGACTAATCATCCAAGTGACTCTCTCAAGATGACTATTGCAACTAACAAGTGAAATGTTTTGAGTGTGTGTAATTAATTTTCCTCTTTACTATTCATACAAATTAATCAGTTATAACAGAATGAATTTCAATCGTTTTTCGGTATATTCAGCCTACTACGAACAACCTATGACGCTCAATTCGCAAGAAGAGCAGTAGCACAGAACCCGAGTCTTATAATATTCACTACCGCTACGAAAGACAATAAGCGTAAATATTAAATGATGCAGATAAAACTGTGGCCTTTTGCATTAAGTTGAATTTTGAAGTCCGGGTAATTCTATCGAGTTCTCCCTATTTTCAAGAGTGTAGCCTACAGCAATTTATTCATCAGGCATTCTCAGGCACACCCTTGTTACTTCTTGTAGATCTCCATCATCAATTACTGTAATCGCTGGTCTACATCAACGATCAGACCCGGCTGGAACCCAGACAGTAGGCATTACCGGGCACGCTATGGTATGTTAAACAGTTCTGTGAGGAAACTTTCAACAGTGAAGCATTTGAAGACACCTACTTTTTCTACAGGAGGCAATGCTATTGAGTTTAGAACGTTTACCGCTCATGCTGTTGCTACAATTTGAAACAGAACAGTTATTTAACCCATTAGTGCCCAAAGTGGTAAAACCAAACAGATTAACTTGTAGTTTCAGTAATCTCAACAACTTGGTGCAGTAATATGGCTGAGAACTTAGGCCTATTTATTGATTCCTGCTACAACATGTGTACTTTCCAAACTGTCCGTTTTAACGGACGTCGGGCACTAGACGAGTGCTTAGGTTACTATTGCAGAATCATGCATCGTTCTTATTCCATACAATGCTTGATGAATGTTTTTGATGATTTGCAACATATATTTACTATAATGAGCTTATTATCGCCATTTATCTAATGCTAGGTACAGGGCACCAACTTATTTACGAGCGTTTCATGTATTGTGACAGTACTTGTGGTTCCAAGGATAAAGGTTTCCATCACATTTCTCAAGCCTTGCAATGAAAGTTTGTTTTTCGTAGTACATTCCAATGATTGTTGCCATCGCATCGTAGGCCCCTACATCAGGTTTACAGTACTGCAGCAGCACGTTGACCTTGGATGGATGGTACGCCAAGCACTTGAGTACTTGGTGGCCCGCCATGATACTTGTGTACACCTTTTTTTAACAGTCTTACAGCCATCTGTTGCCTGAAATCAAACTTCTGCTGCCTTAGTAAACTTTGCAAGAGATACCAAGCTATGTCAAACATGTAGGATGATTGGACATCAGTAGATGTGTTTCTAATAAGCTGACGCTTTTTCTACTGGAGCTATAAATCAGTTAATGGCGCTATAGAAACCAGTTGAAGTTTTAGTGGTTTGACGCTTTTTCTACTGGAGCTATAAATCAGTTAATGGCGCTATAGAAACCAGTTAAATTCTTAGTGGTTGGACGCTTTTTCTACAGGAGCTATAAATCAGTTAATGGCGCTATAGAAACCAGTAAAATTTTTAGGTGTTTGGCGCATTTTCTACAGGAGCTATAAATCAGTTATATTCCCTAAATGGCGCTGTAGAAACCAGTTAAAATTCTTAGTGTTTCTAATAAGCTGACGCTTTTTCTACAGGAGCTATAAATCAGTTAATGGCGCTATAGAAACCAGTTAAATTAAGGAGCTATAAATCAGTTAATGGCGCTATAGAAACCAGTTAAATTTGTAGGTGTTTGGCGCATTTTCTACAGGAGCTATAAATCAGTTATATTCCCTAAATGGCGCTGTAGAAACCAGTTAAAATTCTTAGTGTTTCTAATAAGCTGACGCTTTTTCTACTGGAGCTATAAATCAGTTAATGGCGCTATAGGAACAAGTTGAAGTTTTAGTGGTTTGATCCTTTTTCTACTGGAGCTATAAATCGGTTAATGGCGCTATAGAAACCAGTTAAATTTTTAGGGGTTTGGCGCATTTTCTACAGGAGCTATAAATCAGTTATATTCCCTAAATGGCGCTGTAGAAACCAGTTAAAATTCTTAGTGTTTCTAATAAGCTGACGCTTTTTCTACAGGAGCTATAAATCAGTTAATGGCGCTATAGAAACCAGTTAAATTTAGGAGCTATAAATCAGTTAATGGCGCTATAGAAACCAGTTAAATTCTTAGTACTGTCTATAGGAGCTATAAATCAGTTAATGACGC
Source organism: Lumbricus terrestris (assembly GCA_949752735.1). Classification (NCBI taxonomy): domain Eukaryota; kingdom Metazoa; phylum Annelida; class Clitellata; order Crassiclitellata; family Lumbricidae; genus Lumbricus; species Lumbricus terrestris. The sequence continues at coordinate 5,712,938 of OX457047.1, read as the reverse complement.
TATAGAAACCAGTTAAATTCTTAGTGGTTTGACGCTTTTTCTACAGGAGCTATAAATCAGTTAATGGCGCTATAGAAACCAGTTAAATTTTTAGGGGTTTGGCGCATTTTCTACAGGAGCTATAAATCAGTTATATTCCCTAAATGGCGCTGTAGAAACCAGTTAAAATTCTTCGTATTTCTAATAAGCTGACGCTTTTTCTACCGGAGCTATAAATCAGTTAATGGCGCTATAGAAACCTGTTAAATTTAGGAGCTATGAATCAGTTAATGGCGCTATAGAAACCAGTTAAATTCTTAGTAGTGTCTATAGGAGCTATAAATCAGTTAATGACGCTATAGAAACCAGTTAAATTAAGGAGCTATAAATCAGTTAATGGCGCTATAGAAACCAGTTAAATTTGTAGGTGTTTGGCGCATTTTCTACAGGAGCTATAAATCAGTTATATTCCCTAAATGGCGCTGTAGAAACCAGTTAAAATTCTTAGTGTTTCTAATAAGCTGACGCTTTTTCTACTGGAGCTATAAATCAGTTAATGGCGCTATAGGAACAAGTTGAAGTTTTAGTGGTTTGATCCTTTTTCTACTGGAGCTATAAATCGGTTAATGGCGCTATAGAAACCAGTTAAATTTTTAGGGGTTTGGCGCATTTTCTACAGGAGCTATAAATCAGTTATATTCCCTAAATGGCGCTGTAGAAACCAGTTAAAATTCTTAGTGTTTCTAATAAGCTGACGCTTTTTCTACAGGAGCTATAAATCAGTTAATGGCGCTATAGAAACCAGTTAAATTTAGGAGCTATAAATCAGTTAATGGCGCTATAGAAACCAGTTAAATTCTTAGTACTGTCTATAGGAGCTATAAATCAGTTAATGACGCTATAGAAACCAGTTAAATTCTTAGTGGTTTGACGCTTTTTCTACAGGAGCTATAAATCAGTTAATGGCGCTATAGAAACCAGTTAAATTTTTAGGGGTTTGGCGCATTTTCTACAGGAGCTATAAATCAGTTATATTCCCTAAATGGCGCTGTAGAAACCAGTTAAAATTCTTCGTGTTTCTAATAAGCTGACGCTTTTTCTACCGGAGCTATAAATCAGTTAATGGCGCTATAGAAACCTGTTAAATTTAGGAGCTATGAATCAGTTAATGGCGCTATAGAAACCAGTTAAATTCTTAGTAGTGTCTATAGGAGCTATAAATCAGTTAATGACGCTATAGAAACCAGTTAAATTCTTAGTAGTTTAGATAAGCTAGGCCACGGCGCTATAGAAGTTAAAATCTATTTTTTTCTCGATCAGCAGGGAAACATCGCTAAGGTCGTAAGTATGCCATCGAAAAGTCTCTACCTAATATGTCTATAGCGATGGATGAATAAACGAATATCTCGAGGAAATCGGTATTAGTTAGAAAAACTATGCTACTACCCGTTGCGTTGTTATTAGAACCTCCCGTACCCCATCCACCCGCGATTTGCATGAACGACACTCCATTGTTATACAGGTAAACGTTACCATAAGCAGTATTACTACAAAATTCTATGTACGTCGAAACGAGATAGTATCCAGCTTTACCAGGAGTTAAACGTTCCGTACCCGTCCTGATGCGACCATCGGTTTCGCATCTTTCTCTATAGAAAGTAACTCTTGTATGAGTTCCAGCGTTTATGGCTTGATTACCGTCATTCATATCATGTAACAAGCATCGCGCCCATCTTACTTACCAAAACCGTCCATGGACCATGCCTTGATTGTAGAACAGGAACATGGAAGTTTGAAAAGCAGACATGACTTTCTTCTGGCTGTGTGACTATCATTGCACACGACTTTCGTCCACCATCCCAAAACTTCATGGACTGGAAACTATTAGAGGCGTACTGGGGTTTATATCCTATACAGGGTGGGCGCATCTTGAACTAAGTGCAAAACAGAGGAAATCAGAAATGAGCAAAAACCTACTTCAGGGGGGGATGGGCGGCCCGGGAGAGGAAGGACAGGGATTGAAACCTGTCCCCTCGCGGGGGAGGGTAGAAGTTTCTTACAACACAGCGGTCACGCCAACATTATAATCAGGAGAGTGAGGCGTGATACTAGTTCTTTGCACCTGGCTGCTGTGGGTTTCAAGGTAAATTGACCTGTGTACAGGTTCCCCAAGTACAGGTTCCTCAAGAACATGCACCGTCGTACCCAAAATCATGTCAGAAGTGCAAAATTTGCAATATTCATGTCAAAATAGTGAGTCGCCAGACTGAATAAATTGCAGGCTGATGCTTACGTCATATTGCAAGTAATGCAATGACGGAGGTAATTGATGGAACAACGACGCTTGAAGACTTACTGTAGGAAACGTCATCTCTAGGCTAGTGCCCGACGTCCGGTATAACGGACGCTTGCATTGCAATCAAAATGTCCTGAGGAAAAATTGCGGCAATTTGGATAATATTTTGTCAGCATATTGACCCATATGGCTACTATAAACAACATTTGCACTTTCTCTAAATTCCTCCTCGTTCAATACCAAACAGAAATATAGTAACTAGTGGTACCGAGGATTTTCGATATGCTGAAGTAGACATATTTGCACAAGCAATAAAATATTTCCATTTCACATAATCCGGCAATCACAACAGTGGAATCTATAGTAAAATGACCCAACAATTTAATAAAATTATTGTGACCATACTGTACAGTTGCCTCTTATCTTGCCAACGTGTTTTCTAAGCGTCCGTTATAACGGACGCTGGGCACTAATGGGTTAATAGGAATTACAATCGCAGAGTGTTGCAAAATTTGGTGACTGAAATATTGCATCCATAGAGTTGTGACAATTACTGCTCTTGAGTGAATTTATAAGATCAATCGACATATAAAAACGATTTTTCTGTTCTTAATTTATCTGTTAGCACGATGAGTACGGAGTGGGTATTCCTATAACCTTTGCCAACGACATCGCCATTCTGAGCTTTGCATCGGCCATTGTCATTATATGCAATGCTCAGCCGGCTGTCCTTCCAGCCGATAACAGCAACGACTACGTCGGCCTTACTTGCATCATGTCAGGATGGGGCCGCACAGGTACAAACTATTCAGTATTCTGTCTTTAAATTACATTGATATCACCAGTCATCATCAATTCATAATATTTAGCATAAATAGGTCAAAACAATATCAAGGGGCTGAACTACAGTACTGTAGGCAATACGTCAATACGCCGAAGTTGAGGTTAAGAGGGTCCAGCAATTTGGTTATGGAAGATTTTTGACTTTTCTGGGCAGCGTCATTTCTCATCTTTAAGAAAATTTCAGGTTCTCTTTTTGCTCAAGTATTTATGCATAGGGCCTACCCACGTCCTTCTAGGTAAGAGGTTCTCAATCTTTTTCCATGCGCGACACACCTAGGCCTGCTACCCAATTTGGCGACTCACCATGCGATCGCCATTATGTCAATGCTTTTAAAATTAAGATACGCTTACATTAAAGTTATAGCAGTTATTCGAAATTGTTACAAATTTAATGTCTAATAATTATATAAAAATAATGACAATGAATGCGTTTTAGTTTCCAGTTATTCCAGATTTATAAATTCAAACGATCTAAATCTACGTCTTTATAACAGACTATGACTCTAGGCCTACCTTAAATGATTGACATAAAAGTAACTGTGATTTTTGCACTTTCTTTGAATAATAAGACGCCCGACGATCGACAGGTTTTGTGAGTGCAATGCCAGTAGCCCTGCATGCAGTTGCGTAGCAACGTAGCCAGATGTCTCTGTACATTTTAGACTTGTGGCCGTACCCATTAACGGGAGTACCGAATGAACATAATTGTTACGCGCGGGGGCGCCAGCTGTCCATAACTACTACCTGCCCAATTAATGGGTTCCACTGCTGTGCGCTCCCCTGGGCGTTGTTGAGGGAGTCGGGGTCCCAGATCAAGGGTTTCCTTATCGTCAATGGTGGCCGGTTCAAGTCCTAACCTAGGGTGTGAGCTTCTCTGGTAACCTTCCTCAGGATGGGCCGGTATCGGACATATATGCGCGGTGTCTGTTGAGAGCACAACAGCCCCTGTGATAGGGTGCTTATCTGGGTTCGATCCCTCAACATTTCCCCTAGCTCCACCACCCACTACACTTTCAGTTAGGGACTTAACTCTTGCCTCATTCTCTTCTTGGCGAGAATTCAGTCTGTCCTGTTGTACAGAAACCTGGCCTAATTCATCAGTTAAACTGGTTAGAATATCAGTCTGGCGCTCCATAAATTGTTCTATAGTTGCCATTTGTCGGTATATTAAAACCAGGTCAGGGTTTGCTGAATAGTCAGTCGTTCCCATATCAACCGTTTCTTCAGGATTTCTCCTGTCCTCCTCGTGTCCTGTTTCCATCTGTGGTACCCCGTCTGAGTCGCTGTCCGAGTCCATCGGGTTTTAATAGCAATAATTAATACACAGTTTCCTTATTAAAGCGTTATTTATTGTACAATTAATCGGGTGACTGTCCGCCGCTCATTATCAATTATTTGTACAGTAGTAGAAACGAAATCAATAGTAATGAGTTGCTATAAAGGACTTCTAAATACTAACTACGCTCCTTTACTAATTTAAGATTTATTCTCCCAGTTCACAGACTGAGTAGATTCAATTAAACAGCATCAACATTAGCAATGCAAGTTTTATCGATTTACACTTAATTCTGGTTCGAGCTCAATAGGTTAGCATGGCAATACTTCCCTGTTCCATTGATATATATTCGAGACAGCCGATTCAAGTTTCCCGTCTTGTAAGATATTTTTTTGTGTCTTCAGCTAACGTTACAACTTCTTCCATAAAATTTCGATTATTCGTCTAATCGATGCCCGAAACGATTCACCATCATTTATCGACAAACCAATTACCAAGGAACCTTGTCCTGCTGGTTCTGGAAACTTGCCGGAGCCGGATCCGTATAATTTTACTACAATTTAAGAAATCGCTCGACATAGGTGTCACCCGTTCGATTTCCGTGTCCAGACTGAGGATTTGCGCGTCAACTTGCCTAAGAAGACCGCTTCTTGGCGCCTAAAACATCGCGTGATGTCCAACCAATCAGAAATCGCACGTGGCGGAAGATTTCACTGATAAACGCATGGGAAGCTAAATATAGCGATGACCGCATTGATTTGCGCTAAGCATAGCACCCAAGAATTCGCAATAGAAATAGCGGCCTTACTTAAGTAAATAAGTAAGGTAGCTAGTAGCAACCTGGTTCGCTACACCCTCCCCTACTTACTTTTTTTAAAATTTACCAGTACCCTGGGAAATTTAAACCAAACTCCCGAGCTCGAACCTGATACATGGCACTTATATCTTATCTATCGTTTAACATCTTACATTGTCTCAAAAGTTTTTTTAACAGACATAGGACATAGAAATTCGTACAATGACTGATTATCAGTCAGTCATAAGGGTTCACATATGCCCAACAACAGTTCTTAACTAGCCGAGGTCCTCAAACTGACCAACAAAGTACTACTGACCGTCACAGTTTTTATCATTAATACCTGCCATCCAATTACATACATCATATAGCAATAATATCTCGGAAAGGTAAAACATAGCAATGCAGGACATAGCAATTCCAAGACAACTCAGTAACACAACTGTATAGTCCACATAAAATAACCAACTGAAATCATATCTTCATCAACTCAATCAGTTCCACATAAAATAACCAACGAAAATGGTATTCACAATTCACAACCGGTATATTGCGTTAAATTCCACGAGGCTAAATTATAGGAGCCTGGTACATCTAAGCCGTAACATCACCGCTTACAACCAACTCGAGCAGCATCCTTATTAAACCAGAAATGGCCAGAACCATGCGGCCTTCTTAATGGTAAACAGTGTTATGACTATCGCCTCCACTTTCCACCACTCTCGACCAGCAGGGTCCAGCAGGTCAGTTAGTGACGTGAGGAACACCTCCTCGAGAAGTGTGCTCGATTGGGCTAAGAAACGGTGGGATACTTCCATGGCTAAGGCCCAGGTTCTGAAGGTCCAGAGATTTCCTTCTCTCCATGGAGTTAGTGCAAGACCATTTCCACCCCCGTAGGCCGACTCAGGAGTAGGATCTCTTACCTCCCTCCTCCAACGTCCAGGATCCTGGGCACAGTTGCTACCGTGTGAATGGTGGCCACTACAATGGGCACAGTTTCTGCACAGGTCAAGAGGGCGGGTGTTGACTCTAACAGAGCATCTAACTCTGCCCGTCCAAATTCCAAAGGTCCCCGTTCGTAGATGTATCGAACCACCGTCCAGCTTACCCCAATCATTTCCAACCTACTGAGAGTTTGACTGTCACCGGGCAGCTCATTTAATTCCAGTAAAGAGGCTGACCGCTGTGGGGACTGTCCCAGTATGCCCAAGCTATCGGGTCCTGACCCCAACGAGGGCTGCACTACGCCTTCGTTGTTCGACATGGAGTCGGGCAGTTCCTCGGTAGATTCCACCATATTACAGCCGGATGGAGTTGGACTCGCTGCAGCTGAAACTTCCTCGGAAGATACCTCAATTGTTGGGTCAGTCTTCTGTTCCACTTCAGCCTCCTCATGACTTCCTACCCAGGGGGATATCAAATCCAAGATGTCAATCTTATCTTCCATGTCTATTTGTTGCCTCGGTCTGTAAGTAAAAGCTTAACCGTTTAACGTAACCCCAATAATTACACATAGTTACAATCACATAGCTTAACTACTTTTAGCGATTATCCACAATGAAGCTTAACTACAGTTAACAAATACTAAACAATCACCACTTAACTACCTTCCTACTTCCAACAATTGCACGGAACCCTAGCGAGAGAAAGTCCTCTTAACACATGTAGTCATGTTCCGGCGCCAAATCTTATATTAATCCGTTATTACATTTTTATACAGCAGTAGCGCTATACAAAATTTCGCATATAATAATCACAATCAACAAGAATCGCTATAGAAGATTCCACACATACTAGGACCTACTTATTACAATAGCGTTCTACAAATTTCCAAACACAACACAGGGTCTTCAGCGAGAAACGCTACGGAGACATGAAGCAATGTAACCTTAAGCTAATTAAACACTAGCCTATTATTCACTCAACAGTACCACCTTAGAAGAATTAACACCTTACACAATTTTTATGGCACAAATACAATACTGAATCTCAGATATACCACATAAAGTCCTTAACGAAAGACGCTACAGAAGTCTGTGGCAATACACAATATAAAGCTTGTTATCAAAAGCCACAAAAATAAAGCATTCATCTTCAATCACACTCAGTCACTCTTATTCACTTTACCTCATACTACCTCTTAGACATTTGTTTGATTCCCACAAACAGTCAGTTTCTATGGCAATCTGAACCCACAGTTCATCCATTCACCAAGCCAAACATTACAGCAATTTACTCTTATGCCGTGTTTTACAGGCTCTCTTCCTGACTATACCAAAGCCACTGATAGTGAGTAAGCAACATCAGATCATAACCCTAGGCAACTAATAATGCATACCAACATGCACACGTTTCATCATTACATCAAGGCTAGGCTACCTGAACGAAAAAGGCATTACTGCTTAGCTAAGCATACCCAAGGCATAAAGGATTTATTCCCATATCCTATAATAGTCTATTACATCACAACCCTACAGGAAGCGGTCTAAGACTGGACGAACTCATCGTCACTACCATCAGGCACAGCTCACCATTGCATGCAATCTCCACTGCCTGCTACACAGTGAGTCTGCCTCTAAGTCCATAATCCAACTTACTCACCAACTCTCAGGGCGATGCTTACACTTAGGTGCTCTACTCAACTTTACCACACTATCTAGCACCACATCATCACCAAGTTAACCAGTCATTCATCAAGTTACTCAGTCAGTCACACAAGGTTATCATTCAACCTCTGCACAAAATGCTAATTGTTTCTACCATAGCATATTATAATCTTTTAACTGGCAATCACTATTATGCAGATAACATACAAGCACAACGTCTGCCCTTCTTCGTGGCAACAAGAAAGCAATTCAAATATTTTAAACTGAGTTTAGCAACTAAACATTTTTATTTCAACCTAAAGGACTACACTTAGGCATTACACTGGAGTTTATACTTATTACATGGTCTTGTAGCATCACATTACGCTACATTACATTCATGTAACTGCTACTAATTGCTACTAAACACTTACACTAAACTCATCACATTACACTACATTACTGTAAACATTTTCACACAGTTACAGTAAACTAGCTTACATCAGAAAGCACAACAGTTATGCACAAGAAACTAAAACAATGTATTCCCACATTACATGTCACATATATCATCAAAAACAACAACTAAAGCAGAGAAGATTCTATTCTCTATTCACATACTTGTCGCCATTATGCGACCTGGAGGGATTCTACACGAGACAAGTACAAGCATGTTTACTTGGTTATCTCTTTCCTTTATCACAATTCTCTATTATTCATTTCCTCTACATAGTTACTTCTAACTAACAATCATTAGAGGACACACATTTAATCTGCAACACTTAACATACTCTTCACAAGAAAATAAACTATGTATTCTTACATGTATACATATCAAAAAGCAAATAAAACAGAGAAGATTCTATTCTCTAATCGTTTACCCTCGTCGCCATTATGCGACCTAACTACCATATCATATCACATTACATCACATTACGCTTGCCACAGTCTCGCCAGCATTGCGAGTCTGTTTCCTCCGGTGAGTTTGATCCTCTGGTCGACACCAGACTTTGGACAGCGAGTGACCATGTAAATTGGATCTGACTCTTCCACTCGCATTGATTCGGTAGATGGCGTCACTGGAGGAAGGCAAGTTTCACCCGGTGAAGGACTACTGGGGTCGACTCGAGGATGCACATCCTGTTGAGGATTTCGGGCTACCACCTCGACAGGGCAGAGATTTGCGAAGCGATTGGACTGGCCAGCAGAATTCTTTTCTTGGAGTGAAGCTTCTGTTTCAACAGTTTCTGTTTGCACGGCACCGATTTCTTGTCTGATTTCCATCTCTGGTAGCACGGTTCGAATTCTGGCTTCCGATTTACTGCTCGGAGAGTTTTGCCTGTCACAGAAAGTTCTTTTTGTTTGGTGACACTGTTTCGGATGGTTTTTGCGCAGAACATTTAGCCGAAGATTCCGGACGAGAATCCATCCTCGCCCTACATGCCACAGGACATTTTCTTTCACCATCCAAGTGAGTCCAAGAATCAGTTCGGTAACCTGTTCAGTTACCAGACAAGGGATTTCGAAGGCTTGCCCTTCAATTTTCAATTTCAGTACAGTTTCTCCCACTACCCGAATTGCAGACCCATTAGCAGCTTGTAACAGTTGGCTGGAGCCTTTGATTTCCGCCGGATCCACTAGCGACGCAGGGCATAATGTCATTTCACTGCCCGAGTCTAACAAAGCTAGCAATTTCTTCCCTCTAATTGTCACGGACAGATAAGCGTCACTGTTTCCTTTTACATGTCTAGCGTTACTCACCCCAGGTCCTTCGGATTCATCTTGCTCTCCAGTTGACGAAGAGTTTATTCTGCGAGGACAAACCCGGGCCAAATGTCCAACCTGGTTGCATTCGAAGCAACGACGGTTGTCGGTTGTCCTTCGGTAGTTTTCGTTCGATTTCTGTTTCCATCGTTGATTCATATAGTTTGTGCCCCTCCCTGCTGAAGAGGTATTCTGCGGTTGCCATCGCGGATATTGTTTTTCGGTCGATGAGGTCTTAAGCAAACAGTCCATTCTGTCACTCAATTGTTTGAGTTGACGAGCAATGTCTTCGCGAAATTCTTCCGTATCGCAATCTCCCGTTGCATCACTTTCCTTTACGATTTTGATTCGGCCTGGACGTCGTTCTTGGCGGTCCATGCCATCTTCATCAGCTCTGCGGTAGCCTTCCAGTCTCATGGCCGTTTTGTACGCATTGTCTAGGGTGACCGGTTCTCTCTCTCTCACTTTTAAGGCTAGCTCTTTGTCTCGTAAAGCATCAAGGAAAGCTTTAATCGCAATAGTTTCGCTGTGTGTAGACCTCGGTCCTGGGAATGCCAGAATCATTAATCTTCTTATGTCTTGTACCAAAGAGCCCAGATCTTCTCCCACCTTCTGTCTGCGAGCACTTAGTTGGGTCTGATACAAAACCGTTTGGTCAGTGCTCCCATGTCTTAACCTCAACCTGTCCATCAAGTCGGCGCAGGTGGTAATTGTATCAGAGTCAAATTCATAAAGAAGTTGATCTACAGGTTCAACCAGTGCGCAGGTCAGTTGTGCTAGTTTTTCGTCTTCTGTCCAACGATTGTTCTTGGAACACACCTCAAATTTTTTTAAGAACACTTCCACCGACGTTTTCCCATTATAATGACCTAGTTTCATATGCGATCTCACCTTTTCTCTCATTGAGTCGGCAGCTGAGGTCGGAACATTCTCGGTAGCTTCTTCTTTTTCTGTGCTGGATGATGAAGTTACATGATCACCAGTTGATGTCTGTTTTCCAACCGCGGCTCGAATTTCTGTGGAAGGAAGACTGACCATCCTTCCTTCCTTTGTTTTCAGATGATTGTCTTGCCCATTCAAACTGGCCGAGCTGAACATTTCTGACGATGTACCCAGTTGCATGACAGGATTTTCCAGAACTGTGCTCGTCGTGGGCCACGGTTGCATCTGGAACGGAAGGGAAACTGCTTCTGCGTAGACAGGGAAAACTGGAACAGGTGGAACCATCTTCCGACTGTAGGACGCATACATGGGTTGACCACTAGCCCAATGTACGTATTCGTAGCTGTGCGTGACTTGGGTTTCCGACGACAGGGAAACCAAGGACATAATCGGCCGGCTTGGAGCAGGTGTGTACGTGAACATCTGAGGGACCGATGCGACGATGGTAGGGATTCTTTTGGATTCCGCTTCCGACTCGCAGAAACGGAAGTCGATGGCAGCCGAGGTGACTGAAGCGGTCACAAGTGACAGCGTGTTGCTCGGTGACCGGAATTTTTCTGTTTCAGGAACCGACGAGGGGGAAAAGGTGGCAGCCCGAGGAATGACAGTCGCTGAATAGCGAGGATGTGCATCCCATGTTCCCACGTGGTCGTCGCTCAGCAACGAAGAATCCCCATTTTTCCATCTGAAACTACAAGTCTTGGATTAGTACAAGTTTTACCCTCATTTTGCTCTACACCTAACGCTTTTGTTTCCAGTTCGAATTTATGTAGCGCTCGCAAGTCGGTAATTTCTGAATCATCGTTATCAGATTTATATTCAGTTCCTGTTTAACCAATTGATCCTGTTTTCGACGCATGTAATTTTCAAAGACAAGATCTCTATACAAAATATTTGTATCATAATAGTCTATTGTTTGACTATGCAACATGTCAGTTGTATTTACTCTTTGACCTTGACCTTGACCTTGTAAATCCTTTGGTCTGGCACCAAAGTATTTCATCTGTACATCCCTTCTTCTTGGATCAACTTGTGGAAAATTTTCTTTTCCATTTTCCACTTTTTCCCATAAATCTTCTGCTCTACTAAATCTAGGACCCATTATTATTTTACCCTTTTCTCTAGGACCTCCTGTACTTTCACCCCACTTCTGGTACCAATTGTTACGCGCGGGGGCGCCAGCTGTCCATAACTACTACCTGCCCAATTAATGGGTTCCACTGCTGTGCGCTCCCCTGGGCGTTGTTGAGGGAGTCGGGGTCCCAGATCAATGGTTTCCTTATCGTCAATGGTGGCCGGTTCAAGTCCTAACCTAGGGTGTGAGCTTCTCTGGTAACCTTCCTCAGGATGGGCCGGTATCGGACATATATGCGCGGTGTCTGTTGAGAGCACAACAGCCTCTGTGATAGGGTGCTTATCTGGGTTCGATCCCTCAACATTTCCCCTAGCTCCACCACCCACTACACTTTCAGTTAGGGACTTAACTCTTGCCTCATTCTCTTCTTGGCGAGAATTCAGTCTGTCCTGTTGTACAGAAACCTGGCCTAATTCATCAGTTAAACTGGTTAGAATATCAGTCTGGCGCTCCATAAATTGTTCTATAGTTGCCATTTGTCGGTATATTAAAACCAGGTCAGGGTTTGCTGAATAGTCAGTCGTTCCCATATCAACCGTTTCTTCAGGACTTCTCCTGTCCTCCTCGTGTCCTGTTTCCATCTGTGGTACCCCGTCTGAGTCACTGTCCGAGTCCATCGGGTTTTAATAGCAATAATTAATACACAGTTTCCTTATTAAAGCGTTATTTATTGTACAATTAATCGGGTGACTGTCCGCCGCTCATTATCAATTATTTGTACAGTAGAAGAAACGAAATCAATAGTAATGAGTCGCTATAAAGGACTTCTAAATACTAACTACGCTTCTTTACTAATTTAAGATTTATTCTCCCAGTTCACAGACTGAGTAGATTCAATTAAACAGCGTCAACATTAGCAATGCAAGTTTTATCGATTTACACTTAATTCTGGTTCGAGCTCAATAGGTTAGCATGGCAATACTTCCCTGTTCCATTGATATATATTCGAGACAGCCGATTCAAGTTTCCCGTCTTGTAAGATATTTTTTGTGTCTTCAGCTAACGTTACAACTTCTTCCATAAAATTTCGATTATTCGTTTAATCGATGCCCGAAACGATTCACCATCATTTATCGACAAACCAATTACCAAGGAACCTTGTCCTGCTGGTTCTGGAAACTTGCCGGAGCCGGATCCGTATAATTTTACTACAATTTAAGAAATCGCTCGACATAGGTGTCACCCGTTCGATTTCCGTGTCCAGACTGAGGATTTGCGCGTCAACTTGCCTAAGAAGACCGCTTCTTGGCGCCTAAAACATCGCGTGATGTCCAACCAATCAGAAATCGCACGTGGCGGAAGATTCCACTTATAAATGCATGGGAAGCTAAATATAGCGATGACCGCATCGATTTGCGCTAAGCATAGCACCCAAGAATTCGCAATAGAAATAGCGGCCTTACTTAAGTAAATAAGTAAGGTAGCTAGTAGCAACCTGGTTCGCTACATAATAAGATGACTATATAAAACTAGTTTAGATTTTGTAGGTTAAAAAGAGAATGAAAATTATCATCAATTATCGACATAGTGCGGGCCACCCTAATAGTTCAATGCAACGCATGAAAACATGGGACAGTCAAACACTGCCGAAACTAAACGCTGCCAATTAAAACGTCCAATTATTGTCATAAAAAACTGGAAAAGTACAGAGATTTTTCAGATAAAGTTTGTTGGCATTGGGACATTGGAGCCCACGGACCATGTCTACCCCAGTTGAACGATCAGGCTACTAAGCTTTTTTGTAACACGAACTACCAAGGGTATGGTTACCAGCACCCCCTGGATTTTAGGTTTGGTTTGAGACATTATAATTTGCGCTACAGCAAAAAAATAGAGAATTCATATCTGCACAAAAATTAATGGTATATTAAGGTTTAAAAATATACGAATCTACCTCGCAATTATAATTTTTTTACAGGGGGCAGTGTTTGACTGTCTTTGATTCCACAAACGTGTGCTTATGCATGAACAGAATGTTAGATTCTGTGTGTTTTTGAACATGTGTATTAATAATTATATGTGTATATATGTATGTATATATGTACGTATGTATTTATGTATGTATGTATGTATGTATGTATGTATGTATGTATGTATGTATGTATGTATGTATGTATGTATGTATGTATGTATGTATGTATGTATGTATATCTGTCTGTATATCTGTCTGTATGCATGCATGTATGTATGTTTCTAAATAATTATATCTACAGTGTGGGCCATAAAAAGTAACCCCCTACAGTTTTTTGCACATGTCCTGGACAGAAGAATTTCGAAATTAAATTTTTGCCGGATTAAAGACAATTCATATTTACACATGAGAACCGGATTTCATCAAAAATATTTAAAACAGAACAAAAGGTACATCACTTTTAGTGAGGCCACCCATCGTTTTTTGACGATTCAAAAACGCGACGCAACAAAAAGTTGCATAAAACCAATTTAATTATTATGGCTAATATCCTGGTCAGAAGTAAGAATATCGAAATGAAATTTTACAGGCTTAAGGACAATTCATATCTACACATGATGGACAGATTTCATCAAAATATTTCAAACAGAACTAAAGTTATACCACATTCAGTGAGGCCACCACCGTTTTTTGACGATTCAAAAGCGAAACACAACAAAAATTAACAAAAAACACAATTTTATTAAGTCTCATCTCAAATATTTGTTATCAAGTAGCCTTGATTTTGCCAGATGATCATTATTTTTACTATTTAAAAAGAAACAGGGTACCAGCGTAGCTTCACGTCAATGAGAAGTCACTTAGCAAGATGACAATTAAATTGGTAAATAAGGAATCTGTCAAATTAATCAACAGGTTCATCAATAACTTTGCAAAGAGACTCAAAAGAAGTTTTGACAATTGTAATTGGACGCGTTCAACCATCAGGGAAGAATTGAAGCATGTATCCACATGGGCTGAGCTAAAGAACCTTAGACTAAATACTACCAAGTCCAAGAAAATGATCATAGCTCGACGAGGAGCAGCTGCTAATCCTCCAATACTTGACGGAATGGAACGCGTTGTCTCAAAGAGGATTCTAGGTATCACCTTGCAGCATGACCTCAGCGTAGGATCCCATGTCAGTGAGGTATTGTGATCTTGTGCAGGTTCCCTTTACGCTCTGAGGTTACTACGAGCAAATGGACTTCCTCCAACAGCCATGTACGCCGTAACAGAGGCAACAACTGTTGCTAAGCTGCTCTACGCTGCTCCTGCCTGGTGGGGCCTTACTACAGCTGCAGATCGACAGAGACTCGAGAGACTGCTCATAAGAACGCAGCGTATAGGTTACCTCCCATCAGGTGCCGCAACAGTTGAAATGCGAGTCGGTTTGGCTGAGGACCGACTGCTGCATACAGTGGCCAGGAACGACTTCCATGTCCTTCGAAATCTTTCCCACCAAAGAACAACCGTCGTCCAGGTCTCAGAGCTCGTTTGCACAATTTTGAACTTCCGAGCAAAGATGACCGGAACTTTGTTTCTAGAGTCCTTTTCAAACACATTAATAACTATTGATTCATTCTAACAATTGATTCAATTTAATTCCAATAACTGATTACTCCCTAAAATATTAATATTTTTTATTTCAATGTAATTTTTGTCTATCTCAATGTACCAGGTTGCGGTTTGCCAACCTGTTTTTGCTTATTAAACGAATATACATACATAATTGTAATAATATTGATATTGAAACATTTTTTATAGCACCGCTCACAGATTCAGTGGCACTCCCCACCCAAGCTAGTGCTCCGCTAACAAATAGTATTATAATAGTCTTCAGGCGTTTACGAAAGAGGGGAAGAGAAAGGCCAAGAAGCTCAGAACGTAGCTTGTGAGGAAGGCGGTTCCAACAAGTAGGGCCAACATAATTACGCGAAGCTTCTGGACTGGGCCGTAGCTCCACGCATGCGCGGGACAACCAGCAGGCCATTTGCAGGCCGAGCGAAGGGCAGAGCGGCCAGGAAGAGTGGAGACCAAGTTACACAATGCCCGAAGATAAGAGGGGGCTACCCCGAGAAGAGAGTTGCACATAAGTGTCAGAATCTTGAACTCAATGCGCTCAGGTACAGGAAGCCAATGAAGAGTGTCCCGAATAAAATCAGATATGTGAGAGAATTTGGGAAAACCAGCAATTAGGCGAGCAGCCATGGGCGGAGTTTATCAGAGGCTAGAGGGGGGGCTAAGCCCTCCAAGAAGACCCATATTCATTTTTTTCACCATGTAAATGGTATCTTTTCCGGGGCTTAGCCCCCCCCCAAGAAGACTTTAGCCCCTCCAAGAACGGAAACCAAACTCCGCCCATGCGAGCAGCAGCGTTAAGTATTGACTGAAGTTTAGAGAGGTTAAGAGAGGACAGACCAGCATAGGCAGAGTTTTCAAAGTCAACTCTAGAGCAAATCAAAGCATGGACAAGGGCCTTGACCGCTTGAGGCTTGAGGGGAGAGTGAGTGGCGGATAGTACGCAATTGTCGCAGGTGATAGAAGCATGTTCGAGAGATTCGGTTAACATGGTCAGTAAGAGAAATGATTGGATCCAAAGTAAAACCCAGATCACGAACAGTTGGAGAAAATTGGATAATTGGGTACAACGTGCTGAGAAGCGAAATATCAATCTTGGCAAGCTGGATTCTACCACCAAGCCAGATGAATTGGTTTTTTTCAGAGTTAAGGCGGAGACGTCCATTGTTTCAGTTCCATAGTGGCGTCAAGGATAGTTGCAACCAGTGAGGAGGCAGCACTGGGAGAACCGTGGACAAATGCTTTTTTTCAATTCAATTCAATTGGTTTATTGATCCACCAAAAAAACAAAGACAAGCAGACACTTTTGCTTACAGGATAGTACACACAGTGATTGATTGCGAGTTAACATTTGCGATGATATGGACAGGTAAGCAACCAATACTGAGTGTGGCAGAACCAATAGGCTACCCGAAGGGAATGATCCCGCTAGTGGGGCCTATTTACCCAAAAAATCATTGTGGTAACAATAGAATATAAAAAGCAGATGTAATATTAATTAATGGCGGTGCTTTTGAAAGCAAGTGAACAATAGCAACGGGATACTTTCCCTCAAAACATATATCAAACATATAATAGTAAGTAAACAACTAAACATGAACATAGCTTAAATAAGGGAGTTCATTTAACATTTTTAATGTGTATGCACGGATTTGAATTTTAAACTGAGCGAGACTCCTGGATGCACGAATGCTTTCTGGTATGTTATTCCATAAAAGAGGACCCTGATACTTAATAGAAAACTTTCTAGTGTTCGTTTTTGCAAAGACACTTATGTAGGCTCTATTTTTTCTAATGCCTTTAGTGTTCAAGTTAGGTCTAAAATAGGACACGTGTTAGAAATGTGTGTTAGAAATGCTTGTGTATCATCAGCGTATTGATGAGCAGAGACACCCTTGAGGGATAATAGGTTCAAAAGATCAGCAGTATTATGTATAGAAGCGGCGCCAGGACAGAGCCTTGAGGCAGACCGTATGGGACAAAGGTCCAGGAGGAGCGTGTGGGCCCAAGGATAACAGACACAGAACGATCAGAGAGGAAAGAACTAAGCCAGAGGAGAGCAGAGTCACCAATGCCAACAGATTTGGACAGACGCTCGAGTAGAATAGTATGGTCAACAGTGTCGAACGCCGCACTGACGTCAAACAGGGCAAGTAGAGTAATGTGGGATCGATCAATAGCGGCAAAGACGTCAGTAAGTAAGCGCGTAATAAGAGATTCAGTAGAATGATATTTCCTAAAGCCAGATTGAAGAGGGAGCATTAGTGAGTTGGTTTCAAGATAGTCAACTAGCGGGAGCGAAATGCATTTTTCCAGGAGTTTAGAGAGAAAAGAGAAATTGGGAATGGGTCGATAACAGTTGGAGGGAGCACTTGGGTCTAGACCCTGGCGTTTGAGAGAGGGAAAAAATCAGAGCTCTTTTCTGTTGAACTGGAACCACACCGCGAGCCAGCGAAGAATCGCATAATAATAGTAAAAATGGCAAAACTCATCTAGAAACTCTTTAACAATGAATGGAGGAATAATGTCCAGCTCGCAGGACTTCGATGTAGAGCCTTGAATGAGGCATCTGAGAGCGTCGGACTGGTACGGCTGCCATTCGTTGGTGGTGGGCACATTGAACACAAGTTGTGAAGCACTACCAAGTTCATTTGACAACAGTAACTGTTATTTGAGATGAGACTTAATAAAATCGTGTTTTTGTTACTTTTTGATGGGTTTCACTTTTTTGAATCGTCAAAAAACGGTGGGTGGCCTCACTAAAGTGGTATAACTTTTGTTGTGTTAGAAATATTTTGATGAAATCCAACCATAATGCGTAGATATGAATTGTCTTTAAGTCTGCAAAATTTACTTCTGAACAAGATATTAGCAAAAAACTTACTTTTTTGCGCTTCGTTTTTGTATCGTCAAAAAATGAGGGGTGACCTCATTAAAAGCGATATAACTTGTGTTATGTTTGAAACATTTTTATGAAATCTGACTATTATAATGTGTAAATATGATTGTTTTTAAGCCTGTAAGATATCATTTCGAAATGCTTACTTCTGGCCAAGATATGGAGGAAAACCCGTAGGGGGGTTACTTTTTTATGCACGCATGCATGCGTGATTGTATGTATAAATGTATGTACGTGGGCATGCATGTGAGCAGGCACGTATGTTATAATGCATATTTGCTATAAATTACGTATTTATGGGTGTATAATTTGTCTGTCTGTATGCATGCATGCATGCATGCATGCATGCATGTATGTATGTATGTATGTATGTATGTATGTATGTATGTATGTATGTATGTATGTATGTATGTATGTATGTATGTATGTATGTATGTATGCATGTATGTATGTATGTATGTATGTATGTATGTATGTATGTATGTATGTATGTATATCTGTCTGTATATCTGTCTGTATTCATGCATGCATGTATGTATGTTTCTAAACATATCTACAGTGTGGGCCATAAAAGTAACCCCCTACGGTGTTTTGCACATCATC
This sequence comes from Lumbricus terrestris, assembly GCA_949752735.1. NCBI lineage: Eukaryota > Metazoa > Annelida > Clitellata > Crassiclitellata > Lumbricidae > Lumbricus > Lumbricus terrestris. The sequence continues at coordinate 5,694,288 of OX457047.1, read as the reverse complement.
TTGGACAGAAGAATTTCGAAATGAAATTTTTAAGCCTGTAAGATTTCATATCAAAATTCTTACTTCTTTTTTATGGCCCACCCTGTATATCTATAAAAAAAATGTGGTATATTTGTCCAGAATGCAATTCCACTGTTTTTTAGCTTTTTACTCAAAAACCTTCACTACTGTGTCCGTCTCGGTATCGAGTGGTTCGCGAATCTCTCCCACCATGGGGGCCAGGGTGAGGGAATGTGGTCAAAAACACTCATTTTCTCTTTTGGCCTTTGCCCTCACAGGCTTATAACTGCACTTTTCTTTGGGTCCCATACGCAATTACGCATAAAAGCAGCGGTTGATACAGTCTGAGAGGTGTTTAAGGCCAGCGCTTTGCCAGTCCGGATTTCACGAGTCGCGTACCGGTGTAGGTCGGGGGGTAGAGAGAGATGGAGTGGAGGGGGATTGAGGGGTGTGGGGTTGTTGGGTGGGGTGGAGGGAGTTGTGTGATGAGGGAGTGGGGCGGAGTGGGGTGTTGTGATTGGGTGAAGGGGAGTGGAGGGGTGGAAGGGCATGGAAGGGAGTGGAGGGGTGAGGGTGGAGGTGGAGGTGGGGTGGGGGTGAGTGGGTGGTGGGGAGAGGTGGGTGTCATGAAGTGGGTGAGGGGTGAGGTTGGTGGGTGGGCGGTGTGCGTGGAGGTGGGGTGGGTGCGTGGAGGTGAGGTGGGAGGGTTGGGGGCGGAGGAGGGTTGGAAGTGAAAGACTGGAACGAGGAAAATTTCCCGAAAACACCAATTTTCTCGCGAGGCGTACCAGTCCGGATTTCACGAGTCGCGTACCGGTGTAGGTCGGGGGGTGGAGAGAGATGGAGTGGAGGTGGATTGGGGGGTGTGGGGTTGTTGGGTGGGGTGGAGGGAGTTGTGTGATGAGGGAGTGGGGCGGAGTGGGGTGTTGTGATGAAGTGAAGGGGAGTGGAGGGGTGGAAGGGCGCGGAAGGGGGTGGAGGGGTGAGGGGAGGTGGGTGGGGGTGGGTGGTGGAACGAGGTGGGTGTCATGAAGTGGGGGAGGGGTGAGGTTGGTGGGTGGGCGGTGTGCGTGGGGGGTGGGGTGGGTGCGTGGAGGTGAGGTGGGAGGGTTGGGGGCGGAGGAGGGTTGGAAGTGAAAGACTGGAACGAGGAAAATTTCCCGAAAACACAATTTTCTCGCGTGGCGTACCAGTGGAGGTCGGAGTGTGGTGAAGTATGGTGGGTGTGGTGTGGTGGCGTTGTGGCCGGAGCGGGTCGAATCATAAAATTCCCGTGCGACGCCGGGTATCCCAGGTAGTATGTATATCTGGTTCCATGACATTTAATCTCACGACACTTAATACCGCGACAGTTAGTGCCGGACAGTTAATCCCGTGACACTTAATCCCGCGACCAATTTATACCGTGACAATTAATCCCGGCGACATCTAATCCCGGCGATACTTAATCCCGCGACCAATTTGTCCTGCGACACTTACATGTAATCCCGGGGCCATTTAAGCCCACGACACTTAAAACCTGGAAAGTAAAATCACATTTAAAAGAAAGTGAAGTTCCATAAAAGCAATATTCACAACAATATTTACTGTTTTTGATAAAAAAAGAACTCCGTTGGCATTGTCGCGATTTTTAATGTATTCGTAATTTCCATGTATCACAGTTTGTTTGCCTTTGCTACTTCTGCCGAAATTCGCTTCCATGTCACTGCCCAATCGTAGACTGAACTTCACAAAATCCCGTTAGAAATCTTTTATAAAGATCGTTTTATGTACAGATGTACAACAGAAAACCTGAACAGATAGGTTGCCCTACCTAATTGGCTATGTGGACAACAATAGTCGTACAAATTTTCGTACTCCTGTGTGTATGCTACAGGCATTAAGTGTCGCGGTAACAACTGTCGCGGGATTAAATGTCACCGATATTAACTGTCGCGGGATTAGCGGACGCGGGATTAAATGTCGCCGGAACTAAGTAGCCGAGATTAACTGTCGCGGTATCAAGTGTCGCGGGATTAAATGTCGTGCTACCATATAATATGTATGTACGTGGGCATGCATGTGAGCAGGCACGTATGTTATTATGCTTATTTGCTATCATCATCATCATCATCATCATCATCATCATCATCATCATCATCATCATCATCATCATCATCATCATCATCATCATCATCATCATCATCATCATCATCATCATCATCATCATCATCATCATCATCATCATCATCATCATCATCATCATCATCATCATCATCATCATCATCATCATCATCATCATCAACCGAGGGACCAATGCCCGTAGGTGCTCGATGCCGTTCTCGTTATTCCTCGCCAGGTTTGTCTCTCCAAGGCAGCGTGTGTTAGGTCCTGTAGTGATGCTCCACACCATTCTGATATGTTATCCAGCCATTCCTTGTGTGGTCGTCCTTTCCTGTTGGTATGTATGTATGTATGTATGTATGTTTGTATGTCTGTCTGTCTATATGCATGTATGTATGTATGTATGTATGTATGTATGTATGCATGTATGCATGTATGCATGTATGCATGTATGCATGTATGTATGTATGTATGTATGTATGTATGTATGTATGTATGTATGTATGTATGTATGTGTGTGTATGTATGTGTATGTAATTTCCGACTAACAAGAGCTATCAATGACAATACCATTCTTGCATTCAGACAGCTGTTAGAAAGAGTTGACTGGTCACCCATATTATCTCTTTGCAGTAATAACGATACTGACTTAGCATACAATTTATTTGTTAACTTAATCAAACAAAATTACGACTTAGCCTTTCCTCTACGACCAGAGTCGACTGCTAAAAGAAAAACTCCTCAAAATCCTTGGATGACTCGAGGGCTGTTAAACTCTACTAAAAGAAAAGAAAAACTTTATGTTAAATTTATAAAAAATCCCACCTCAGTAAATAAAGCCAAATTTACCACCTATCACAATAAATACAAAATTGTTCGCACAAAAATGGAACAAGATTACTATGCCAATGAATTTGCCAAGTATAATGGCAACATAAAACAAACGTGGCATTTAATTAAATCTATTGTTAAGTCGGAAAGAATGAATATACAATTAGAGGAACTATTAATCAACGGCAAAACGATTGATGACTCGGCGCTCATAGCGCATAAATTTAACACTCATTTTGCAAATTTGCCCAAACTTTTAGCACAAAAAATACCACCCTCAGCCAAGCCATACCAAGATTACATGCCAGCTTCTGCACTTAATTCCTTTGCTGTCCTACCGACTTCCTTTCAAGAGCTATTAACTATCAACACAACCCTCAAAGACACCCACAGCACTGGTCCTGATGACTTGAATCCACATGTATTGTCTTCTCTCATGGACTTATTAGCATCTCCACTTAGCGAGGTGATAAATTGTTCATTTAGAACTGGAATAGTCCCATCGGACATAAAATTAGCAAAAATTACACCTATCCATAAGCACGGTAATAAAAATGAGGTTTCAAATTTTAGACCAATCTCTATACTACCATTTTTTTCTAAATTTTTTGAGAGGGTTATGTACGACCGCCTCTACTCTTTTATCACCCAGAACAAAATATTATACCCCTTTCAACATGGCTTTCAAACTGAACACTCAACCTTTATGTCATTACAGGATATACAAGACAAAATATCTCATTCTATGGATATAATGAATACTCCATTGGCATTTTTCTCGACTTAGCTAAAGCTTTCGATACCGTCAGCCACAATATCCTGTTAAATAAACTTGAGAATTATGGGATCAGGGGTATCGCACTCACATGGTTTACAAATTACTTAAACAACCGCCACCAACAAGTCTCATGCAATGGGAAATTATCCAGCTTCCAAAAAATTGTTTTTGGGGTCCCTCAAGGCTCAATCCTGGGGCATCTTTTATTTCTAATATACATCAATGGCCTCCCTAGCTCTGCAACTTTTTTACATTACATCCTATTTGCTGACGATTCGAATGCTTTTTACTCCCACCCCTCTTATGAACAGCTAATTAAAATAGCAAATAATGACCTAGAAATGGCCAGTGAATGGTTCAGAGCCAACAAGCTTTCACTGAATATTGCAAAAACCAGTTATATAATTTTTAGATCTAGTAAAAAAAACTTGCTCCACTTCCTGATAGTAACTTGCTAATTTATAATATATCAATACCGCAAGTATACTTAACTAAATTCCTGGGGGTACACATTGACCAGCACTTAAAATGGAATATACACACAGCTGAGATTTCCAAAAAAAATTCAAAAAATATAGGCATAATTCACAGAATAGCCTATCTCCTTCCACCTCATGTGCTAAAAACATGGTTCTAGGACAATTACCCCCTGGACAATTACCCCCCGTACCAATTACCCCCTGGACAATTACCCCCCGGACAATTACCCCCCCGTGGCATAGTGTGAGCCTGCTCCCTCATTCGAATCTTTGTATACCCATGAGGGAACGAACATTCTCATGGTCACGGTCTTCGTATTTGCCTATCCTAAAGTAACTTTACTGTGCAGACATCTTTCTTCATTATCTGACAATACCTATTGTACACATTTATACACACTCCTTGCTACTACCATTATTTCTCAGGTATCTGTGTACATCCCTCCTTCTAGCATTCCATGCCTCTCTGTTCCTCTCTCCTCTCTCTCTCTCTCTCTCTCTCTCTCTCTCTCTCTCTCTCTCTCTCTCTCTCTCTCTCTCTCTCTCTCTCTCTCTCTCTCTCTCTCTCTCTCTCTCAGTTTTATCTGTTTCTCTCACTCTTAGGAAAAAATATGCTGATACAAATGCAAGGATTCTGGCAATCGTTCAAAAATACGACACGCACAAGGCCATTGATTATCTACGTGGAATTGCTCACAACCTCGCTTTTTAAACTAACTTAATCAAGACCTCTATCGATATCATTAAAATGTTTTATTAGGCATGCGTAGCAACTAGCTTAGAACCGATTTTATATAGAATTTTATTTAACATTAAAATATTTTAGTAGGCATGCGTAGCAACTAGCTTAGAACCGATTTTATATAGAATTTTATTTAACATTAAAATATTTTAGTAGGCATGCGTAGCAACTGGCTTAGAACCGTTTTTATACTGAACTTTATTTAACATTAAAATATTTTAGTAGGCATGCGTAGCAACTATAGCTTAGAACCGTTTTTATATTGAATTTTATTTAACATTAAAATATTTTAGTAGGCATGCGTAGCAACTAGCTTAGAACCGATTTTATATAGAATTTTATTTAACATTAAAATATTTTAGTAGGCATGCGTAGCAACTGGCTTAGAACCGTTTTTATACTGAACTTTATTTAACATTAAAATATTTTAGTAGGCATGCGTAGCAACTATAGCTTAGAACCGTTTTTATATTGAACTTTATTTAACATTAAAATATTTACATTTCATTTAATATTTTACATGCACTTGCTATTAACACGACATACGGGGGGGGTAATTGTCCGGGGGGTAATTGTCCGGGGGGTAATTGGTACGGGGGGTAATTGTCCGGGGGGTAATTGGCACGGGGGGTAGTTGTCCGGGGGGTAGTTGGCACGGGGGGTAGTTGTCCGGGGGGTAGTTGGCACGGGGGGTAGTTGTCCGGGGGGTAATTGTCCTGGGGGGTAATTGTCCAGGGGGTAATTGTCGGGGGTAATTGTCCGGGGGGTAATTGTCCAGGGGGTAATTGTCCTGTCACCTAAAAACATTATATAGGGTGACACAAAAGTTCGTTCACCGTTTTCAAAATGCGTTATCTCAGTAACGGCTTCATATTTCTCTACAATATTTTGTCAGTGTATATATCAGTCAAATGAAAGATACTGGTACAAATTTGATTACGATCCGGTCCGTTTTCGACATTATATATAAGAAAATGTAAAGACGACCAGTTTTTGCGGAAAAAACTGCGTTCATCAAATTTACACAATAAAGAAACTGTGTATACGCCTAGCCTCGTATACAAGCGTGACAAGACACTGTTGTCACCTACATAGGACATACACAGACGTAGGCTATTAGTGTACAGTGTCTCCTTTCTGCTTGACAGCACGGACTCTATCCGGCAGGACTGGATCAGCCTCTGAAGTGTCCCAGCTGCTATGGTGGATCTCCACGCTCGTTGGACTCGACGCTTGCGCTGATCAGCGTTCTTTGGCTTAGGATTTTGATAAACGCTGAGAGATAAAATAGCCTACGTCTGTGTATGTCCTATATAGGTAACAACAGTGTCTTGTTGAGTTCTGACTAGTTGAACAGTGTCAAATAATTTTTTTAAGCTCTCTCTTGTTCAGGCAAGCTTCACGACCATATTCCATAGACAAGAGAAGCAAAAAGGCTGACATTAGATCTGTTATAACTGTTTCATCCCAAATGTGGAGAGTCATATTATTTTTTATGATTTTTTTAGAAGATTGTTAGCGGGGTTGCATGGTGTACTGCCCCAGAAGCTGGAAACGAAATTGCATTTCTCCCCTCAAACACCTATCATTATGCGACTATTGCAGAAGCTCGCCGTAATCTTCACATTGTTGTTGGTTTTCCACAGAAATCGTTTGAATGAGCCTACATCTGGACCACTGGTTGTTCCGAGGGCTGTGGGAGTAAAGAAACCACTGGATTTCATAGATGCGAGCACACAGCAGTGGCTGCTCATTGAGTGTCTGTTAGATAAGTGCACAACTGTACATGTACAAGTATTTTGAGGCCGTTTTGTCAAATGCAAGCACATAAAAATTATCCTCTGCTTCCGATTCCGAAAATCCGACATTTGAAGACAGGCATTGGCTTGCTGTTTCAATTCTCTAATAAACTTGGAAATTACAAGAAACTCTCTCTCCAGCTCCAGAAACACTTTCAGAATGATCTGGACAAATTCTAGTTAATGCCTGCCATAGCAGGGCAAAAGGAGAGGCACCTCAGCTGAGTAAAATCCTGCACGGCTGCAGCCTTAGTCTGAGTGTGGCAGTTCTATTGGCAGAAAAATGTTCTAGTTTGAGTCACCTCGAAATATAATTGAATCCTTCTAATTTTTGGCTTGTAAGCTTCCTTGGTGTATAGAAACAAGGACAACTGTGACCCAATTTGATATTTGAAATCTTATTTTTTTACATGGTAAGTTGGACCACTCTAATGTATGAATGTATGTATGTATGTATGTATGTATGTATGTATGTATGTATGTATGTATGTATGTATGTATGTATGTATGTATGTATGTATGTATGTATGTATGTATGTATGTATGTATGTATGTATGTATGTATGTATGTATGTATGTATGTATGTATGTATGTATGTATGTATGTATGTATGTATGTATGTATGTATGTATGTATGTATGTATTCACCGTCAATATCTGCTTCAGCCAATATAATATATGTTTTTTTAGCTGTTGACAAACGTTTACACAGAAATATAGATTCGCGTTGTAAAAAACCCAACTTTTTCACACATTTTAATTTATTTTGAACACTTCTGGTCATCAAAAGTCAAATTAATTGGTACGAATTAATAGCCCTTGATGCCCTCTATGGAATGGCGTAATTTATTTATAGTATATTTATTTTATATAATTTTATTTATATTGCGTCAGTAATGACAAAAAATGGCAGCTAGCGCTGTCCCAAGTATATAATTAAAACCTAAATTAGTATCAGTTGGACTTTTTTAGTGTTAATACTAGAGTGAAATACCTTTAATTTGGTGCATTAAGTATAAATAAATGCTAAAAATTGGCGAAGTTATACGCGTGCAAAGTCGGGACATTAATGCTGGGCCACCCTGTATATGCAATGGTCATACATGACACAATAATATTTATCAACAGTTGTCTCAAGATCGTTCTCTTATTATAGTACTCATAGCAGTTTAGTACCCTGACACTTGTCCATGCCTTTGACACCAGTAGAACTGATCACTGCCGTTCGGTACTCGTGGGTCTGCCACTTGGACTACAGTAATTAGGCGCCTTGAACGAGTTCTTCGTTCGGCTGATTCATTGGCCGTATTCCTAAATATTCCCCGTCTCTGCTTATAATAATTATTATTATGCGTGATGTTATTCACAAGCTCCCTGTTTCACAGCGCATCTCCTTCCGAGTTACTGCACTTGTTTGGCGATGCCTTATTGCTTGTGCTCCATCATACTTGTCTAGCCTTTGTGGACCTGTCGCCGACCTTGCAGCCCGTCGAGCTCTTCGCTCTGCGAGAGCGGGGCAGGTTTTGGTTCCTCAAGCTCGCACTTCTACCGTAGAGTGCCGAGTCTTTTTTACTGTGGGTCTCGCTATCTGGCATGGCTTCCACTAACTCGCTTTTGCTTCTCAACTTCACTGTCTCGATCGAGACTGCTACCATCAGCTGCATCAGCCAGCTTTGCACTGTCATCCTATCTCTTACATGTATGTCTGCTGCTACTCTTACTTTAGTGCATTCCTTCGTTACATTTCGCATCGACTATTGTTCTTCGCTCTACGTTGGTCTCCCATCCAGCAGAATGACTTGTCTTGGTCGGCTATTGCCCTCTGCTGCGCGCCTAATTGGGCAAATTCGTGAATATGGTCATGTCTCAAACTATATGCTTGAGGTACTTCACTGGCTCCCTACTCGCCAGCGTATTGAGTTCAGAGTAGCTGCATTGGTATGGCGATGTTGTCAGGGTCTTACCCCAATTTACCTCCGATAGCTATACAGCTTTACATTGGGTATCCAAGGACGTTGTCATGCAGCTACTCTCCGCTGATAATGGAATCCTCTTAGTTCCTTTTGCTCGTACTACATGTACTACCATTGCGATTTTCCTGAATTTGATGATGCAAGTTAGTCTCTATGCTAATTAGACGCTCATTCAAGGCTTATGTTCGTACTTATCTGTAGTGAAATTTCATAGTAATGGCAACAATTTATAGAGCACAAAAGTTTTAACCAAGATTGCGTGTGTGTTTGTAATCATAGGCTCCTCCAATACCCTTCCTGATACTCTTCAGAAGGCCTCAATTGAAGTCATCGGGACCGATGAGTGCCAGAGTCTTATGGCTGCAGGCTGTATGGATTGCAGGGTTTGGGACAACCAAATCTGTGTCTACGACCGGGCTAATAAAGTTGGATCTTGCAACGTAAGCTAATCATGAAGAATTTGCTAATGCACGCATTTACTGAAGATTTCTCTTTGACTCATTTTCTGTTGTAAGTTCGAAAAGCTCGAACTCTTTCTAGTTCATCCACTATCAGACTAATGGAGTGAATTAAATTTCGTACACAGTTTATGGTGACTGTCTGTTTATCGATTTGCAACTGTTTATTGTTGCTTTTTATTTCAATTTTTCACGTGAATTCTGTTCCCTGCAAACATACAAATAAAATGAACAAATATGACCTTTGAAAGTAGGCCTATTGCAAGTATCACCATTGATAAAACGTCCATTTAGCCGATGACTTAATTGAATAATTTACACATAAGTGCGCGTAATGCAAGATTTAGGCCTATGCGTTTCCTCAAAGACATTCGCAATATATGGGATAAGGATTAATTGCGCAAAAAAATAGTTACAAGGATGACTGATGCAAGAGGAGTAGGCCTATTTTTGATACTTTTGCATCGGGGGGGGGGGGGGGGTCCGTAGCTCAGTTGAGAGAGCGCTGGTCGTTAAACTGAGTGTCATCCACGCAAACCGTGTTCAAGCCTCGCTCAGGGCGTTAATTTATTAAAGTTTCTGCTAGCTGCCATTGTCGCTTTTCTGTTGTGGTGTTTTAATCGGGTTCTGCTAAACATAAAGATAGCCCCTCCCACTTCTGGCTTGGCCGAATCAGGAGTGATACAGCACTTAGGCTATTAGTGTTAATACAGTTAAAGTAATCATTCTGCGGTTTGTCAGACTGAATTTCATTAAACGAAGATTATTATTATCATTGTTAATTATTTTAGCGATAAGCTTATATTATAGTGTCAGCAATCGATGGAGTTTAGTCATTGTTAGCATGCCTTCATAGCAAGGAAAAAAGCACTCAGAAAAAACAACAGACGAAATCAAGGCAGTTGCCTCCAATGAAATTGTTTTTGGATTATTTTCACTTCAGTTTTGAACTTCTTTCTTTTCGGTTCTTACCGATATTAGCCATTTGCTCAAGTTTGTTTTAACCCTCGGAGGCTAACCAATAAAATAATCACATATTGGATAACCTGGGGTATATTTTTCACCCCACACCATTTGAGGCCTATGGTATAAAATTAGACCATATTTAATCAAAAATGACGCTTAATTCAAGTTCAGCATGGAATTGACAAACTATGAAACCTAACTAAGTTAAAATATTATCATAATCATCCAGTCTACGGTCATCTATACACAATAGCGCTTTGTTGCATGCTTTCCACATACAAAGTTGCAACACATAGGCTAGGTCTATGACCTCATCGATTTCAACATTATCTAGCTCCGAGACATCATTACAATCAACAAACTCTTCAATATCATCATCACTATCATCATTTTCAATACATTGATATCAATTCTGGTATCAGTTTAGCTGCATTGGCTACAGATAACCGTCGAAACCTTTTCAACACAAATAAATTATCAATAACAATGACCATTGTATGACGTCAGTCATGTGACCATGCATTCAATAAAAAAAAATATAAAAATGTGGAATTAAGCAAAAATCATCTATGAACAGATACATAAAAGCGCATGGCAAAATTTCAAAGCAGTAAATAAATTCAGGGCATAGGCCTATACTGACAGTGGGGTGAAAAAAACACCCCAGGTTAGCCTCCGAGGGTTAAATTGGAAGTATTTAGCAGCATAAGGGTATAATGCAAGGCCTTGTGACAAACGGATCCCTATAATTGTTGGACCATGCACTTCATAGAGTGTTTGCGGCATTTAGTTCTTGCACTTTCGGGTCTTACCGACAGTGAACGGCTTGTAAACCGCAACCAGGCATTACATGGCTGCAGTTATACAACGATGTAGTGAAGTACATCCGTCTACTGCTCTGTTTTCAGGCTGATGACGGTGGCCCATTGAACTGCCCAGACGGTGTTACTCGCGTTGCGGGCATTTCTTCATGGGGTTTGGCGAGTGGGGACAACTGTCTCCAGACTTACCCAACCGTTTACACCCGCACCAGCGCCTATCTGGATTGGATCCGAGACCACACCACTCCTTAAGAAGGGATCATTATCTTAAAGACATCGGTTCAAGCCAATAAACATTAATTTTATCAATTACAATTTTCAGTCAATGATTTAATTATTAGAAAACGAACAGACTGTCATGATTATCTGATTAGAACTGCAAATACGGCTATTGACTTGTTGTAAATCTTCATTCATTCATTCATTCAATTCATACATTTATATAGCGCCTCTTCAAGAGTAGCTACTCAGAAGCGCTCCCAACCCAACCACGGCTAAAGAGAACAGTCTTTTGAGCAGAATAGAACGTTGGCCAGACGAGAGACAACAAAAAAGTGGATTAGCTTTAAGGCAGCATTGAGGTTAAGGAGCGGAGCACCACTCTAAGCCGGCGCATTTGGTGCTAGCAACTGCGGAATAGCAGGTTGGTATGCCGCGTTAAAGTAAGTTCTTGGTCCAATGCGACACTGAGACTGCCCTTACATCCACGCTGTACAACATCTTTTCGTCTATTGACAATCGAAAAGCCTGTCTTTCTGTATGTCTTGACCTTAGCGCAGCTTTCGATACCGTAGTCCATCAATTACTTCTTTCTAGACTCACGAAAAGCTTCGGTGTCTCTGGTACTGCTTTAAACTGGTTGGCGTCTTATCTGGGTGACAGGAATCAGCAGGTGGGCATCGGTACCGTAGGTCTGAACCCACTGCTTGCACTGCTGGAGTTCCACAGGGATCTGGCCTTGGTCCTCTATTATTCACAGTCTTTACCTCCCCAATTAATCGCATAGTTAGTCATTTTGGTGTACAATTACAACAGTTACTTAGACTGCCGTGCTAAGCAAAAAGACAGTACCTCAGACTGTAACGGTAAAGAGTTATACTGTCTTTTTGCTTAGCACGGCAGAGTACGCGGACGACACTCAACTCCATATTGCTCTTTCACACACTGATCAGTCCGGTAAACTTAAACTTGAGGAGTGCCTTTCGTCTTTATATGCTTGGTTCTGTTTTAACGGCTTGGCTATAAACCCAAGCAAGTCTGAGGCAATTTTGTTCGGGTCACGACAACGCCTCCGTTCTTTTCCTTCACTTTCCAGCATCGACCTCGCAGGCTCCGCAGTACCATTGTCAGATTCTGTTAAAACTCATGGGGTTACTCTGGATAGCATGCTTACTTTTCGGACGCATATAACTAACCTTTGTAGATCTTGCTTTTATCACATCAGGGCAATACGCCACATTAGGTCGGCTCTGACTAAGGATATATCGAAGACTTTAACTTGCTCCCTTGTCTCCTCTCGCCTTGATTATGCTAATGCGATTTTTGTTGGTATTTCAGACTATGAGCTACATAGGCTGCAACGCATCCAAAATTCTTTAGCTCGGGTTGTGCTGCGTGTCCCACTACGATCAAGTTCTTCAGTTTTACTTCATCAGCTGCATTGGCTTCTTGTCGAGTTTAAATTTAAATTCGCCTGTTTAACCTACAAATCCCTCTCTACCGGAACACCTCCCTACCTTCAGTCACTGCTTACTCCTGACATTCCTCCTCGTAGCCTGCGATCATCAAGCATGGGTCTTTTAGCTGAGTCTCGAAAGTCTCGATGCAGAACTGTTATGGGCTCGCGTGCATTCCATGCCTCTGATCCCAAAGAATGGAATCTACTTCCACTCTCTCTTCGTTGCTCAAATTCACTCTCTACCTTCAAAAAACAGCTCAAAACTCACTATTTCTCTTTGGCTTTCAAGCACATGGATCTTTAACTGCATCTTCCTCTGGCGGCTAACTATCCGCGCCTCAGATTCACACTTTGGTGTGACCTTGCGCGCGTAATAAATTTATGTAATAATAATAATAATAATAATAATAATAATAATAATAATAATAATAATAATAATAATAATAATAATAATAATAATAATAATAATAATAATAATAATAATAATAATAATAAAGGTACTTGACAGAGGAAGAGAAGGTAAACTGAGGGAATTCCTGGCAAGAACTTCCAGGCCAATTTTGGCGAGGTGTTGTCGCGTGCCAAGCCAAATAAATTGGGTTTTTGATGAGTTGAGCCGCAGGCGATTGGATAAAATCCAGGCCTCTAGGGACATCATTGCCCGGCTGATGACTCTGACAGCCGAAATGACTGCTTTCGCAAAACAGTGCAAATACGTTTGCAAGTCATCCGCGTAGGATTGGCTCAGGACAGAAGAAGCGGCAAGAAGATAACCAAGATCGGCAGTATACCCCAGACACGTGGAAACGAGGTGGGCCGGCGGGTTGTGGTCAGTGGGTCAGTTGGATGGGGAAAATAAATGGGGTGGAGAGTAGGCGCAAGGATATGGGGTGAAGTGAAGTGAGGGTAGGGAAGTAACGAATTGGCCGGGAGCTGGACGAATCCTAAATTTCCCGGGCAACGCCGGGTACCCCAGCTAGTAATATTTAAAAGTGGAACCATCAGGACAGAAACCTGGGGCAATTCAAACGGGACAGGAATCCATGGAGTCCTAGTGGACCCGCAGACCACAGAGAGGGAACGATGAAGAAACCAAGCCAGTCAAGAAAGTTCCCAGAAAGACCGAACGAGGTTGATAGGCGCTTATGAAGGATATCATGATTAACAGTGTCGAAAGCCGCACTCATATTAAATAGTGCTAAAAGGGTGACATGTGAATTGTCAATTGCCCCCAAAGATATGATAAAGGAGGCGAACTAACAGGATTTCCGTGAAGTGACCCTTCCGAAAAAAAGATTGAAAAATCGGGTCTAAATTGTTCACATCAAGATGACGTTGCCCGAGAATTATCTTCGCGCATGGGCGGAGTTTGGTTTTCGTTCTCGGAGGGGCTAAAGCCTTCTTGGGAGGGGGGCTAAGCCCGGGAAAAGATACAATGTACACGGTTTAAAAATGAATTTGGGTCTTCTTGGGGAGCTTAGCCCTCCCCATGGCCCCTGATAAACTCCGACCATGTCTTCGCGTATCTTCACTTTTGTGAATTCCGAGAAAATCGAGGTTAAAGTTATGTGAAAATTAATTTAGGCCATAAACATCAGGCACAAACATCACATTCAAAATATCAACATCAAGGACAGTCGTGCCAGTGAGTCGTAAACAATTCATCAAAAATATTAACGTCAAATAAGTGATTATCCCTCTTGCAGTATAACTTGGTCAACAATCGGACGTTATTATAACGCAGATCGCACTAGTTTAAGGGTGTCTAATTATTGCTTTTTTTTAAAATTCCTGTATAACGATAATTAATTATCTTTCAGTATTTCCTTAACCTTGACCGTTTCTAATCACCGGAATAACATCTCCAGTTACCGATCGCTCGATGCGAATAGAATAACTTTTTGCTCCCAATGACCTCATTTTTAGGTGACCGAGATGCGGCTCTCATAGGGGTTCTAGGACTACAGTAATCATAGGTCAATTGATCTATAGGGACTACTCATCAAGGGACTATTCATCATGGGCAACTCATAAAGTACAACTCATCACAGTCTGTGTTATCTAAGAGCGAGCACAAACAATTAAATCATAAAAAATAAATAGATCAAAACTCAATACTGGAATTGATTTACTCAGTGTTAATACTAGTTTAAATCACTTAATAGATTTTAGTAGGCCTACAAGTACCGTACTAAATTTACGACTGTTATAACATATAGTACCGTAACCTATATACATTTAAGTCCAAGTTATAACTCGAAAAACTTGATTATACGTAGGGGCAGCGGCGCCCGCACGCGTACGCACTTACGCATGTGCGTACAGCGCGGACAGGCTCGAAAAAATTTATTAATAAATTAAAAATTAAACCGTAAACTATTATAAGTTATGGAATTCCTATTTAAATTTGATTCTATATAATAATATAATCTATCGTTTCAAACAATGTAGCAACTTTGTCCTTCTAGGCCACCGTCTGCTTTCGTCACCAGGCCTAGCTGCAGGCTAATAGAGAGCTGTCCAATTTCGTGGCAATGAGCGTTTTCGGAAATCTCCGTGATTCAGTTTCGCCTGGAAATCATTTTTTGGAGGTTATGCAGAAATGAAGCGAGCAAGTAAAAAAATGATTTCAAGTTTCCTCAAACATCCTAACACTCTTAGTGTAGGAGGTAAGTGTACAGGCTTGTTCTGTAGCACAAACAAGACCACCTGTAGGTCTATAGTGCAAATGGCGTTTCAAAATAGCGGGCACAGCGTTTAAAAGACTGCAGGTCCCGACAATGTCTCATCCTCTGCAGTACGATCCACAGCATGCAGCCAGATTAAAGATTGATGATACACGGAGCAGATTATGTCTGTGCGGTGTCGGTCTATAATAGGAGGCTGGTCACCTACATATTGTCAAACGAACGCTCAGTTGCAGACCTATAATAAATATTATGATGTATGTTGAATTAAAATTAAAGATACATTAATGATTCATTCATATACACATCAATCTGCTGTCAGTCTCCGCCTGTGCTCGTACATGTAAATGAATTATTTTTTTTTCCATTTCCGGGGTGTTCAAACACCCAAAACACCCTCTTGCTTCGGCCTTGCGTTCACCTATTCCAAGCCACTGAAGCTGGTTTTGTATCGCGGTAGAAATTATTATTGTCGAACTTATTATATTCAATTAACTTGCCTTCTTTTCAGTTTTTAAAAACTTGACAGTATGCTATATGATGTTTAATGACACTGGTTTCCACTGATTATAAGTAATTTGCTGTAATTAGGCTATTAACTGCTGTTGAGTTATTAATGAAATTCGCGTTGTCACTCCGATCCACCTTTACACTCGTGCGCTTCCGAAAGTTTGAATATTTGGACGCGGAAAATGGAAAGATCATTTTGTGAACGTTGCTTTGAAATTTAAAGCTTCATATGACAATCGGTCAATATTTAATTCTGGCATACCTTTTTTTACTATATAATTGCAATTAATGCTGAATGCAGGGGTGTTTTTGTTTTTCTTGTGGCACCTCAGGTTTTTGAGAAAACTGAAATATTTAATTTTGGCACACATTTGCAATTGCACACCTTTTAAAAACTATAATTGCAATTTATGCTGAATGCAGTGGTGCTTTTTTGTAGCACGTCTGGTTTTCGAGAAAACTGAAATATTTAATTTTGGCACACATTTGGAATTGCACACCTTTTTTTAACTAGAATTGCATATGATCCTTTATGCGGTGGTGTTTTTGTTTTTCTTGTAGCACGTCAGGTTTTTGAGAAAACTGAAATATTTAATTTTGGCACACATTTGCAATTGCACACCTTTTTAAAACTATAATTGCAATTAATGCTGAATGCAGGGGTGTTTTTGATTATCTTGTAGCACGTCAGGTTTTTGAGAAAACTGAAACATTTAATTTTGGCACAAATTTGCAATTGCACACCTTTTAAAAATTATAATTGCAAATTATGCTGAATGCAGTGGTGTTTTTTTTGTAGCACGTCAGGTCTTTGAGAAAACTGAAATATTTAATTGTCGCACACATTTGCAATTGCACACCTTTTTAAAACTATAATTGCAATTAATGCTGAATGCAGTGGTGCTTTGTTTTTCTTGTAGCACGTGGGGTTTTCGAGATAACCGAAATTTAAAATTTTGGCGCACATTTGGAATTGCACACCTTTTTAAAATATTATAGCATATAATACTTAATGCAGTGGTGTTTTTGTTTTTTCTTATAGCACGCCAGGTTTTTGAGAAAACTGAAATATTTAATTTTGGCACACATTTGCAATTGCACACTTTTTTTTACTATAATTGCAACTAATGCTGAATGCAGTGGTGTTTTTGTTTTTCTTGTAGCACGTCATGTTTTTGAGAAAACTGAAATGTTTATTTTGGCAAACATTTGCAATTGCACACATTTTTAACAATTATATTTGCAATTAATGCTGAATACAGTCAGTGGTGTGTTTGATTTTCTTGTAGCACGTCAGGTTTTTGAGATAACTTAAATATTTAATTTTGGCACACATTTGCAATTGCACACCTTTTTACTATAATTGCAATTTATGCTGAATGCAGTGGTGCTTTTTTGTAGCACATCAGGTTTTTGAAAAAACTGAAATATTTAATTTTGGCACACATTTGCAATTGCACACCTTTTAAAAACTATAATTGCAATTAATGCTGAATGCAGTGGTGCTTTGTTTTTTTCTTGTAGCACGTCAGGTTTTTGAGAAAACTGAAATATTTAATTGTCGCACACTTTTGAAATTGCACACCTTTTTTTTACTATAATTACAATTAATGCTGAATGCAGTGGTGCTATGTTTTTCTTGTAGCACGTCAGGTTTTTGAGAAAACTGAAATATTTAATTTTGGAAAACATTTGGAATTGCAAACCTTTTTTTACTATAATTGCATATAATACTTAATGCGGTGGTGTTTTTGATTTTCTTGTAGCACGTCAGGTTTTTGAGAAAATTGAAATATTAAATTTTGGCACTCATTTGCAATTGCACACCTTTTTTGCTTTAATTGCAATTAATGCTGAATGCAGTGGTGCTTTGTTTTTTTGTAGAACGTCCGGTTTTCGAGAAAACTGATATATTTAATTTTTGGCACACATTTGGAATTGCACACCTTTTTGTTACTATTATTGCAATTAATGTTGAATGCAGTGGTGTTTTTCTTTTTCTTGTGGCACGTCAGGTTTTTGAGAAAACTGAAAAAATTTTATTGTCGCAAACATTTGCAATTGCACACCTTTTTAAAAATTATAATTGCAATAAATGCTGAATGCAGTCAGTGGTGTTTTTGATTTTCTTGTAGCACGTCAGGTTTTTGAGATAACTGAAATATTTAATTTTGGCACACATTTGCAATTGCACACCTTTTTAAAACTATAATTGCAATTATGGACATTTAAAAAAAGGACTTTAAAAAGAACTATCACTGTCCGGAAAATGGTATGTTGTTATGAGATTTTCAACTCGATGACCAAAAAAGGTCATTAACTGCTTTGGACGAGAATTTTTTTTAGCCCCCCAAGATCGGCAACCAAGCTTCGCCCATGGAAGTTGTGCAGTTCTAAAAATTCCTTAAAAAAAGCCCTGGTTCAATTCAATTCATTTATTGCAACCATCAACATACACAATAGACATAGTATAACATGCTTCACAGAGGCGCCTGCAGACGTACGCACATACGTAAGTGCGTACAGCGGCGGATAGAAGAGGTATTTTGGGGGAAATTCTAGGTTTGATGACTAAAAAAAATGGCATCAGTTTTTTCGGCGGATAGAAATAGAAAAGGTCTGTTTTTGGGAAATTCTAGATTAGATGACTAAAAAAAAAGTCATCAGTTTTTCGGCGACCGAAAATTTTTCCCTGTTCGCCCCTCCATCGAAAATTTCTGTGCGTACAAGAAAAAAATCCTGCGGGCGCCGCTGCGTAGGGGGTGACAAGACAATTCGGCGTCAGACAATTCGGCGACAGACAATTCGGCGACTGACAATTCGGCGACAGACAGTTTGGCGACAGACAATTCGGCGCCCAGACAATGCGGTGCCAGACAATTCGGCGCCGTTTGCGCGCGCCGTTTTATGACGAACATCAAACGGACGAAGTGACATGTGCGAAAATCGGCACCCCGTCATAATAGCCCGGTCAAAACAGCCCGTCATAATCGCCCAATGACAAAGCGAGATGAAGGTTTTATAGATCTTAAATAGAAGCTGGATTCATGTTTTTATAGATATGAAATAGAAGCTGGATGAGTGACAAAACGCTTAGGAAATGGAGGCTGGATGAAGACTTTTTTATATCTGAAACAGAAGCTGGATGAATGATAAAACGCTTGAGAAACCGAAGCTGGCTGAAGGTATTTTAAATGTCTGAAATAGAAGCTGGATGAATGATAAAACGTTTAAGAAATGGAAGCTGGATGAAGTTTTTATAGATCTTAAATAGATGCTGGATTTATGCCTGTATGGATTTGAAATAGAAGCTGGATGAATGAGAAAACGTTTAAGAAATGAAAGCTGGATGAAGGCTTTTAAATATCTGAAATAGAAGCTGGATGAATGATAAAACGATTGAGAAATCGAAGCTGGATTCGTGTTTTTATAGATCTGAAATAGAAGCTGGATGAATGATAAAACGCTTAAGAAATAGAAGCTGGATGAATGTTTTTATATATATGAAATAGAAGTTCTGGAACTGAGTTGTCGGTGGTGTCTATGACTGGACTATTTTCACGGAACTGTTTACAGCAGTGACTATGCGTGGGTTTTACTTGCTATGCGATTTTTTAAAATTTTCTATTAGTTCCCTATTAAACAGAAATTGCAAATTAGTCTCTGTATTTGTGGTGTTAAGGATTTTAATAAATTTACATGGCGCCGAATTGTCTGGCACCGAAATGTCTGGGCGTCGAATTGTCTGTCGCCAAATTGTCTATCGCCGAATTGTCTGTCGCCGAATTGTCTGTCGCCGAATTGTCATGGAACCACGTAGGGGCGTGGGGAGTTTAAATAAACAATAATGGGCAAACAAATCGGACCCAAACAAGGGACGTGTGAAGTCGTTAAATTATCCATTAGATGATTCGCTAAATTATTCGTTCGATCATTCGTTCGATGTGTGATGTGTGTAATATAATTCGTGAATAGTACCTTGATGAGTTGCCTCTCATGAGTAGTCCCTTTGATCAGTAGTCCGCATATCCTCATAGGCCATGTTCAGTGAGTACATATTCCTTGGCGTTCATATTGATCAGCACCTAAAATGGAAAGTCCATATAGACGAAATAAGTAAAAAAAATTCAAAAAGCATAGGCATTATTAAGAGAGTCTCTTACTTGCTTCCCTCTCATGTGCTTATCAATCTATATTTCACCCTAGTCTATCCATACCTTAGTTACTCTAATTTAATTTGGACTTCTACCTATGATACCCATCTCCATGTTTTATGGACCTTGCAAAAAAAAGCCATACGAGTTATCACTAAATCCACTGTTAATTGTCATACTGGTCCCCTATTTGCTGAGCATAAACTCCTAAATATTAAACAGATTAGATTTGAACAGAGATCTCAATTTATGTATCAATACATCAATAACCTCCTCCCTTCTTCCTTTGCTTCCTACTTCTCTCCTGCATTGCATCCTGGACTCACTAGAGGTAATAGAGACTTCAGTATTATTTTTGCTAAAACAAATGTTCGGAAATTTTCCATTAAATTCCAAGGCCCTGTCATATGGAATAAAATTCCGATTCACATTCGTAAGGCTACTAACTTAACTCACTTTAAACACCTGTTACGTGTGTATACATTATGTAATGTTTTGTGTTAATAGCATGAGGGGTTATTCATGCTGATGCTGATTTATTTGATTGTTTGATTGCTTTGCTTTTATTTTGTTCTTTCTCTGAATTTTTTCCTGTAGTGTTTACTACATTAGTTTTTCGATAATTTTTTTTTCTTTCCCTAGTTAAGTAATATCTCTGTAATATCTCCAATACTCCCTTCAGCTTTCACTTTCTCACTTCACTTTGTTAATTAGGCCCCTGCTTAGCGGGATTTGTCCCTTTTGGTGTGCCTATTTGCTCCCTCACTCTTATAACACCTATTCACTTTGAGTATTTTCTTATTGTGAATTATGTTTATAATTTGTTAAACATACATGTACAATTGAATTGTTGGGAACAATAAAAATATGTCTATGTCTATGTCTACATTAAAAAATGCTGGAACCCAACTGCGGGCCGCGATGGGTAATGGCGGTGACCCGTCTTCACAAAACCCGTCGCTTCTTCAAAATTAAATTTTTT
This sequence comes from Lumbricus terrestris, assembly GCA_949752735.1. NCBI lineage: Eukaryota > Metazoa > Annelida > Clitellata > Crassiclitellata > Lumbricidae > Lumbricus > Lumbricus terrestris. The sequence goes on along the minus strand of OX457047.1, from coordinate 5,673,326 downwards.
CACTTTTTAGCAATATCCTGTTGATGCTTCATTTTTCTTTCAAAAACTGTTAGTGGTTTTTCTATATCTAAAATATAACCGGAGTTATAGAATTTTAAACCCAATGGTATACATAAACTGTTAAACGAGAAAATCGCGTGCAAAGTTTAGCGAAATAATTATTGACATTCTCCTAGGAAACGGCTATTTCTATTGGACCGATTTAAATACAATTTGGCCGCCACGTAGCTTCTACCATTGCAAATATACTCTGCAGATTTAAAAAAATGTTCCCCATTTCGAAGATTAAGTTATTTAAGTGAAAAACGAAGAAAATAAACGATCCATGCCGTTATAGCGAGCGAGGCCTTGCGACCTTCCATCGTTCAGCCAACCACGGCTCAAGATTTGGTCACGTGCCTTTTTTTTCAGCGCTATTCTCGATTTGTTACTGTTAGTCGATCTATTTCGGGCCACTCTCTGAGCGTACTAAATACAAGGCGGTCATGTTTTATTAATAGAACAGAAAAAGGGGATTTCCTTGTTCAAAACGAGATCAATCACGCTTTTCGATTCGACCTATAACCTAATTTAATATCGCAACAAAAGTAGCTATTTTTGACTGAAATTCTGACTTTCGATCTCGATAAGCAGATTTAGGGCTCTTAGTAAAACTTAATTTTCACTCATTTAGATGCGTCTAAAGAAGCATTTTATTCGTCATTTGTGTTAAATACATATCTTAAAACTTGTTTTTGCATTCAAGTCAATTACGATCAGTTTGAGATTTCCCATCGTTTTTGGTCATTTTCTACCTGATGACATGTTGCGACAACCGACTGGTTTCAAGAAATCCGGTCATGGTGTATGGTGGTTGTGGTGCATTGGAGCCAGTGTGTTTCAGATTCGAATTCCTAATAGTAGCCTACAAAGCACACCAATCATGGAATCATCCACCTCTTAATAATTCAATTAATCATCAAGATAGCGATGATACAATTCGCTTTTTTAGCAAACCATACATTACAATTATTATAAAAAACGCATTGAAGATCAAATTTCAGAGAACTTCGAGATTGTTACGTAGAAACCTAAAATAATATTTTTGAAATTTCTATAAAGAACTTCAATCGTCAAAAAGTTTTTATGCTAAGATGCGATCATAAACAATGCGATAAGTTTTCTCACTCACGCACTCAGTCAAGAAAGACACTTGAAAGTTTATTGTTATCTTCTCCATTAACAGACAGTTCGTCATTATCATGTTGCCGTAAATATCCTTGACAACCACCATAATTTAATGTCGATCAACGCTCATTTATGATGTACATGTGTATCATTAGAAAATTAACGTTAAACTCGACTACTACTGTTTTATCAATGTTTTTGTCGCTAGTATGTTTGTAGCTTTCGGTTTTTCAACTGAATCATCCAAAACAATTGCGGGTGTTGATAAAGGGGATTAATGTTCTAAGAAAACTGTGTTGTCATCCGCATGATAGTGTTAAGCAATGTTCAGAGCAAGACAGTTCGAATTTAGTTGGTGACTCGAAGCGTTTTTCCTAAGTGTTTTTCAGTGTTCTGAATATAATTATTAGGTGCTAAGGACCAATAGCAAGCAAAGCTAGCTAGTAGAAATAGGCTACGGTCTGGGGCAATGTTCAAACAAAGCAAACGGACATTTATTTGAGAGGAAAAACAGCTAGAAATGGCTTCTTACAATTTCACTTCATCTGGCGGATATCATTATTAGGGTTACTCTATTTCGTGACACCGGCCAAAGACAAGACATGTACCAGGAACTACAAACTTTCAAGCCAAGGCTGATCGAAGACCAGCTAATGCGGCTATAGAAGTTATTAGACATATACTAGCCTACTTAAGTTTTAGACGTCTCTGAAACCACTCTGACAAGACGCAGCGCTCGTGAATAAGTCAATAAATTTGTTGCTAAATATTTTTCAAATGTATACTTGCAATGTAGGTTCTGAAGAAATAAAAAAAATCACAACACCCTAATTAGAGCGTCGGTTTAGCTAGAAACACCTTTTTAATGTTTACCATTTTCCTATAATAAATTAAGCGCGTGATTTCCAAAGATGTAAAAAACTTCGTAAGAAGAAAGCTCATAAAGTGCTGTAATATGCCGAGCAAATTTCTGTCCAGGGTAACGGCCTCTGTTGTCATAGACCCTGGTCAAATCGGATCCATCCATTCCAAAGAAGTCGACTCCTTCGAGGATGTTGAGTAGCCTAATCTAGTCAATTAATGGATGGATCCGATTTGACCAGGGTCTACGACAACAGAGGTCGTTACCCTGGACAGAAATTTGCTCGACGTATTACAGCACGATGAAGAAAATCGGTAATTTATTAAGTATGCTGATCAATCAATAATCGGATGTGCGCGTATTGTCTGTGTGTGTGTGTTTGTGTGGTGGTCTTTCTTTCTCGGTCTGCCCGTACCTATCTATATCTGTGCATGTCTATGAATTCCTCTGTCTGTCTATGTTTCGTTGCACATAAATGCCTGTCTACATCTCTATCGCTTGTCGTATGTCTGCATGTCTGTCTGTCTGTCTGCCTGTCTGTCTGATGGTCTGTGAATCTATCTGACTGTAAGTCTTCCTGTCTCTTTGTATCTCTGTTTATCCCTCTGTCTATGCGTGTGTCTGTCAGCCTGCCAGTTACACTGTAATTAATCAGCCAATTAGTGCGACCAGTCAGTGAGTCAGCAATTGTAATTGTAATTGTAATTGTAATCGTACATTTATATAGCGCCACTTCAAGAGAACTCCTCAGAGGCGCTCCCGACCTGACACCTAACCACAATCAAAGAGAATGTCAAGTCAGTCAATAAGTCAGTAATTAATAAATTTCAGCTAGTCAGTTAATAAGTCAGTAATTAATAAATTCAATATAATATACAATTCCAATATAACAATTATCGTCTGTCTAAAAGCGATGATAAATGGGAGGCTGGAGGTTGTTGCTGAGCTGAATAGCAAAGACTATAAATCATAGCAAAGACTAGGAATCATTCCAATGACGGAATTCAACCAACACAACAGACACACAGCTTCCAGACGCTGAAGGAAGCAAACACGTCAGTGGCGCCATCTCTCTCTCTCTCTCTCTTTCTATGTGGTAAATGTATATTTTAGACACCTTTTCAACTAGATATATTCAGCAATACATAAGTAGAACGTTCAAATCAAGCAATAGATGCTTGTAGCAGTACTGTTGCAAATTGACTGGCACACACGATAGTTGTGACTGAGGATTGCTACTTGATCCTGTGTATGAAGGCGATGCTATACGGGAAGATGGGGGTTGCTGTTAAGCTGAGACAAAGAAAGACGCTGAAGGAAGCAAACACGTCAGTGGCACCATCTCTCTCTTTCTATGTGGTAAACGTATATTTTAGACACCTTTTCAACTATATTCTCTCAGCAACAAATACGCGTAACGTTCAAACAAGCATTAGTTGCATGTGCCAAGTTGACTGTTGTGACTGAGGATTGCTACTTGATCCTGTGTCTGAAAGCGATGATATACGAGAAGATGGAGGTTGCTGACAAAGACTGGGAATGCAAGTGAAGAAAAATGCATATTGTCTAATCACGCATTTGTATCAATCGAACAATTTACACATTTCGTTTACGATAATAATTATTGTTTAGTCTATGTACGCGTGAAATTCAAATTCAAATTCATAAAATAATTAAACGAGGTGGTCAATATCTAACACACTATGGACACGCTTTCATTATTTTCTCTCTCTCTACAACGGGGTTCTTTGTCGTTTTAGCGTCATGTCTTCATTTTACTGATTTGTCGTAGGGTCACAATTCCAATATATTTTTTTAAAGAGCGGTTCTCTTAGAAGGCCTACTAATTGAAGACCTTTGGTGGGTTCTTAAGATGGGACAATTCTGGATAATTGTGTTCCAGCAACCACAGTCGTCGAGGGGCTGTGACTGATGCTCTTGGCCCGGCGAATTTTATGGGAGGCCCGGGCTAGGCAACTGTACAATGTACAATGCAGTAAGACTCTAGTCTTGCTAAATGTAATATTACTGATATTTAGCTTCAATGAGTTTAAACTTCAAATTAACAGCAGAATAAAAGTATTATCGCCTATTTAATCGATAATATAAAATCGTTGGACATGCATGCAGCTTTTTTCTATTAAATCAAATCTTGTTTCTAAGCATTTTTTCTCATAAAGTCTAAGGCTAGCTTTATTAGAGCGACTGGACACACGAGTGACCTTGACTTAACCTTACGCACAGTCCTTGTAACCGTGGTTTAAATCCGTTTTTTGTTTGTATGTTCACTTGCTATATATATAGCGCCCCTTCAATTTCTCTACTCAGAGGCGCTCCCGACTACAGAGTGGACACTGTGTCGGAGTTTCACGCCGAAGCGCTGAACAATTATTGCGAGTGAAGGACTTGCCCAAGGTTTTTACGCGGCGACCTGAGGTGGATTCGAACCTGCCACTCTTCGGCTACAAGGTGGCGACCATACCCACTACACCACCGCACCCAACATGCGTATATTTCGTATCTATACAGTCGCTGATGCCACAAGATGTCGTACTGTCGCACATGATCGCCATAGAAATCAGATCAACATCTGGAAATTGCTTATATTGATGTTATACTTATCAGCATCCGCATGGCGATTGACTGTAACTGGAACGAAATATTATGCACCGGATGCTGCTTTTCCGCTTATATAGCTATTTTTAAAAAGAAGTAAAGGTGTGTACGGAGATTAAACCTTGAACTGTCACAATGTCCTGGTAGCATTCTTTCGTCTCTGCCATCAGTCGAAGGACGTCCTGAATTCTCGAATCGAATCAGTCATTGATGAAATGTCGCAGATTAATCTGTGTGAACTTTCCAAACAGAAGGCAATCGCAACGGGTCAATTACTTCAGCTGACGAAAGAGAATTGCGATTATCAAATCTCTTCATTCAGTTGGAGAAACTGATCCGCTTTTATTTTCATCCAATAGGTGAGAATTGGAAATGCAATCCCGAACTTTTATAGCGGCAGTGTTTATCAGAAAAGGCAACAGAAAACAATTCCCGTCAGACAAAAATGGTCGATTGACACCTTTCAAACAGTTTAAACTGATTCCCTATAATTATATGTCTAGAAACTGAGATAATTATACATCCACCTCTAAAAATTTCATTTGATCTAGCGCATCTTCAATAAATCTACCCAGAAGCGATCTCAACCCATCCACGGCTTAAGAAAAAGACTTAAGAGATTTATGAAATGAAGTTTGGTTGTTCAGATGCAACACACGGGGCTTTGAAGGGAGATCATTCCTGATGAACGACCCTACAACCGTCTTATCACGCCTGTGGAACAGGGAGTTGTCCCATGATAGCAAAGCAAAAATAGACGTGTGTACGCAACATCAGGTTTCTTATGTAGGTGACCCAACTACCTGGAATGGAAAATCCACCTCTAGAGCTTCCTCCAATCGAGGAACTCTTCACTTGCATTTCATTAAAATATCTGTTGGCTGTTCATGTCATCTGCAGTGTGGCTGTGTCGATGGTGGGGCACATCTGTGTACACATGTCTAGTTTTTCAGTCACAGCGATTTCTTGTTCCAATAAATAGTTATTGTTTAACCTAGCATAGCATTAACAGCCTTCTAATGTATGACTTGTGCGTTCTGCCTTTTTATAATTAAAAGATCCTCTTTAAAATGGTGTGTGAAATGATCATTTCCCGCATAGAAACGAGATTGCGCACCACTCACGTGTCCGATACCTTCAACCTATGATGACTGTATAGATTTTGTTTCGTGACTTTACGTCGTTCGACCGATTCCCGGTCTTCGCTATTCATCACAACAGCAACATCCAACTTCTTCCCGTTTAGCCTCGCTTTCTAACAGACGGTAATTACCATCATGGAACCGAAATACAAAACTGATTGACAGAATGATTGACATAGTGACTGACTGATTGCGATTGATTGACTGATTGACTGACAGTTTGATTCACTTTTTGATTGGCTGAACATCAAACTCACTGGCACATTTCTTCGCTGATTCACTGAATCGTTTTATGGTTGAACATACAGTGTATGGTGGGTCATGTCTCAAACTACATGCTTGTTGTACTTCACTGGCTCCCTATTCGCCAGCGTATTGAGTTCAAGGTAGCTGCATTGGTATGGCGATGTTGTCAGGGCCTTGCCCCAACTTACCTCCGTGAGCTATGCAGCTTTACATTGGGTATCCAAGGACGTCGTCAGCTACGCTCTGCTGATAAGGGAGTCCTCTTAGTTCCTTTTGCTCGTACTACTACCATGAAGAATCGAGCCTTTTCTGTGGTTGGACCAGTGGTCTGGAATGGCCTTCCTTTTGAGCTACGCCTACACCCTGGGATTCTACCGGGATCCTTCATTACTAAACTTAAAACTGTTCTTTTTGTGCGCGCTGGAGTCGGGAGCGCCTCTGAGTATTTTTTCTTGGAGGAGCGCTATATAAATGTCCGAATGAGTCACCCCATGCTTGCAATTGACGTCGTGAGCATTAAACAAAGAGTCAGCCTAATTGCAATTCCATAAACTACATTCGAACCGGTGCAGTTTCCTCGTCACCGCACTGCTCTCTACCCATGATGCATTTTACGAGTCCCGTTATTATCATCGGATTAGTCCTCCACCATCGCGACACACCGACCCGTAAAATTGTGAATCGTTAAGCAGTGAAATTTATTATTAGATTCAAACGGGGACAAAAGTAGAAATAATTCGACTTAACGTTGTTCTAAAAGAGTTTTTATATTTACATGTTCAGCGAATTATTCTTTGGCGATGACTTATAATATTGTATTGTGTTGCCTGTGCGGCCACTCTGGGGTGTATTTAGAGGATTGACACCACCTACTGACAAAATGAGAGGGATTGAAATATCATTGATTAGGAAATCAATATTATATAAGACAGTAATAAATCGATTTAAAGGTGTGTAAGGTGCAATAAAAGAAAAGAACAAATGAATTCATAAATTATTACAAGAGATTGGACAATAATGTCACTGAGACAGAGAGCGATAAGGCAGAAGATGACGTTCTTCGGACATGTCACGCGTGCAGACGGCTTGGAAAAGGAGATGATGCTGCATGCGGAGAGGGAGGAAGGAGGAGAGGACGCCCAAGAAGGAGGTAGATGGAGGAAATACATGAGGTAACAATGATGAACTTGGAGGAACTGAGGGACGCGGCTGGAGATCGTAACTCGTGGAGAAGGTTGACCATAGCGGTCGCTATGGCTACAGGAATCGACGACACAAGGTGACAAAGTGAAAGTGCGTGACAACTGTAACATTATTTTGTTCTTTATCGTGAGGGAAAACAACAAATAAGTAACTAAAGCGTAAAACTATAAATTTATATAATGCGGTAATGAATCAATTTAAGGGTGTTTAAATTGCGACGGATTGAATCTCCAAACTAAATAAAGCGTAAATCTATAACAGCTGAGCGACGTTCGTCACTCGTCAGCTCAGAGCCGAGCGCTGCGTCATATCAGATGGGTTGTCGAGATCAGATGAAGCAATTAGGGAATAGGACGAACAGGTGTTTAGAACTGGAAAGCATGGTTTGGCAGTTTATTATCTTTTTAAGTTTAATTACATATTTTATGGCGAACTGTCATACTCGTTACACTCTATAGTTAGCTAACGAACCTGGTACATTGTATAGTTGGTCACTGAGGGATTAACCGTCATCTCACGCCAGCATAGACCTTTGAAGTCAACATAAATTTTCAGCAGTTCATTAAGTAAGCGACACCACAGTTACAGTATGAAGTGAAACATAATTAATAAAGTACTGCAAATTAATTGTAAGCTGATTGTTTTTTAACATACTCTTATCATGGCCCCGCATTCAGAGCATTATAACTGTGGAGTGGATCCGATTTGACCAGGGTCTATGACAACAGAGGTCGTTACCCTGGACAGAAATTTGCTCGGCATATTACAGCACTTAAGAGCTGCCGTCTCAAGATGTTGATCTAGTCAACATTGAAAGCGTTAAAAAGGTATATAATTTTAAATTTTCAATTTCGGTTTCGTGATCACATTAAAGTTGAGACTTTTTCCTATCGCTCTTCTTCTAGTCGTTAATCATTTTAAAAACCGTGCTCATAGAATTCAAAATTGCTCATAAGTTGAGCAAAAATATGAGACAGTGACATTACTGTTTGTCTTTATCTCTGGATCCAATCCTTTGAGGCCAAGGGTGCTGCAGCACCCGGGCCCGCAGCTTTAGGGGCCCGCATTTTCGGAAATGATTAAATTTCTTAGCAAGAATACTGCAACAATAATGAAAGTTATCGTCAATTAAATTTTTGCAAAGTTCTCCCACACATCCGATTTATTAGTTCCAGCTTATGAATTGGTTGAAATCGCAGGAACTTATTGTTATTGTAAATTTATCTTTCGGAACAGGGCCAGATTAAGAAATGTGGGGCCCTGTTTGGAAAATTTTAGCGGATCTTCAACCAAAAATCTTTAAAAAATCGGAAATTCTTTCCCGCATGTGCGGGGCCCCTAAAGTGCGGGGCCCCCTGTTCGGCCAAACATGCTGGACATCCCTTAATCTGGCCCTGTTTGGGAAGTATCAACAGTGATGGGCTATCTTAAATTAGGCCATGCGGGTCAATCATTTTGACTGGCTTCTTTAAAATAATAAGAGAAATAACGTTAGAAGACTTGTTATTGGATAACTCTTAATTTCTTAAACCTGTTATATCTTATCATCTTCTTCTCTAGTTTTCTGTCTCCGACGCTGTCTGAAATGTCCTATGCCTCTTCCTCAAACTTTCCGTAGGCCTATCCATTTGTTATTATCCAATCCAGCATAAGCTGTCGTGGTCCTCCTCTTGTTCGCTTCCCTTCATTTTTTCTTCATGACCGTTCTCCGCAGTGAATCTGCCCTCAGCCTGTATCCTACCCACTTCCTTTGTCTCGATATCTTTCACTGTGTAGGCCTACTCTTCCCAGACCTTATAATTGTTGCAAGAAGATTATGACGCTCTAAAGAGCGGTTTGTCAGGATATTATTGAAGTTTGCGAAGGAAATTAATATGATGCTATATTTTATTAGACCTGGAAATAGGAAGAACGAACTTATAAAGATTTATATTTAAGAATAACGATAAACTGAAAAGAAAAGAGGAAACAGGAATCCAGAGAAACGGACGATATGACATTGACATGGAGTGCATGTGGTGTTGTTTGGATGTGAGATATGAACCATGAGAGCAAGCAATATAATCATAAGAAGACGGGAGGTCTTCGAAATGTGGACGTGGAGAACAATGAAGAAAATCAACTGGAAGGATCATTATAAGCATATAGGGCTTATAAATATAAATAACAATGTCATCGAAGAATGTAGTCGTTCGTTCCTTCTGTCACGTATTGTAGTCTACTACTAAGTGTAGGAAAATTTTCCTTGAAAACAATTACATGCGTACCGAAGGAAAAGTATTTCTTGGCTGCATAGTGTATAAGCTTACTCATTAGTAAACACGGTATAATTACATGCGTGTGGTAGAACTTTGCCATGGTATACCAGTGGCTGACAGAAGACTGAGAGGAAGGGCCCGCAAGGTTACCACAGCACCCGGGCCCGCACTAGCCTTAATGCGGCCCTGGCTGTAGGATTAATCGATGCGAGGTACAGTCATGTATGTCGACGTGAACCCATGGCATAAGGAATGGCGGAGAACATAAAATCATCTTTGCTTTTCTGCAACACCTTTATATCGCGTTCTCTAGCGGTTATTTAAATCCGTTCAGTATCAAATAATTTCGGTCATCATTTTCCGGTATCCTGCGAAGTCGACGTTTAGCCAACGGTATAACTATTATGCAAGACACAATATTTCGCTGAAAACTCAAATTTAGGCTCAATAGTTTCCCGACCAGTTGTCATTTTAAGAAGTAGTATTCCTGCATTTTAACACTCTGAAATTAAAATTCATCAAAGTGAAGGGATATGATATTCACTCGTCGGTCGAGTTTGGTGTAGGCCTAAGTCTGTCATCTCACACCACAGACATGAAGAGGGCTGATTCAATGGTTGTGCTGTGATTTACTCTATCCAAAGATCTCCTGACTACTCAGCATATTGAACGGCTTCTTGGCACTTGCAACAACTCCCTCCATGACCTTTGGCTCCTGAAATCCCATGGCCTTCATCATTTGGCAATGCATGGCGTATCTAGGGCAACGGTCATATTGTGAATTATTTATGCTGCTCTTTCCTGTTGTTATCTTGCATCTGCCAATGACCGAAGCAAAGTTGAGCCCTTCTTTGCCAAACTGCAACGGCTGAGCTTCATGTCACCTTATGAAGGATGATTTGGGTCATTGGTTGAGTGGCTTGTTTGAATGTTCTGCAATGTTTTGCTCCTTCCATAGTTCAATGTCCTTATAACATGTACCGATGGCCACATTAGTTTTAACTCAGTCATTTAATAGATCCTATCTATGCTGATTTATAGATTTTATGGACAATAACTTCCGGATAGCTCTCATTTTTAGACTCTATGTTTGTAATTCATCTCTGATCGCTGATTTGAATATTCAGTCTGGTTTTAATAAAATAAGATCATGCATTATAATAGAACTTATGGTGTTTGTTCTGACGTTTAACCGCTAATGAGCATTGTATTATGCTGACATGCTGTTCTCTTGGATCGGAATTTTGTGTTTGTTGTCAGAGCGAAATGCGGTATATAAATAAACTGCGATCTCAAAACAGTTGAAGTCAAACGATATCGTTCTTTTATAACCAATAATTTCCATCTAGAATCACGATGTTGATAATAGCGTTGGGCGTGTCTATAACTGATTTATCAGTTTCCAAGTAGCATTGGATGACCAGTTAAATGGACACCCTCAATTGATAATAGTTCTGGTTTATAAATAAAACTACTGCAAATACGTTATTTAGATGTACGAGGTTTCATTGCCCCATCAAGGAATTCTCTGTAGCTTCCAAGCAGTTCCATAATATTTATGCAAATATCAAAATTATGGTTCCTCGATTCACTTTGCTAAAAAAAACAGCCATAATTATATTATTAAAACGAATATGAAAAAATATCATATTGGCTGATTCGTTAAGTGCAGCCATGTTGAAAAAGAAACGGAAAAGAGAGAACAAGAGAAACAAACTGATTAAAAGTTAAACGATGAAGAATTGAAATACATCGAAAACTTCAAATATGTCGACTGTCTTTGTTGGTTAGTAGGCCTAAAGGTTGTGAATCTGATGAAAACTACTAAAATAATTTCTTTGTCACCGCGAAGCGCGTCGGGTTCTTCGCTCTGCTATAGGAAGGGGCAAGTACTGGTTCAACTGACGTGCTTTCTCGTTTGTAGGGCCGTCCATCTGTCGTGGTTGGAACACGTGCTGAGAATGGATGACAACAGACTCCCAGCGGCGGCACTGCATGAATATGTGGAGGGAACTATAAGTCGAGGAATAAGCTTACAGCAGAAAACATGGATGGACAACATAAAGAAGACCTCAAGAAAATGAATATGGATATGTGAGAGTCTGCGGAGATAACCAGGAATATGGAAAACTGGAGACTGAGAGCTCATCGTCGGCCATGGACTGACGGATGATATATATATATATATATATATATATATATATATATATATATATATATATATTGACGTATTAGATGAAAATAAAATAATATATATTGGTTTTGTGATACGCATTCAAAGTCGGCGAACTTATCCACAGCTCACCCTGTGTAACATCCATTCCATTCTGGCGGCTCCTTTGTGTTAGAACTTAGAACTAATAGTGTTCCGTTTTCATAATTATCTTGTTGCCACACCATTTAAACCATATCAACCCATGACAGAAATTAATGGTTTCTTTCACATTTTCGTGTTTGTCTAGACCCAAAACCATCGTATTCACCCACATTTTTAAAAAAAATTGCAGGCGTAGGCAGTTGTAGGCACAAATATAACCGTCAGTTTAAACTGACGCTAGGCACAGGAGGGTACATGTACATTAACCATCATTACAGAAAGCACACAAAGCGTTTTATTCATCCAAAACATTTAGACCACTTTGGGAAATGTTAGTATAGTGTCTATAGATTGTTAGACCAGAAGTAATTTTTAGTGAGATGTTGATTACCCTCTATAGGCCTAAGTTGTGACTTAGTTGTGTAGGTCTACAAGCTCAAACTACTTCAATGACATTGCACTCCATGCCCAGCAACACTGACTCATTACATTACGGCGGTAGCAACATGCAGTCAATTATTAGTCTACAATAATAAGAAATGTTTCCAATGGGTCTAGGACATTACCCACCCCCCGCCCATTACCCCCGAACCGCCAATACCCCACCCACTCCGTATGTTTACATTCTGGTTCAGTGTATTATGTATGTGTGCATGTATGCATGTATATATGTATGTATGCATGTATATATGTATTCATGTATGAATGTATGTATGTATGTATGTATGTATGTATGCATGTATGTATGTATGTATGTATGTGTGTGTGCATGTATAGTTGTATTTGCATGTATGCATGTACGTACGTATGTAAATATGTATGCATGTAAGTATGAGTGAATGCATGTATGTACATATATTTCATACATGCGTACGTACATACATACATTCATGCATACATACATACATACATACATACATACATACATACATACGCGTACATACATACATACATACAAAGTCATACAAAGTCATACATGCATACATACATTCAAGTATATATGCATACATACATGCATGCATGCATACATACACACATACATACATACATACATGCATGCATGCATGCATACATACATACATACATACATACATACATACATACATACATACATGCGTACATACATACGTGCACGCACATACATACATACATACATACATACATACATGCAAAGTCTTACATGCATACATACAATCAAGTATATATGCATGCATACATGCATGCATGCATACATACGTACACACATACATACATACATGCATACATGCATACACATACACACTTGTTCGCTATCCCGTGTAGCTGTTTTTGTAAGGCGCCCTTGTTCTGTTACAGCGCCATATAAATCGTCGTGATTATTATTATTATACAAACAAACAAACAAACAAACATACATACATACATACATACATACATACATACATGCATGCATGCAGCTTCACAATCTGACATAAAAGTATGTTTAGGCAAACACGGCTGGAAGCCCACAATGGAGGACATAGTGGATATGACCTGAGAAAACCACATACCCTTATGTGGCTAGCGTCAGTTTAAACTGACGGTATGAAAATTCTTGTAATTTTCGTAATTGAAATTCTTTTTAAAAATAGTCATCGTGGCTACCTTTAGAATGCTTGTGGCGAAGTTTTGCATAACTTTATTATAAAAATATGAGTTTACATTAATTATTTTTTCTTTTTTGAACAATGCATATTTAAATATTTCGATTTATCAGGAAAAATATTTTTTACTAATTACTCCAGCTCAAAACAACTGAAATAAATCCACATAGGTAATCACACAGGTCTTAGAATAGCAACTAAAAATGGTTTAGAACATAAAATAAAATTTAAAAACCAAGAAACCGCCACTTTCTGTGTGTCAGTTTAAACTGATGCTAGCCACATATGGGTTAAATGCAACTTTTCGAGTGTGCGTGGACGAGAAATGACGAATCTTAAACACCCGGCTACTTGTGACAATTGTTTCAAAAATATTAGCAGCAATTTACACTGGTCTAGTAGGCCTACCTTGCTCTTAAGTGCTGTAATATGCCGAGCAAATTTCTGTCCAGGGTAACGGCCTCTGTTGTCATAGACCAGCGTTTCCCAAACTTTTTGGGCCACGGAACCCTTCGCGTCCTAATATTTTCTGGCGGAACCCCTATCTCAACTAAACGCATTGAATCATGCGGAACGCACGGAAAGTAGTGTCTACTAATAATAATATTACAGCCTAAGCCTACATACCTAGGCCCTAAATACACTAAATTATAGTAAGTTTACTTTTCTTACAAATTATGATGAAAAATTAAATTGCACTGTTTTCAAAACCACGATTTGTGGATCCTACTGAGAGTATGCCCTACATGAGGTTAAAATGTGAAGGTTCATTGGAATTCTGCTTCATTCGTGATATGTCAATTAGAAGTTCGTAGTCTCCATTGGCAGAGTTGGCTGCTTTTCACCTTCATTGAGTGGTTTCGTATTCTAGTATCGCAGTTCATGAAAAGAAAGTATTTAATCAAGTTCGCTTTCATGCCGTGAATATGATATGCAATATCTACTGGTTTCCTCAAGAACATCGTCAATTAAAAATCGTGTGAGTTTGGAAAGTGTTCCACGTTTCTAAATTAAATAAAAGAGATTAGAACCATAGGCCTAGTTAGCTTACGTATAAGACTAGAAGTTACTCAATTTTTGCAAATTTTTGCACAAGCAGATAAAATTATCAGGCCTATTTGTTACTACTGCTGCAAGATCTGATTTACAATACTTTTTAAACTGTTGCGTTTAACGGTGCTCAGGCTAGTTTCGTCGAGATAACGATAGCAAAGATGACTGCGTCTATGTTCAGACTAAGGCCTACGGCTTTGACGTATAGGTCTACGTACGTTACGCTCAGCAATGATGTCTAAGCTTATAATAACTATAGCCTACATAGTAATTTGATTGCCAATAATCACTGAAAGGTCATGTGAGGACAAAACACAAAAGACGACTGACGCCAGTTTAAAAAGTCCAGTGCCTTTTCAAAAACTGCTGTATTGCAGTAAATTTTCTCCCCAAAAATTCTTTTTTCTCAGCTTCTCGTGGAACCCTTGTGATCGCTCCGCAGAACCCCTGGGTTCCGCGGAACCCACTTTGGGAAACGCTGTCATAGACCATGATCAAATCGGATCCATCCATCCATGGAAATCAAATTAATCGTCTTGAATCCTGCTCAGAAAACAAACGAGAGGTGTAACAGTAAGTTGTCCCCATGTAAATGTAAAATGTAAATGTTATCGGATTTTATATAGCGGCTGCCTTATGGCCTAGACCATGAGGGTGAGATCCTTCACCACCGCTCGCCCATTTGAACGGACGCCACGCCATTTAGATCCCCGTGGACGGACCGTGCTAGCCCGAGATTTTGAATCTCTCAAATAGCCACCTTCGGGAATCGAACCGCGGCCCTCACGCTCTTTTCCACAGACGCGCGGCCGCCTACCGATGTAGCTAACGTTGGCTAACATGTAGATACACTTACCAATCTCCTTTCCAGGGGCGGATCCAGGGGGGGCCAATCCGGCCATGGCCCCCCCATTTCAAATCACCATGGGACGTGGGCCCTCCCCATCCATGGTGGCCCGAAAAAAAATTCAGGGTGTCAGTCATGCACAGGAGAATTAATGTATAAATGTAATTAAAATCTATAATAAAAATAATGTATAAATGTAATTAAAATCTAATCTAAGTCTCTCACGCAATTGCATTGTCTTAATATAAAGCATCGAAATGAAACAATCTTTCAACAGTATCCAACTATGATTTATGGCATGCAATGTATGTTATTCGTGTATATATTCGTAGTAAATTGAAAAAACATTAACATCAATAAACACAATTATAACTAAGTACACTGTGAGCCATAAAAAACCGTGCCAATTTATTTTTAGCTATATCTCGGTCGATATTTTAACAATTTTATATCTTTTTGTGTCGTTTGAAAGAAAAATTAAATCTCTACGATTTACTTATTTACTTGCGCGATGACGTCATATCCGTTTCGCAGCATAATGTAAATAAAGTTGATGGTTGAAAATTTGAGTTAAAATTTTAAAATGTTGAGCTATGAGGATAAAATTTTAATTAAAAATCTGCGGGAATGCAAAAATTATTCTTCTAGACGATTAATTAAGGAGTTTCCGAACAAGAATTCGAAAAGAAAAACATTAGATGACTTTCTGCGAAAGTTGAGAACTACCGGTTCAGTTGAACGCGCTGCGGGAAGTGGTCGGCCAAAATCGTCGCGAACTGAAGACAATATCGCCGCTGTCAATGAATTGGTTCAGAGCCAGGAAGACAAGCCTAAAACACATCTTTCAACCAGACAAATCGCGAGAGAGCTGAATCTTACACAAACGACGGTCAGACGCATTATTCATAACGATTTGGAACTGACATGCTTAAAAACACGACGGGCTCAGGAACTCACCACCGCGAATCGTCAAATGCGCCACATTGCTGGCGACATGTTAATTTTCCAACAAGATTCAGCTCCGGCGCATCGGGCTCGTAAAACAATTGAGTATCTGTCTCGCAATGCACCACTTCATAGGGCCAGAGATATGGCCACCAAAGTCGCCTGACCTAAATCCAGTCGATTATTCCATCTGGTCCATTATGGAACAGCGCGTGTACCAAAAGCGCATTCAGAACACTGATGAACTTCCATCTTATTGACACTGCAATTGCTCAGTGGCGACGTCGCTTGGCAAAATGTGTACGTGAAAAAGGAAGTCATTTTGAACACAAACTTTAAACAAATAAAGGCACTGAAAAATTGTTTGCATTTAAGTAGTAAAAATGCAGCATTGATCGATTCTCACGTGTTTTTTAGTGTCTTCAGTTTCGCAAGACAAGTTTAACATACATGTAGGATGGTGACAGGACAATTACCCCCTGGACAATTACCCCCCGGACAATTACCCCCGACAATTACCCCCTGGACAATTACCCCCCAGGACAATTACCCCCCGGACAACTACCCCCCGTGCCAACTACCCCCCGGACAACTACCCCCCCGTGCCAACTACCCCCCGGAAAACTACCCCCCGTGCCAATTACCCCCCGGACAATTACCCCCCCGTACCAATTACCCCCCGGACAATTACCCCCCGGACAATTACCCTCCCCGTATGTCGTGTTAATAGCAAGTGCATGTAAAATATTAAATGAAATGTAAATATTTTAATGTTAAATAAAGTTCAATATAAAAACGGTTCTAATTGCTACGCATGCCTACTAAAATATTTTAATGTTAAATAAAGTTCAGTATAAAAACGGTTCTAAGCTAGTTGCTACGCATGCCTACTAAAATATTTTAATGTTAAATAAAGTTCAATATAAAAACGGTTCTAATTGCTACGCATGCCTACTAAAATATTTTAATGAGAGAGAGGAACAGAGAGGCATGGAGTGCTAGAAGGAGGGATGTACTCAGATACCTGAGAAATAATGGTAGTAGCAAGGAGTGTGTATAAATGTGTACAATAGGTATTGTCAGATAATGAAGAAAGATGTCTGCACAGTAAAGTTACTTTAGGATAGGCAAATACGAAGACCGTGACCATGAGAATGTTCGTTCCCTCATGGGTATACAAAGATTCGAATGAGGGAGCAGGCTCACACTATGCCACGGGGGGTAATTGTCCGGGGGGTAATTGTCCAGGGGGTAATTGGTACAGGGGGTAATTGTCCGGGGGGTAATTGGCACGGGGGGTAGTTGTCCGGGGGGTAGTTGGCACGGGGGGTAGTTGTCCGGGGGGTAATTGTCCTGGGGGGGTAATTGTCCAGGGGGTAATTGTCGGGGGTAATTGTCCGGGGGGTAATTGTCCAGGGGGTAATTGTCCTAAAACCATGTAGGATGAAATCGATAATGTTTATTTCTGCTCTTTAGAGTATTGATTCCTGTTTCAAATAATGCAAAAAGTGTAAAAATCGATAAAGAAATGACAGAGATATAGCTAAACATAAAGTGGCACGGTTTTTTATGGCTCACAGTGTACAACTAACTATTAAATACAAATCAAGTTAACACTAACAACAGTGTTTGGGATGTAATTTATTTTTTGCAGTTGCCAAAAAATTTCAGGGCGAAACATGTTAAGTTTTGAGTTTAGTCTATATGTGCAAGAAAATGCGGTGAATGATAACACATGTTTACTCCTTGTTTTTATTTATATCTTACTATATATCATTCAGTAGTGGGAAGTATTTTATTTATTCTAGTCTTAAAAAGTCATCAGTTTTTTAGAAGAAAAATTGAACACCCTTTTGAAGATTCACTAAAACTTCATAAGTTTTTTGGGAAGCGAAAATGAACACCTTTTTTAAAAATTTCGCACGGAAGAATAAAATATCATCGCTCTTTTTAGACGAAATATTAAATACCTTTTTTAAGATTTCGCACGGATGACTACAAAAAGTCATCAGTTTTTTGGATTCTAAATTGAACACCTTTTTTGAATATTTCCCACGGAAGACTAAAAAGTCATTACTCTTTTTAGACGAAAAATTAAACGCCTTTTTAAAGATTTCGCACGGATGACTACAAAAAGTTATCAGTTTTTTGGGATGCGAAATTGAATACTTTTTTTAAAATTCGCACGGAAGACTAAAAAGTCATCACTCTTTTTAGACGAAAAATTAAACACCTTTTTTAAGATTTCGCACGGATGACTACAAAAAGTCATCAGTTTTTTGGGATGCTAAATTGAACACCTTTTTTGAAAATTTCGCACGGAAGACTAAAAAGTCATCACTCTTTTTAGACGAAAAATTAAACACCTTTTTTAAGATTTCGCACGGATGACTACAAAAAGTCATCAGTTTTTTGAGATGCTAAATTGAACACCTTTTTTGGAAAATTTTGCGCGAAAGACTAAAAAGTCATCCCTCTTTTTAGATGAAAATTAAACACCGTTTTTAAGATTTCGCAGGGATGACTACAAAAAGTTATCAGTTTTTTGGGATGCGAAATTGAATACTTTTTTTAAAATTCGCACGGAAGACTAGAAAGTCATCACTCTTTTTAGACGAAAAATTAAACACCTTTTTTAAGATTTCGCACGGATGACTGCAAAAAGTCATCAGTTTTTTGGGATGCTAAATTGAACACCTTTTTTGAAAATTTCGCACGAAAGACTAAAAAGTAATCACTCTTTTTAGACGAAAAATTAAACACCTTTTTTAAGATTTCACACGGATGACCAAAAAATGTCATCAGTTTTCTGGGAAGGAAAATTGAACACCCTTTGTGAAGATTTTCGGCACATTACTTAAAAAAGAACATCTAGTTTTCGGGAAAGAAGTTTTTAAGTAAAGTCTATATTTATTGAGACCTTATGGCACTCTTATAAGCACTGAAAAATACAGCTATTTTGTTAAGATAACAGCTTAAAATGCTACCATTGCAATGTGAAAATTCAAAAAGTTTCTGGTGGGGAGGGGCATATCCCCTCCCCACACCCCTCTCCTACCACTCTCGGCGCTGCGCGCCTCATGATTGTCTTCAGACGGTCAATTATCTACCCCTCCGGAAACCTCAATCCCCCAGAGGTGGGGGCTAAATGAAACTCTGGTTTCGGCAAAAAACGACTAAAAAAGTTAAAATTTTCGACCCCAGCCCAAAAAAAGTTTGCCCCCCCCCCTTCGAAACGTTCTGGATCCGCCACTGCTCCTTTCCATGAGAACCATACACCAAAAATTACCCCAGAAATTTCGATATTTCTGGTCTAATGGAGTCGTCGTCGACGATGTCTGGCTCAGCGGTTGACGTCCGCCCAGAACGACCTTCTTCAGCCCCACTCCCGGATCACGAATTCCCTCCCTGGACAACACTGCAGTATTACAACTGACTGATGCTGGAAGAGAAACAAGCCAGGAGTAATTGAGGGGAGCGACTGTCTTCACCTTTCTTATGAGATAAGCAGATAATGACCAACTGCGCACGTTGCAGGAAGGATAAAATCAGTCTAGAAATGCATGCTAGTATATTGTTACATGATTTGATTCTAACATTGTCAATTCCAGATTACAAGGCAGGATCCAATTGGCAGCCTTTTCCTTTTCTTGCCGTGGTCCGATTTCATGCAACTTTTAGTATGTTCATCACCAGACCTAAGACACCAAAAAATTATCATAACGCGCTTTCTTTCAATTTTGGCGGGGCCACTTCGTAGATTGACCTGATAATAGTTCATTTTTTAATTTAAGATTATTTTCATGTCGACCAAGGGCCCATGCAACGATATGATGCTTTTTCAAAATCTTTAATATTTTATTGCTACAGAATACACGATTTAAAGGTGTCGATATGAAGCTGCTTCACACGTAGTGTCGAATGTTTCTAAGTGCTATGATATTCAATCAATCAATCAATCAATCAATCAAACAATCAATCAATCAATCAATCAATCAATCAAAAAATCAATCAATCAAACAATCAATCAGAATTTGTATAGCGCCTCTTTATGATACCTATATACTCAAAGGCGTTCCTGGCTGGGATCAAGCGACAAGGTCGATTCGTTTCTATCCGAGATCCAGCGGTAGTTGACGGAGCTTCAGATGAGTCGGAATGACGTTCCTCTTGAACGACAACCTTCGTCACCTTCGACTGAGATCAGGGCTGTAATCAAGGGTATACGCGGGTATACGGCGCATAATTACCTCCGTGAAAAAACGGCATCGTATTCTGACCGCGAAAAACCAGGGTATACGCGGGTATACAGCATATACTTACAAAGGGTGTGTGGGTATACGCACGAGATAGGCAAAGGGCTATTTAGTTGTATTTTTCACAAATCCGGGAGCGAATGCATCAGCCTTTTCGGACGCGAAAAATAGGGTAAATTTTTGGCCGGATGACTAAAGACAAAAACAAAAAAGGTCGTCGGATTTTTGGGACGGGAAAATGAGGAAATTTTTTGCCGGATGACAGGCGTCATAAATTTTTTGCCCTCACCCCAAAATTTACCTGTGCAGCCCTGGCTGAGATGGGGATTTTGAGTATACTGGGACGAGCGTAATCAGTAACGTAACTGATCGACGATGTTGCACGCCTAGTCCACCCTATGGGACCCACGGGACGCGTCCCCCCAACTGTTGAGTGATCCCCTAACTTTATTATTATGGTCCCCCCAACTTTTTGGACGTGATTCATTTGGTCCCCCCAACTTTTAGGATGTGATTGCACCTATGGTTGCACGGAACTCCATGTGCACTGTGGAGCACCGTGTCTTCTTCGCGGTAGTCCGCTCGACCTGGAGTGGTCTCCTCTTGACGCTCTGCTTCTCTTTCTAGATCTCCTTCTCGGGGATTTCACTCTCATCGTGAGCTGGTTTTATTTTAATGCACTTTGCTTTGGAACCCGAATTGCAACCGATGAGACTTCTTAGCCAGTCCATGGACGGAGACACGGGTGAGGGAGGGAGGACGGACCTGCATAGGGCTATCTACAATATTCCATAAATATGTCATTAACATCATCGTAAATTATATCTAGATAACAGTGTGAAGTGTTACCATAAAGGCCAAAGGTAGTGTGGAAATTTAGCAAAACTCAAACCTTTGTAATATCTTTTCATTCTAGCTTGTCGAGCCTAATGTTACCTCCCGCAATTCGCTATAACATAATTTTCCTGTGAGCTAGTTAATACACGAGGTGACTAGGTAGTTAAGTGTTCCCACTTAACCAATTATGTAGTCGGAGTTGGGTCTACCTAGTCACAGTCGGCTTAACAGTACTATTGACTACTAGCACGTAAGGGGTAAAGATGAAAACCGTCTATGACATCTCTTTGAGTAATATGAGCTTCAACATAATTTTATACGATAAATTAATGTAGATGAATTTCTGTGTCGTTCAACAAATCTAACAGTCAAGGCTAAAAATTATATTGTTCCCGGTATTTGATAAACTGCTTTTTGTACCTGATAGTGGTGTGTCTATCATTGTTTTTTGCCAATAAAGGAATATTAGTTCAAACGGAAGCAACAGACATAATAATGGTGAACAAATACCACTTTTTATAAAACTGGGACAAAATTATTTCAAGGTGTTCAATCAGTTGGTGGATATTAGTTTTATTATATTCTCCAGTATTTAGACATTTCTTCGTGTAAATTGCCATCTACATTCTTGTCGTTAATTTATTTGTCACATTTGCGATTAAAAAGGAAAGTGATTATGTATCTATTTTCAGACAATCATATCTTCACGAAATAAAAAAAATGTGCTTGCGAGAAGAGAATTAACGGTGTCTTAGCAGAGTAGGGTGATAAACTTTGGGGTAGTAGTAGTAGTAGTAGTAGTAGTAGTAGTAGTAGTAGTAGTAGTAGTAGTAGTAGTAGTAGTAGTAGTAGTAGTAGTAGTAGTAGTAGCAGCAGCAGTAGCAGTAGTTGCAGTAGTTGCAGTAGTTGCAGTAGTTGCAGTAGTAGTTGCAGTAGCAGTAGCAGTAGCAGTAGTAGTAGTAGTAGCTAGTGAATGCCAGTAGCTTCAATTAAGTATTTATATTTGTTGTATTATAGGATAATGATTAAATTAAAACACTAATTACTTGCGGCAGCTTATAATTGCTGATGTCCGACACCTTTAAAACGTTGTTAACTTTGTTATAATTTGTCAAACGCGCTTAGTTTCACAATTTTTTTCGCATTTCGTTTTTTTCGTACTCCCTCTGTGGCCAACAAACTTTGGACAAGTTTATTTTTCAGAACAAGAGTAAATTTTGTGTTTACCGATTTTAAATCTGATTCAGTCCAGGTACAATTTGATCTTAAAATTAATTGGTACAAAGTCAAAAACATTAATGGCACAAGCGTTCGAAGAAGCACAACTGTCCAAACAAAAAGAGGTATTCAAGTAAACAATATAGACATGGCCACACATTTTTATAGCTTCGCTTTTAATGGAAACGCTTCAATGACAACGGCAACATAACTCCGCAACTGGTTTGCACACTGTCAGCGCCAGTCTCAAGCCAGAATAAAGGAGGAGGGCGTCGCTAATGGTTTTTGTTATCACACAGTGACGTTAAACAGCAACTACTATGGTTACAACTTACAACGGCAGCAGTAACACTTCGGTAGCACACGATACGTTGACTAACATTAAACACCTTTGATTCTGTGTTCTCAACCTATATATAACTCTCAATTTTGCGCGAGTTGTTTACTCGACAGTACAGTGTCTCACAAAAAGAGGTATTCAAGTAAACAATATAGACATGGCCACACATTTTTATAGCTTCGCTTTTAATGGAAACGCTTCAATGACAACGGCAACATAACTCCGCAACTGGTTTGCACACTGTCAGCGCCAGTCTCAAGCCAGAATAAAGGAGGAGGGCGTCGCTAATGGTTTTTGTTATCACACAGTGACGTTAAACAGCAACTACTATGGTTACAACTTACAACGGCAGCAGTAACACTTCGGTAGCACACGATACGTTGACTAACATTAAACACCTTTGATTCTGTGTTCTCAACCTATATATAACTCTCAATTTTGCGCGAGTTGTTTACTCGACAGTACAGTGTCTCACAAAAAGAGGTATTCAAGTAAACAATATAGACATGGCCACACATTTTTATAGCTTCGCTTTTAATGGAAACGCTTCAATGACAACGGCAACATAACTCCGCAACTGGTTTGCACACTGTCAGCGCCAGTCTCAAGCCAGAATAAAGGAGGAGGATAATGATTAAATTAAAACACTAATTACTTGCGGCAGCTTATAATTGCTGATGTCCGACACCTTTAAAACGTTGTTAAGGATAATAATTGCTATCCATAAAGGAGCGGCTGATGCGGGCGGAAGCCTCGCCGGGGCCATAAGTCAAGTAAGTCAAGTCAAGTCAACAGTGTCTCACGCATTAGTTCATTAAGCCATAGGAAAAGAGAAAAATGTTCGAAATACTATGCTATTCTATTTTGAGATTTAGAAAGCGCCTTTCACTATACAACATAATCAGAGGCGCTCCCCGTGCGAGAGACTCTTGGAAAAAGAAAAGTCTTAAGATAGCGGGCAGAAAAGTAAAGCCTCCAGATAAAATCTGAGCACCAACAATAGTAGGAACGACATTCCAAAATAAAGGGCAGACAGAGGCAAAGGCGCGATGTTGGGCTGTGGCAGTCCGAGATCGTGGTACAAGAAGAACATGGCGGTCTAAAGAGCGGAGAGGACGTCCAACGGTAGCTAGAAAGCTTCCTAGTAAGATCACAAAGGTAACGAGACGCTTGACCCAAAAACATATTATAGGCAAGAAAAAGTTTAAAAAGTTAAAGTTAAAAAGAATGTTTATATTGAATCCGTGCAGTCAAAGGAAGCCAGTGGACCATTGTTGCATCTCTTGCTTTGATGCAAACGTGGCCGATATAATCCTGTTGCTGATTGTGTTGTATGATGCCAAGCTAGACGATAAGAGTTGTTATTGTTAATCCACTCAGCCACTCCATGATGTTCTCGTCCATATCTGCCCGAGTAGAGCACGATGTGACCATCCAGCGTCTTAAAATGGTCACTACCCGACCATTTGGTTTCTGACAGATCACATAGGCATAATTATACTAATGTCTAGTACTTCCATTTCGTTGCCCAGAATTGACAGCTTTCCCATTGCGTTGAGTCATCTCGCATTTCATTCTCCAATCTTAGCGCTACGTCTGCCATTTTAGTTACTTCGGTCGTTCGTTTCTGTCTTTTTTATCATTGTTTGTGTTCTTTAGACACCTTTAAACTTGTTATTACAGATGTTTTATAAGCCTAAATTTCTCTATCACAGCTGCCTTGAAAAGCTCTTAAGTGCTGTAATATGCCGAGCAAATTTCTGTCCAGGGTAACGACCTCTGTTGTCATAGACCCTGGTCAAATCGGATCCATCCATCACAGCTGCTCACTTAACATCTGAAATCAGAATTATATGTATTCGGCATTTATAATCATAGCCACTTTCAACTGTCATTACATAATCAATATAAATTAATGTTGTGAGACAATTGGTGTAAAACAATGTTGCTTAATTTACATTTGATCCTATTGTAGGTTGTAACAATGTATGAGCATAGAACATGTACGAAGAACTCTTTTAAGTTGTTAAAGATTGAACATTGATCAAATTTATAAGCTTCATTTAAACACATGGTGCTATTAGGATCCTAGAAATTTGTTTTCATTGCATTGTATAATTTCTGCATTGTCGTCAACGGCCATTGATGTCATAGGACGACGTTAAACTTTGAATAATAATAACCACAGCTGCGTCTTCTGGAAGTGCAATGATGACGTCGTTTATTTAGAAAGTACCGGTACATCTGCATTAAATTTTACCTAATGTTTCTCTACAGCAGAGTTCGTATTTGTCAGTTGGTAAAAGCAGATGATACAATCGCTAACTTAAAAAGTAGACTTCGAATTAGGAGCAGTTGCCGTTCGAAGTTATAACGATTACAAAGTGAAGTTATTCTACCTCGATTCGCAGGTTGTTTTTTTAAGACACCGCGTCATGGCAAAGATGATCAGCGTCATCATCCTCATTCGATCAGACATACGACTTGCTGGTATACGGCTGTGAAGAAATATCTTGGTTATATGATATCCATCATCGCCAGACTTCGACCTCTATGGTTATGGCATGTTATGCTGATTCCTTTTCTCTGTTCCTCTATTACCTCAAATAAAGAATATCACCTAATCGTGAAATTCCTCATGCCGTTGGATTAAGACTGATGCTTTGCAAGTGACTGCATACTTTTTTCTGTCTTCATCCTCATTCTTTCACACGGCTCCACAATTGTCTATTATGTTGTGTAGCTTCATGTGATGACTATGTGATTAAATACTGTAATAATTTTTTGATTGTTCCTATAATTATTATGTTCTCGTCGTTGTTGACGTTATTTTTAACCACTGTCTCTAGTATACTGACCTATATTGTCAATTGAAATGCAGTAGTGATTGAATGACTTGACCAAGGTTCATAAGCAGTAATGTCTCAGTTGGGGATGAAGATCGAATCTCCTAGTTTCAAGAACAGCAGCCTAACCATTCATAATATTATTATCCCAATGATTTTTAATAAAAATCCTCTTACAACAGTTACCGTTCTATCTGTGGTCTCTGATTTTGGGCGTTTTATCATGTTTAGACAATAACGAGGAATTTTCTATATAAAGCCATTTTATTTCACCTAAAAGGTGTTTAAATCGTTAAATAATGACAGTTGTATTATTGTATCTATTTATTTATTTAATTATTTTTTCTTCTTTAGTGTTCTGCCTTTTAGGCAGGTCCAAGATTCCAACGACACCATTCTTATCTATTCTGTGTTTTTTCCTTGATCTCTTTATATCCTCGTCCCTTTTCTCTGTCAATCATCCAGTGCAACATCATCTTTCTAGGTTTTCCTGGTGGTTTCTCTCCCTCCATTCTTCCCTCGAGAACAGTCCACAAAAGTAAGTCCTGCCTCAACATGTGCCCCATCCAGTTCATCTGCCTCTTCCGCATTGTCTCAATCAGCGATCTTTCTTCTTGCACCAGTCGCACTTCGTTGGTTTTGTAGTCCATCCAACTAATCTTGGCCATTCTTCTCCACAACTTCATTTCAAAAGCCTCAAATTGTTCCACTTCTGCTTTTCCCATGGTCCACGTTTCTGCTCCTTTAGCGCCACGCTAGATACGAGACTTTTTATCATTCTCTGCTTTAAATCTGTTTTCAATCTTCCTCTTAGTACATGTAGCTCTCTATTCCACAAAGATTCCTTATCCATTGCTATTCTTCTCTTGATTTCGACTGTATACTTGCAATCATCTGCTATCAGACTTCGCAGTTAACAATAACTGGTGTACCTGCTCAATCTCTTCACCATTGATGATAATCTTCTTACTCTTTTCCTTTCATATTTGCTCATCCTCATCACCTTTGTTTTCTTTCTGTTAATCTTCATACCATATTCTTCAGATGTTTTCTCTAGCATGTTCATTATTCTCCACAGCGCGGCATTT
Source organism: Lumbricus terrestris (assembly GCA_949752735.1). Classification (NCBI taxonomy): domain Eukaryota; kingdom Metazoa; phylum Annelida; class Clitellata; order Crassiclitellata; family Lumbricidae; genus Lumbricus; species Lumbricus terrestris. The sequence goes on along the minus strand of OX457047.1, from coordinate 5,646,463 downwards.
GAACTTGCTACCATTACCAGTCCTGATCATATGCAAATCGTATAGTTTTCATCAGACTCCCTCGTATACCTTTACTCCATCGTCTACTCTTTTAAGCAAAGCTCGAGGGTACGCGTACCCTAAAATAGAATACGTTAAAATACGTACGTACCTTTCAAAAAATAGAATACGCGTATGATACGTACCATACACGAAAAGGTTATTCATGGTTTACTCGGCGACCCATAGCCAACGTATAGTCTGACTTCAACTGTAGGCCTATGCGCCATTGAAACCGGTACTTCCGGTAGCGTATAGCAGTAAATTTAATTCGATAAATTCTTTGGTTATAATAATATTAATTTAATGCAAACTGTACTGTATTTCTGATGAGAGCTAAGTACACGTGGCTGGTTTGCAAATTGGTGTAACTCGACAGTTGCAGTATATCTATATTATAAGCTTATAGCCTACGCATCAGTCAGCGAGTCAGCGATGCCCAGAGAACGCGAGAAGGAATGGACGCATGTGTGAAAGTTTTGAAAAATGCGAACAATTATTATTTGATTGAATGCAATTTTTCGACAAGCAGTTCTGGGTTGGATCAGGCAATCGCACAAGAACACATCTCTGATGTGCTACTGTAACAGCAGAACTGAGACGACTGACTGACATTAGTGCATTAAGTGCAATGTATGCTGGTAAAACATAGACTATATCTACAATATAGCATTGCGGCAATTTATTACGTCGTATACTGGGTTGTGAGTGTTTGTTTAAATTAAATTGAACATTCTTATAATGAGTAATGACGAGGCTAGCGTATTTTATTATTGTTTACGTACCCTAAAATAGGGTACGTTAAAATACGTACGTACCTTTCAAAAATAGAATACGTACGGTACGTACCGTCGAGCTTTGCTTTTAAGTGCTTCTGTTACCAGCATCTATACATAGATGTTGAATAGCAGGGGAGATACTGGGCAACCCTGTCTAACTCCTCTCCATATTTTTCCAAGTTGTGAAAAGTTGTCTGTACTTTCACCATGACTTCAATACACAAGTTCTTTATCAATCTTCTATATCTTTCCAATACACTCAGATCTTTTTCAGCGCTTCCATGAGATTATAGCAATTCACTCTGTCGAAGGCCTTTTCATAATCAACAAAGCAGATGTACAGGTTCTTCCCATGCTGCACACGTCTCTCTCACGGTGATCTCATAACTTCAATTGCAAGTACAGTGTCGTCGTTGATCAACAAACAAGGTTAAAATAAGATCGACAACAGCTTCTTTTGTTAATTAAACAAAAATTCTTTTGCGATGTGGACATAGTCAGGTTGATATCTTTGAAGCTTGAACACACTGGAACAAAATTAAATTTGTTTTTAACTGTTGCAAAAGCACACCTGGAAAGCGTTATTTATTCGGCTATAAATACCAAATATCTAACATTTCGTTCATTCCAATCCTTGACAGGTTCATATGCATTATAATAATTATTATCGTCAAATGATAAACCTAAAATATCCGATCTGGATCCATCCATAATTATGGTATTCGTTTCTTGATGTGGTCAATTACATTTCGTAAAATCCGTGAGAAATGAGTGCAACACTAATCATGACACAACATTCGGTGTACTGTCTATTTATCATCAGACAATCGGTAGGTCAAATATTGTGTATGTATGTATGTATGTATGTATGTATGTATGTATGTATGTATGTATGTATGTATGTATGTATGTATGTATGTATGTATGTGCTCCTGATATAGCGCCCAATCAAGACATCTATTCAGAAAAGCTCCCGACTACTACAGCGCAGACACTGAATTGGAGCATAACTTATTGGAGCATAACGTAGAAGCACTGCTCAATTGCGAGCGAAGGACTTGCTCAGGCCCCTAGAGGCAGCTTGAGGTGGATTCGAACCTGCAACCCTTCTGTTGCGGGGCAGCTAACATGACCACTATAATACCACCGCTCTCCACATACATAATTATTATTTTATATTATATGTTGCGCTGCTCTTGATCCATGGCCTGCCATGAGGTCCAGTATGCACTTTGGTGTTGGGGAGTTTCTCACTTCCAATCAGTCAGTGGGTCCCTGGACATGAAAAATCACCGAGGTGCTTGTCCACCATGACGTCACGAATGGCGCAATTGCAAAATCCAATATGGCCGCCACCGGCCATATTGGAAAATTAGTCTTTATTATTTCTTGCACGATATGCAAGTGTAATAACTCTAATATTACTAATTCAGGTATGTAGAATTCATTTCTGATATTTAATTTGTCATACGGGGTCATCTGAAGGTCATACGGGCATTTTCAAGGTCATTTAATACATTTTTTTCATTTATCACAGCAGAAAAAAATGTATTAAATGACCTTGAAAATGCCCGTATGACCTTCAGATGACCCCGTATGACAAATTAAATATCAGAAATGAATTCTACATACCTGAATTAGTAATATTAGAGTTATTACACTTGCATATCGTGCAAGAAATAATAAAGACTAATTTTCCAATATGGCCGGTGGCGGCCATATTGGATTTTGCAATTGCGCCATTCGTGACGTCATGGTGGACAAGCACCTCGGTGATTTTTCATGTCCAGGGACCCACTGACTGATTGGAAGTGAGAAACTCCCCCAACACCAAAGTGCATACTGGACCTCATGGCAGGCCAAGGACTATCTATGGTAAAGTGGCTGCGTGATGGCCTGTGAGTTAAAATCGCCTCTAGGGCAGAATACAATTACTATTATGTTCCCAAATATCAGAACCACATGCGACCCATACATTTAGTTCGCTCAATTATTTTGAGTAGAATGCCCGATACCACTACTGCAAAATAAGCACCTCGTAATTCCCCCCTCTCAATATTTGTGTCTAGAGATATTGGATAAAGAAGAAGAAGCGGAGGAGGCGAAGGAAGCATAGGAAGAGCGACATATTATGGTGATGGCGCTACATAAATTCTTAGCATGCTTTGATAAGTGAATGAATTGCTCCACGCGAGTGTGTGTGCATGCGTGTTTATTACGAAGATTAATAGATAACATATTACAGAATGATGAACCGACCATTATGAAAAATTGCACTAGAGCAGCGGTTCCCAGCCCGTGGCCCGCGGGCCAAAAGTGGCCCGCCAGGCCTCAGAAAATGGTATATTTAGGTTTAGAAAATATGAATGCCCCTCGAAATTATGAATTTTTTACCATGGGTACCCGGCGATTCCACAAAATGTATACTTACGCATAGGGAATATATTAGATTCTGTGTGTTTTATACATGATTTATATATAAAAAGTAGTTTACATATAATAAAGTCCAATATTCAACTATACAAACTAGTAATAAGTCTGTTTTATGTTCAATCAAAACAAAAAAAAACATGTTTTAGCCGCTGAAAAACGTTTACGCACACATAATTTATCGGCTTGCGTTGTAAAAAACCCCCCAACATTTTCACACATTTTAATTTATTTTGAGCACTTCCAGTTATCAAAAGACAAATTATTTAGTATCCGAAAATAGCCCTAAATACCCTCTACAGAATGGTATAATTTATTTCTATTAAAAAATAAATCATAGATAAGTAATAACAGAAAAAACATGACAATTTTATGAAAATAAAACACCTTTATATATATTTTAATTTATTTTGAGCACTTCCGGTTGTCAAAAGACAACTCAGTGAGCATTGAAATGTAGCCTCACATTCCCTCTATAGAATGGTATAATTTGTGTCTCTTAATATTAAAGGGCGGAAAAGTTACAGACGATATTCTAGGGGGGTGTCATCCCCTAGTACCTTTTATATATCCGGTGTAACTATTGAACGGTAGGGGGCATCATCAAAAGTTTTAGCTCAAAATGTGTCCCAATGAACCCTCTACAGCTACTAATGTTTTCACTTTTTTTCCAGACGGAACGCGTTTGATTTGCGAAAAACCTAGGGGGGTGGCAACCACCCCCCCTTGGTAGCCCGAGGGTTAAGACGATTCAGATTTTTAAAATTTTATTCCGGATAGCAATAAGCAATGTCAGCGCTGTCGATATTTCATTCACATTCCAGTGTACACTAGTAGCTCTAGAGATTAGTTCGCATTCATGACTTCTCTCCTGGTATGACCCTTGAAAGTTCAATTCAATGCAGTTTGTCCGGAAGGGGTTGCCCGGTGGGGTTTGTCCGGAAGGGGTTTGTCCGGTGGGCTTTTTCCGGAAGGGGTTTGTCCGGAGGTAAATGTCCTACACTCGACTATCATTGCATTGATTCATTCATTCATTCAAAAATTTATATAGCGCCCCTTCAAGAAAAGTACTCAGAGGCACTCACGACCCCAGCATGCCCAAATTAAGAGTTTTAAGTTTAGTAAAGTAGGATCCTGGTATTGTCCCATTGTGTAGGCGTAGCTCAAAAAGAAGACCATTTTAGACCACTGGACCACCCACAGAAAATGCTCGTTTCCTCATGGTAGCAGTGCGAGCAAAAGAAAAATAAGAGGACTTCCTTATCAGCGTTGCGTCGTCCGCTGCTGTACATGTATTATATAATATGCGATGCTGCTTCAAAGAGACGTCGAAATAATGCAATGTGATGGTCTTCATGTTAGGCGATGACTTCAGTTTTTGACTATTTTAATAACATGGAATTTATAAGTCAGATACCTTTGTGAAGAACATATTTTTATTTAATGCAGTAGACCATTTATTAAAGGTGTGCAAAATGGGACGCTTTTGTTCACTATCGATAAAGACTTTAATGATCATGTGTCGCGTTCTTGTGAAATGTCCAGACTTTGGGAATCAATTCCAAATTTATTGTGCGCTAGTCTAAAGCTGAGTTGTGAGCACCAGCGCATTACCTAGCGCTGCGTTTTGTCGAGATCAGATGTCCAAGGAGAGTATAATAATAGGTATTAACTGCTGTTGAGTATGGCGGAACTTTGATCGGCACGTTATTATAGCTTTCAGTTAAATGACATTTTGCATTGCAATTATGGCTTACAATTTTCGTCTACGTATATTTTTATTTAGCTAGCCCTCACTTAGGACAATTCGTCAATAAAATACGGCCAATTCATTATTGTTCACTGGTTTGATTTGTTTCCACTGAGGTGCATGTAGTTGCAGATTGACGTCACTGTGTGGTAACAAAGACCATTAGCGGCACCCTCCTCCTTTTTCCAGGCTTGGGACTGGCACTGGCAGAGTTCAACCAGTGGCGGAGTCCTATGTGATAACGTATACGCGTATTAGCTTAAATTAGCCTTTCACTTAAACACCTTTAAACATTATTAC
>OX457047.1:5638872-5640965 GCA_949752735.1 Lumbricus terrestris | reverse complement strand
AATAATCAATTAATAAATTTAAAAACCTTTTTGATCCGTACATAATTACCAACAAAATTCTTTGTAATTAGTTCTTTGTTGATTATAAAATTTGGGGAGTTATGCAGGAGAAAGTATACAAGACAGAGGTCAGAAACATCGAAGAACTCCACGAGCGAATTGTTAATGCTTGGGATGAACTTGATCAACTGGTCGTCGATGCTGCTGTTAGTCAGTCTCGAAGCTTGTGTTGAAGTCAATGGCGGACATTTTGAACATAAATTATGGTTCCATAATATTTTAGGATTAAACTGTTTTTGGAATTTTAAAAATCTATTAATGTTTACTAATTATTTTCATATTTACCATAAAGCCTTGGAATTTTTCCGGACACAGTGTATATCAAAGTAACTTCACACATAATTTTTCCATTAGTTATATTCATAAGAATATTATTATCATGATAGTTCATAATTTTTTCATGGAAAACTCCAAACTATAATGCGCGAGATCACATGTTTAAAAGGTGACCAACAGCTGATGTTGAAAAACTCATGTTAATTGTAATTGTAATTGTAATTGAATATTTCTAAAGCGCCGTTCACAGACTCAGTAGCGCTCCCGACCCCAGCTAGTACTCTGGCCATCAAATAGAATAGTCTTCAAGCGTTTACGAAACACGGGAATAGAAAGGCCAAGGAACTCAAGCCGTGTCTTGTAGGGAAGGCGATTCCAACAAGAAGGACCAACATAAGCAAAGCTTCTAGATTGGGTCGTAGCTCCACGCATGCGAGGGACAACTAGTAGGCCATTAGTAGCCGAGCGAAGGGCTGAGCGACCAGGTAGAGTGGAGACCAGGTTAGTTCATATAGATACCTTGCCATTGCCAGCGTATCAAAACGTCTCAACATGTAGGCTTAAATCGTCACACACGTTAAACACTTTAGCGTATAATAAGAATTCTCGCATGGAGTAAGATGATGGATGGTTCTGCTCTTAAGTGCTTTAATAGGCCGAGCAAATTTCTGTTCAGGGTAACGGCCTCTGTTGTCATAGACCCTGGTCAAATCGGATCCATCCATTCATCCATCTACATCATTTAAGACACCTTTAAATTATCTTCTATTACTGCTATATGTAGGCGATTTCGTTTAATTGGATGATTCACTCTGTCGGCTTCAATATAATTTCAAAGCAGTAATGTACGGATGCTAAAAATAATCGTTGTTTATAATATTTCAGACGATACAAATAAAATCATTACTTGCGGGGCAATTTAGATTAGACTGTTTGTTTATCCATAGATAGCCCTAATTAATTTTATCATAATTTTATCATAATTTTGTCCATGTGCGATCTACAGTGTTGTATTCACTTTTCCAAACTGGACAACTTTGGTACTTGAAATTTGGTCCTCTCTCGGGCCGTCATCATGGAGTAGGCTACTGTTGATCCTAGTGTTTTTCAGGCCATGCTCTTCACAACTGGACGTACATCAAAATCAAATTAAATAATAATTTTTGAAATCTACTTGACGGACTTCCAACATTACAAATTGTGCTGAAAACGTGGAAATTAACTGGACTCCTTTATCCATTACTTCGTTATGTACATGTATATTAACTATATTTCATTTTATTGTACCGTGCATGCAGGCCCGGCCTTAGCTATAGGCAAAGTAGGCAGTTGCCTAGGGCGCCGCAGTCTTTGGGGGGCGCCGCGGCACCGGCGAATTTATTTTTTTACACTATATTCTTTTAAACTCAAAGCTTTCGCTAATGGAAAGAATTTAAAATAAGAATGGATTCTTTGCACCTATTCAGGCTGGCCTATTTCAATTTCAAGGACTGCTTAAATTTTAAATCGACAAATAAAATTCGATTTTTAGCGACATTCCGTACTCTTTGCTTTAGGAGACAGGTTAAAATACGCGACGCTCAATTTCGATAGTGAAGATGTTGCAAGAAATTAAATGTATAAAATGGGAGTGGGCCTTACTGAGTATGAAGATGAGATTACAACATTAATGACAGTCTGACCGTTATTCATATTGAAATAAAATAGTCTAGTAGGGACGATGATGAAGAAAGGGCAGTAGCTGAGGCAGGGCCGAC
>OX457047.1:5606372-5633872 GCA_949752735.1 Lumbricus terrestris | reverse complement strand
CATATGAAGCAGGTAATAATATTCGTGAGATGCTTTGCAATTTGATGAAAGTTTGGTGAAAACGTTCTGAAGCGATTCTTTCGATCAATTCTTCTTAGACAAAAGTCAAGAAATTGAAAGGTGATGTGTTTTATTCCTACTTAGTACAATGTCTATTTGATAAAATTTATTTAATTATTACGAGCAGGATTTGCAGATTCTCGGGTTGTCCCTTGCTAACATATCGATCAAAATCAAAAGCAATCAACAAAGAGAGGAGATGGTCATTCGATAGACGGTCGGGTAATAAAGAGCAGATCTATAATTATGCACAGCGACGTCGTGACTATTAGTAGGAGACTAATTATTTAGTTGTCAATTTAGCTATTTCCTTGCTTGATTGCGTTCTTATTCGTCGCGAATAATGCATTTTTATTTGGAATGAAAAAATTGGTTTACAACAGCATTGAAGGGTTATTCGTCGGATATAGAGAGAGGGATTCGGTGCTGAAAATTTGTAAATTTACTAGAAATCGTATCTGCTATAGATTCGATTTGTGTTTCACAATTAACAGACCAATGTTTCTTTGCAGTTATTCTAACTCTTGGCACTTATAAAATACTTATGAGAGCAATTGAAATGAAATAAGATCAGAGCTCATTTGACCGATAATAATGAAATCTCATGACTTTCCGTCATGTCAATATTTCAGATGAATACATTCCTGCTGCTGATGCTTTGCCTCCTGGTGATTGCCCATGGTAGGACAAAGAGCAATATGCAATAAAGCATTATACAATCATTTAGGTTATATTACGAATTATCATTTATTATTAATGCTAATTAAGTGCATGTATAATTACATTGATAATAAATTAGCTAAAGAACCAAAATTAATAAGCATTCGCTACTGGTAAATACGATTACAGCTTCCGTTGTTATACCAACGACGGCATAGTTATAATATATTTCGGAAGTTCTATAAGGCGACTCGCCGCCTCTTCAAGGTTATATTCTGCTCAGAAGCGCTCTCGGTCCAACCACGGTTATATGGGGCCGGATTAAGGCATGTTCGACATGTTCGGCCGAACAGGGGCCCCCACACTTCAGGGGGCCCCCACACATGCAATACAAATTTTTTCATCACTGTTAATAGTAATAGTAAAAATGAGTAAAATATATTGGAACAAATCGTCAAATTATTTGAAAACTACTGATTTTAGCATAATATAGACTTACAACTTTTGAGCATGTGTGGGGGCCCTTATTGTAGTTTCCAATTCCAGGCAGACTTATGTTAAAATGGGCCAGAAATTCTACCAAGGGCTATCAGTTTTAACTACTTAGATCTATATGATTTTAGACACTTAACACATCTTCTGATCGGAATTCAAGTGCTGTGCTATGCAACGCATTTATGAAATGGCATCATTATACACTCTTTGCTTTTACGAATTAGGTCTACTACTTGCGTAAACGCGAAATATAAGCCTATATTAGTGTGTGATCAGTGGCGGTGCTACAGAAGGACAAATCAGGGCAAATGCCCTGGTACAAAGCCTTTGCCTTGGTCGCTGTCTTCCCACAAGACTTCCGGAATATTTTCCCTGCCAAGAATTTATTTAGGGCATAAATCGCTTCTGCACAGTTTTACTTGCATGAGTGAACTGACTATGCCCTGGTTAAAAAGTCTGATTCTAATAGGCCTATTCTTAAACGGTATTAGATGAATACTTTAACCAGTAGCGGCGCAAGGGGGCTACGGGGGCTAAGACCCCCCAAAAAGGTAATTTTTTACATGTAAATATTAAACATTTCCGTGATCAGCCAACCTAGAAATTTACTGAAACACCATATGCACGAGATTTCGACCAGATGACTAAAAAAATCGTCAGAAATTTTCGTGGGTGACAATGGAAAATTTCATGAGATTTCGACCGAATGACAAAAAATGAAAAAAAGGTCGTCTGAAATTTTTCGTGGTTGAAAATAATGGACAATTTTCATGAGATTTCGACCGAATGAAAAAAAGTCGTCAGAAATTTTGGCGGCTGAAAATGGAAAATTTACCATGCGGAAATTTAGCCCCCCAAACTGAAATCCTGGCGCCGCCACTGACTCTAACACTAGACTGGAATATGAAAAGACATGTTCATATTGTAAAAAAAGAAGGATCGAATTACTAATTGACGAGTGTTGATTTGTTGAAACGTTTTGTGTCAATTGTGTGTCCTTTTTCAATGAGTCTGTAAGGTTGGGGACCCCCACAGTTTTACCGAACAGGGCCCCCACATTTGTTAATCCGGCCCTGAGCTTCCGTTGTTATACCAACGACGGCATAGTTGATGGGTGGAAATTTTGGATGCAAGTCTCAACATAAGAAATTTGACTTTACAAGTTACAAGTTGTGTTTAGTCGTCGAACATTGATTATCTATAATTCCAGAACTGTCAAAATTTTAGAAGTTTTTTTATATCCATAAAATGATATTATTTAAGAATTTGAATTATAACTGAAATTATTTAAGAACTTGAATTAGAACTGAAATTATTTAAGAACTTGAATTAGAACTGAAATTATCTAAGAACTTGAATTAGAACTGAAATAGGAATTATTTTCAGAATAGGAATAGAATTAGAACTGAAATTAGAGTCTTAGAACTGAATTAGAACTAAAATTGGGAATTATTTTTAGAACTGAAATATCACTGATTCCAAGTTGTAGGACCAGCAACCGAGGATGATTCTAAGTTAAGCGTGGAATAAATTATTTACCTAAATCCGCAGGCGTCTCTGTTTCTCGTTTTCTGATTGTTAGTCACAAAGTCTCGGCAACTGACCCCAGAAGAGGAGGCGGAGTACAAGAGCTTTGCGCAGGGCACCTTTGCCTATTACGACACGGATAAAAACAGCTACGTTGACCTACCGGAGATCTTGGCGATTTTAAGAATGAGTCAGGAGGACTACAGTGACATAGATGGCATGGAAGAGTGGATTCAGAATTCCGGCGGTGTGAGTTAAAAAAATAGACCTCCATCGACCAACTCATCATCATTATAATCATCAGATTTAATCATATTATTATGATTGAGGGGAGGGTGGATTAACGAATGGTGGAATACTAACATGGGAATCAGAAGTACGTGGGTTCGATGCTCGTTTGCCCAATTATTAGAGGCAGCACATCACAGATGGCGGAGAAGAATTCTACAGGATTCATGGCTCGACAGGGTAACTAAGTACTAACAAGACCATAAGAGAGACAGACAGACAGACAGACAGACAGACAGACAGACAGACAGACAGAGACAGAGACATAGATGCATAGTCAGATACAGACAGACCAAGACAAAGACAGAGACACATAATCAGAGGCAGAACGAGGGAGTAAGAGAGAGACAGAGAGAGACAGAGACAGCCGTCGCCGTAACCGTCGTATACATTTTAATCATCATCGCCGTCATCATCATGAATGTAGATATAAGAGTTCCGCCGGTAAAAGAAGGTTGTCTTAACACAGATATTCGAAGAGCTCACTTACATGTAGGTATACGATTAATGGTAATCCCGTATTTCAAAACTAAACGTCTTTTCACCCTCAAACAAGTCATTCGAGCAGAATAATAATTGTCGACTTGTGGAGTGTTTCATACACGTCAGTCTTTCCATAGATCCACACACAACAGCATCAGTTACTGTGGATAAATCTTTATAAACTCATGTAGTGCCTATTGCTTGAATTAAAGCAGAGATTTAATCTAATAGACTTTTAGCTAGTGCTTTTGACTCGTGCGCTTATACTTTCTGTCGATAGGAATTCATCACGGACCATGATACAAATGGCGATGGAAAGGTGACCTTCGACGAGTACTACCTTGTTGAGCTGAAATATTACAGTATGTAGATATAGGAGTGTCTCAAACATGCTACGCCGGTCAAGGTCAAGTATAAGAGCGATGAGAGTTTTATGCATAAGCTTAACTGTATACATACCATTCTGTTTAAAGAATAAAAATCACAATTAAGTGCACGATGTGTTATGTTTATATAACACTAGCTGAACTACCCGGTGTTGCCCGGAAAATTTCGATTTTTAGTTCCCAGCCACGCCTGACCCCGCTCCAACGCCGCCCTGCTCACCTCGCCTCACATCAGCCCCAATCCGATCCCACTCTGGTCGCCATTCTCACCTTCTTCCATCGGGCCCAGCCCGGTCCAACCACTTTGAATGCCCAGCGTTGCCCGTGACATTTAGGTTTTCGGTCCAACCCAGCTCACACCCGTTCATGTTTACGCTATAATTATATTCAGCATTTTTGCGAAACCGCGTGTCAAAAGATATGCCCTCGGCGAAAAATGAGGCTAAACATCTATTGGTTCGTTGAAAACCGATCGGCGAAAATTATTGCGTCTTAAATAGGCTAGTGATACATACAATACGGTATAGACATTAATTAGCGGCATAAAGCGCTATAATTTTAAAATAGGCCATGACGTCATTAATGTACTGGTCTCAATCATCAATATATCATCGATGGTTTCAATGACTTTTGAAAATATGTTTGAAAGCAAATGGCTATTAGTCCCAGCTTAAACACAGCGTCAGGATTGGGTAGAAAATGAAAATTTTCAATCTCGGAAAGAGGTAAGATTTTTGGATCGCGAAGCCCGATAGTGTCGTCCAGAGGTGCTAAAAAGTATTTTTGTAAATATTGAGAAAAATCGGTCGTGTGGATAAGAAGAAAATTGGTTCATTAAATTGTTACGACTTGTATTTTATAGGTTTAGATAACCAACCCGCTGATCAACCTAGAAACGTTGACCGTGCCGCATTTATATAGCAACAGTCAGAAATGTTTAAAATGTTTACAATGAATGCGGTATAGAATTTGAACCGTGTTTAATGATTGTCTAATATTTACAGCATCAGTTCGTCAGTAACGTCTTAGGAGAGTTTATAAACATTGGATCCGATCGTAGACAGTGAGACAGAATAATATTTGGTATATATTGTGTATTATAATATGCATATAATTTTATGTATATACTAGATGTGTAACCCGGCGTTGCCCGGGAAATTTAGGGTGTTAAACACCACTCCCCTGTGGTACCCAACGTTGACCGCTAAATTTCGAGTTTTCGCCAACCCTCTACCCCACCCCGCTTCCCCAAAAAGCCAAACGTAACACGCCCCGCTAGGGAAATTATTACTGGGCTTGTATGACGTCATTCGGGCTGTAGACTCTTTTACTGAAGCTCGATACTGTTTACCAACGCGTGAGCGATGAAATCTGTTTTAAAACGCTTCTGTCTTAAAACGCTAATAACTCGAGTTCTAAAGTGAAATTTCGGGTTCTAAACACTTCCCCACTCTGGTACCCATCGTTGACTGCTAAATTTCGGGTTTTCGCCAACCCTCCACCCCACCTCGCTTCTCCAAGAAGCCAAACGCAACCCGTCCCTGCGGGGCGCTACGGATATTATTACTGGGCGGGTATGACGTCACGCGGAGTAGACTCTTCACCAAAATGCCAGCGTTATAATTTATTGGTGAAATCTGGCTTAAAACGCAAATATTTCTTGTTTTAAAGTGAGTTAAAACCTGAAAATAGTTGCGATGACCTTATAATTTGGGTAAGAATCGATATCAATAATTGTTTTAAACCGACGCTGTTTCATTTCCGAGCCTATTCTGCAGGGCTAGATGTGTAACCCGGCGTTGCCCGGGAAATTTAGGGTGTTAAACACCACTCCCCTGTGGTACCCAACGTTGACCGCTAAATTTCGAGTTTTCGCCAACCCTCTACCCCACCCCGCTTCCCCAAAAAGCGAAACGTAACACGCCCCGCTAGGGAAATTATTACTGGGTTTCTATGACGTCATTCGGGCTGTAGACTCTTTTACTGAAGCTCGATACTGTTTACCAACGCGTGAGCGATGAAATCTGTTTTAAAACGCTTCTGTCTTAAAACGCTAATAACTCGAGTTCTACAGTGAAATTTCGGGTTCTAAACACTTCCCCACTCTGGTACCCATCGTTGACTGCTAAATTTCGGGTTTTCGCCAACCCTCCACCCCACCTCGCTTCTCCAAAAAGCCAAACGTAACCCGTCCCTGCGGGGCGCTACGGATATTATTACTGGGCGGGTATGACGTCACGCGGAGTAGACTCTTCACCAAAATGCCAGCGTTATCATTTATTGGTGAAATCTGTCTTAAAACGCAAATATTTCTTGTTTTAAAGTGAGTTAAAACCTGAAAATAGTTGCGATGACCTTATAATTTGGGTAAGAATCGATATCAATAATTGTTTTAAACCGACGCTGTTTCATTTCCGAGCCTATTCTGCAGGGGAGAGTAAAAGCGTACAAATAAATAAACAAACAAACATATGGAATTTCGGAATTATAATATAGATTATACGCATAATTATTATGTATATATCTATATAAATAAACAGACGATTCTGTCTGTTTGACCGCAATGCATTTTCACAGTTGTTGAGCTTTTCACTCCAAACCTTCAATGCTGTGTCCGTCTCGGCATTCGACGCGTAGAGGAGGGGTTCGTGAATGTCTGCCACCATGGGGGCCATGATGGGGAGCAAAAACCCTCATTTTCCTTGTTGAACCTTGCCCTTTCAGGCTTATGACAGCACTTTTCTTTCGGGTCCCATACGTAATACATTTACAAGCAGCGGTTGATAGCGTCTTAGAGGTGTTTGAGAACAGCGCTTTTCACAGTACGTCTTTCGGTCCCATACGAATAAATTCAGCGCTTGACGTTTTAGAGGTGTTACAGGACAGCTTTTTGCCAATGCGGATTTGGGGGTCGGTGGGTGGAGGGGTTGGGAGTAAGGTGGAAGGGAGATGGGGTGGGAGGTGGAGGTGGGGTGGAGTTAGGGTGGTGGGGGTGGGAAGGAGTTGGGGTGGAGGGGTTGGGGTTGGATGGGGTGGCGTACCGGTAGAGGTCGGAGTGTGGTGGGGTTTTGTGTCGTGTGGTTGTGGCCGCAGCGGGTAGAATCATAAATTTCTCGGGGGACGCCGTGTACCCAAGCTAGTTATGTGTAGCCTATATAATTATATAAATATTATGTATATTATGCATATATGTATTGTATATTATTATGGATAAGCAGTCTGAACAAAGCAAGTCTAAAGTTATTGACAAACATCTTCTGTACCGTACAACGACCAACATTAACAGCAATTTGTGCTTGTCCACGTAGTAGTGCTTGCGCATGCGTGTCAACTGCATCGCATACATTCAGTCAGATAGCACCAGTCAAAATCTGCAGTAGAAGGAGGGCGACGATTTTCGTATCAGCCAAACGAACAAATCGCCAAAGACCTAAGCATGACCTCTGTAAGACAGTCAGATAGGGACCGGTCGGGTTCTTCGCGCGGCTATGAAGGAGCAACTGTTAATTACCGTATACGGTCTCACTTAGTTCAGTTACATGTAGTTGCCAGGCAACGACCATAGACGCAACCACCCTATGGGACCCACGGGTCGCGTCCCCCCCAACTTTTTGGAGGCTTGGGACGGTCCCGCCAAATTTCGGCGAATGGTCTCCTCCCCAACTTTCGACGAATGGCTTGGGACTTTTGCAACCGACTACTGCTAATAGCCATTTCAATATAGACTGGCATATTAAGAACGTAGCTTCTCAGCATTAAGGCTGAATCAAGAGTGTTTTAATCCTTCCTGTAGGCCAACATCTTAACTCGACAGTGTTGGCGTCTCACACAGATAGCACGTGAAACCACGGGCGGAGACCTAGGGGGGGGACGGTCCCCCCAATGGAGGCGTTGGGGGGGGGACGGCCCAATGCATGCATTTATCCCCCAATGTTTAAGCGTTAGGGCATGTACACACACACACGTCAGTAGAATTCTAGAGAGAGAAAACTTTAGCAGATGAAGTTCGTATTTCTAATAGTCGGGTCAATCTGCGACATGACCCTGAACAAATTGCAAGAAAGCGTTTTATGATGATTTTCTGGTATATTGGGTCTGGTGATGAACATACTAAAAGTTGCCAAAAATTGCACCACGGCAAGTGGTCTAATTTTGGCGGGAAAAAAGATGGCCGCCAATTGGACTAGGCATGGAATCTGGAAATGATACAGTTAGGAGCAAATCATGTAATAATTTGCTAACATGCTTTTCTAGACTAATTCGACCCTCCTGAGAACGAAAATCGTGGTTAGGAAGCTTGATTTTTAGCGGTTGCATGGGAAAACAAGATGGCGGCCAAAATGGCGGCCTATAATTGATTCAAAAGGTTGTATAGTCGGGTCAATCTACGTAATGATCCGCAAAATTGTAGGAAGGCGTTTTATGATGATTTTCTGGTATATTGGGTCTGGTGTTTAACATACTAAAAGTTGCAAGAAATCGGACCACAGAAAGTGGTCTAATTTTGGCGGGAAAAAAGATGGCCTCCAATTGGAATAGGCATGGAATCTGGAAATGATACTGTTCGGAGCAAATCATGTAATATATTGCTAACATGCTTTTCTAGACTAATTCGACCCTCCTGAGAACGAAAATCGTGGTTACGAAGCTTTATTTATAGCGGTTGCATGGGAAAACAAGATGGCGGCCAAAATGGCGGCCTATTGCTTAAAGGGCTGTAAGTCGGGTATTGTATGTGATATGAGCACGATTTTGCAATTAAAATTAAGAAGTATGGGTTCTAGGCATGCAATGGAATCAAAGACACGTATGTAGCACTGGAAGAAAACCGAAATGGCGGGAAAATGGCGGCCAGAATGTTGAAATTGCTAAAAGTGAAGTGATGTATGCAATGGAAACATGTCTCAGAAATGGAGGGATCTTTCGAAGGCGGAGGCGGACGAGAATTGAAATGACGTAGAATGCGAATGGAATCTATCCTGCGCAATACCATCCACATCATCATCAGCATCATCTCCATCACAGCCTGACATCAAACGGCGCTGGAGGGGGTTCATTCCAGCATCGTCGCACTACAGAAGCCAGGCCTACGGGCACCTGCCGGGAACACTCAAACGGGACAAGAGTTTGCTATCCATGGCGCATCAATGAGCGCACCCCTACGAACCGTACACCCGAGGGAGGCTGCCCCTACCATCCGCTGTTCCATCGTCGTTGTCGCGTGTCCTCCAGCCCTCGTCCAGTCCCAACCCGCACACTACGAACCTCTTCTCTTTGCGCTATTCTCCCCTCGCGTTGCCAGTCTTCGTCTGGCAAAAGGAACGCTAAGAGAACGATTATCTCCCACGGGTGGCCTCGAACGACTGTCTGGCAAGGGCGGTCACCACCACCAGCACCACCATCAACACCACCACCTGGAGATGGAAGAGATCAACACGAAGGACCTAGCGCAGAAGACGAGCAGTGAGCTGAAGAGGTTGTAAAGGTTCTACGGCCGTCTAAAGGGATGATTATCAAAGATAAGGCCCGAAATGATATAATAAACGTCGATTTATTCAATAGAGCAAGTTATACAATGAATTAGCTACGTTACCGTCCAGAAGATACGTAGAAGACCAGACCAGCGGTCGAAGCACGGCACAACCCACACGACAGCACGGCTAACGAAGCCAAGGAAGACGGATGAACAGCCAGACCACCAACAGGGCGAAGAAGGCGACGTAGAAGATGAACCCATACGACCAGTCTCGACGGGAGACGACCACCACGCTCAGCATACACCACAAGAGAGAGAGAGAGTAACCCACGCTACAGTTCCTTAAATAGACAGGGCCACTCCTACTACACCCACGTGCCCAGTCATAGAGAGAGAGAGTACGGAAGATCAGGAGGGCTAATGGCTACATATCCCCCACCCAACAGCATGAGGAATCCCGAGGGGATGACGAAATATAGCAGAAAGCACTACACCTAACAGTTCACACAGCAAGAATCACTAAGTACTATACCAGTACAAGTTAACGTACTCCGTAATTCCGCAACAACTAATGCAGCGCAACACTAAATTAATGCATCATATAACTGAGAGTTCAAACAATTATACGAATCAAAATGAAAGTTCATACAATTATACGACTCAAAATGAAAGTTCATACAATTATACGAAAAAATGAATTTGGACACAAAACGTGTATCAAAAATGATCCAAATTGCACAAAGTCATTGGCCAAAGCCATACTAACTAACATACGAATAAACGACTTCATATAACAGCAGAAACCCAAACCCCCAACAAGAACCCCCAACACCTTTGAAGATTCCACCACTTTTTATGGAAAGTGTCTGACCAACGCACGAAGGACACTCACTGAAGTGTTCCTCGCACAAATTTCCCTTTCAGAAGTTCCATGACAATCTTTGCACTGAATGAAGATTTTCCACTGACAGAAGTTTCCATGACAATCTTTGCACTGAATGAAGATTTTCCACTGACAGAAGTTTCCATGACAATCTTTGCACTGAATGACGACTGCACTACATCCCTACAGCACCGACGACTGACATCCTGACCCGCAGTTCCTGGAAGACGACGAACGCAACAGAGAGCGTCTCTGTTACGTCCTGATGACGCCGCAGTCAGAACCACTGCCAAGACACATTGACGTTGCCTCGACAGGATTCCACCCACGTCACGACTGCTTCCATGAGACGATTCGCAGTCCCGCTGAAGAACTGAAGTAGCCAGATGCCACTGCTCCCAGATCACACGTCGCAACATCCAGGTATGACTTTTAACACACCCGAGTGTCATCAGCGACGAACGTCCTATCCAACGGCCCCAACGACCAGCCAGATCCTGATCAGTGCCCAACGTGTCCCCGATCATCAACATCACGACACACGTCAGCAGAAGTAGTCTCAGGAACACGACCTGACGCCGTCCATGCTTCCACGATTTCACTCGGACGTAGACGCTATCCACGATCCCCGACTCCAGATCAGCGAACCACTGCAAAGAAACTTGCACACAAGTCTGAGCTTTCCTGAAATCTATTACATGGCAACTATCCGAAGCAAAGCCATAATGTGTCAACAACACAACCCAACATGCAACTGTCACACATATCACCACCGTATGACACCACACAACCATCCATGCCACTCGAATCTCAACACAGTAACATCTGATGTGCCAAAACACCATCTTCATCAATGTGTCTCGTATCTGCATCACCACAGAATAAACCAGCCACGACAACACAACATCAACTTGAAGACACCTAATGAAGGTAACAATGCACTCATTCACTGCAACAACTCGATCATACATCACTGAAGATGCAACACCATAACCATGTATCAGCACCTGATCAATCATCTCTGAAGACACAATACCATAATCATGTATCAACACACGATCAAACATCACTGACGATGCAACACCATAATCATGTATCAGCACACAATCAATCATCTTTGAAGACACAATACCATAATCATGTATCAACACACGATCACACATCACTGACGAGTCCATCACACCAACCGGCTGAAACATAACTCTCGAAGCAGTCGAGTAAACGCAACACAACTGACATGCAGATAACTCTGACGAAACATCATGCTCATTCAGACAATCATCCAAAGAATTAGTCACAGTATTTCTCACTGCACTAACCAGAAACATGTGAAAACGGACCATGCCATCCACAAACAAATGCCCCATTCCTGCAGAATTCACATCCTTATCAACATGAACAATCACATCAGTCAACACAAGTTCATTCGACCCATGTTTACAGACGAAACAATGCGTAGACAACACACACTTGTTCACCTTAGTCATTCGACCACAGAACTCAACATTCATTGACAACAGTGCAACCGTAGACACCGTACAACACCAACCCATAATCCATTCTTTCTCGTAGACAACAGTCGTTATCATAGCCTGCACAACCATAGTCTCATGCACACAATCCTTCAACAAGACAATAGACAACGGTGACGAATCACCCACAACAGTTGTCCCACTCAAATGCATCACCAAAGAATCATTCACGCTAGCAGGCGACGAATCAACAACAGTGACCTGCAACGCACTCGCCATTTCCACACCCAAGCTAGCTTGTAAGCGAGATTTCTTCAACTTCCTTCTAAGTTTACCAAACAATGCCCTCGCTCTTTTCAACTTAATGGCTTTCGTTACCCCATGCGATGAACGAGCATTTTCTATGCCCTGCGACTGAATAGGCCTATACTCAGTCAGCCCAGACACACACGCCTCCTCGCACACACCGAACTGTACATTGGTCTCAACGAGACAACCAATCTCAACAACAGAATCATTCAAGGCCTCGGCCAAACCCTGCGGCAAATCATACGCAGTACAGACAGAAACATCCGAATCATTGCTCCACGCTTCATCGCACACAGCCGTCTCATTCAAATGCATCACCAAAGAATCATTCACGCTATCAGGTGACGAATCAACAACAGTGACTTGCAACGCACTTGCCATTTTCACACCCAAGCTAGTTTGTAAGCGAGATTTCTCCAATTTCCTCAATTGCCTCATCTTTTTCCGAAACAATGACCTCGCTCTTTTCAATTGAATGGCTTTCGCTACATTCAATTCATGTACACAGGCATCATCACACACCCTTAACTGTACTCTGGTCTCAACGAGACAACCATCAACAACAACACTTTCATTCGATGCATCTGCAATACCATGCTGTGCAAACCCAATCACAGACAACTCGGTTTCAAAGTCAGCAACATTCGACTCATTTATGCACGCTTCAACGCACACAACACACAACTTATCGGCACTTGAAACACGCATACACGCATCAATGCACACATCTTGCGAGTAATTCAAATCTTGATACAAATCCTCGACAACATCATGCGTACACTCATCACATACATTCGACAACACGCTATCCTCTGTCTGGCATCTAACATCAACAAAAGAATCATGCAAAGCACTTAAGCTACCATGCTCATCCAACCGTGTACTCATACCAAAGTCCAGTACAGACACACCTTCCACAGGATCCACAGTGTCAATCAACGACTCCAACACAGAATCATTTTGTACGTCGTTGTCATCAAACAAACCACACCCAGACACATAGTCAAAAGCATCGTCGTACACATGTATCTGTTCCATTGTCTGCATATCGTCACTGACATGATGTAAGTCAGCGCGAAACACAACCTCGGACTGAATAAGCAACTTATCGTCTACCATGCATACAGAATCTACGCTATCACCTGACACACCTTCTTTAACTTCTGAGGAAAATGTCCCAATATTCTGACCCTGCTTTGAATTTTCCAAACGTTTTCTACGCACATTCTCTGCCGAAATTTGCAAAGACCGTAATTGATTTTCATCTGCCACTCGCTCTCTAGCAATGTCTTCCCAAATTTCCTTTTCAATCTGCCGACTTGCCACAGACGAAGTACAAAGTCCATCCCTTTTTTCCCTCTGAAATAGACGCTCGGCAAAAATTCCAAATTCATCGCTGCCCCTATTTTCTGAGCTTAATTTCGCTTCCAATTTTCTCAGTTTTCGCCTCTCTTTGCAAGCTACTTGCTTTGCTCGTTTCTCTTCGGAATTTTCCCAAAGTTTCATTGTCCTCAGAAATTACCCCTAGGCAATTTTAAATTTCCTCTACTTCAGAAACACCTGGTAACGTCATATATCTTGCTGCACAAACGTACACCCACAATTTCCAAATTTCACGAATGTCCCCGACAGTCCACTTTAAAACTGTCAAACTGCGAAAACCGCAAAACTCAATAGCCCAGGCCCCCACAAAACGAAATGCGACTTCGCATAAATTTTCGACAAATATCGACAAATGCTCTCACAAAATTTCCCGAAAACCAACCAGACTAACAAATATCCGAAATTTACCACCCGGAATATCGAGCAAAAGGATGGGCCCCCATCTGTAAAGGTTCTACGGCCGTCTAAAGGGATGATTATCAAAGATAAGGCCCGAAATGATATAATAAACGTCGATTTATTCAATAGAGCAAATTATACAATGAATTAGCTACGTTACCGTCCAGAAGATACGTAGAAGACCAGACCAGCGGTCGAAGCACGGCACAACCCACACGACAGCACGGCTAACGAAGCCAAGGAAGACGGATGAACAGCCAGACCACCAACAGGGCGAAGAAGGCGACGTAGAAGATGAACCCATACGACCAGTCTCGACGGGAGACGACCACCACGCTCAGCATACACCACAAGAGAGAGAGAGTAACCCACGCTACAGTTCCTTAAATAGACAGGGCCACTCCTACTACACCCACGTGCCCAGTCATAGAGAGAGAGAGTACGGAAGATCAGGAGGGCTAATGGCTACAAGGTACAGCAACCCTCATACTATCGATTCAGACTGAACCCCTGAAACATCGCTGTGCAAACAGTGGTTTCTATTACTATATATAACGTGACCTGCGTTTGGAGTGCAGAAAATAGTTCAACAACTTCCATCTCAAGGTGGTGGTGTTGATGGTGGTGCTGGTGGTGGTGACCGCCCTTGCCAGACAGTCGTTCGAGGCCACCCGTGGGAGATAATCGTTCTCTTAGCGTTCCTTTTGCCAGACGAAGACTGGCAACGCGAGGGAAGAATAGCGCAAAGAGATGAGGTTCGTAGTGTGCGGGTTGGGACTGGACGACGGCTGGAGGACACGCGACGACGACGATGGAACAGCGGATGGTAGGGGCAGCCTCCCTCGGGTGTACGGTTCGTAGGGGTGCGCTCATTGATGCGCCATGGATAGCAAACTCTTGTCCCGTTTGAGTGTTCCCGGCAGGTGCCCGTAGGCCTGGCTTCTGTAGTGCGACGATGCTGGAATGAACCCCCTCCAGCGCCGTTTGATGTCAGGCTGTGATGGAGATGCTGCTGATGATGATGTGGATGGTATTGCGCAGGATAGATTCCATTCGCATTCTACGTCATTCCAATTCTCGTCCGCCTCCGCCTTCGAAAGATCCCTCCATTTCTGAGACATGTTTCCATTGCATACATCACTTCACTTTTAGCAATTTCAACATTCTGGCCGCCATTTTCCCGCCATTTTGGTTTTCTGCCAGTGCTACATACGTGTCTTTGATTCCATTGCATGCCTAGAACCCATACTTCTTAATTTTAATTGCAAAATCGTGCTCATATCACATACAATACCCGACTTACAGCCCTTTAAGCAATAGGCCGCCATTTTGGCCGCCATCTTGTTTTCCCATGCAACCGCTATAAATAAAGCTTCGTAACCACGATTTTCGTTCTCAGGAGGGTCGAATTAGTCTAGAAAAGCATGTTAGCAATATATTACATGATTTGCTCCGAACAGTATCATTTCCAGATTCCATGCCTATTCCAATTGGAGGCCATCTTTTTTCCCGCCAAAATTAGACCACTTTCTGTGGTCCGATTTCTTGCAACTTTTAGTATGTTAAACACCAGACCCAATATACCAGAAAATCATCATAAAACGCCTTCCTACAATTTTGCGGATCATTACGTAGATTGACCCGACTATACAACCTTTTGAATCAATTATAGGCCGCCATTTTGGCCGCCATCTTGTTTTCCCATGCAACCGCTAAAAATCAAGCTTCCTAACCACGATTTTCGTTCTCAGGAGGGTCGAATTAGTCTAGAAAAGCATGTTAGCAAATTATTACATGATTTGCTCCTAACTGTATCATTTCCAGATTCCATGCCTAGTCCAATTGGCGGCCATCTTTTTTCCCGCCACAATTAGACCACTTGCCGTGGTGCAATTTTTGGCAACTTTTAGTATGTTCATCACCAGACCCAATATACCAGAAAATCATCATAAAACGCTTTCTTGCAATTTGTTCAGGGTTCACCAAAGTTTTTTCGTAGATTGACCCGACTATAATGATTTGAATTCCCGGGCAATCCAGGCTCTAACCAATAGTTATTTAGCCCCACGTTGAATAGTTTGCGAACATTATACTGTGTGGATAAGATACCTCTTTTAACGTATTACCGGTTATTATAAAAACATTGTCAACACCCAACGTCACAACTGAAATAAATTTTATGGACTCCATAAGGAAAAGAGAAGTTCAAATTACCCGACTTAGGATGTTGCATGTCCTTAATAACACTTGGTTGGAAGTGTTAGGTAAAAGAACAACAGACCTGAGCTCTAATTGTCAATTGCTTGAAACAACTCAGCATATGCTGCTTCCGTGTATAAAGAATGATATATCAATCTTACTACTTAAAAAATGCGAGGAGAAAAAAAGTGGAATGCACTGTTAAAAATCTTTAAAGACGTCAACAGCCTTTGTAGCTATAAGATGTCGTTGAACTTCTGATTAATATTAATAAATAACGCCACCACGTCATAATCGGGCTTCCGCAACATTCCCTGAAGGTTTCCTTCAGGCTCAAATCAACCTCCAGTTTGACATTGGGAATAATATGGAAAGTAAGTAAGTTTGTATGTAAGTATTTTGTTTATTACTCCTCTTGAAAATGAACAATGGGACATAGAACATCGTTGTTATACAACAGATTAACAATTGATAATAAAAATGTACGATTTAAAATTCCAAGTTAACTATAATATAATTACTCAACTATAATCATGAAGCAATTTTACTATTATTTTTTTAAACAGAGAATTCCAATTGGATGTCTCTTACACACCTCTTTTAACTTTACTAAACTATTATCATCAAACAAATTAACTATAATTTTTTAGCAGAGATTTCCAATTGGATGTCTCTTACACACCTCATTTAACTTTACTAAACTATTATCATCAAACGAGTAAACTATTTTTTTTAACAGAGAATTCTAATTGAATGTCTCTTACACACCTCTTTTAACTTTACTAAACTATAATCGTCAAACAAATTAACTATTATTTTTTAGCACAGAATTCCAAATGGATTTCTCTTACACACCTCTTTTAACTTTACTAAACTATTATCATCAAACGAGTTAACCTTTTTTTTAAACAGAGAATTCCAATTGGATGTCTCTTACACACCTCTTTTAACTTTACTAAACTATTATCATCAAACGAGTTAACTATTATTTTTAGCAGAGAATTCCAATTGGAGATGTCTCTTACACACCTCTTTTAACTTTACTAAACTATTATCATCAAACAAATTAACTATAATTTTTTGCAGAGATTTCCAATTGGATGTCTCTTACACACCTCATTTAACTTTACTAAACTATTATCATCAAACGAGTAAACTATTTTTTTAACAGAGAATTCTAATTGAATGTCTCCTACACACCTCTTTTAACCTTAATAAACTAAAATCGTCAAACAAATTAACTATTATTTTTTAGCACAGAATTCCAAATGGATTTCTCTTACACACCTCTTTTAACTTTACTAAACTATTATCATCAAACGAGTTAACTATTATTTTTTTAACAGAGAATTCCAATTAGATGTCTCTTACACACCTCCTTTAACTTTACTAAACTATTATCATCAAACGAGTTAACTATTATTTTTAGCATAGAATTCCAATTGGATGTCTTTGCACACATCTTTTAACTTTACTAAACTTTTATCATCAAACAAGTTAGCTATTATTATTGTTTTAAACTGATAATTCCAATTGGAGATGTCTCTTACAAACGTCTTTTAACTTTACTAAACTATTATCGTCAAACAAATTAACTATTATTTTTAAGCACATAATTCCAAATGGACTTCTCTTACACACCTCTTTTAACTTTACTAAACTATTATCATCAAACGAGTCATCTATTATTTTTTAAACAGAGAATTCCAATTGGATGTCTCTAACACACCTCTTTTAACTTTACTTAGCTATTATCATCAAACGAGTTAACTATTATTTTTTAAACAGAGAATTCCAATTGGAGATGTCTCTTACACACCTCTTTTAACTTTACTAAACTATTATCGTCAAACAAATTAACTATTATTTTTAGCAGAGAATTCCAATCGGAAATGTCTCTTACACACCTCTTTTAACTTACTAAACTATTATCATCAAACAAGTTAGCTATTAATATTGTTTTAAACTGAGAATTCCAATTGGAGAAGTCTGTCACACACCTCTTTTAACTTTACTAAACTATTATAATCAAACAAAGTAACTATTATGTTTTAGCAGAGAATTCCAAATGGATTTCTCTTACACACCTCTTTTAACTTTACAAAACTATTATCATCAAACCAATTAACTATTATTTTTTAGCAGAGAATTCCAATTGGATGTCTCTTACACACCTCTTTTAACTTTACTAAACTATTATCATCAAACAAGTTAACTATAATTTGTTTAAACAGAGAATTCCAATTATAGATGTCTCTTACACACCTCTTTCAACTTTACTAAACAATTATCAATTCATATCATTTCGACATTGTGGAGGGCACTTTGAAGTCTTAAACAAAGACTATAAGCACTAAATGACGAGGAAATCTGTTAATATGACTACCTGAAATGCTACCACTGTAGTGCTGAAAATCGAATTTTTTCGAAGTTTTTGGGCATATATCCCCCAGGTAAACTAGAACCTAAATGCACTCGGTTCGGCATCAAATGCTCAAAATTGCTTCGCTCCAGACCCCGATGGGTGAGCTTACGACGCTCCCCCATACCCCATAATCGTTAGGCGCTTCCTGCCTTCGGCAATAGCAGTTTCGCACGCTTGGCGCTCGCTAATATTACTTCTACTAAAAAAAATTCTTTTGGTCCATGGTCCCCCCCAACTTTTAGGACCTGGTTGCGCCTATGGCAACGACGAACCTTTTCGGTTGTTGGGCAGTGCATCTGTAATAACCACTTTTCGAAGCTGCGTTTATCACATCTAACCGTTTCTTGAAGTGGCGCTATATAAATCCCCAGAATGAAGCAATGAATGAAAGAATAACGCTGAACTGAAACAACCGCTACAAATTTCTATAGATGGTAGCAGCCTCTGTTGCGCTTGGCCCTCGTTAAAGTCTGCATCTGTTCATCCGACCGGGTACACGAATGGTTGTGAAACTAAGTAATGAGCAATTATCAAACTGATTGAGGTTTGGCACTCAGGTTTTAATGTAATAAACGATGACGTAAACTATTTGGTTTCTGCTTATAAATTAGACACCTCTTTTAGGTATTATTATGTCACTATAATTACGTTCTGGCCCAACGCATGCACACTTATAATTGGTTCAGTACCTTGCTCCTAAGTGCTGTAATACGCCGAGCAAATTTCTGTCCAGGGTAACGACCTCTGTTGTCATAGACCCTGGTCAAATCGGATCCATCCATGCACATTATGCAGGTACTCTCTTGTCAACAGGTTAACGTAAACGGCTTTTATTGTGTTTTGTCACATTGTATTGTATTGTATTGTATTGTATTGCATACTAGCATTAAATTTTTATAAATGGTAAACATAATCGCAAATTCAAGATTTCCAAAGCGCAATTCTAAAGCGAAAGTCACAAGTTTATTCACGAGCGCTATTTAGAATCACAAGACTGAGTTTATCAGATAAAAAAAGGCTGTGTAGCCTGGTATGATTGAGAACTTAGAGCTGTCGTAACCAACCAACCAACTGTCGTAAATCACTCAATAAAAACAATTTGTTTATACTCAAATCTCTTCTTAGACACCTTTAATTCACTTTTTACGACCTGAGAACGTTCATTTTTCTTTGCATGTTTTCCTCTTACTTAAAGCAAATTATATTTGCAAAAGTTCACCACCTTTCGTACCCTTTCATACCCTTCATCAAGGGCGGATACAGAAATTTCCGAAGCGGGCCAAAAGTTTTGGTCTTGTTGGTGGGAAATTTTTGTGTGCCGCCGAAAAAACTCATGATTTTTAATTTTTTTTATTTTTTTTTAGTCATCGACCAACTTTTCCGGGAAAAAGATACCATTTCATCCGCCGAAAAAACTGATGACCTTTTTTTGTCATCGACCAATTTTCCGCGAAACATCCGCCGCTAAATCGACGGGGGGGGGCAAGTCCCGTACGATTTTGTAATAGGAGGGCCTGATGTCCTGCTTTTCTCTCCGACTACATTTATTTATTAGCTTGCTGAAACCGAATGGGGGCCACGTCCCATGCAATTTTTAAATGGGGGGGGGCATGGCCGGATTGCCCCCCCTGGATCCGCCCCTGAACAACGGCATCAATTTTAGAAACCATTTTGTTTGTCTAATAGCATCTTGTGACCGATTACTTCCGCTAGCGATGTTGAGTACAGGCCTAATAAAGGTGACAGGCGTTGACTTCCCTCTTTTTACAGACTTGGGACTGGCGCCACCTAAATGGGGGCAGTTGTGTTACGTATATTCAGTATTCAGTGCTATATCATAGCTTATAGCACAACGCCTCTTACCAGCCTAACCTGATGAGTTAGACTAACTGAACTGGCAATAGAATTGACGCCATTTAAAAGTACTGCAACTTCCGTTGTTTTTAAGACTTTTTTGTTATGTAACTGAGAGGCCTCGGTGTTATTTCTCGTCCAATGAAATATTAACCGCACTCGCTGAACACCTTTAAGACAATTTTAAAATTGGTTATATATTTAACAGCGTCGGACTAAAAGCGATGAAGAGACTGTAGAGTCCCGATTTATCTTAGGTCAAAGGAAATGCTTTAAAGTATGTGCACTTGTTATAGACGACATCAAAGAGTGGTGTAATCAAGACATTTACAGCTTAAGCAGATCTGCTTAGGACCGCGGACTTTGGAGGAGAACGATAAAGTGTGCATTGGACACCTACGGGTTGCATATAGGCATTCCCTACCCGATTTCATAGCATTGTCCGCCATAACGCCTTCTCATTGGGCGGCTCCTGCTTATGAATATTCATAACCAATGACGTGTCTAACGCCTTCTCGTGCGCTGTTGTTGCTGCTGTTGTCTACGGGGGTGGGGGGAATGACTGATTGCGATGCTTTTACCCTTAGAGTTTTAACGAGTTGTCATTCGATAGTCAAGTAATCGAAAAGTGTGAAGGTAGACTTCTAATCAGAGCACAAAATAAAATAAGAAAGCTACGCGTTGTTACATGCGTGCCAGCGAATATGTCATCAACCAACTCATCGCTTCAATAACACACCGTGCTCAACAGCTATGTGATGCAACAGGCGTCTGCTTCGATGGTTCAAAAGCCAAAAATCAAAACTGTGCTACAGAAGTCATAACATTAGATTTGACTAGATTTCAGTAAATCCGCACCAGTTGAAAATTATTAGCGTTCCACACATTCCCCATTGAATTATTTAGTTTCATGAATTGTCTCATTTCCATGCCTACTGTTCGATAGCCAGTAATATTTTGAGCTTAAATAAGTTTGTTCATGTCTCAGTTCTAGTGAAAATCATTCAAAATTTTATGTGCGATCCATGCGCGATTGCATATAAAGTAGAAGTTTTATTAATTTAAGTGCGACAGTTATCTTCATTCAAGTAATTCAAATTTAATTATTTTTAATCATGAATCAGAGCACTTTGCATCCACGTTAACACGACGACTTTCTAATTCCATGTTCTGACTTTCTCACCAGAATGGATTTCACTACTCGGATGCTTTACACTTATCAGCATTTGTTTTACATTACTTGTCATGTATGGCCTATTGCTATAGGCCTACTTTATTAGTGCTGCCATGTTGCGTAGCCTATTAGACCTACTATTAAAGACTTACTTTATTATTACTTCTATGTTATACTGCATCATTAATTTGTTGATGTCCCATTAGGCATTTAACTCATCAATAGAGCACGCAGCGTTGCCTTATCCCATTATGTAAAACTGTATGATGTAGGCCCTATCTATTTACTAAATCACTTTATAAATCTTAGCAGGTAGTTATCATACCATAGCCTATTAATGGACGCAAAGGTTGCCAGTTATTTAACCTATAAGATTATTGATATTGCCAACACTATCCGCAGTAATCTGAACCAATGTTCAAATTGTTTTCTACTAAACGAAACGAAGCCACTGACATCATTGGTTATGAATATTCATGATTTGGGATCTGCCAATAAGAAGGCGCTTAAGGCTGGCAATGCTATGAAACCGGGTAGGGAATGCCTATATGCCTACGGGTTGCTAACCCATGGATAATGATGATGATGATGCACTTGTTATATCACACCTTCAAGCTCTAAACAAGAGGTCTCAAACACGCGGCACGCGGGCCGCATGCGGCCCGTGGACCCGATTAATGCGGCCTGCAAAAGCCATCTGGTGTTTTATTTTTTAAAGAAAAAAGCCTTAAAAATCGATTCAGCAGTTCTTTTGCGATCGGAACCAAGGTTCAAATTGTTTTCTACTTCAATTGCTGTGGGCATTGAATTCGCAACAGCAAATAATTGTACAGATGCAGTTAGTGGCCGTCAATGCGAAACCATGATGAAGCAGAAGTAGCCTACACAATGAAGTTGTTATTCCGGTATTCTCCACATTTCTACCACAAGACAAAAAAAACAAATCTGCACGTGTCTGCAGCACGCAGTATTGGCAATATTTGACAAAAGGCCTACCTATACCTACAAAATTTGGTTTATAGAGTCTACTCAATTCAACTTTATTACAGAATTTACACAATGTTGCTTAACTGCAGATTTTAAGCAGTTTATCTTAACTGCTTGTTAAAACAGATCTTAATTAACCCTCGAGTGCCCAAGGGGGGGTCCGACCGGACCCCAGGCCCGTTTTTTCCGGATAACTTTTTAACGGCTATAGATATGCAAAAATGCTTTTAGGTATTCCTAGAGCAACCATTTGGGCATCGAATGGTATATTTTGCGTGAGTATTGTCCAACCCTGTACCCCACAACCACATCGTATACTAAGGGTACCGCAAGATTTGCTGCTATTCCTTCGGTAAATGACGCAAGCAAGCATTATACTGTGTATCATGAGATTTTTACACTATTATTTTGCACTAGGTGGTGCTATTGTGATATAAGATACATCAGTCGACTGAAAATTCATTTTGGATTACATAGAACTAAATTCTGTTATGATATTCCAATCCCTTCTCAAGATTTTAGCATGAAAACGATAGACTTCCTTCGGTAAATGACGCAAGCAAGCATAAATGTGTATCAAGAGGTTTTACACTATTATTTTACACCAGGTGGTGTTATTGTGGTATAAGATACATCAATCGATTGCAAATTCATCTGGGAATACATAGAACTAAATTCTGTAACGATATTCCAATCCCTTCTCAATATATTACCATGAAAACGCTGGGGTCCGCGCGGACCCCCCCTTGGGCCTTCGTGTACCAAAAAATACCTTGGGCACTCGAGTGTTAACACAGCTAAGTTTGTCATCAAAATTATCAAAGATTTCAAAATGTTTAGACACCTTTCTTAGCAAGCGGGCTGCACTGCCGTGCTAAGCAAAAAGACATTAACTCAAAAAAAGTTGATTTCGCGTTAAACGACAAAGAAGAAATCGGTTTAATCCAACCAGAAATAATACTTCAATCTTTCTGAATATTTGCAAACAGTCATATCTAAACTTGTGAATTTAGGAAATAATCTCGTTTTTAGTGAAATTTGAGTAAAAATTGTATAAAAATTAGTTCATCATCATCATCAACAACCGAGGGACCAATGCCCGTAGGTGCTCGATGCCGTTCTCGTTATTCCACGCCAGGTTTGTCTCTCCAAGGCAGCGTGTGTTAGGTCCTGTAGTGATGCTCCACACCATTCTGATATGTTATCCAGCCATTCCTTGTGTGGTCGTCCTTTCCTGTTGGATCCCTCCTTTCTTCCAAGCACAACTGTCTTGATCTTTCTGCTATTGTCCATCCTGCATATGTGGCCGAAGAGATCTAGCTTCCTTGTTATTATTTTCTGCATAAGGTTCTCTGTGTGGTCTATTCGCCTATACAGTTCTGCGTTTGTTACTTTCTGCATCCATCCAATTCGCAAGATCTTCCTGTAGCACCTTCTCTCGAAAGCGAGTATTCTTCCTTCTGACTCCTTTGTTATTGTCCACGCTTCACATCCCTAAAGCATGCTGCTGAACACGCAGGTTCTTAGCACTTCCAGTTTTAACTTCAGTTGTATAGATTTACTCTTCCAGATTTTGTCCATTGCACGCAACGCTGCTGATGCTTTCCCAATCCTTACCCGTAATCCTGCCTTGCTATCTAGGTTGTATGTGTTGACGCACCCTAAATAGGTGAAATTTTCTACATTTTCCAGTTTGTTTCCGTCTATTTCCATTCTTCTGGGTAGATCTTTTGCTCCGAACACCATTGTCTTACACTTCTCAAAATTCATCTTGAGCCCATATCTTTTCCCTTCGTCGTTTAATGGTTATATACTTATGCCCAAAACCAGTATGATATTTGCATTAGGTCTGCTATGGCAGTGCCATATGGTTAGTTGAGGCATGCACCAGAACGGATCTGTACAGTCACAAATAGTCATAATGACCGGCTAAATGTGGGGCCCCTTTCAGACTCGCCCCCCCCCCCAATTGGGGGGTACGGGGGTGCTAGCGCCGGCACTGATGTTAGTTCAATCCCATCCGGCGAAAATTACAATTAAATAACATTTTTAGAAACCATTTTAAAGGTGTTCAAGCAGTGACAAAAATAAGCCGTAATTTCGCATGCCTATAGCGACCTCGATCGGCTGCAACAGATTTGTATTTAAGCATAACGACGCTCTGGCACAATAATGATGATTAGTGGCGCCTTCCAGTTTCATCCAGGAGTTGGACAGGCACCCGATAATGAAGACGTACTTGTTGGCTGTAAACACGGTTGAAGTCGACTTTGGTTTTCGTTCTTGGGTGTGGGTTCAAATATGAACTTGTGCTTTGTTGACGCTGAGACTTGGTCCAGAATGAGCGGCGCCGACAAAAATTTTCTCGGGAAAAAAATTGATGACTATTTTTTAGTCGTCGGGTTGAAATCTCGCTGAAAAATACGTTAATGACCTTTTTAGTCATTCAATTAAAGTTTCGTTCGTGAAAAGAGCCATTTTCTGCGCCTTCTTGGGTGAGCTAGCCGGGGAAAAGATACCATTTTACAGGGCTGTTTTTAACGAATTTTTAGAACTGCACAACTTTTTCTTTCTTGTACCATCATCCATGGTAAATTACTTCCAATCGGAGGACAATGACCTTTTTGCTAGTTTTAACTGTGCAGAAGTGCTTCTACAACTGCACAGATCCATTTAGAACTGCGCATTTTGTGTACAACTGCACGTTAAAAAAAAGCCCTGCCATTTTACACGGTTAAAAAAGCTGAATCTGGACCTTCTTCCCGCCTATGTTATCAGGTGTAGACAAATTGCGTGCCTCTCACTTTCCTTCATTTCCTGATTTATTCAGAAAATATGCATAACTCAAAAAATAATCGGAAAAGGTAATATTTCTTCACCAACCTCTGTGACACACGCATGCAATTAAGGACAGAGCACAAAAGAATGACAGGCACGATAAAATTCATAGCGACGTTTTGATTTACAGGTGTTGGCAAAACTAAAGTATTTTCTGTACAGGGATTTTGCTTTTCCGTGATAGAAAAACTGCCGGGTTTCAGCGGAAATTAAATCTGCGTATTTGAATAGGCTCGCAATAAATTATTCACAATCACGAGACTGTTGTTATTTCGTGCATTAAATCTTATTGTGATAATCCTATTGTGCTCTTTGTTATTACAGATCAATAGCAAATCCTGTTTCTAAGCACACGTGCTTGGTTTGATTTGCAGCTATGCATTTTCTTATTGCCAGTAATAAATTTCACTTATGGATATTTAATGGCAGACATGTTTCCTGATGTTAATTTTCACACAAGTAGCACGAGAATACATATTCCCTGGATTGAATAAAAGGTCCCACGTGCTGCAGGTAATTCGTGAGATACTTTACAATTTTAGTGAAAGTTTGGTGAAAACGATCTGAAGCGATTCCTTCAATCGATTCTTCTAAGACAAAAGTCGAGAAATTGAAAGGTGAAGTGTTTTATTCTTACTTAGTACGATTGCTATTTGATAAAATTATTTTTTCTTGCAATCACCAGATTTGCAGATTTTCAAGCTGTCCCTTGCTAACATATAGATAATGAAAAAGTAGCCAACAAGGAGAAGTTCATTCAAGACACTTTAATGATGGTCGGGCAATAAAGAGTATGCACAACGACGTCTTGACTCTTAGTAGCAGGTTTATTTAGTTGTCAATTTAGCTATTTCTTTGCATGTGTTCGTATTCCTCACGATTAATGCGTTTTCATTTTTTTACGATTTCCTCCCAGGTTAAGCTCAAAGCAAAGAATCGTGTCTAGTTTTAAGGGTATAATTCAATAGAAAACTAAAATGATACAGTTACCAAACTGCAGTCCAGCTGGAAAGTCGACAATAACGCTCCTTCAGAGTCGAACACAAGACAAACACGTCTTCCAAGCAGCAACAGGCTGACGACGACGAAACTTAACTAAGACACCGCTATTGGGTGTACCAAGAAAGAACCTTAACTAAACTTAGGTTACAGGAGATCTCTGACAATAAACTGCACACACAGTAAGACCTTAGTCTAACAACACATCAGAGAGTCTCGGAATGTCCCCTGAAGTCAAACCTTAAACAGGCCTAGTCCGTCGCTAGATGTCTCCCTAACGTCTAGCATAGTCTCTGGTCCGTGACCATAGGCCATCCCATGCCCAGAACAATCGTGATACCCAACAATTTGCAATGAAAATATTGTTTTACAACAGCTTATAATGATTTTTTGTCAAAAGCAGTTAGAGGTATTCGGTGCCGAAAATTTGATAATCATGAAATCTTATCTGCTATTTACCGCCCTAATTACGTAGATTCAATTTGTGTTTCAAAATTAACAGAACAATGTTTCTTTGCAGTTAGTAAAACCCTTCGCACTTATGAAATAATTATGAGAGCAATTTAAATGAAATAAGATCCGAACTCATTATGTCCGAGAATTATAAAATCTAACGACTTTTCCCATTATGTCAATGTTTCAGATGAAGACATTCCTGTTGCTGATGCTCTGTTTCCTGGTGATTGCACATGGTAGGACAAAGACCAATTATATGCAATAAAGGACTATATAAACACTTAGGCTATATTACGAATAATCATTTATTATTATCACTAATTATGTGCATGTATAATAATATTGATACTGGCTAAAGAACCAAATAAGCATTCGTTACTCGTAAGTGCGATTACAGCTTCCGCTGTCATACAAACGACGACATAGTTATAATAAATGCGATGATCTGTGTTGAGATTGGAGCATTTTGTGCTAATAAAAACGCAATTATTCTATGTGCATTTGTTGAACCACAACCTTACAGACGCTTGCCTTTAAGCGAAACAATCAACTATCTTCCAATCAATCTGAGTTTTTCTATAATTTCGGAAGCGCTCCCGGTTCAACCACGGCTATATGGGGCAGTTGTGAAGTTCTTCAGGAACAGAGTGAAGTGACCAATAATTGGCAATAATCGAAGTGTAGCAGTGAGGCCATTCCATTTTATAGGACCAGCGACCGAGAATGAATCTCAGCTAAGCGTTGAAT
>OX457047.1:5370025-5606172 GCA_949752735.1 Lumbricus terrestris | reverse complement strand
TCCCTCCCTCCCTCCCTCCCTCCCTCCCTCCCTCCCTCCCTCCCTCCCTCCCTCCCTCCCTCCCTCCCTCCCTCCCTCCCTCCCTCCCTCCCTCCCTCCCTTCCTCCCTCCCTCCCCTCCCTCCCTCCCTCCCTCCCTCCCTCCCTCCCTTCCTCCCTCCCTCTCTCCCTCCCTCCCTCTCCCTTCCTCCCTCTCTCTCTCTCTCTCTCTCTCTCTCTCTCTCTCTCTCTCTCTCTCTCTCTCTCTCTCTCTCTCTCTCTCTCTCTCTCTCTCTCTCTCTCTCTCTCTCTCATCAACTTCTCATCAACTTGACGTATCCATGTCTCCTTATTCCTGATCTTCTCCGTTGCATCTCTCGTATCCATTTTCTCGAGGTCTTCCTCTGTCTAGTACCCTCACGTATCCGTGCAGCGGCTGGGAGTGTGTATTTATCATAGTTGTAAAAAACGTTTTTTCGTTTTTTATTCTCTCCCAAAAAACGTCGTTTTTTCGTTTTTTTTATTTTTCCCATCGTTTTTTATCGTTTTTTTTCGATTTTTATGTAACTCTATTTAATTATTTGCTGTCTAATACTGTTTTCCTTAATTTAATTTTTGTCTAATATTCCATACGTTTTCAACGTACTCTCAAGGATGCAGTTAACTATAGGGTCTTTATGTAATTGTTTAAGTCATAATTTTGAGAAATACATGTAGTAGATCCCTACAAGAAATGAAATTTCTAAGAAATATTTTGATATAAAATTCTTCGGCATAATTATTAATATTTATAAGTAGTAATTTTAAGCACACAATAATGTACAACATATAATTTAGTAAACATCTGTGGTTTTTGCTTCTGGTTAGATTTTAATTGTGTTATGTCGATCAGCATAAACTTATAATGTGGACTTATGTCTACAATTTAAATTTGAAAAGATTTCAATACCTTTAATTTGTCCGAATTTCTTATTAAACGAAAGTTATAAGAAAAAATAACTGTGGTAGATTAATGTTACTTACATGTATACCAATTATTTTGGCCTAATAATAAAGTTGTGTTATTTGCAGTTTCTTAATAAAATTGCATAAGCAATTAAGGTTTGTAAGCTGAAAATGAAATTTCAGATGTAACAAAAGGCAAATTATTTTCCGTTTCCGTTTTTTATCGTTTTTTTGTCGTTTTTTATTATTTCGAAAAAAACGACGTTTTTTACCGTTTTTTATTTTCTTTTCATCGTTTTTTACATCTATGGTATTTATCCATGCTTAGCACGATAACGCGACACAAATAAAAAGCATTTGAAACCATGAAAATAGACACAGAACTAGTGTGACTCAATATGACATCATGCACATAATTATTGGCTTAATACTCACTTGAGACCCATGTTTCCGTGCAGAATCCCTAGGTAATCTCCGTAAAAATAGGACACTGCGTGATTGGCGTCACTACTGCATCGGCGTAGTGAGACTTTACTGGAAGGGATGTCAAGAACAAGTACCTATTAAATTTTGTCATCAATCAATTAATGAGCTTGTGTTATCTACAAGGCGACAATCCATCTAACGATCAACACTATTAATTGTTTCTTCGGCAAAAGAAGAGCATGTCGTTTTTTAATAGATATTTGATAGCATTTTTGCATCGATTGTGTCCGCAGCGATTTTGTTTAAATATATCGACAACTAAATTTTATTTTCTAAAATTGTAATATTTTCTTATCATAACTAAGTAGCACAACCAATGGTGAGGGAGGACGTGCTTGAGCCGACATCAATTGTGGAGATATCAATATTAATAATAATTATTATCGATGTTATGAATATTGGTAAAATTATCGAAGACGAAGACACTGAAACGATTTAGCTAGAATGACTACCATGGTTATTGCACCGGAGAATGTAATTAAAAGGTGTCTAGATGCACGCTACTCCAATGTTAATGATTAGCGTTAGTTTTTTTTAATTGCCGCAGAATTGCAGGATCAATTTCGGTTTAAATGCAAGTGAAACTTCGGTACGTGTGATGTCAACGTTCTCATGAAAACCTCCGCTGACCACATTCGGATAATGCCAGTCCAAACGTGGATAGACAGGAGGGCGGCTATAACAATCATCGTTCGGTTGCTGTGTTTCAGCGACTTGACGCACTTATGCAGAGAAGGAGACGAAACAGTTTGTGAGTGATGCTGATATCAACCAAATGAAGGTTTCATACTGAATACTAAGAAACCAGTTGTTCTACGCTCTCTCTTCCCATCTAGACTCATTCTATATTATAACCCCATGGTTTTACCGTATTATGCAGACCTTGATCCTTTATTCACTCCTCAACCTATTTACTGACAATTATTTTTCATTATTCTAATTCTAAACTGCAGCCTTTGTACCGTGAAGCGTCTCTGTCAACGAGCGTACAATAAATGAATAATATTCAATGACTGTTTAACGACTATTATATTATTAATAGTCGTTAATCCGTGATATTGTGGTAGGCCGAAGCATAAATCGGCGCTAACTGTGCAAAATGATTGCACACCTCTTTTTAGATGCAAATTTGGCCTATAAAATGTTGCAGAGCGTAATTTTAGTTGGCCTAATCATAGGCCCATTATACGGTCTCTTTCAGGACAAACTAAGCGCTCCTTTTAGGGCCACCCAAGCGGTCCTTTTAGGGCCACCAAAGCGGTCCTTTCAGGGCCAACTAAACGGTCTTTTTCAGGGCCACCTAAAATTATGCAAGAATGCGATACAACATACTACGTCATATGAAACATTACACTCTTGGTTTACATTGTCAGCGTCTAAGTCAGAGGAGCCAATGTCAACGCCTCATTTTTGCCTCCTCTCGATAGAATTGATGTGGGCGATACCTATTATCTTCCTATTATCTTCGCCACTGCGTGTTATCTTCACATAATAATATTATGATGTAGGTCTATATTGGCGGAAACCGGTACAAAATAATTTCACATCTTCTCTCGTTTAAAATTTGTCTAAAGGAATATAATACAAATATCATCATCATACAATGACATCATTTGCACCTTTTCGGGATAATGTTTAAAGTATAATAAGATATGGTAATTGCCGTCGAAGAATAAACACTTTGTCTGCATATAGATAGCATTTCATTATTTATAGCGCCGGTTACAGGTGAAATAAATGAATTTTTAAAATGTTTTTAGTCATCGGAATAAAATAATTTTTATATTTATAGGATCATTATCTCCCGACGATAACTATTATTAATTTACGTTGTCTCTGCTAACTAACCCGTTGAGAGCCACAATAGATGCGAGAGAGATGATGGGGAGGAAACTGAACGAAAGAAATCGAAATGCTTTTAAATATTTTTTTCCAATGTTGGTGGGTAATTACTTGGTCAAAATATCTGTTTCTGTTTCAACCGTCTTTGACTTTTCTGCAATCATTAACCCTCGGGCTACCAAGAGGGGGGGTGGTTGCCACCCCCCTAGGTTTTTCGCAAATCAAACGCGTTCCGTCTGGACTAAAATTTTGAAAAAATTGGTAGCTGTAGAGGATTCATTGGGACACATTTTGAGCTAAAAATTTTGATGATACCGTTCAAAAGTTACACCCGATATACCCAAGGTACCAAGGGGGTGGATACCACCCCCCCCCCTAGAATATCGTCTGTAACTTTTCCGCCCCTTAATATTAAGAGACACAAATTATACCATTCTATAGAGGGAATGTGGGGCTACATTTCCATGCTCATTGATTTGTC
This sequence comes from Lumbricus terrestris, assembly GCA_949752735.1. Taxonomy (NCBI): domain Eukaryota; kingdom Metazoa; phylum Annelida; class Clitellata; order Crassiclitellata; family Lumbricidae; genus Lumbricus; species Lumbricus terrestris. Next base: position 5,602,440 of record OX457047.1, on the reverse strand, counting down.
TTTTGACAACCGGAAGTGCTCAAAATTAAAATATATATAAAGGTGTTTTATTTTCATAAAATTGTCATGTTTTTTCTATTATAACTTATCCATAATTTATTTTTTAATAGAAATAAATTATGCTATTCTGTAGAGGGCATTTAGGGCTATTTTATAATACTAAATAATTAAAAATCTGATGACCGGAAGTGCTCAAAATAAATTAAAATGTATAAAAATGTTGGGTTTTTTTGCAACGCGAACCGATATGTGTGCGTACACGTTTTTCAGCGGCTAAAACATGTTTTTTTGTTTTGATTGAACATAAAACAGACTTATTACTAGTTTTTATAGTTGAATATTGGACTTTATTATATGTAAACTACTTTTTATATATAAATCATGTATAAAACACACAGAATCTAATATATTCCCTTTGCGTAAGTATACATTTTGTGAAATCGACGGGTACCCATGGTAAAAAATTCATAATTTCGAGGGGCATTCATATTTTCTAAACCTAAATATACCATTTTGTGTAGAAATGAATGCTGAATCAAATGGTGTATTACAAGTTATGATATCTCAAACCCAACCCAAAATCCAGGGGGGGTGGTGGTAACCACCCCTCCTTGGTAGTCAGTGTTACAAAAAAAGCTTGGTAGCCTGAGGGTTAAAGCGCCTACCGAAGGACCGTGTTTCAGAGCCGTAGACAGAACTGGCATGATACACGAGTTGAACACTGAACAGTCGTATTACTGATGCAATTACATGCATTTAGACGTGTGAGCTGACCGTGTAACTGCGACACTGATCGCAATCCTTTCGTGCCAATCCAAGGCATGCATTAAAGAGCTAATGAGTCTTGTTATAATTATACAGTTACGTATTAAAAGGCAACCACGAGCTAATGGTTCGTCTCTTGCTTTCAATAATATAAATTGTTTCAGAAAATTTATTAATAGAGCGAATGCATCATTTTGAAAAGGTGTGTAAGTGTCACCTATTCATTCATTCATTCATTTCGAAGATTTATATAGCGCCTCCTCAAGAAACCTACTCAGAGGCGATCCCAGCCCAGCCACAGCTAAAATAGGATTTGAAATACTTAAAAAATGCAGAGGAATTTAGCCTAGGCATAAGTCGCAAGGTTAGTGGGAGGCCATTTCAGATATCGGGACCCACAACAGAAACTGTTCGGCGCTGTCCCATAGAAGTGCGAGCTCGCGGAACCAAAAGCTCACCCGTTGCCGCCGAGCGAAGAGCTCGATGGGCTGAAAGGTCTGAGACAGGTCGACAAAGGCTAGACAGGTACGACGGAGCACAAGAAAGACGGCAACGCCAAACAAGTGCAGCAACTCGGTAGGAGATGCGCTGAGAAACAGGGAGCCAGTGAAGTACGTCACGCATATAAGCAGAGCCGGGGGCATATTTTGGAATGCGGCCAATGCGGCGAGCAGCCGAATGAAGAACTGGTTCAAGGCGCCCAACTAGTCCAAGTGTTAGAGCCACGAGTACCGAACTGCAGTAATCAATCCTACTAGTGACAAAAGCATGCACAAGAGTCATAGTAGCACTATGAGAGAGAGGAATCTTGAGATAACTCGGAGTTGATGAAGCTGGTAAGTTTTATAAGTTGGAATGAGATTCGCGGATAAACATATTATCAGAGAGAAGTGAAAGAAGAAGAGTTTCTGTCAGCAATGTTATTGTTACGACTCGTGTGTGCTTAAAGTCTGAGTCCAAGGACAATTATGGTGCTTTAATGATTTTAAGGTCATTGTTAAAGCAAACTGTCAAAACGAAAATGATTTATGTCACCCTCCTCTTTTATGCGGCATCAAGACTGGCGCAACCAGAGTGGAGATAGTGGCAGAGCTTTGTCTTATAAAATCCTTGGTCAGACCTGCAGTGGCAACGAATGGGATGGAATGTCAATTCGAAGAAGCGGGAACCAACGTAAAAAATGTGAAAATCTTTGAGCAAATGCGATAAAATTTTTGATTGGTTGATTGACTTATTTATTTATTTACTGATTGATTGATTGCAGTGGTTTGTTTGTTTGTATGCGTACTTGTTATAGCGCCCCTTCAAGCTCACTTCTACTCAGAGGCGCTCCCGAATGCAGAGCGGACACTGCATCGGAGTTTCACGCCGAAGCGCTGAGCAATTGTGAGTGAAGAACTTGCCCAAGGTTCTTACGCGGCGAGGTGGATTCGAACCTACAACATTCCGGCTGCAAGGCAACGACGCCACCACTACACCACCGCGCCCCACAAAAGTTAAAGTGGTTTGTGCGAGCAGTGGGAGCGCTGATAAAGAATTTTATTGAAAATGCGTATGTTTTAGAGTTCCATCTTGATAAGTAGTGGTAACGCAAGCCAAGAATTTTGAGGGCAGTGGGAACGCCGTTCCCACGAGTTCCCAACCACTTTAAACCCTGATTGATTGAATTATATTAGATTGGCTTTTATTTTATTTCATGCAATAGCCTCTAGGAGGCCATGCTTGAGAAATAATAGTCAATGGGCCATATGATAGAGCACACAAAAAACACACACACACGCGCGCGCACGAACGCACACACAAGTATCATCTGACAAGTTGAACACCTTTTTAACGGGATACAGATTGTTTATAAGTTTGGCTTCTTTCTGCAATATTAATTTTCATTCGGTTGATATCAGTAGCAAATAATTAACATCTAACTCAACTTGAGACTATCAGAAATCAGAATAGTAAAGTGCTCAAGTTTTTGGCTACTGCTTAACAATGGCTTACGACAACAATGGCCATTGCCGTCTACAGAAGTTAGTTCGGCATATTACATTCAACGAAGAAAACTACAACTATAAATTGAGAGTTTGATATCCTAAATACATATAGAGCTTTGTTGCTCCACTAGTACCCAAGACCATCGCCCCTCCGTTCTGCACAGAAGGGATTGCTATTGGTTCCATTTGCACGAACTGCAACGATGCAGAATAGAACATTTTCTGTGATCGGCCCAGTTGTCTGGAATGGGCTCCAGCAGGTTACTCCTACTTCCTGGGATTATTACTGAAACATTTTTATTGCACTTAAAACTTTCCTTTTTTGCCGTGCTAGAGTCGGGAGCGCTTCTGAGTAGTCCTCTTGAAGAAGCGCTATATAAATAAATTCTTGAATGAATGAATGAATGAATGAATGAATGAATATATGAAACATCCTCAATGCACGCGAATTTAGCTAAAATGATCCTTATTATAAAAAGTGTTGATATACTGAAACCTCTACAGTCTACATTCTACAACGTGATTTTTTATGACTATTATACTTTCGCAGTTATATACTTATACACCTTTTCTAAAGTGATATTTTTGTTAATAAATAAGGTGGTTTCAAACACAATCATGACTTTGAATCGCAGGCATCTTTATGTCAAGTTAGACACCTATAATTAGGATAGGACTATAGTAACACGCAATCATAATATGCCGAGGCTAAGAAATGAAGTCGCCTGCACTTCTCATAATTATACGACAGTGGCAGCTGTTTGACCAGGTGATCATAATAACAATGATAGAGATGTTATTGAGATGTTTATTCTCATAATAACCCTCGTCAAATTGGGATTCATACACTGGTTAATGACCTTCGAACCCGGTGAAGGAACGTGGCGTGCAGAGTTGGAGGAGATGACGGAGTTCGAAGTTAACTGTGGATCAGCAAAAAAAAGAAAACTTCTTTTATTAGCTTCGGTTTATGATTGCGTGTGACTTCATCGTCTTCCAAATGACAGTGAACGGTAAATTCATTCTCATCGTTTCAGGATTAGCGGAACAGGTGGAGCTGTGAATTAAGGTGGAGTGAATACAATGGTGAAAAATTTTATGTCATAAATTAAAAATGCCTGGGTGTGCAAAAGTTGCATTTTGATATGGTTAGTTGTTTTGCAAAATATGTTGAACTTATTCCTATTCTAAGTGGTGCCCCAACGATGAAGAAAATCGAACAATTTTGACAAAATTTGCAATTTTTCGTTAAAATGTGCTTTTAGCCATGGGCAACTTAAGACAACAAACCATTGTTGCAATGCTGCATAATGATGACAGAATTAACTATCATATTCCGTATTCTAAAATACACTTTCATTTAAGAGGTTTCTCTTAAGTCAAAATTATGCAAAACTCTGATTTAGTTTATGTACATTTTACACAATTTGCTACAATCTTGTCTGCAACATGTTTCATGAGAGGTGGCTCATATCGATCTATTATTTGCCATTCGACTTGGTCAATATAGGCTATATCTTCAGGATGAAAGTCGAGTAAGAGTAGCTTAGTCCTAGGCCTACTCGAAATAATTTCATGATATTTGATAATGATGCTTTTTCAACTCTTGCAGCAAGAATTTGTCTGCATTCTAGCTCACGGATATGAGATCTTTCGTTGAACAAACATTGCAAGTAGTATATTTTCTGCATGGCGAAATATCCATTTCCTTTAATAACTTCAACTACAATGTCTCGTAAATTATGTTGCAGTATCTGGATTATTTTATCATCCTCCGCAGGTGCTTGGAAGCCAGACTGATGTATAGACTCTCACACTAACAGATTATCACTTAGACTTTCCGTTCCTATATAGTCTCAAAATTCTATTTGGGATTTGCTGTTATCAACCACCTTCAGTGGCTAACAGGAGCTGGCTTTTGAAAGTAGAGATCTATGTCTGGTGAACAAATGCCACATGATGCAGCTTTGCATAATTTAGTAATTGTATTGTTCAAATGTTGCTGATCGGTACTTAATTTGATTCCTTCCATATTTGGGCAGTTCTCTAACTCAATTGCGTTGCAATGCTTCAGATAATGAATCACAGTGTCCTGGAGAATTGACTATGTTTACTGAAAATAATGTTGGATCTTGTGTTCCACCAGTTAGCCTTTGAATTAGATGCCGCAGAGTCTATTCATTGGCATTCAACAGTCAATTAAACCAATGTAGTGGTCTACCAAGTTGTATTTCCAAAAGACTCATGATCCCACCAACTGCACCAGTATTGCCATTAGTTCAGACGCAACCAATGGCAACTAAATCTTCAGTTGCTATTTTATTATCTAACAAACGCTTGGTGATATTTGTATGAATATTTTTAGATGATCTACTCTCAGTCCTGAGTAGCATGACCCAGATATTGTAAAATGGTTTCAAGCACAAGTGGTATGTGATCTTCAGGAATGATTTTAAAACACGATTTATTGCCATTTTTCATTTGCACTCTGGTCCTATCTTTATGCACATCGAGGTACAATCCAGATAGTTGTTTTACGGAATTACACTGTGGACGTTTTTGAACTTTTAACCATTCTCTTCGAACTTTACTAATATAGGCCTGTCCTATAGATCGCCATAGATTAATCTATGTTGTGCACAACACCCGCATCTTGTAAAATTGACAAAACTGCCGTTGCCAGAAAGCAGCACAACGATCAGAAATGCCACGTATGACTTTGTATGTATCATTCACAAGCCAAAGAAGGTCAGCCCTAAATCTGAACGTATTAGTGCACTTTTATATTGTTTGGAGTTAATTGTAATTGGTTCATCTTCCGATTCTTTGTTGTTTAACACTGTTGACAATTATCAGCGATGATTGTCTGTTGAAGAATTTGATACGTGTCTGATTCCTTATTATGGCTTGACATTTCTGAGTCCAAATAACTGAAAATACCAGATTGTACTTGAGCGAAGGAAAACTTAAGACACTTATTTGCCATTTGAACTTTGGTACTTTTTGCACACGTGCAATTATTTATCTCCATATACTAATAGGCCTACATGCCACAATATCAAGTAACTGAATGTCAGATTGCTTTGCAAATTCTTCAATGTTAGATATGTATTTCTGGTCATATTTCCGCAATTTATATGGCTTGAGCAAGTTAGTTTTTATACTTGTAGTGATAGAGTTTTATCTTGTCCATTAGGCCTACATTTTGATGAGCTGGGCCTATAATCGGTTTCGAAGACTTCAACCACAAATCAGCTATTCGCAGTCTGATTGTGATTGCCACTTGCTGCAAACTTTGGTTCTTTTGAAGTCGGAGTAACTTTTAGAAAACATTTATAAGATAATATCAAGAAATTAATTTTTTGAAAGATTTTAATACAAATCTTAATTGAAATTTATGTTTTCATTTAAATTCAAATTTTATTTCAATCACAAACATTTTAATTGAAGTTATAGATTAAAACGCTCGAGAAAGTAGGCACATTTTTACACTTAAGCATTTTAGAGTGCTCGAAAATAGCAATATAAATTATTTAAGCATTAGACAAATTTCGGCAAAAATAATGTATGGTGTAGATTTTTATGACCAGTCTGTAATCACCTAAATATGGCAATAAAAAGAGTTTAGGCAGGGATTCTCTTTAAAAGCGTTATTCTATGTTAAATACTTGCTTTGCAATATGGTTAAGAGGTTGACAAACATTACTAGGAAAAACAAGAAATTTCGATTTTTTTCAAATAATAGCAAATTTATTATATCGTTGGGGCACCACTTAAAGAAGGAATAAAATTTAAAAAAAATTCATATGAACTTCTTAGATCATAATGCAACTTTCCCGCACCCAGGCATTTTGAAATTCAAGAAAAAAAATTTTCACTCCACCTTACTGTGAATCTTTGAATAATTTACTAAATTAATCGTTGAATCTAATATCGGTCTTAGCTATAAATAATATCTTGGTTTTCAATTTACCTTTGAAGTGATCTTTCTGAATTTTATCTTTTGAACCAACGTTTGAATTGACTTTAAAATTTACACCAAAACTTTTGTGCTTCACTTTTCTTTTAATTCACCTTTTAAAATTGTTTCCGACAGCGGTTCCTTTCTAGTGCGGCTATGATGATTTATAGAGTTACGTCGACCCCTGAGAACAAAATTGACCCGGTAACTTTTGATTTACCTTTTCAAAATTAATTGCCTACGGTATCTAGTACCATGCAATGTCACCATGCGGTCTGAACTAATGTGATCTACGCGATTTATCAGTTAATTCGGATGAGGCTGGATACTTATAAATGGCTGTAACACTTTAGAAAGGTATGGCAGGTATTGAAATTTATTGCGATGTTTAAAAATTTCTTTGCGCCAATGACTGCACTCCCAGGTTGCAACTTTCTGGGTATTTAAACTATTTATTGTTGTCTGATACACTCTTTTTTTATTCTTAGCTCCTCCAGGTCAGGTTCATGCCAGACTTTTCCTGCACCTCATCCAACCATCTAACTTCTTGGATACATCATGTCTATTTTCTTGGCAGAAGATAAGGGGTGGTTTGCCATTGCCTTCCTCCCGTTTGCCATCCGTGCCCGTTCGTTCACCCCACCATACGGAGGGGTTACTAACAGGTCACCCCACGAGAAGTTGGGCACGGTGGACTTTGATTCGTCAACTCAGGTCGGTTCCAAGTCTACGTGTAGTTAATGCTATTAACTGTAAAAAAATTTGCTAGTAAACAATGAACACTAATGACACATGAACGACTATATTATATTAAGGCTAAGGCAATCAACAATGATATTATTATGACAACGTTACAATTTTTATGGTGTATTTTGGATGCCTTGAATTCATTGTTACTACCACCGTATAAGGTGTAAATTGTCGTCAGCGGCCTTTGATGTCTTACGACAACGTTAAACTTTGGTTAAATAAAATTGAATTAAAAACTTGCATAGTTTATACACCTCTTCTAATTGTTTCTTGCAGGATACAAATACTGCCTCTTAAAAAAATCATAATTGCAAGCTTCCTAGTAATTGGGGGGCTTTGTGCCAAAATCTGAACGAATTGTGATACACGCGTGAAATTTGGTACATGCCATGAACATGATTGCCAAAAGAAAAAGATTGTCTCTATTCACTTAGAAGAGACACCAAGTGAATTGAAAGCAAAGATATTAAAAATTCATGATGGGAAAATGGTCGCCATTGATAACACGGCGAACTTTGTGAAGGCTCTTTTTATGTTAGCTATCTTTGGACACCAAGACACCGATTCGGAGTGTATTGGAATCTGAGATATTGCACAATCCATATTTCGACCGTCATTTTGGAAAATGGCGGTCATTGAGACCATGGAAAACTTTTTGATGGCAATATTAGAATTCTTTCCCTTAAATGCGTTGAAACCAAGATGACGATTCTGAGTTGAATTTTGTGATGTTCAAAAATCTGTAAATGGGTCCGCCGTTATGAAAATGGCCGATTTTGGGGACAGGGGATACATCTGCTTCTTTGACATGTTCGTGGTAGGCCTACATACCATAATATTTTCATGCTTGCATCACAAATTAAACAGTTTTTCACCAGCCTGCTCTACTATACAATCATGTAGTAGCCATAATCCACACTCATATCTTTATTTTGGTCAGAGCAAGCAACAAAGCGAGTCATATGAAATCGGTTTCTGATCATCGGCGACTATTGTTTCTCGGTCTCGGCCAACACGAGTGTCGCTAGAATTATCTTTATTTCCTAAAATACCGTACCCAAGAGAATGGAAGAGTGTCCATATAATAAATAATCATCACCGAATGTTTTAAAATATTCAAACCAAACAACAGAATAATCAATTTATTCCGAAACTCTATAATCTGTTGCCTACAAAAACAGAGCGAAAGGCGTAAAAACACAGTGAAACTTGAACTTGACAAATCACAGTGAAACCTCACAAAACACGGAAAGATAAACCCTAAAATACCCAAGAGAATGGAAGAGTGTCCATATATTTCCACTGATATAGAATATCACCAACCAACCAACCATACCCAAAATATCCTTTAACCCGTTGTTGTACTGTAATATATAAACGAACCATGTGTGGAGCAGTTTTCATATCGACCGATCCATTGATTCTTAACACACGTCATCTGCCATTGATATTCTTCATCCATATCACATCCTATGCTGACCGTTTCACCCAGGCGCCGTACACGCATTCCGTGAATAACAACCGGATCAGTGCATCCTAATGCTATAACAATTTAGAATTTATCCAAGTATTAGACACCGCTTTAAAATTGCGAACACCTTTAAAATGCTCATAAATAGGCCGTATTTTGCCAAAACTAATCTTTGTCGACGGAAATTGTCATATTATGGCTGTCGTTAAACACTGGATCCTCCTCCAATTCTATAGTAACTCTACACCCGCAGTACGCCGTCACTGGTTGCACACTGCAAGTGCAAGCCTGTACAAAAGAGTATGGCGTCACTAATGATCTTTGTTATCAGGAACGCAGAATACATATAACGAAAGCAAGGTGTTCAGAATGGTTCCTGGCCCAAACACGCTATTATAATGATAAAGATAGAGATATTGAGTGCGAGTTGCTATCGTAAAAGTGACTATAATGGACACAGAAATAATTGTCATTTCGAGGTATTTCAGTGTGCGAACACCTTTAAAACGTTTGAAACTAATGTTATATATAAAGTGGCCGTTAAAATGAAACAGACATTGAAAAATTTTGCTCTTGCTATTATTGTTCAATGTTCATGTCTCTAAATGATGGATGAATACTTTGATTTTTTATTTTAATGTTGAATATCTAATCTGCCCATAATTTCATTGTTGGTCAATGAATGTTCAAAGTTGCTTATAAACATGCGATAAATATTTGATGTTAATCTAATTAAGTAACCTAGATGTTGTATAATGTGAACGTCATGAAATGTGCAAATGTATAATAAGATGCCATCAAACTTCTGAAAAAGGAAACGAAAACAGAGAGAAAATGGACAAAAACTGCTGAACAGTTGAACAAAAGTGAATGGACATACGTTAAAATCTTTAAAGACGTCAACAGCCTTTGTAGCTATAAGATGTCGTTAAACTGCTGATTAATAAATAATAATGCTTTAATATCAAAGTTGGGCGAAAATCAACTATATAGAATTTATTCAAATTTTTCTAAGGGTGTGCAATACAATCAGTTTTGTTACTGTTACGTGTATTACGATTATAATATACATTATTGTATCACTTCCAACACTCAAGCGATGAGTTGACATTGTATTGTATTGTATTGTATTGTATCTTTAAAAAGGAAAAGAAATGTTGTTAAAGAACGAGAGACTGATGAGGAAAAGCGAGTCGCATTAGTTTAGTCCGTAATGCGAGTGGAAGGTCAATAAAAATGGAGGGACCAACAACAGGAAACGAACGATGTTGGGCAAGAGCAGTCCTAATGTCCTAAAGTCGGCAGATCCACAGGAACTCTCTTCGGTGACGATGAAGGAAGGGGGATGAGGGGTGACGGTGATGGTGTGACCGGTGTAGTGACAGGAGGTCGGTGGACGAACCACTGAAAAGAAAGGGAGGGTTTTGAAGTCGGGTGAAAGTCTAACTGACGTTGCAGCTCGTCGTGTACTTCGCTCTTCGTCAAGGGGTGAACTTCTGGTCCCGCGGGTTCGCTCTGCTATTAAGCAGCGCCATGCTTTCTCGGTCGTGGGGCCTACTGTCTGGAACGATCTTCCGGATGCGCTTCGCTCTCTACTTGTGGTCCATCCGACTGGGTTCTACAAGTCTCTCAAGTCTTTTTTCTTTGTTCGTGGTTGGGCTGGGAGCGCCTCTGAGTAGTTTCTTGAAGGGGCGCTATATAAAATGCTCTCAATGAATGAATGAATTATAAATATCGTTGTATTATCAGAATTAATCATTCATTCATTCATTACAACATTTATATGGCGTTTCTTAGACAGACAAGAATGCGTATAAAGACGGACAAAGACCCAGGCCGACAGCCGTACAGAGGCACATACAGAGGCAAACAGAATTAACGAGACTGTAGTGTAATTCGCCTAATGCAATCACCCGAAACTAATTGCGAAGAATAACAATGATACACATAATTTAAATAAGCTGAATCTAAGCTATATAAAAGGTTCAGTACCTTAAGTGTTGTAATATGCCGAGCAAATTTCTGTCCAGGGTAACGGCCTCTGTTGTCATAGACCCTGTTCAAATCGGATCCATCCATCCATATATAAAAGACAAAACACTGTACTCTATTATAAGCGTTGTTTACTACGTAAAACATCAGCTTCTATCGTTTTAAAAGGTGTTTTTGGATTTTTGAATAATTATGTGATGATGTCATTCGTTTAATTCAAAGTATGACAAATCAAAAGTGCTGTGATATGCCAAAATATTTCTGTCATGGGCGACGGCCTCTGTTGTCATAGGCCCTCGTCAAATCTGGAGCCATCCCCGGGTCACAAACCATCAAAATGCTAACAAGAGAGACAGCAGAGACAACGCGTCAGGGTAAGTACACACGAAGATATTAAGCTACAGCTGCAACTGAGGAGGTACAGTGGTGTGAAAAAGTTTTGCATCACCCATATTATCATTCTAGTTTGCGTTTCTATGCATCATTTCTTCTATATTAATTTGAATAATGTGCTAGTAAGCATGTGGGCGCTAATTAAAGGTTTTCTCATTGTTTGGTTCGAATTTATAAGCATATTTCTTTAAATTGACATGATGAAAGTTCGTTTGCCATCTCGTGACTATACCAGTATCAGAAATGCCATGAAAGCTTGTCACAAGCTAATGTATGATTAATTTTAGTGTTCTTGAAAAAGGCCATTTCTGTGTGTCAGTGATGCTTCAAAATTTTATTGGCCAGCCCTTGTTCGTCAACACTTGTCTGCAACGTTTCGGCATCGAGTGGACCAGCTTGACGAGGTGGTCATGGGTCACAACGCGGTTCCAGGCGGCGATGAGCGATTCGATGAGCTTGCGCTTGGAAGTTGGATATCTCTTGGACAGGGGCTTCTATCCCCCCTAAGCAACCGGGCGCAATCCACCCCCCCCCTTCTGGACCGGCCTTCCTCTATGTATGCAATATAATGTAATCTAGCGCATGCCCTCCTCTAGTGTGGAAATGAAGGTTTGCTTGGAGGGAGACAAACGAGCATCCAGCAGACGATCACCGACGCATGTGTAGCGCTGAGAAGGGACCTGGTATGGGGAGGGAATGTGCCCCTCCCCATAAGAAATGTTTGCAATTTCCACATTGCAATTTCAGCATTTTAAGCTGTCCTCTTAGCAAAATTACTCTACTAATTCAGTGGAGGAATTGCGGCCAAAATTGGGCAGCCATAATTATGTTTTGCGCCTCTGATCAGTGTGCACTCGAGAGGCGTTACATAAATTTTTAGAGCGCAATGCAATACAATAAAATACAATGTAGGTCCTACATTGTAAGCCCACGTAGGCCTAATAATGATGTTGCTTTACTAAGTGTTCAAGGACCAAATTTGACTGTCTGAAATTTGAAAGATAACATTGGAGAGAAGCCATTTAGTTGTGAAAAATAGCATTTGTATAAACATAATTTTTTCAATTATAATATGATTGTAATATTTATTAAAATAGTAAAAACATAATTATAATCATTTAATAAGAAATTTTTATAATGGTATATTATAGCTGCTTTAGCAGTTCATGTAAATCAAAAATGCAGATAGTAGCCTAACTAAAAACTCAAAGTGTATAAAGTGTATACATTTTGGTAAAACTCTTAGGCCTACCGTTTTGTTTAAATTTATATGGTGAGGAAGTATTTTCTGGGGGAATCGTCCTCCTAGTGATGCCTAGATTGAACGCTGTCCGATCTTTCCCCCAACCAAATGTTTTCTATGATTGTGTAATAACGACATCGGATTAAACAAGGAATGAAACGTTTTATGTCGCGAAGTTTCTCTATACATTGCTTCATTTTACAGAATTTGAGGGTGTCTAAGTGAAATCTGTCATCTGCAAACTGTTGGCTAACTGTACGGTGGTGACAATACCCGCACTGTCAAAACGCTCTGCATGAGCAACTCCGCCACTGGTTGCTCTCTGCCAGTGCCAGTCCCAAGCCTGGATAAAGGAGGAGGGCGTCGCTAATGGTTTTTGTTACCACACAGTGACGTTAAACTGCAAATGGCGCCGCCGCTCTGCATGAGCAAGTTCTCATTCAGTCGCTAGAACTTCTGCCATTACTTGCACTTTGACAGGGGTTCGGGGGCAAACCCCCCCCCCCCTAAATGCGGCTCAGCTCCCCAAAAAAACCAACAGAGGAAAATCTCTACAAATGCTTACTTCGTACAAGAAAACTAGACAGTAGCCAAAGGCAATGAAATCATACCATAGCGTAGAGTGCTTTTCCTAATATAATACACCTAAGATAATTGGGTCAAACATGCCGCCGACCCGTGATGAGGTTATGTAGGTTACACCATGTTTGGATCGCCGGCCGGTTGAGGGACTACGCCGGTAGTCATATACGGTTATTCAGGGCTTTTTAACGTGAAGTTGTACACAAAATGTGCAGTGGTAGAAGCACTTACATGTATGCACAGTTAAAACTAGCAAAATGGTCATTGTCATCCGATTTGAAGTATTTACCATGGATGATCGGAATGGAGCGACCTTTCAGAAAACCTGATTTGAAAATTAGCAGGAGGTATTGCTATCAAGATTGAGGGTGAGTTTTAGCCTTTTAGATAATTTAAGGACGATGAACGTTGGTGTATTTTACTCTGGCTTGGGACTGGCAATGTTATAGGCTAGTGCTGAGAGTAGTTTACTTACATCCATTGGTTGCGACGAATTATAATTAATTGATCAATACTTCTTTTAGAAATCAGTATTATTAAAAGCCTAAGTCGTCTTTTGGCAACACAGCAGTGGCGGACAAAATTTTTCATTAATGATATTTTTTTGTGCGATCATTGACTTAATTTAACGTATTTACTAGACACCTCTACATCTTACATCAAAAAAGCAATAAATATCTTTCTCAACCTCTGATAATATATTTGACATTTACTATAATCATAGCTCTCTCACACAAATTCGTTACACTGTCCATTTTGTTATCACTCAAGACAGAAAGAAACATGGAAATAATAAATTTTGGCATACATGATTCGCACCATGATTATTACATGATAGCAATACTCACCAACTATACAACCTCTGGTATTGACAGTCTAAAACTTAGAGAAAAGAGGAAGTTTACGCGTTTCGTCTCTCTACTATAGGCATACGCCTTTAACTGTCGTTAAACAGTATCTAACAAAACAGACATGACTTCAACTAAGGTGCTGATTACAATTATAAGTTAAGAAATCAGAGCAATACATTGCCATGATTATGATGACATCAAGATCTTGTAACACAAGGTAAATTTAACGATAAATGTTATCATAAATCTAAACGAAAGAAAACATTTTTAAATAACGTGGAAATTGACCAAAAATAGAACCCCCGTCAGTTCCAAGCAGATTAAACAAATCAATGAGGGCGACGCTAATGATTTTTGTTATCACATAGTTTCATTAAACTTAAACAACTAAACTTTCAACTTAGACACCTTTAAAAACTAATCTTTTTAATATTATAAATTTCACATTTTACGGACAATTAATTACATTCCAACATGCGCTTCACTAAACCATTGCTGTGCTCGGGTAGCACAAATCGCCGCTTACCAAACGCAATAGTTGCGTAGTTATGTAATTAACTAATCATTATTAATCGCTTCTCAAATAGTATAGGCCTAATCAGTTTATCAACATCGTGTATTATATCAAGCATCTTAGGCGTCACCATCCTCCTTTCTTTAGTCTTATGGCTGGCATTGCTAAAGAATGACCAGTGAAAGATTTATCATGTAATTATGCATTACATGATTATACTATTATAATGACATTAGTTCCATTATTTGAAGCATGAAGAAAAATGGAATTAATTTTCAATCGCGAGGTTTACTTTTATAGCATTATGTGACCAAGATTTAAGGGTAGCCTATCTAATCGAAATCCGTGGTTCCAAACGTTTAACTACATAATTATGCGTGAGCTGTGAGACTTCGTTGTGTTGCACACCTCTACCTGTACCGTATATTATACGGAACAGGTAGAGGTGTGCGCCAGATGACATCATATTGTTATAGCGCCTTTATAGAAGTTTAAAATACCGTTGTGACTTCTTGTCCCTGTGACTTTATACCCATTCCTTCCCTACCTAAGCTTGCACAATATCAACTTATTACATCCACGGCACCATTGTTTTATGGTGATGTCTTCAGTAAACTAAGTCGCAGTGACAATTTTCTATTCAAGAATTCCATGTAATAAAACACAGTCGCCATCGTCGCCGTATTCGTTTCTGCCGCCATCGCATTGTCACCATTAAAGTGTGGAGGCGGAGATAGAATTGAATTTTGTAATTAGTTGAAGTGTTATATCGACAGTATATTCAATCATGCGAAGTGTGGGAAATGGATTGATTTAAACGGATAATCTCTTATCGTTTCTGTTAATTTGTATAGCACCATTCACAAATGACTGTAAATAGCTCAGTTGCGAAATTCACGAGAAAAGAAATGCATCTTAAAGAAATAAGCTGTTGGAAATGAGTTTTGAGTTGGCTCCTAGTACGGTGGATGATCATTCTAAATGGACGGGATAACCACAGCAAACCAACCAGTCCTAGTCCTGATAATAGAAAGGTCAAGACGAACAGCAGAAAGCATGATGATTATTATAGGCCACGAGGTTGCAGGGACATTTCCCAGCTGTGATTTACATTCCATAATGAGATTCGTATTGATACCTCCAAAATATGATTATTTCTAGGAATATAAATGCAAAAAGACCAACTTGATCTGATCTCCCTCGTCATTCTGCGCACGTCTAAAACGTTGTCACACTTTTACACCTGTAAGCTTATACCGAGATTCAGATACAGAGTAGGCCTATATAAGCAGAAGGAAGCAACGCCACGCCAGTGCCAGTCCCAAGCCTGAATAAAGGTGTTTGTTACCGCACAGAGACGTTAAACTGCAACAACTGCCACACCAAATTAGAGACCCTGTATACAAGTCGCTGCCAAGGTGTCAAAAACAGAACAAATATGTATACAAACACTTCAGGAGCAAGATCCTATATATAAGTGCAAATTAATCTGATAAAAGGAAAAATTCAGAGTGAAATTGAGAATTCATAAATAAGTCGCTGATGAAAGGATATCGACTCAAAATCAATGACGTTATAGTTTAATTGAGAAATGACAATGGCCCACACATCTCCGGATTTGAACCAGATGGATTATAAAGGTAGTGCGGTGATATGATTCAGGTGAAGTGAAAAATTTATATATCACATAAAATTTTAGCCATTTTGCAATCTAATAAACTACCAATAATACTTTCGAGTGATTTATGTCAAGTTTGGCAAGTCTGGTTTAAATAGCGTCATTTACTTACGCCTCAATGGTGTCTAACAAAATTGAATAAGAATGCTTTGCAATTACGACTTGTTGGTTTGGATAGAACGGGTCTAATGCACTAATGCAATAAAATGACTTAAAAGAGGAATAAGGATTGTTTTGTTAATATAAGCAAACAATAATCTGCTAGGTAGGGCCCCAAAATAGAATTGCAGCTTCATGAGAAAATGAACTAGACATAATTTTCTGAAACAAACAGAAACTTCGCGTAATCTGAGGTTGTGACGCAAGACCAGTAGTTATAACACTAGATATAACTGAGTTTGAGGTGTGCAAAAACATCATCATTGTTACAGCGTTTTTCAGACTAGACGAGCGTAATGTAATGCAAAATAATGCAAGGTAATGCAATATAATTAATAATTTCCATAGCTCAGCGCTCAGCGATATTATATACTTAACAATAATCTGGAATAATTCCAGTCTGACGCTGTCTGCTCCAGCGTATACCTTAGTAAAATCTAGAGCCCAACTTTTATAATTCGCCAATATCCGCTCTTTTCGTTCGGCTGAAAAAATCTGCTTTCAGTCCTCTTTGCTCGTACCTCCAACAGACATAATCGGTGTCTTCTACGTGTTAAGATACTCCACCTAGAGCGCTACGACCATCTTGATTCTCCGATTCTCATCTATAACTCGTTCCATGGCATTGCTCTCTGATCTTGAAACAGTTTTATCGTTTTCGTGCAGGCGTTGGAGCACCACACAGTTGTCCCCTGAAGAGGCGATATGCAAATTCTCGTGATGAGTATGAATGCAAGACTATAATATTTGTGAGAACAATCTACGATGACATTTTCGCTGATCTTTTATGATTGCGCTATCCTATTGTATTATTGCCCTTGATAAAGCCATATTGACCAGGATGAAGCCGGAGACTACATTAAGCCAAAAAGTTCATACTTTATATACCATCTGTAAGTGTTTTCAGGGTGTCTAATTACTGCACGGACTAAACGAGTTTTACATGCATTAAATGTTTGTTTACATTGACCGTCGACATTATTACACTGTACGACAACAAACACACTATACTACATTAAGATTGATATTCAGGCACTCAGTTCGTTAGGCCTGTACATCACAAGAGAGTCAACTCAACAATATATTATGTTTTATTTAGCAAAGACATAGTTAATGATTTATATAGTGCTTTAATGGCAATTTTTGAGACGCGGTGGTGTAGTGGTGGGTTCGGTACCTTGAAGTCGGAGGGTTGCATGTTCGAATCCACCCCCAACCGTCGCGTATGAACTTTAGCAAGTTCTTTACTTGCAATTGCTGGTGCGCTTCGGGAGAAACTCCGATTTCAGTGTCCGCGCTGTAGTCTGAAGCGCCTCTTAGAAGAAATCCTGAATGGGCGCTATAACATGTGCTCGTACACACATCAAATGCATCGATGATACCCCTACACAACAGCAATTGGTATCATGAAAGTTCCGAGCGGAGATTTATTTAGACACCCTTCTATATGTGCAAGATATTTATATTAATAAAGAAGCTTCGCTTGTTATTATTAGCTACCTCTTTCCCGCACCATTGAAACTGATGATGTTAAAGCATTATAAAATACATATCAATTATTTAATGCATAATAAATCCGGTAAGCTTACTGCTTGTAATTTAGCAGTAACCTCAGGCATGTGAAATGGATGAAGGTGACGCTAATAATTTTTATCAAGACACTGCAGAGTAATTGCTGATTAAATTATGGACACATGGCACACTGAAACAGGGTTAATTTTCATTGTGATATTTGGAAAAACCAGGATGCTCGTGAAATCATTTCAAGTATTCGGACACCTCATTAAAGCGAAAGGCTGTCGTTATAGGCTAGGTAAAGCATCCTATAATTATTGTCTTTAGATGCCACAGGAAAATCCCCCTACGCAGGCACCCCCATCACTTATTGATGGTATACCCATCCCCCAAACTAACCAAGTAAACTTTGCTGGCGTAGATGTCGATCCTGTGTTTATTACATCATATTCGCCATATCAAAATTGCAATGGTTGGGGGATAAGGATAATATTTTTAAAATAACTTTTATGTCTGCTTTCGTGACCGAGCTGGTTATTAGTGCATATCAATATATAGACAATAAATATAGCTTCCTTTACATCGGCGTTAAGCAGGCCTGGTGCATGCCTCGTTGCACCTGGATGAACAGGCCAGGCCTTATGACAAGGCGAACGAGGCAGCCGCCCTAGTCCCGCCAGCGCTCACAGGGACCCTGCGCTGCTGGCTATATTTTGTTGACTATGATGATAATTGCACGGGAGTTATTTTGATTGTGAGTGGGTGTTTGGCAAAGACTCCGAGAGAGCGAATCTGCAGATAAAGTGAGTCGCAATTTCTGCTGTGCATGTAGAATTGGAGTTTTCTAGAATGCACTCAATATTATGGTTGACCTACATGTAGGCCTACATGTCAAATGAGTTATGATATAGATGACTTGGTTCGATTAGGCCTATGCTCTCCAAGGCTTTTTTTAACGTGCAAAATGTGCAGTTCTAAGTGGATTTGTGCAGTTGTAGAAGCACTTTTGTACAGCGAAAACTTGCAAAATAGGTCATTGTCCTCCGATTGGTAGTAGTTTACCATGGAGGATGGGAAAGGAAAGAAGGGGTTGTGCATTTTAAAAAATTTCTTAAAAACAGTAATGATGCTCTCCATGTTGTCTCTCCAGAAATTTAAAAAAATAATTTTTTTATGTTCGCGGTTTGACGTCATCTGAAAATTTGCAGAACCTGCAAACGATTCGTGATGCGTTAAAAATGTTTCTCTAACTTTGCTCAGCTATTTGACAGTAGAAATTTTCTTATAATGAAATGCTTGTGATATAGAAAGTTTTAGGGGACAGAATGCATGATATAATAATCCAACGTGACTAATACGTACTCATTATAATAGCAGCATGCAAAAATGTAGCGCAATCATTGGCCAGCATGGGAATTGTAGAAAATAACTGGGAGGTTCGACTTTGATTAACTGGATTTCATGTGCAATGAAGACTCTACTGTGTTTTCATTAGAAAGACTAGGGGTTGAACCCCAACCCACGGTGTTTCTCACCCTATTATTAGCACCCTTCTTTTGTGCAAAGCTGTTGATTGAACAGAACAAATTTAAACAATCGGTAACTCAGTTCCATTTTGGTTGCGGTCATCTAGACTCTAGAGCACCCGATTACAGAGTCTAATCAATAATATAGCGCCATCACCATAAATTCGCGCCGCAGCAAATCGATGGTCACTTCAAAAAAGCAGACAAGAGGAACGTCCGAACGTGTTGATTGACTAATGTATATTTTCTACAGCTAATATTAATTGGATTGGACACATACTGAGAGGAGACTCCTTCCTGAGATAAATTATAGAAGACAGATCGGATGGAAAGAGACAGAGAGGACGACCGATGATTCTGGGATGGATGATGACTGACGGATTAAATGAACTGAAGAGAAAAGCACAGCGAAGAGAAGAATGGCGTCATTGGAAGTTATTGAAGGCTAAACCTGCCGATGGGCAAACAACTTAAAGAAGAAGAATTAAACTTGTGTTATGTGTTTGATTCAATGGAAAACAAGTGGAATACATAAAATAATTACTTTACCAACGATGCATTCTGTAATACGTTGTTTAGTTTTTCTAATTAAAGACTTGATCAAAATGGACTTCTTTTCAAGTTCTAAGAATCTGGCTGGCTGAGCGTAAATTCCCTGAATTTTCAATTCCATATTTTTCTTAATTTACTTATGAAAAAGGTATGTGAATGTCTTAAATCATACAGCATACAATCATCGATCAGTGGTCGACCAGTATTATAGCCTAACGTTTGATTTATCAAGTTTTACCTATGGTCAGGTAAAACTTGACAAATCAAACGTTAGGCTACAGGTCGACCGACCAGTGAGCGATGAAGGTGATTGAATGCTGTATGCAGGTGCCACTTGATTTATTTTTTATAATCTAAAAATTTAGTCTTCCTTCGTGCAGCCTTCTGCCGATGATTATAGACAATGATGACGAGTTTTTAGGATTTAGATGTTTCTTCTTCTTCTTCTAGGGTGATGGACTATTATACGGATAAATCAAACGAAGAAATGGCATCTGCATTCATTGTTAGCACATGTCATTTGCATCCAACATCGTTTTCCATTATGACCGATCACTTGCATAACATCGTCGGGTCCCTGATGTCTGATTCAAAACTCTATTCGATTATGTGTGGCAGCGCTGCGGAATTCTATATCCGACCATTGAATGTAGACATTGGTGACACAGACTTCCTAATCCCCCAGACCAATCAACTTTCATTCAGTGGCGACTTTCCAGTGTTACCAAGTGACCTGAGTGGCCTGGCCGATACGATAGAATTCTGCAAGATTGAAGCATACGAAAGTTATCCAGGTTTTGCACGGTTACGATGTTTCGGCGATATGCACTACAATTGGAAATGGAAAAAGTACGAATTTCACCATAAAACTGAAAGAAATGGGTTCGCGAATATCGATATGAAAGTTCTTGCAGTTGAATTTTCCAATCCCACTTTCGACAAAGATGACACGAGCATCAGTGGTCCAGCAATTAAGTACACTATTCCAAATGGTTATGCGAGTGACATGGTCGGATGCGTGTGGTGCCCAAAATGGCCTAAAGAAGCCCGTGGTTGGCATGAACGACCTAGGAACAGTGGATGGCCAACCAGTGAGATAATTTCAGAAGTTGTACAAAATGGTTGTCATTTGGTCTACGTTCAGCATTTTTCTTGCAGAGACGATGAACTACAGTGGAGATTCTCATTCTCGTTGGCGGAATTAATATTACTTCGGAGTTGGACTCAAATTCAACAGATTGTATATCATTTGTTGAGATTCTTTGCCAAGAGAGTATTGATACAAAAGGATTGTCCAAAGAAAGACGAGATTCTCTGTCTGTATCATCTAAAATCCCTAATGTTATGGACTTGTGAAGAGGTGTCTCCTGAATGGTGGAATTCCTCTTCCGTCATAGAAATCTGCTGTAAGTTGTTACTAAAGCTTTCAGATTGGCTGCATAGGAGATGCTGTCCGAACTATTTTATTCCTGAAGCAAACTTATTTCATGATCAGTGGAACTCCACAATTCTTGACAAGACTGTACGACTTGTAAGTGAATTCCACAACTCTGAAATTCTTTGTCGTTGGTTCATAAATAATTACATACAGCCAATCACTGCACATGTACAACTCAATACAGTGAGCACAATGGACGTAAAGCCACATTTTTCAAATTACATACTGCCTCTCTTTGAATTTTGGAAAAGGAATGAATCAAGACCATTGGAGTCATTATTTGCTTGCACATTAGCAAACTCTTATGACAACAGTCGTCTCCCGATAAAGTATGGGACAAGTTCAGGACTGCGCTTGACCTTGAATATAGGACATTGTACAAGATGCTTTGATCCAAGATTAAACAGTAAACACTCACTGGGAGATCTTCCTACTATACAGAAAGTTTCATGTTTCACGTACTACGACAAGCTTTTGCTAATTTTACATATTGAATATGGTTTACAATTCGATGAGATTTCATTGGGTAGTAGTCTCTTTGTTGAATTTGTAAAAGCAATATCGGTTCAGCCTAACATTATAAGGTCTCAGCATCACAACTTTCCGAAACCGTATAAGCTTACAGCACAAAGTGGTCTGTTTCAATTACTGCGAGCTCAAGATATCCTGCAAAATTTAACTGGTTCAAACCGCCGTGCTGAATTTAAACTTCTGTCCCTCGTATCAAAGGAATACCTAAGAGAATCTTTAGAATACGAAGTAGGTTCTACATCGAGCGGCATTACTTCTGCAGCTTTGGCATATCTGGCTGCTCTTCACTTTGCAACATCAGAATACCAACTTGCAATACGCTTCTGTTTCGCAATTCATGCTGATCAGAATTCTAACGTGGACAAAGAAACGTTGAATGCAGGATGTTTGCTGTTTATTGACGATATCACAAGAATCGTTGGATTGTGTTTACTTCTCAAGAAGGTAACTGACAATGATCTTTGTTACATTGACAGACGGCTTTATCTTGATCTGCGACTTTCGCCAGAGTTGTTTGCCATTTATTTAATTGCATTATCTGCCGAACGAATATCCAAACGCTTAGACTTGAATCATAAATTGCCAGATTCTGTTTTTCCTATGGACGAGTATCTGAAGACTTTGAGAAAGCCGAAGTGTATTGCAGCGATGAAATCGTGTCGTCATTTTAATAATGCCTGGCAAAACGTATATTGTAGACCAGAGTCATTTGCAGAAAGCGAGTCTACAATAATTGTGGATCCTGTGAATCTTAAAGCTACAGTAATTGATGTTCTTATGGAATACTCTGTGGAATATATGACAGCATTTTACATTACAATTCAAAAAGACTTTGGCATCCAGTGTAACACCGCTGAGTGCTATCGTGCTTTGTATCTCTACAAGTGTCATCAATACGAGGAAGTAAAACATCTGTGCGATCTAATTCTACTTGAGTCTGATCTGCAAAGCGATTTGAAAGAATCTTCGTTGGTTAATATTTTGCTAATACCGCCTCTTGACTCTTATTTTGATACAGACGTACAGGCTTCGCTTGGATTTCACACACTTTTCTATTACCTCTCTCCCACAAATACCACGTTGACACAAGTTACATACATAAGCGAGGAGTCAACGTTTGAGCAATGGTTTGCGTGGCGTATGACCTCTCCTGGAAAGGCACTTCAACGTTGTCTTTATTGCCATTACCCCTGTAAAAGTCAATATTTTCTTGGAAGACATTTTCTTGCAAGATATTTAAAAGTCAGATGTTGCATCGACTCCAATCTTCCGTGTAAAGATGTCGTCGCTGAATTTTTTAATCAGAAAGCTAATCTTCCGTTTGAACACATCATTCGCAGACTTATTTTGCGAAAACTTCGTATTACTGGCAGATAGTTTATAAGTTGCACCATATCAGTGAACAAATTCCGTTTTAGCACGACATCTACATTTTGTGATTTAAATCATTTTCCTGCGCCTCATGTGCTTACCATTCAAATGAAAATAATAGCTTACATAAACAAGCTAGGTGCTTAACCCTCGAGTGCCCAAGAGGAGTGCGACCGGACCCCAGGCCCGTTTTTCCCGGATAACTTTTTAAAGGCTATGGATCTGCAAAAATGCTTTTAGGACATCTTAAAACAACCATTTGGGCATCGAATGGTATATTTTGCGTGAGTATTGTACAACCCTGTACCCCACAACCACAGCATATACTAAGGGTACCGCACGATATGCGGCTATTTGTCATACATGCGTGTGGTTACTGGCCAATGAATAAATGTGACCCATCAGAGTGAAACACACACTAAGTCGGAAATTTCACATTTTGAGGTTTTCATACCACCGTAAAGCACTCAATCTCTGCTTTTAAATGACACCAAAATTGTTACTCTAGCATGTTCCTGTCCAAAGTTATGTAAGAAAATGTAGTTGCCATTTCGAAAATTTTATTTCGAGAAAAACACGATTAAAGAATAGACACATATAAACTGCAAAACTCCATAGCAACCATGCAGTGGCGGCGCCAGGATTTCAGGTTTGGGGGGCTGAAGCCCCAAGCCTTCCTCCCTCCCAGAGACGCAACTAGAACATTTTCTTCCCAGGGCGGTCATCTGGCAATCGTGCGAAGGGTTTTACAAGAAATTGTGCACTGGCACAAAAGCGCTCCACATAAATATTCCATTGCAAGATGTAGTTGGAGATTGGGTGGGTTATTTAAACGAAGTCAGCAATTGTTGAGGTTTTTTGATTTTTAGTGTATTTTTTTTAAAACCAAAGTTTAACGTCGTCGTATGACATAAAAGGCCGTTGACGACAATTTACAGCTTATACAGTGTAGTAACAATGAATTTATGACGTCCAAATTAACCATAAAAATATTATAACGTTGTCATAACAATATCATTGTTCATCAAGTGTTAACATAATAGTACTGTACGTTGTCTTATAGCGTTCATTGTTTAGTAGCAGAATGGTTAACAGTTAATAAGCTTACAATTTATGCCAAATAATTTTCTGATTCTAGGACGTTTCATCCCCGGACGATTCATCCCCGGACGATTCATCCCGGACGATTCATCCAGTGGACGTTTCATCCCAGGACGTTTCATCCCAGGACGGTTCATCCAGTGGACGGTTCATCCAGTGGACGTTTCATCCCAGGACGATTCATCCCCGGACGATTCATCCCGGATGATTCATCCCGGACGATTCATCCAGTGGACGTTTCATCCCAGGACGATTCATCCAGTGGACGGTTCATCCAATGGACGTTTCATCCCCGGACGGTTCATCCAGTGGACGGTTCATCCAATGGACGTTTCATCCCCGGACGGTTCATCCCAGGACGATTCATCCAGTGGACGATTCATCCTCGGACGGTTCATCCAGATAGATAAAATACATACTAATATGATGTGAAAGGACGGAGTTTATTAGGGGCCAAGCTTAGATCCCCACGAACTGAAAACAAACTCCGCCCATGTCGGCAGGGTAATACAACGTCCAGGCGAAGAGTCACCTATTCTATTGTTCATTAATCACCTATTCAATGGTCGGTGGCTTGATGTAGTACGTTCAATTGGCCGGGAGAGTGAGACGTGCAGTTGCCGGATACGGAAGAGCAGAGGTCCTAATATATCTTCGGGCAATTGCCCATTTATCGCACACTTAACTTTGAAACATTTGAACCAGATATAGTTCTCATATAGGGACCTAGTATAATTACACATATTATTTCTGATTATGAGAATGAGCGTGAAGATGCTGATAATAAGGGTGCGCACAGTTTCAAATCTTATTCTGGGATGAAACGTCCGGGATGAAACGTCCTGGGATGAATCGTCCTGGGATGAAACGTCTTGGGATGAAACGTCCTCGGATGAATCGTCCTGGGATGAAACGTCCACTGGATGAATCGTCCGGGATGAATCGTCCGGGATGAATCGTCCGGGGATGAATCGTCCTGGGATGAAACGTCCACTGGATGAACCGTCCACTGGATGAACCGTCCTGGGATGAAACGTCCTGGGATGAAACGTCCACTGGATGAATCGTCCGGGATGAATCGTCCGGGGATGAAACGTCCGAGGATGAAACGTCCGGATACCAATTTTCTTGGGTACATTCATTACTATGTTGCAGTAATTGTCACATGCAAGCTATTTCACAAACTTTTCTTGATTACCATTCTAAAAAACGTGCGGGAAACCTAGATTAAGTTCCGAATTATCATAAACAAAGGTGTCCAACTAAGGTAGCAAACGAGAATGGGTGGTCCTCAAACGCGCCCGCGTCAAGTCTATGATGCCGTGCCAGCGCTGTACCATACCCCGAATTTCAGTCACCTGAGCCGAAAGGCAATGCATTATATACAGTGCGTGTGCACATAGCAGCCCTAGTAGCTATGTGGTGCAGACAGTGAGGTAATGTAAAGTCCCTATTGTCTTTGATATACCGATATGCAAGCACTCAGAAACCACGTTGACTAGAGTTACAAGTTATCACAATAAGAGGTGTCCAACACCGAATTAATATTCATAAATTTCACAATACAATGGTGTGCAATTCAGTATTATTGTATTAAAAAGTCAACCATGGACACAGACTCGTGATTTAAATTGTAACAATAAAAGGTGTCCAACACAGCTTTAATATTCAAATATTTTCAAATATAAAGGTGTGCAATTAAGTATTATCGTATAAAAGTCGACCATGGACACGGACTCGAGTTCCAAGTTATCACAATAAAGGTGTCCAACACAGTATTAATATTCATATATTTTACAAAAAAAGGTTTGTAATTCAGTATTTTCGTATAAAAAGTCGGCCATGGACACGGACTCGAGTTCCAAGTTATCACAATAAAGGTGTCCAACACAGTATTATTTCTCAGAAATTTTACAATAAAAAAGTAATCACCATAATGGATGGATCCGATTTGACCAGGGTCTATGACAACAGTCACTGGCCGTTACCCTGGACATTCAATTTAAATAATCACAAATAAAAATAAATCACAATAAAGGTGTCCAACAGCGCATTAATATTCAGAAACTCAACAATACAATGGTGTGCATTTCAGTATAATCGTATAAAAAGTCAACCATAGACGCAGACTCGTGATCCAAGTTGTCACAATAAAAGGTGTCCAACATAGCATCAATATTAAGAAATTTTCTAATAAAATGGTGTGCAATTCAGTATTATCGTATAAAATGTCAACCATGGACACGGACTCGAGTTCCAAGTTATTATAATAAAGGTGTCCAACACAGTATTAATACTCAGAAATTTTACAATAAAAAAGTAATCACAATAATGGATGGATCCGATTTGACCAGGGTCTATGACAACAGAGACCGTTACCCTGGACATTGAATTAGAATAATCACAAAAAAAAATAAATCACAATAAAGGTGTCCAACAGCATTCACAGGACACTGTTATAATTATCTGCCTGCATATTAGGCTACTAATGACAGAAAACAGTTTAAGTTTTGGTTTTTTTACTACAAAAATATGCTTGCTTAGATATATGCACGCAATTATTTTATGTATATATATATATATATACATATAATTTACTGAACACAAATGTTTTACATGTATATGCTAATAGCACTAGGACTTTTTAGTTGACCATTATATCAAACGTAGGCCTACATTCCCAGACAGTGGTGGTATACACAACAAGAATATAATAATTATTATACCGAAAATAACAAGAGGGCGCACATTTGAGGTGTGTAAGAGAAACATGACGCAAATCTGACAACTACATTGTTGTGTCAAAGGCATTTCTGGATAAAACGCAATCTTCTGGATAACCAGCAGTCTGCAATATTATTTTCATGCATGATGTGCAGTACAGATACAACACTACTATGGGAGACTTTAACACTCGAGTGCCCAAGGTATTTTTTGGTACACGAAGGCCCAAGGGGGGGGTCCGCGCGGACCCCAGCGTTTTCATGGTAATATCTTGAGAAGGGATTGGAATATCGTTACAGAATTTAGTATTGTATTCCCAGATGAATTTGCAATCGATTGATGTATCTTATACCACAATAACACCACCTGGTGTAAAATAATAGTGTAAAATCTCTTGATACACATTTTATGCTTGCTTGCGTCATTTACCGAAGGAAGTCTATCGTTTTCATGCTGAAATCTTGAGAAGGGATTGGAATATCATAACAGAATTTAGTTCTATGTATTCCCAGATGAATTGTCAGTCGTCTGATGTATCTTATATCACAATAGCACCACCTGGTGCAAAATAATAGTGTAAAAATCTCATGATACACAGTATAATGCTTGCTTGCGTCATTTACCGAAGGAATAGCAGCAAATCTTGCGGTACCCTTAGTATACGATGTGGTTGTGGGGTACAGGGTTGGACAATACTCACGCAAAATATACCATTCGATGCCCAAATGGTTGCTCTAGGAATACCTAAAAGCATTTTTGCATATCTATAGCCGTTAAAAAGTTATTTGGAAAAAACGGGCCTGGAGTCCGGTCGGACCCCCCCCTTGGGCACTCGAGGGTTAAAAATTTTACATACTGCAGAGCTGTATGTGTACTCTAAATAGTTCAGCTCACTTTTGGTAGGGCTGACAGCTTCCATTCCATAAAGAAGAAACGGTTTACAGTAGGCAGGTACTAAATGCAACAAGACTGGCTCACTAAACTTGTAGCATTTGCTATGCAACGAATTAAATGACCTATGCAACTTAATATGCATATTAGGGTGGCCCTTAGCATACAGCCAAAAAATAAAAATCGTAAAATTTTGTCTGGCACCCTTTCAATCTATGCCAATTATAGAAATAACATTATGTTGAAAAGGATTTTGGAATTGCAAAACATTTAGGCGTGCCCCTCGAGCGCCGAAATTTATTCTATATTACAAATTTGATCAATTGAATCATACAATTTCAACCAAACTATATTCAACACACTGTCACTCATAATTTTACAGAGATGACTAAAATACACTCTAGTGATGCAGCAATGCCAATGAAACAGGCGTTTACTGTTCAATCATTATTCAGTTATTGTTGACTGTTCAGCTGGTCAAAGAAGTAAATGATAAGTACAGGACAATAAAATGCAGGAATCACTGCTTTCTACTAATTTGACACGAGATTTTTTTTCCTACAGTCAAGTAACTGTCGTCGATGTTCACTGACAACCTGCATGCAGGAGAAATTGAAGCTGATCCTCATCTTTTGTTAGCTTTTTATTTAAGTCCTGGATGAGTGCCACACCTCGTTCAGCTCTATCATTGACGACAGACAACCCTTTGAGTACTACTTGTGCTTCTAGAAATGCATCATGCTCTTCCCAAAGAGCAGGATCTTTGGAAAGCATCATCTCAGAAAGTCCACGCAGACCAAGCACCTGGAACAGTTTCTTGGAGTTGGTTTACAGTATTGTTCCAGACCGCTGGTGCCAAGAAATGCATTTGACTTCACACTGGGTCATTTAGGCGGATGATCTGGGGC
The DNA here is from genome assembly GCA_949752735.1 of Lumbricus terrestris. Taxonomy (NCBI): domain Eukaryota; kingdom Metazoa; phylum Annelida; class Clitellata; order Crassiclitellata; family Lumbricidae; genus Lumbricus; species Lumbricus terrestris. Next base: position 5,573,536 of record OX457047.1, on the reverse strand, counting down.
TACTTCTTCCAAGGCAGCAATCATTAGCTTCTTGGAGTCATTGGATACCGTTGAATCAAAAAGAGCAAGCCCAATAAGCTCTTCAGACAAATACCAGAGATGAAGCCCTAGCTTCTTGCTTGTAGCAGAAGAAATTGTAGTATGTGGATATGTGAGAAGGTTTGCCATGAGAGTGAAGTTATTCAGAGGAGCCTCCACAGCAATTGGCGCAGTTATCCAGGCTTTCAGGTAGACAACAACTGAAAATATGGCAATATCACGAACGCTGCGTTCTTCTGCAGCAGTCTTCTTGAACTGAGCACGAAAGAGCCACATCTTTATGGTATAGATGACTTTTGCCATCCATCGTGCCCGGTGCGTAGCGCCAGGTATTCAAAACCGAATTCCACGAGAAGGAACACCTCCAAGAAAGACAACTGAGAGCTCGAGAAATTCCCTGTAATCGTGGCTGTGCAGTTGCTAAATGTCTATGAGCAAACTCCAAGATATCAGAACGGTGTTGGACCACCAATGATTCCACCAAAGGATCTGACGAGGCTACCTGAAGTTTGTCGCTTTCATTGAATTTCCAGTGGTCTCGAAACCTCTTGAAAAGAAGTACATCAGGTCCAGTAGAAGTTCCAATGGAAGTTTTTTTTCAAATGCAGCCCCAACAATTAGTTCCATAACATGGTGTCGACATGCCAGGAAAATTCTTGCTCTATTAGGAAGCATGCACCTGAGCGATGACCTGTGTTGCTGGCTGTGGTGTCAAAGCACAAAGCAAAAGCTGATCTTGAACATTCCACTCTCTCAAACACTGGACGACTGCAGATGCTTGAGCTGAGCCTGTTCCTGTGAATAGTTTTTGAATGCCCAGTAACTGTTCAATTCATACACCTGAGAACAGAACTGGAAGACGGTCAACAGGTTCGCGTGATGTCAAATCTTCCAGAAACTTGCCGTCCCAAAGAACGGGGAACTAAGGCGGAAAATTCGGATTGAAGGCTGTTTGATTTGGTGGTTCTGTTGCTCGCCCTGGCTCGTTGAATGAAATTTCGGTTGATATTCAAAGTCTTGACGTCACAGCCAAGACTGGAAGCCACTTCGCTAAGAACGAATGTAGCATTTCTTGACGAAATCTTTGTTCTGTCCAAAGCCGATGTCAGACCAGGAGACATAGTATTGATTCTGGCTCGTTTGGGCGCAGTTGGTTCATTTTTACTAGTGTTTGTGCCGCAGGTTTTGTTTTCTTTACATCCAACATCAGGCCCATCACTTTCATCACTTGATTCTTCATCACTTGAACAGGAATCGGTATCCAGTAGGCCTACTAACTGGTTTGTACAATGTACACGCCGCGAACTCTTCCTGTGCTTTTTTGCGCATCTGTTCCACTTCCTTCCGTTCCTGTGCACGCTGTCTTCGACGCATATCCACCATGTCAGCTGCACCAACTGAACCTGGAGTCCCTTCTGCCTTTGAGAGAGTAGAAAGTCTCTGTCTTCAGGAATGGAGATCATTGTGAGAGCGTCTGTATGGACAACAGCAAACAGGTCTTCTAGTCTCTCAATAAATTTCTCCTCCTTAATGTTGTGAGCTGTAGCTGTTCGGTGTCTATGCTTTTGAAGTCCTTTCCATTCCACGAACACCGACTCCAACTTGTCAATACAATGATTTTTGCCTCTTACAGGTATACCAGCTCGGTTCCAAAATAGAGTGGCTTTTTCTATAGCCTGTTGACCGGAATAACGGACTGTCTGCTTGCCAACTTTGAGTAGATGCAAGAAGTATCCAAAAGTTTGACAATACGATGGCAACTTTGCTCCAAGAATTTCAGGCTCATAAGAGCCAAGTAGATAGACACTTGTTTTCCCTCGCGTTTGCATAATTAATTATGAATAATTATTTGTAATATTTCGTATTTACTATGTCTGACAATGTAGGCCTATGTTTCCAATAGTAGACTAAAATCAAATGTCTTTCCTTGCATTAAGCAACTCTTCATAAAATATTGCCACCTTTTTTCAACCAGACAACAAACGTTAATCAAACATATATTTGAATTTGTACTAAAAAATTAGAGCTCACGTAATTTTAATAAGTAAGTAAGTACTAAATATTAAATGTTGAAGCATTGCAAACATTAGTAGGCCGACAGAATGTATTAAAGCACTGAAAATTTCAGTTTGCAATCCCAATTATAATTTGGAAGTTTACTCGTACATTATTGAAACTTGAGAGCTCGGGGGGCACCCCTAAATATTGCCCTATTGAAAAGATTTTTTGCACAAATTATTTTCTTCATAATTGAAATAGATTGGAGGGGTGCCAGAAGATTATTTTTAACTTTCATTTTTAAGGGCCACCCTAATGCATATATATATATATATATAATATTGTATATATAGTTGATTTCGATGCCATTGACCATTGTCTAGCTTTCTTGTTACGAAATGAGCCGTAATGAATATTTTCTGTTTTTTGCTTTGGGGGGGGGCTGAGCCGCATTTAGAGGCTATAACCCCTAGCCCTCTGACGACGCAAACATCTACGCTATGATTATATAGTTGATTGCAGGAGGGAGAAAACCCTAAACATTCTTTTGCGACGATGATTAATTTTGTGAAATATGCGAAAAATCAAGATAAAATACAGCTTTGCACCACTTTTTGAAGGACTATGCAATTTCGATATTTCTATACGTCTAATACTTATAAAACGGTTTCAATCTGAAACGAGGTGTCTAAGAGCCATGTTGTATCTTCGACAATTTCGACAACCCTGTCCCGTTGTATGGTCAAAAGGCAATGGTGCAAACTTGTCACCCGTTTTCATAGACTGAGGCCAAGAAATGAAGTCGCTAACTTCATTCTCAAAGTAGATTTCGATGCCATTGATGATTGTCTAGTTTTCTTATAACGAAATAAGCCGTTATAGACATTTTCGGCATTTTGCTTTGGGGGGGCTGAGCCGCATTTAGAGGGGGCTTAGCCCCCTCCAGCCCCCCTCTGGCGCCGCCACTGCTGTGGCAGTATGTTAGTGTTACGGTTTCTCTGAAATAACCGTAATCCAATAAATAAGCAGCCCTTCGTTTACTGCAAAATCCAATAAGCTTGTAGAGTCTAACTGAATGGATTTCTATTAGCATCAGACTTACGTGCAAAGAGTTATCCTTCAAAGCAACGGGATGATGTTCCCCCAAAACCAAGCGCGATTATGCGACTATAATATAGGTCTATGCGACGCAAAGTCATATGGGTAAATGCGCGTCATGGCAATAAGAAGTGACTAAGACTTGCGACAACAGTAGTTGACGTAGGAATTCAAAAGTTCAACATAGCACTTAGGACTTCAATAAATTTCAACATGTTTCTATTAGTGTGTTGTACACGGCTCAAGCATAAGGTATAAGGTAGGCCTATAGACAAATGCATGCCAATCACTTACCTTCGTTTCCTAAATTATTCAGCAAATATCAATAACGCAGAAACTATTCGGAAAAGGTACATATGTCTTCACCAGCCACATTGACATCAATTGCAATTAAGGACAGAGCACAAAGGAATGACAGGCACGATACAATTCATAGCGACGTTTTGATTTACAGGCTTTGGCCAAGGGCGGATCCAGGAATTTTCGAAGGGGGGGGCCAAAAATTTTTTGGGCTGGGGTCGGAAATTTTTTCGTTGATCTTTCGCCGAAAAATCTGATGAACTTTTTTAGTCGTTTTTGGCCGAAACCAGAGTTTAATTTATCCCCCACCTCTGGGGGAATTGAGGTTTTCGGAGGGGTAGATAATTGACCGTCTGAAGACAATCATGAGGCGCGCAGCGCCGAGAGTGGTAGGGGAGGGGTGTGGGGAGGGGATATGCCCCTCCCCACCAGAAACTTTTTGAATTTTCACATTGCAATGGTAGCATTTTAAGCTGTTATCTTAACAAATTAGCTGTACTTTTCAGTGCTTGTAAGAGTGCCATAAGGTCTCAATAAATATAGACTTTACTTAAAAACTTCTTTCTCGAAAACAAGATGTTCTTTTTTAAGTAATCCGCCGGAAATCTTCAAAAAGGGTGTTCAATTTTCCTTCCCAAAACACTGATGAAATTTTTTGGTCATCCGTGCGAAATCTTAAAAAAGGTGTTTAATTTTTCGTCTAAAAAGAGTGATGACTTTTTAGTCTTCCATGCGAAATTTTCCAAAAAGGTGTTTAATTTCGCATCCCAAAAAACTGATGACTTTTTGTAGTCATCCGTGCGAAATCTTAAAAAAGGTGTTTAATTTTTCGTCTAAAAAGAGTGATGACTTTTTATTCTTCCGTGCGAAATTATCAAAAAAGGTGTTTAATTTCGCATCCCAGAAAACTGATGACTTGTTGTAGTCATCCCTGCGAAATCTTAAAAAAGGTGTTTAATTTTTCGTCTGAAAGGAGTGATGACTTTTTAGTCTCCCGTGCGAAAGTTTCAAAAAAGGTGTTCAATTTAGAATTTAAAAAACTGATGACTTTTTGTAGTCATTCGTGCAAAATCTTAAAAAAGGTGTTTAATTTTTCGTCTAAAAAGAGTGATGACTTCTTAGTCTTCCGTGCGAAATTTTCAAAAAAGGTGTTCAATTTGGCGTCCCAAAAAACTGATGACTTTTGTAGTCATCCGTGCGAAATCTTAAAAAAGGTGTTAAATTTTACGCCTAAAAAGAGCGATGACTTCTTAGTCTTCCGTGCGAAATTTTCAAAAAAAGGTGTTCAATTTAGCATCCCAAAAACTGATGACTTTTTAAGACTAGAATAAATAAAATACTTCCCACTACTGAATGAAATATAGTAAGATATAAATAAAAACAAGGAGTAAACATGTGTTATCATTCACCGCATTTTCTTGCACATATAGACTAAACTCAAAACTTAACTTGTTTCGCCCTGAAATTTTTTTGGCATCTGCAAAAAATAAATTACATCCCAAACACTCGGTACGTGACTTTTTGGCGCCGCCGTTTTGGCGCCGCCATTGCGCAATAACATTTGCGTTTTGCAGTCTATTTCCGGTTCAGTGTATACGACGCGTGAAACAAATTGACGAAATCCTTGCTGAAATAGAAAGTGAATGTACGGCTTGTTGTTGCGTTAATTGAAGCTGGATCGATGAAAATATTCCTGCTTTAATTGGAGCTGGATTTATTAAGCGAACGCATGAGAAATGGAAGATATGATCAAGAAAAGAACGCTTGAGATTTGTAAGCTCGATGAAGAGTCTTTTAAATGCGAAAAAGCGGCGGGAGTTCCGACGAATGTTTGAACAATTGAAGCTGAAAGGAGATTTTTTTGCCGGTGAAATAGAAGCTGGATTTTTTAAACAAATGCTTTATTTAATAACAAATTATAAGACATGTGAGGTAGCAGATTAATAAAGTACAAGCGATCAAAGCAGAGGATGTCACATCGAATGATTGAAAAAAACAGGCCCACCAAAGAGAGAAAGTCCCGCTAAGACTGGGCCTATTTAGCTTAGTATAGAAATAAGAACTTTAAGATGACATAAGATTTTAGCACGATAGATCGAGGAAATACAGACTTTAGTGACAACAATGAATATGGTGTATCAAAGACAAAAGCGACAGTTCTTTTAAAAAGTCCATTGTTTTGAAATGTCCATAATTGCAATTATAATAAAAAGGTGTGCAACTGCAAATGTGTGCCAACACTAAAGAAGGTGTGCAATTGCCAATTTTTGCCAACACTAAAGAAGGTGTGCAATTGCCAATTTCTGCCAACACTAAAGAAGGTGTGCAAATGCCAATTTTTGCAAACACTTAAAAAGGTGTGTAATTGCCAATTTTTTTAGAAACCTAAACAAATCCATTGGTTCGAATTGTTCATTATTGCAATTGTAATATAAAGGTGTCCCACTGCAAATGTGTGCCAACAGTAAAGAAGGTGTGCAATTGCCAATTTCTGCCAACACTAAAGAAGGTGTGCTATGGCCAATTTTTTAGAAACCTAAAGAAATCCATTGGTTCGAATTGTTCATTATTGCAATTATAATATAAAGGTGTCCCACTGCAAATGTGTGCCAACAGTAAAGAAGGTGTGCAACTGCCAATTTTTGCCAACACTTAAAAAGGTGTGTAATTGCCAATTTTTTAGAAACCTAAACAAATCCATTGGTTTGAATTGTTCATTATTGCAATTGTAATATAAAGGTGTCCCACTGCAAATGTGTGCCAACAGTAAAGAAGGTGTGCAATTGCCAATTTTTGCCAACACTAAAAAAGGTGTGCAATTGCCAATTTTTTAGAAACCTAAACAAATCCATTGGTTCGAATTGTTCATTATTGCAATTGTAATATAAAGGTGTGCAAGTAAAATAATGATGCTTTAAAGCACACTGCTGTTGTACAAAAAGTTGTGCAATTGCACACCTTCTTTAGTGTTGGCACACATTTGCAGTGGGACACCTTTTTATTATAATTGCAATAATGAACAATTCGAACCAATGGATTTGTTTAGGTTTCGCAAAAATTGGCAATTACACACCTTCTTTAGTGTTGGCAAAAATTGGCAATTGCACACCTTCTTTAGTGTTGGCAAAAATTGGCCATAGCACACCTTCTTTAGTGTTGGCAAAAATTGGCAATTGCACACCTTCTTTAGTGTTGGCAAAAATTGGCCATAGCACACCTTCTTTAGTGTTGGCAAAAATTATCAATTGCACACCTTCTTTAGTGTTGGCACACATTTGCAGTGGGACACCTTTTTATTATAATTGCAATAATGAACAATTCGAACCAATGGTAAATTACTTCTAAAGGGAGGACAATGATATTTTGGCTAGTTTTAACTGTACGTAAGTGCTTCTACAAATGCACAAATTCGATTACAAATGCACATTTTGTGTATAGCTGCACGTTAAAAAAGGCCTGCCGGGTACCCGGCTAATGTTCTAATATAGCGGCAGTTTTCTGATTTTATTGAATGCCAGATACGATTGCAACAATTATTATTCAAAAGCTTAACTACATGTACTTCATGTGACCACATTGACTATACTCACTGCCATACCATATAACAATTAAGGAAGTTATATTACATTGCGACAAAAAATACTTAACATCAGATTTTTGAACACAGACAAACATACTTTTGCTTAAATCGGAGTTGGATTGTTCATCAATGCAACACCAGTTTAAGGAAGAACATTTTCAGCAATCCAGCTCCAATGAAATTTAATTGTGGTAAAGATTGTTGAAAGATTGTTTCATTTCGATGCTTTATATAAAGACAATGCAATTGCGTGAGAGACTTAGATTGGATTTTAATTACATTTACACAGTATTTTTATTATAGGTTTTAATTACATTTATACATTAATTCTCCTGTGCATGACTGACACCCTGAATTTTTTTGTTTGGCCACCATGGATGGGGGGGGGGGCCACGTCCCATGGTGATTTGAAATGGGGGGGGCCATGGCCGGATTGGCCCCCCCCTGGATCCGCCCTTGGCTTTGGCTACTATAAAATATTGTATTCTATTATAGTTGGATATTGCTTTTTCGTGACGGAAATACTACCGGGGTTTCAGCGGAAATTAAATCTTCGCATTTGAATAGGTCCGCAATAAATTATTCACGATCACAAGACTGTCGTTCATTCGTTCATTAAATCTTATTCTCATAGGCGTACGGGACATTTCGGCAGTGGGGGGGGCAAAAAAAATTTCTTGCCCGAAAAATCTGATGGCCTCTTTTTTTTAGTCATCCGCCCAAAATTCTTAGGATTTTCCCTCCGAAAAATCTGACGACTTTTTTTAGTCATCAGCCCAAGATTTTTAGAATTTTTTTCCGTCCGAACGACTTTTTTACCCCTGCACGCCCGAAAAAATCCTCCCGTACCTGTTTTGCCCGAAAAAATTTCCAAATTTTTTGGCCCGTCCATGCCTCTTTTGCCCGAAAAACACATTTGCCCGAAATTTGGGGGGCATTTGACCCCCCTGGACCCCCGTCTCGTACGCCTATGCTTATTCTGATGGTCCCAATGTTGCTCTTTGTTATGAGAGATCAATAGCAAATTCCGGTTCTAAGCACACGTGCTTGGTTTGATTTGCAGTTATGCCCTTTCTTATTGACAGTAATAAATTTCTCTAATGATATTTAATGGCAGAAATGTTTCCTGATATTAATTTCCCCATAAGATGCGCGAGCACACGTGTTCCCTAGATTGAATAAAAGGTCTCATATGCTGCAGGTAATTCGTGAGATGCTTTTCCATTATTTTGGTGAAAGTTTGATGAAACGATCTGAAGCGATTCCTTCTTAGACAACAGTCGAGAAATTGAAAGGTGAAGTGTTTTATTCTTACTCAGTACGATTTCTATTTGTTAAAATTTATTTAATTATTGCGAGCAGGATTTGCAGATTTTCGGGTTGTCCCTTGCTAAAATATCGATCAAAATCAAAAGTAATCAACAAAGAGAGGAGATGGTCATTCGAAAGACGGTCGGGTAATAAAGAGCATAATTATGCACAACGACGTCTTGACTATTAGTAGGAGACTAATTTAGTTGTCAATTTAGCTATTTCCTTGCTTGATTGTGTTGTTATTTGTCATGGATAATGCATTTTCATTTGGAATGAAAATATTGGTTTACAACAGCATTGAAGCAGTATTCGTCGGATATAATTAAAGGGATTCGCAGTGTCGGCGCCAGGATTTCGGTTTGGGAGGGGGGGCTGAAGCCTCGCGGCGAAAATTTAACATTTTCATCCGTCAAAATTTCTGACGACCTTTTTTAGTCAACAGTCGAAAATCGTATATATTTCAATGTCAAAAAATTCCGGGGGGTAGGGCTTGGCCCCCCATCCCATCCCCCTAGCGCCGCCACTGTGGATTCGATGCTCAAAAATTGTTGATAATTTTCTAGAATAACATGAACTCGTATCTGTTATTCATCGCCCTAATCACATAGATTCGATTTGTGTTAAAAGATTAACAGAACAATGTTTCTTTGCAGTTATTCTAACTCTTCGCACTTAAGAAATAATTATGGTAGCAATTGAAATGAAATAAGACCCGTACCTTACTCATTAATTAAGGCCGAGAATAATAAAATCTCACAACTTTTCAATTTGTCAATGTTTCAGATGAAGACATTCCTGTTGCTGATGCTCTGTCTCCTGGTGATTGCACATGGTAGGACAAAGAGCAATATGCAATTTATTATAAAGGACTATATAAACATTTAGGTTGTATTACGAATTATCATTTATTATTATTACTGATTATGTGCATGTATAATATTATATTGATAATAAACTACCTTAAGAACCAAATAAGCATTCGCTACTCGTTAGTGCGATTACAGCTTCCGTTGTTACAGGCTACAAACGACGACATAGTTATAATAAATACGATGATCTGTGTTGAGATTGGAGCATTTTGTGCTAATAAAAGCGCAATTATTCTATGTGCATTTGTTGAAACACAACCTTACAGACGCTTGCCTTTAAGCGATAAAATCAACTATCTTCCTAGCAATCTGGGTATTTCTATAATTTCGGAAGCGCTCCCGGTTCAACCACGGCTATATGGGACAGTTGTGAAGTTCTTCAGGAACAGAGTGAGGTGACCAGTAATTGGCAATTATAATCGAAGTGTAGCAGTGAGGCCATTCCATGTTATTGGACCAGCGACCGAGAATGAATCTCAGCTAAGCGTAGAATCAATTCTTTACTTAAATCTGCAGACATCTCTATCTCTAATTTTATATCTTCAAGTCACGATGTCCCTGCCATCGACCGCAGCAGAGGATGCACGGTTCAAGGGGTATGCGAAGGAAGACTTTGACTCCTACTACGACAAGGATAAAAACGGCTACATTGAACTACCGGAGCTGTTGGCGAAATACGGAAAGGGGCACCCGTACTACCGAGATGACTTGGCAGAGTGGCTTCAGAATTTCTGCCGTGTGAGTTAAAAAAATAGACCTCCATCGACCAACTCATCGTCATAATAATCATCAGATATAATCATAATATTAAGATTGAGGGGAGGAAAGATGAATTGAATGGTGGAGATCAGAAGTACGTGGGTTCGATGCTCGTTTGCCCAATTATTAGAGGCAGCACATCACAGATGGCGGAGAAGAATTCTACGGGAATCATGGCGCGACTGGGTAACTAACAAGACCATGAGAGAGAGAGAGAGAGAGAGAGAGAGAGAGAGAGAGAGAGAGAGAGAGAGAGAGAGAGAGAGAGAGAGAGAGAGAGAGAGAGAGAGAGAGAGAGAGAGAGAGAGAGAGAGAGAGACGCAGGCAGAGACAGATATTCATAGCCAGAGTCAGACAGAGACAGAGATACATAGTCAGAGACAGACAGAGAGAGCAAGAGAGAGACAGCGAGAGACAAAGAGAGAGACAGAGAGACAGAAAGACTGAGAGACAGAGGCAGACGTCGCCGTAACTCTCGTCGTCGTCTTCCTCTTATTCATCATCGTCGTAATCATCATCGCAGTCATCTTGAATGTAAGAGGTACGCCGGAAAAGAAGGTTGTCTCAACACTCATTTAGCTACGATGAATTGTTACCCAGTTCAAGCCGTATTTCAAAACTAAAAGTCTATTCACCCTCAAACAAGTCATTCGAATAGAAAAATCGTCGACTTGTGGAATGGTTCATACAATGTCACGTCAGTTTTTCCATAGACCCACACACAACAGCACCAGTTACTGTTAACACGCCCGAAGAATTCAAGCAGAGCTTTAACCTAATAGACTTTTTAGCTATACTAGTGCTTTTGACTCGTGCGCTTATACATGTACTTTCTGTCGATAGAAATTCATCACGGACCGTGATACAGATGGCGATGGAAAGGTCAACTTCGAAGAGTACTACCATCATCAGCAGACACAATTCGCTGCTTATGGTTGAGTTTGTTAGCCACCTACAGTAGTGCTTCAACCATGCTACGCCGGTCAAGGTCAAGTTTAAGAACGATGAGAGTTTTATGTATACATGTACGCATGCCCTTCTGTTCAAAGAAGAAAAATAACAATTAAGTGCACGATGTATTGTGTTGATTATAACATTGGTACGATATGATTTTTTGGTATCTAGATCAGCTCTGATAATAATTATCTATTAGTTGGTGACCCGACAGAAAAGCGCGCAGACAAATGCGCGCAGACAAGAGCGCGCAACAAGAATAAATCGACAAAATATTATTAATAGAACGAACACCTAATTTTATTCGAACTGAACTTGGTTACGGACAACAAAACATAAGAGTTATGCAACATTATTTAGTTATTTAGACTAGAAATTGTCGTGAATGCTCCAGAATTTTTTTAGTACTGTAAGTAAAATGCAAGCAGGCAGATGAAGACAAAATAATGAGTTACAAGACTATAGAAATAAACTAGAATCTAATAAAACTAGGCTAGAAAGTCTCGTTCGATTTCGTAAAGTTGATAAACTAAGCGAGTCATATAATAGTGGACAATATATAAATAAACTAGAATCTAACAAAATAGGCTAGAAATTGTCGTAGAATTAATTTGCAAGAATTTTGACAACTCTGTAATTAGACGTTACTTGGACAATATTTCCGTTTAACTCACAAAAAAATCATGGTCCTGATGCATATCGTATTAACCTTTCCAATCATTTATGCTTAGGCGTTATGCTATTTATCATTATTAGTCAACATCAGATACATGTCCGGTTATTTGCGCGCCTTTCTTTGCCCGTTTTGTCTGCGCGCTTTTGTCTGCGCGCTTTTGTCCTGCGCGCTTTTGTTAGGGCGCCGAAATAGCGTTTTAGAGGTATCTTCATCTAGTTGAGCTCTGCAATCGTTCAATTCAACCGCTAAAAATCAAGCATCATACAACGCCTTCTTATTATTTCTTGGGGTCATTTCGTAGATTGACCCAACTATACAACCTTCTAAAGCAATATTATAGGCCACCATTTTGGCGGACATCTTGTTTTCTCACGCCAACGCTGAAAATTAAGCTTGCTAACCACGATTTTCTCAGGAGGGTCAAATTAGTCTGGAAAAGCATGTTTGCAAATTATTGCATGATTTGCGTTTAACGGTGAAATTTCCAGATTCCAGGCCTGGTCCAATTGGCGGCCATCTTTTCCCCGCCAAAATTACACCACTTGCTGTGGTCCGATTTCTTGTAACTTTTAGTATGCTCATCAACAGACCTACGACACCAGAAAAATCATCATAAAACGCCTTCTTGCAATTTTTTGGGTCTTGGCCCGACTACTATGTCTTATTTTGATGTAGATAATAAAAAAATGTATGTTTGTAAGTCGCCCATATGCGGTGTAGTGGTATGTTCGTTGCCTTGCAGCCGGATGGCTGCATGTTCGAATCCACTTCAAGTTGCCGCGTAGGGACCTTGGGCAAATCCTTCACTCGAAATTGCTCAGCGATTCGGTGTGAAGCTCAGATGCAGTGTCCGCGCTGTAGTCGGGAGCGCCTATAAGTAGAGGGCTTGAAGGGGTGCTATAACAAGAATTCATACTAGCAAACAAACAAACTGTTGTATCGGGAACCGAAGCATATACCGTGTCTAATGACGGCGCCAATACTAATCCTGACCAACCCTCACGACTCCTAACCTGATCTTGACCGGCACCCACGGTCTCTGATGCTACATGTATTATTACATCTGACGAACAACAGATGCACACCCGATAAAAGAAATTTAATTTGTTGTATCAAAACTAATGTCTATCACTTTTTATTTTTCCATTATTTTGCATAGAGTTGGAGTAAGTGAGATAGGTCGATAAGACTCAGGAGCTGCAGTATCTTTATTAGGTTTAAGAATAGGCAAAATTATTGCATGATTCCATTCCCTCGGGAGAATGCCTGTTGTCCATATTTTATTGTAAAAGGATAACAACACTTTTAGAACGCTTTTATGGAGGTGTTTAATAAGATCATAAGGAATACGATCTTCACCTGGAGATTTGTTATTTTTTGCCGAGTCTATGGCATCTTGAAGCTCTCGAATTGTAAAGCCCATATTAAGATCTAATGCACCATTACTAGAATAATCTGGTAGCATTTCATTTTCATCATTTTTATTTTGTACATAATATAAGAATTTGTCCGTATAATTAGAGCTACTACTGGTACAGGAGTAATTTTTTCCTAACATATTAGCTTTTTGTAAGTTTGATTCAGCCTTGATGCCTTGATATTGTAGGGTAGGAATGGATGTTGCAGATGTCACGCCTTCCATTCTCCGTGCCATATTCCACACAGAAGATAATTTTGACTGGCTGTTTAATTCGCCACAATAGGTTTCCCAGCTAACTCTTGCCTCATCTGTAATTACTCTCTTTGATATTGCATTTTGTCTTTTAAATTCTACATAATCATCTAAATTTCGTGACTTTTTCATTTTATTGCGAATTCTATTTCTCTCATATATTGCTTTTTCACAATGTGCGTTCCAAAATGGCAACGGTTTATGTCTTTTGTTTTTATTTTTGACATACTTTTTAACTGGAATTACTTCATTAGCTAATGTGGATATAGCTACTGTTAAATTTAAGAAGCTTTTATTTATGTCATCATCCAAAAGACTGTCTGTAACATGAAATTTACTTTCACTTTTAAATGTTTTCCAATCTGCTTTTTTTAAATTCCAGGCATGCATTCCCATGTTATCTTCAAGGGTGATAATTTCATTAACCTTAGTAATTCCAGGAAGGTGATCTGATCCTAGCGATGTGTTTTCAACGAAATGGGAACAATTTAAAGCTAGATCAGGAGATGTGATCGCTAAATCAATAACAGAATTTAGATTAGATTGATTAGAGGTTATATGGGTAGCTTTACCAGTGTTTAATATCGTCAGATTGTTGTCTGTGATAACAGTTTCTAAAATTTTACCATTTGTATTGTTTTGACTACTTCCCCAAATTTTATTATGGGCATTAAAATCTCCAACTACAACGGTTCTATTATTCTTAAAGATCATGCTCAAAGTTTCACAATTTATCTTAGCTGATGGAGGTATATAAATGTTAAATATCTTAATGGGCCCCATATCAGTTTTTATTTCCAAGCACTGATTTTCAATATTTGGAATATCTTTACCATCAATAATTGTGAAATTAAGCCCATCCTTAATTAGGAAGGCCAAGCCACCTCTTTTACTGCTATCTGCATTATCTTTTCTTATCATACTATACCCATCAATTATAGGGTTTCTTTTATTTTCTTTCAGAAAAGTTTCTTGTATGCATATAAGATCAGGTGAATACATACAATGCCTTAGATAATTTTTTAATTGATCTTTATTTTTGAGTAGTCCTCTAGCATTCCATTGCATTAAAACAAGGTCCATAATTTTATATATTTAGTTTACGGTTTTATTAAATTCAGTATTTTATTGATCTTGACAAGAGAAACAGACTGCTCCCTTGAAAAGATAAAGGTTGGCTGACTTTATCAACATAGAACGCATTTCTGGGATTGTAATTTCTTTCTCAAGCATCGCAATAGCCCCTTGAACAAAAGTAATTATCTTATTGATTGGTATTGTCTTATTTTCTTATCTACCCGCTGCCCTATAATCATTCCTATTGAAATCCAAGAAATTAGTCAGTGTTTGATCTTCAAAATGGGAAATGTCATCTTGCATAAATGTATTTGGTTCATTTATGGCAGTGTTCATTTGTAATGCGTTTTGATCTTTCAATTCAACATCCGTTGTCCTATGTAATCCTCTTTTTAATACATCTGAAAATAGGGGCACTTGAGCAGACTTTTCTTTCAAAATTTGTTGGACTTCCTGATATTTTGTGCATTTCCTGTAGGCTGCACTGTGTGACCCATGACAATTGGCACACTTTGGTTCATCCATATTTTGACAATCCGAATAATTGTGCAATCCACTACATTTGCTGCAAATGGTGGGATATTTGCAAAGCAATGTGGAATGGTCAAAAGCTTGGCAATTATTGCAACGCCTAGGTCTAGGAACATAAGGCCAAGCTTTGAAGAAGCAACCATCAATAATGATATGTGGTGGAATATCAGTTTCATCAGTGAATTTTACCAAAGTGGTATTGCTAGTTTGTGGGTTTCCAATTTGTTTTAATGACCTTAAACTTAAGGACAAGGCAATTTGATGATTACAAACAGATTACAGTGGTTTCTGGAAGCAAATAAAATTCTCACTCCGTATCAAACAGGATTTAGAAAGCATAAAAGTACAATAGACCAAATTCTAAGACTTCAAGATTATATACATAAAAAACTAAAGAGTAAACAAAATGTTTTTGCTGTGTTTATAGATTTTGAAAAAGCATATGATATGCTTCACGTTCCAACTTTATTAGAAAAATTACGTAAAATCGGAATAACAGGAAATATTCTTGATTGGATTTCTAAATTCTTAACCAACAGAACTTTTCAGGTCAAAGTTGGAATAGAATTATCTGATATATTCTCACAAGAAAACGGAACTCCACAGGGTTCTGTCATTTCACCATTATTGTTTTTAATAATGATCAATGATCTGGATCCTGGATTGGAAAATGTAGGACTGTCATTATTTGCAGACGACAGTGCCATTTTCTATGCAAATCGAGACTTGAAATTGCTTCAAAATAAAATTCAAAATGCTATAATTAAGATTAATGATTGGTGTATTGAAAATGGTTTTAAAATATCTGTAAATAAAACCACAGGTGTACTATTTAGCAAGAGAAAAAAATACCAAAATTACACATTACACTTAATAATAAGGATATTAAAATAGAAGATACTGCAAAATTCTTGGGAGTCATTTTTGATTCTAAATTAAACTGGAAACCCCATATAGACTACATCGTAACCAAATGTAAAAAGAGAATAAATATAATGAGAGCTGTATCTGGCTATAGATGGGGAGCATCAAAGAGAACGCTTCTTTCAATTTATAGAGCACTTGTAAGGTCAGTTCTTGATTATGGAGACGTGGCATATGCTACCGCTAGTGCTACACAATTGAAAAGGCTGCAAAATGTACAATCTGAGGCTTTGAGGTTGGCTTGTGGAACAGCTAGAGGCACACCTTTAATTGCCCTCCAGAATGAGTGCGGAGAGGTTCCCCTAAACCTCCGTCGATTGAGTAACTCAATAAGGTTTGGAGCAAAAATATTGGGTTCAAATGATCATCCAGCAGCAGAGACGATGCGAGATCACTGGTCAACTCACTATAATTGTACATCTTCTATTAAGCAAAATTCTATTTTTAAAAGAACTGAACATTTCTTTGCAACGATATCTGAACCGTTTAAATCTCCAATTTTTCAATTAACCGCTCCATGGCTTAATAGAACCACTAAAGTCGATCTGTTCTTAAAAAAACATATAAACAAAAAGACGGATTCTCCTAATATTATGTGTTCTTTGTCATTACAATTAATTGATAAATACAATGATCACACGTCAATTTATACAGATGGATCTAAATTTGAAAATGTAGTGTCTGCAGCTTTCTATATTCCCTCAGTGAATTCTCACAATGTTTATAGACTAGCAGATAATTCCTCCATTTATTCTGCTGAATTAACAGCCATTATTGAAGCGATAAAATGGATTATTCAAAGTGAAAATGTGAATGAAAATACAAATAAGTATATTATTTATACTGATTCCTTAAGTGTAGCCACATCTATAAAAGAAAATAAGTCTAGTTCACGGCCTAATTTATTTCTGGAATTTATAGATAATATTAATAAACTTAAAAATAGTAGTATAGTCATAGCATGGATCCCTAGCCATATTGGATTATCTGGAAATGAAATGGCAGACACCCTAGCAAAGAAAGGACAAGAGATACCGGAGATTAACTCAACAAATTATCTTGAATTGATGGAAATCTATTCATTAATAAGGAAATATGTTATTAATATATGGCAAAATGAATATGATAATGAAGGAAAAGGGAGATTTTACAAATCTATCCAGCCTTTGGTATCCACTGATATAAAATTTATGGATTCTATAAGGAAACGAGAAGTTCAAATTACCAGACTTAGAATGGGGCATGTCCTTAATAACAACTGGTTGAAAGTGATAGGTAAAAGCACAACAGACCTGTGCTCTGAATGCCAAGTGCCAGAAACAATCGAACATACGCTGTTTGCTTGCAAGAAGAATGACATATCAGTTTTGCTACTTAAAAAATGTGCGGACAAAAAAGTAGAATGCACTGTTAAAAGTATATTTTCTATTCAAGATATTTATCTTGAAGCTTATAATATACTAATGACTATAACTAATGGAAAAATTATGTAAGAAGTATATATAATTATATTGAATATTATATTTAAGAAATAATTATATAATCTGCTAACACATTGATCACTATAATTATGCCTCAGGTAATTGGCCTTGAACTGAATTGGAAATGCAATTTGTCAGCGGTAACTGTGGTTAGTTAGGGTATAGAGTGGAGAAGTCTGTAAAGACTGTTCATAGAATGTTACATAATAATTGGTTTGTGTGTAATGTGAAATGTATGTGAATTATAAATTTAGATGGTTTTGCTTCAATTTCACAAAGATAATTTTTTTTATGTTTCATAAGTTTTCTTTAATCCTTGATTTTTTTAAATATTTTATTGCATTATTAAATTGATATGATTATGTGTGTGTGTGTGTGTACGTGCATGCGTATGTGCGTGTGTAAATGTGTGTGTGGGGATTGGTAAAATTTTGAATAATTCTGTAATAGATGAAACAGGCATTGAATAAAATGATCTTGATATTATTTTTAAAGCTGCTAACTGATGGCTGAAGAGTGAATACTTTGATTTTCATATTAATGTTGAATATCTTATCTGCTTGTAAGTTTATTGGTGAAATATGAACATTGAAAATTGCTTGCAAATATGAGATTATGAGAAATGATACGAATTGATGTTGATCTAAATAAGTCGATGTTGTGTCATGTGAACTTCATGAAATGAGAACTTATAAGAATTGATGTTAATCAAACTAAGTAGGCCTAGATTTTATGTCATGTGAACTTCATGAAATGTCTAAATTAATGATAATAATACATAAGTGTACATAATGACAATACATATGTGTGCACATGTGTACATGTGCTCATTTGTATATAAAGAATTATAGGCATATGTAGTTATGGTGACATATGTATTTGTGTGTATATATATATATAAATGCATGTGGGCATAATTTTGCATATATGCTAAATAATAAATAATGATGCATGTATAAAAGAGGATCGACTACGGCCATTTGGTGAACACTATCGTCATGAAAGGCAGTTTCAGGAAAAAAAGAAAAAGAACAAAAAACAAAGAAAAAGAAAGTACAAACAGAAACTGCTGAACAGTTAAACAAAAGTGAGCTGCAATACATCAAACTTTAAAGACGTCAACAACCTTTGTAGTTATATGATGTCGTTAAACTGTTGAATAATAATAACTTTTTATTTATTACCAGATTGGTGTTCATTTCTTAGAAGTAACTCGTTATAAATGTACGGTTATGGTGTGTGTAGTTGCAGCCTAACGTCACTGTGTTGTAACAAAGACCATTAGCGACGCCCTCCTCCTTTATCCAGGCTTGGAACTGGCACTGGTAGAGTGCAACCAGTGACCGAGTTATGATAGGCCTATTGGGTCATATTTATATTCAGCGCGACAAATATTAGTCAACTGTAAATCTAGGTTGCAATCAGCCGTGCATACTACAATCGAAAAATATATATTAAGCCTAATTTCGTTTAACCGCTAGACTGTTGACCACTGATGAACTTATCGATAGGATTGATATTGCGCCCCTTCCAGTTTATTATTCATAGTTTCGCTCTCAAACCCAGCAGCCAAAGAGTAAAGTCTTGAACAATTCATATGAACGAGTTCGACAGGCCCCGGGGAGGGAGGGAAGCAAATCCAGATAGTTGACTATTCCAAACAGAGCGATCCATAACCTATTCTGTCTGATGGATGTGTGCGCATGTGGAACCACAGAGTCGCATCTTGAGACCGAACACAGATTTGTCAGAGAGCGGCGACCAGAGCAAGACGAAGTTAGAGTAAATAGCTGTCAGGGTCGTTGACATCTGCCTTACGCAAGACACAATGCCATACGGTGGATGGGACCATAAAATGGATGCGCTGCTGGACAGGGAGACAGAGTGAATGACATCACCCACATATTATAAGTGAAGATGTGGTCGCTGATTTGACACCTTTACTTAGTTTATTCCGGAAGGTATAAATACAAATTATACGTAATTGCTTATAATGATGCACCTGAGTAACCGCAACGGCTAGGCTTTGACTTCTCCAGCATTCTCGATATACAAATACCTTTACGAAATATCGTAATCACTATTATGTAATACGCACCAAGCATGAACAATCATATTGCACTAACGAATTTATTAAATACAATAGAGATATAGAAAATACTTGGCAGATTATTAAAATTATTGTCAACACTGATAACAAAGATACGTCTATTCTCGAAATCAAGGTAAATGGCGTCACGATCCATGATCCCAACTTGATGACTGATCACATTAACTCTTGTAACACTGGAATAGCAAAATCTCTGTCCTCTGACTTATCCTACCGCCTTGTAAGAGGAATTTTAAAGATTATCTGTCACCACGTTTGACTAATTCCTTTGCTCTGTTACCTACTTGCCCGCAAGAGTTAATGTTGATCAATAAAACACTTAATTCAACTTACATTTGAGGTATGGACGATCTAAACCCTCACCTCGTATCTCCCATAATGGAATTTCTCACTTTGCCATTGTCAAATATAATCAACTGTTCATTTGAAAATGGTATTGTGCCAACTGAAATCAAAATTGCAAAAGTCGTCCCAATTTCCAAACAAGGTTCTAAAAATGATTATAGCTAACTATAGACCCATTTCAGTTTGCCATTATTTTCTAAATTCTTTGAAAGACTTATGTATGATCGTCTCTACTCCTACATTACCCATAAATCTATCCTATACTCTTCGCAACATGGGTTTCAATCTGGACACTCAACATCAATGTCCTTACTGGATATCCAAGACCGGATATCTGCTGCGATGGACAATAACGAATACTCCGTTGGAATTTTACTTGATTTTGTCAAAGCCTTTCACTCCGTTGACCATAAAAATTTTCCTGACAAAACTCGAACACTCTGGCATTAGAGGTACACCCCTAGATTGGTTTACCAGTTACCTTATTAATAACTGGAATATGTGGCTCTTACCACGCGGACACACTCTTCCATTCCCCGGATAGCTTTAAGGGGATGGAATATCCAATGACACCCGCACTATCCGATATTCTGCAACACCGGCAGTAAAAGTTCACTTTTTTGTTGATGAACTCATTTCAGTCACAATTGCTATGTGTTTAGCTTATTTTATGAACAATATATACGGACATTGTGTTCCACCCGAATGTTCGCCTCCCACCGAGACGTCGCATAATTATGGCTAAATCCAGCAGCGGAGGACATGACAGCTATTATAGCGGCCTAGTGTGCTGAATGGTTGGCAGCTGATGTTGTGAAGCAGATTGCGCGCATTGATAAATTAAGCACGGGAATGGTGCAAACAGTTACTCATCAAACCATTCAATAAGCGTAAAAGGTTCTCTAACCATAACGAGATATCGTTAAACCTTTGGGATCAATTTTTAGTATAGAAAAAGACAAAACACAGTAACTTTGACTGTTCTAGCTTACCAGTGCCTACTGTTATTGTTTGTTTGTATGTGCACCTGTTATAGCGCCCCTTCAGGCTCACTACTCAGAGGCGCTCCCGACTGCAGAGCGGACACTGCATCGGAGTTTCACGCCGAAGCGCTGAGAAATTACGAGTACAGGACTTGCCAAAGGTCCCTACGCAGCGGCTTGAGGTGGATTCGAACCTCGAATCTTCCGGTTTCAAGGCGACGACGCCACCACTACACCACCGCGCCCCACAGTATACATAGTGTTTTGGCTTTTCAGGGTAGAATACAGCGACACGTGAAAGGCTGACATTGTATTAACTGAACTCCGCCACTGGTTGCACTTTGCCAGTTTCAGTCCCCAGCCTGGATAAAGGAGGAGGGCGTCGCTAATGGTCTTTGTTACCACACAATGACGTTAAACTGCAAATACTACTACTGTATTTGATGGATGACACATTAACAATGAATACAGAAAGTTGGATCGTTAATTGTGAACTAAATGCGTATTAAAGGTGTGTAAAGTAGTCAGACAGATCTGAAGCATTTGAGCAAGAGGAGCAATTAAGAAAGTTGTGACTGCAGTGAAAATAGTGGTTGGTATTATTTTGTAGCCATCAATTGCCTGAGGAAAAATCCAACCCACAGTTTACCTATGCTGCTGATAAACTTGGAGTGAATGCAATGGCGGTCAACATGGCGTATATTTTCAATCTTTTCCACAGTGCTAAGGAGTATAATAATTATCAAACGAAATACATCTGATAGGGCATAAAAGTTCCACAGTTAGGGGGAACTCGTCAAATCTTGATGGCTTCTGCTCGCATAAATATTGGAAAAGTCCCCATTTTCGGTGGCCATTTTAGAAAATGGCGGCCATTGAAGCCATGGGGAAATTTGCGGTGGCTCCATCGGAGTCCGTTCCCCTAAATTTGTATGTTTAGAGCCCAAAATGACGATCCTTAATTAATTGGAAGCTAAAACATTGAAATATCCATATTCTGGTCGCCATTTTGGAAAATTCTGCAATTGAGACCATGGTGAACTTTGTGGTGGACCTATTCGAATACTTGCTCTTAAAATCTGTGCAGGCCTATGTTTTGACACCATAGTGAAAAATGGTTCTCATTGTAGCCAGGGGACAAATCCGCGATGGCCCCTGTAGCGAAATCTTTTTCCTAGGACATGTTTGTGGTATGTACCAAATTTCAGGTTTGTATCACAAAGTGAACAATTAGTGCAGAATTTGACACCAAACCGCTGCAAGAATTACCAAAACTGAAACGTTATTTAACTTTCGAATTTTAAAGCATCCGAGCACACCACTTAAAGGTGTTTTGTCGTAGATGGGCTGATTATATATTAAACACTCTGGTTCAAAACCTCTAACCTAAATGGCTTTTAGCGCAAGAAGTGACAGAAGAGGAAAGGATTAGACACGACATTGATGACCCGTATATTTATTGTAAGGCTAGGACGACGTTAGAGTTGAGAAATGGTGGAGAAAAGGAATTTAAAGACACTGTGTTATAGGATAGCAAAGTTCATTAACGTCGCTCTTCTCCCTTGTCCGGTATGCAACAAATAGCAGCTCGTGTTTTCATTTTAAATGCGATTTGTCACATTGTTATCATATTGCGAAACCATTCACAACTTATTATTATTCAAAGTTTAACGTCACTGTGTGGTAACAAAGACCATTAGCGACGCCCTCCTTCTTTATCCAGGCTTGGGACTGACACTGGCAGAGTGCAACCGGTGGCGGAGTTCACTGTAGCGGAGTTGTTTGAAGGCTGCGTATGTATATAGTGTATACATGTATTTCCAGTTTCTTATAATAAGCGCGTGGCTTCCAGAAAAGTTGTCTTTTCAAAGATCTCCTTGAGTCAGTCAGTCAATCAAATATTCTGTCAGTGAATCAATAAATAAATGATCCAGTGAGTTGGTTGATCAACCTATCAGAAAGTGAATCAATCAGTCAATCATCATGTCTATCATTCGGTCAATCAGTTTTGTCTTTCAATTCCAAGATGATAATTATCGTCTGTTTGAAAGCGATGATTATAATCGGGAAGCTGGAGGTTGCTGCTGAGCTGAATAGCAAAGACTAAGAATCATTCCAATGACGGAATTCAACCAACACAAGATACACAAGCTTTCAGACGCTGAAGGAAGCAAACACGTCTCTTTCTATGTGGGAACCTTTGTTTTAGACACCTTTTCCAATAAATTCTCTCAGCAATAAAATAAGCGGAACGTTCAAAACAAGCATTTGTTGCTTTGTAGCAGTACCGTTGCATTAGGACCAAATTGACTGGAACAAACGATTGTTGTGACTGAGGATTGCTACTCGATCCTGTGTGTGAAAGCGATTCTATACGGGAAGATGGAGGTTGCTGATAAACTGAGACAAAGACTGGGAATGCAAGTGAAGAAAAATGCAAAGTCTAATCACACATTTGTATCAATCGCACAATTTACATATTTCGTTTAGAATAATTGTTTAGTCTTTGTAAGCGTGAAATTCAAATCATGAAATATTTAACGAGATGGTCAATGTCAAACACACTTTTGGGCACACTTTCGTTTATCTCACTACAACGGGGTCATTTGTAGTTTCAGCGTCATGGATTTATTTTACTGTTTTGTCTAAGGGTTACAATTCCAAACATTTTCATAATCAAATGTCTAATGACAATATGGAGTTACAACTATTAAGTCAACTATGCCAAATTTATGGCGACCGATTTGTCTACCAGTTACGTATGGTGGTGGTATTTGCAGTTTAACGTCACTGTGTGGTAACAAAGACCATTAACGACGCCCTGATCCTTAATCCAGTTACGTATGAGTTTACATAAAGTACCTTATCTCTTTTGTTCTAATGTTCAACAGATTGTTCTGACGTTGAGATCCACACTCTTTATTCTTTACTTCTCTTACAAAAGTAAGGTATGCAAAATATATGTAAGTCGACCATTTACTGTTTAATTTTAATCAGCGACCATTTGACTATAATTCTCCATTAATGGTGAACGAAGTTCTGCTCAAGTTGCCAGTAGAGATCTTGTGCGATACAGACAATGTCATGTTAAAATGTGTCTCTAAAGATTGTCCAAATGTGTCTAAAAATAGCTTGGGATTACTGTTGCAGATTGCTGTCATGAATTAATAATTATAGTCCAGCTGTGCATCTAAACCAGTAAGATAGACGCATCAATGACTCTGGGAACGCCTCTAATATGAGACACCCTTAAAACGATTAAACTCAGCTTATATATTATTTTCAACTCCTGTCTAACGCAGGTCATTTCTCTACTAAATCTACTCTCTTCATTCCACATTCGTCATTTTCCTTATCTGCATTTGCTTTCAGCAGTCCGTATTATTTAAATTACGTCAGGCAGTGCCAGTCCAAAGCCGGGAACGAAATAAGGTATGAGGTTAACCTTCATCCTACCAACACATTTTACATACGTTGTTTACCAACTGGGGTCCGAACGGACCCCAAACATATATACATACATACCTGTATATATACGCATATATAATTGCATGTAAGTATGTATATATGTAGAATATGCATGTATGCATGCATGATTGTATAAATGCATGTATGTATGCATGTTTGTAGGTATGTATGCATGTATGCCATTGTGCATGTATGTATAATGTGCATGTATATGTAATATTATGTATGTGTTTGGGAATGAATGTACGACATGTATGCGTGTATGTATGTATGTATCATATATACATACATGCATACATACATACATACATACATACATACATACATACATACATACATACATGCATACATGCATACATACATACATACATACAAACATACATACATACATACATACATACATAAATACATACATACATACATACATACATACATACATACATGCATGCATACATCAAGGGCGGATCCAGGGGGGGGCCAATCCGGCCATGGCCCCCCCCATTTCAAATCACCATGGGACGTGGCCCCCCCCCCATCCATGGTGGCCAAACAAAAAAATTCAGGGTGTCAGTCATGCACAGGAGAATTAATGTATAAATGTAATTAAAACCTATAATAAAAATACTGTGTAAATGTAATTAAAATCCAATCTAAGTCTCTCACGCAATTGCATTGTCTTTATATAAAGCATCGAAATGAAACAATCTTTCAACAATCTTTACCACAATTAAATTTCATTGGAGCTGGATTGCTGAAAATGTTCTTCCTTAAACTGGTGTTGCATTGATGAACAATCCAACTCCGATTTAAGCAAAAGTATGTTTGTCTGTGTTCAAAAATCTGATGTTAAGTATTTTTTGTCGCAATGTAATATAACTTCCTTAATTGTTATATGGTATGGCAGTGAGTATAGTCAATGTGGTCACATGAAGTACATGTAGTTAAGCTTTTGAATAATAATTGTTGCAATCGTATCTGGCATTCAATAAAATCAGAAAACTGCCGCTATATTAGAACATTAGCCGGGTACCCGGCAGGCCTTTTTTAACGTGCAGCTATACACAAAATGTGCATTTGTAATCGAATTTGTGCATTTGTAGAAGCACTTACGTACAGTTAAAACTAGCCAAAATATCATTGTCCTCCCTTTAGAAGTAATTTACCATTGGTTCGAATTGTTCATTATTGCAATTATAATAAAAAGGTGTCCCACTGCAAATGTGTGCCAACACTAAAGAAGGTGTGCAATTGATAATTTTTGCCAACACTAAAGAAGGTGTGCTATGGCCAATTTTTGCCAACACTAAAGAAGGTGTGCAATTGCCAATTTTTGCCAACACTAAAGAAGGTGTGCTATGGCCAATTTTTGCCAACACTAAAGAAGGTGTGCAATTGCCAATTTTTGCCAACACTAAAGAAGGTGTGTAATTGCCAATTTTTGCGAAACCTAAACAAATCCATTGGTTCGAATTGTTCATTATTGCAATTATAATAAAAAGGTGTCCCACTGCAAATGTGTGCCAACACTAAAGAAGGTGTGCAATTGCACAACTTTTTTGTACAACAGCAGTGTGCTTTAAAGCATCATTATTTTACTTGCACACCTTTATATTACAATTGCAATAATGAACAATTCGAACCAATGGATTTGTTTAGGTTTCTAAAAAATTGGCAATTGCACACCTTTTTTAGTGTTGGCAAAAATTGGCAATTGCACACCTTCTTTACTGTTGGCACACATTTGCAGTGGGACACCTTTATATTACAATTGCAATAATGAACAATTCAAACCAATGGATTTGTTTAGGTTTCTAAAAAATTGGCAATTACACACCTTTTTAAGTGTTGGCAAAAATTGGCAGTTGCACACCTTCTTTACTGTTGGCACACATTTGCAGTGGGACACCTTTATATTATAATTGCAATAATGAACAATTCGAACCAATGGATTTCTTTAGGTTTCTAAAAAATTGGCCATAGCACACCTTCTTTAGTGTTGGCAGAAATTGGCAATTGCACACCTTCTTTACTGTTGGCACACATTTGCAGTGGGACACCTTTATATTACAATTGCAATAATGAACAATTCGAACCAATGGATTTGTTTAGGTTTCTAAAAAAATTGGCAATTACACACCTTTTTAAGTGTTTGCAAAAATTGGCATTTGCACACCTTCTTTAGTGTTGGCAGAAATTGGCAATTGCACACCTTCTTTAGTGTTGGCAAAAATTGGCAATTGCACACCTTCTTTAGTGTTGGCACACATTTGCAGTTGCACACCTTTTTATTATAATTGCAATTATGGACATTTCAAAACAATGGACTTTTTAAAAGAACTGTCGCTTTTGTCTTTGATACACCATATTCATTGTTGTCACTAAAGTCTGTATTTCCTCGATCTATCGTGCTAAAATCTTATGTCATCTTAAAGTTCTTATTTCTATACTAAGCTAAATAGGCCCAGTCTTAGCGGGACTTTCTCTCTTTGGTGGGCCTGTTTTTTTCAATCATTCGATGTGACATCCTCTGCTTTGATCGCTTGTACTTTATTAATCTGCTACCTCACATGTCTTATAATTTGTTATTAAATAAAGCATTTGTTTAAAAAATCCAGCTTCTATTTCACCGGCAAAAAAATCTCCTTTCAGCTTCAATTGTTCAAGCATTCGTCGGAACTCCCGCCGCTTTTTCGCATTTAAAAGACTCTTCATCGAGCTTACAAATCTCAAGCGTTCTTTTCTTGATCATATCTTCCATTTCTCATGCGTTCGCTTAATAAATCCAGCTCCAATTAAAGCAGGAATATTTTCATCGATCCAGCTTCAATTAACGCAACAACAAGCCGTACATTCACTTTCTATTTCAGCAAGGATTTCGTCAATTTGTTTCACGCGTCGTATACACTGAACCGGAAATAGACTGCAAAACGCAAATGTTATTGCGCAATGGCGGCGCCAAAACGGCGGCGCCAAAAAGTCACGTACCGAGTGTTTGGGATGTAATTTATTTTTTGCAGATGCCAAAAAAATTTCAGGGCGAAACAAGTTAAGTTTTGAGTTTAGTCTATATGTGCAAGAAAATGCGGTGAATGATAACACATGTTTACTCCTTGTTTTTATTTATATCTTACTATATTTCATTCAGTAGTGGGAAGTATTTTATTTATTCTAGTCTTAAAAAGTCATCAGTTTTTGGGATGCTAAATTGAACACCTTTTTTTGAAAATTTCGCACGGAAGACTAAGAAGTCATCGCTCTTTTTAGGCGTAAAATTTAACACCTTTTTTAAGATTTCGCACGGATGACTACAAAAGTCATCAGTTTTTTGGGACGCCAAATTGAACACCTTTTTTGAAAATTTCGCACGGAAGACTAAGAAGTCATCACTCTTTTTAGACGAAAAATTAAACACCTTTTTTAAGATTTTGCACGAATGACTACAAAAAGTCATCAGTTTTTTAAATTCTAAATTGAACACCTTTTTTGAAACTTTCGCACGGGAGACTAAAAAGTCATCACTCCTTTCAGACGAAAAATTAAACACCTTTTTTAAGATTTCGCAGGGATGACTACAACAAGTCATCAGTTTTCTGGGATGCGAAATTAAACACCTTTTTTGATAATTTCGCACGGAAGAATAAAAAGTCATCACTCTTTTTAGACGAAAAATTAAACACCTTTTTTAAGATTTCGCACGGATGACTACAAAAAGTCATCAGTTTTTTGGGATGCGAAATTAAACACCTTTTTGGAAAATTTCGCATGGAAGACTAAAAAGTCATCACTCTTTTTAGACGAAAAATTAAACACCTTTTTTAAGATTTCGCACGGATGACCAAAAAATTTCATCAGTGTTTTGGGAAGGAAAATTGAACACCCTTTTTGAAGATTTCCGGCGGATTACTTAAAAAAGAACATCTTGTTTTCGAGAAAGAAGTTTTTAAGTAAAGTCTATATTTATTGAGACCTTATGGCACTCTTACAAGCACTGAAAAGTACAGCTAATTTGTTAAGATAACAGCTTAAAATGCTACCATTGCAATGTGAAAATTCAAAAAGTTTCTGGTGGGGAGGGGCATATCCCCTCCCCACACCCCTCCCCTACCACTCTCGGCGCTGCGCGCCTCATGATTGTCTTCAGACGGTCAATTATCTACCCCTCCGAAAACCTCAATTCCCCCAGAGGTGGGGGATAAATTAAACTCTGGTTTCGGCCAAAAACGACTAAAAAAGTTCATCAGATTTTTCGGCGAAAGATCAACGAAAAAATTTCCGACCCCAGCCCAAAAAATTTTTGGCCCCCCCCTTCGAAAATTCCTGGATCCGCCCTTGGCATACATATATACGCATGTGCATACATACATAATGTATGTATGTGTGTATGTATGTATGTATGCATGTATATATTTATGCATGCACATACGTATGTACTTGTATGTATGCAAGCAGTATGTATGCATGAATGTCTATAATTATGTATGAACGTATGTATTTGCGAATACACATTCGTATGTATTTGCGAATACACATTCGTGCATACATACATACATGCATGCATGCATGCATACATAGACACAAACATACACATATACATATAAACATACATACATTGATACCTAGATGCATACATCAATATACATACCTACATTATGATCAAACAATTGTCAAACGTGCGGGTATTTGTGCATGAATGTATGCATGTATGTTTGTATGTATGTGTGTATGTATGTATGTATGCTTGCATGTGTGTGTGTGCTTATTTGCATGTATTCGTGTCTGAATATATGTTTGTATTCAGCAAGCATGTATGCATGCATGTGGTTTTGCTTTTATGTACTCAGACTCGTTATATGCGAGTGTGTGCATGTATTTTTGTATGTATGTTTGTGTGTATGTTTGTATGTTTGTATGCATATATTTTTTAGAATATATACATAAATGACATTACCTTAACGAATTGTCCTTTGAAAAACATTCTTAGAACTCAAATCTTGTAGTGCAAAGTTGCAGAAATCCAGCTCTGCATTGGCTAAAAAGCTCATGCGTAAGCTGTTTTACGTTGGGGTCCGTTCGGACCCCAGCAGAAAAAAATTTATTAAAAATTCAAAATAATTTTTTTCAAAAAAGTAGTTACAGCATATCGTGTAGGACAGACTTATAGACAAATTCATAAAATGCCGACTCTTAATCATTTATCGCAAAAAAGTTGCTCAGCAGTTTATGTGCTTGGGGTCCGAGCGGACCCCACTTGGTAGGATGAGGGTTAATGTCCAGTATAATAAATGTTATCTTACCACTGCATCGCTTCACTGAAACTACTGCTGCTATTGCTACAACATCTACTACTACTATAATTGCGCATAAGAATTACTCTGGGCTGGGAGTGATCGTGTGTAGGATTCTTGAAGTGGCGCAATATAAGTCCTTAGTACGAATGAATTAATAAAGTCGATGGCGATGAACAACTGTAAATTATTTGTTCAATTGAATGAAGTCGAAAACAATACAAGGAATTGAAAATTTCCACAGAAGTGATGTCGCTTAGTCAAAATAAAAATTGAAAGGCAGGTATGATCAAAATCGCTTTGAAGTGAACATCGCAGAGGACCATGTTGGATAGTGTTTCCAATGCCCATAGAGCAATCGATACCAAAGAAAACATACGAGGGACGAGAAATGTCAAAATAATCTCTGGTGACGTCATAACATGTCGATAAACGCGGACTTCTTCCAACCATTGCGCATTAGGCCTACCCCGTCTCGCAGTTTCGTGAGGCAGCGACTAACAGGAAACCAACCGAAATATGCCAAAATGGTTTTAAACGACGTCAGAGACCTTCCTTGTCACAAGATGTCGCTAAACGTTAAATCCGTGCACCACCATGGTAACGCAGCACTGAAGAGCGTTAGAAAGTGTAGCAAAAAAGATAAGGAGACACTTCTTTGACACATGACAACCCTGATTGGCTGATGGCAAGTCTTTCTTAATTGCATTAAATCAGCGGCGCTTTAGATGTCATAACATCAGATCTGATCATCCTGGGAGCAGAGATTACCAACCGACTAATTATTGCGGAAACGAGTATTGAGGAAACATCTTTTCAACTTCTGCAGCGCCTCTATTTGTGTCGGAAGAATTCCGTATAGTCGACAACAAACTGATGTAAAATATTCCAAACAAGTATCTCATAATGTAGAATTGTAGATAAATCATGTCGAAAACAAGTGCTAGAGTCAATCGTTATAATGAGGTCAGTTACTCTACTATATAATACTATTTCAAAAAGCCGCAGGAAGTCGGCTATTAATAGCATTTTATTTGATATCATGCATCTCGTAGGATAGAATAAAGGCATTTGAAATGAAAGGTATAAGAAAAATCCTCGGAATATCATGGACTGAGGAAAAAACAAATGAATGGGTTCTGGAGACGGCTGGCGTAGAAAGGAGTCTACTGGAGTCAATTAAAGGAAGGAAGTTGTCATACTTCGGGCACATCATGAGGAAACATGGAGACTGCCTGGAGAAGGAGATTATGCAAGGAACGGTTCCGGGAGCAAGATCAAGAGGAAGACCTAGGAAGAGGTGGTGGGACAACATGTGTGAATGGACGGGATTATCAACAGAACAATTGTTGAGAGCAACCGAAGACAGGAGAGGATGGAGAAGAACTGTCCAAAATGTGACCAACCCTCGTGTCGAGGATGGTTGAAGGCAAAAGGCAAAAAAAGGCATCTCGTAGGTCACCAGCAGATCACGTTTATTAACAAAA
Organism: Lumbricus terrestris; assembly: GCA_949752735.1. NCBI lineage: Eukaryota > Metazoa > Annelida > Clitellata > Crassiclitellata > Lumbricidae > Lumbricus > Lumbricus terrestris. The sequence goes on along the minus strand of OX457047.1, from coordinate 5,542,586 downwards.
ATAAAGTCTTTAAGAAATTGGGGCATATATATAGAATTTGATGAGCACTGTTTAAAGGTGTCGAATCAGAGCGTAGACGTTCGTTATGGCTTAGTTTGTCTAACGGTATTCATACATTATTATTAATATTATTCAGAAGTTTAACGTCGTCCTATGACATCAATGGCCGATGACGACAATACAGAAAACATACAATGCAATGAAAACAAATTTCTAGTATCCTAGAAACACCATCAAATGCTTCTAGCTGAAGCTTCACAATGTCAGCAATATTCAGCCTTTAACACCTTTGCAAAAAGAGTTCATCTTACATTCTCTATGCTCATATACATTATACATATGTATATTGTGACAATAGGATCTTATGCAAATCAATCAACATTGTTATGTATCAATTGTCTCACACACTAATTTTAAACTGTGACATTAATAAGCAACCATGGCTACAAATGTTCAACACATATAACTCTGGTCTCAAATACTAAGTTTAAAAAAAACTATTCATATCCTCTAGCACAATGCACATGTAACAAATTATACGTAATATATAATATGTATGTGTAGCCTATATATACATATAATATATATATCATAATTATTCAAGGTTAGGTTTCCACCTGGTTAAACATAATATTTGTTTCAGCATGTCAAAACAATAAGAATGTTTATTCCACTGCAACCGAGTAATGAAACACCATGTAGCACTTAAAGTATAATTCAAAACATATAGAATAAAAGGAAAATTGTATTAAAACAGATATTCATACATTCATTCATTCAAGAATTTATATAGTGCTTCTTCAAGAGGAATATTCAGAAGCGCTCCCTACTCTAGCACGGCAAAAAGAACAGTTTTGAGTTTAATTAACGCAGGATTTCAACCGCTACTCAGAGGCGCTCTCGACTACAGCGCGAACACTGCATCGGAGTTTCACGCCGAAGCGCTGAGCAATTGCGAGTGAAGGACTTGCCCAAGGTCCCTACGCGGCGAGGTGGATTCGAACCTCGAACCTTCCGGCTTCAAGGCGACGACGCCACCACTGCGCCACCGCGCCCCACGACCTAACAGTTGTCTGGAACGGGCTCGCTCGGGAGCTACGTCCGCTATCTTCGGCTTTAACTGACTTTTTAAAATTAAACTCAAAACTGTGCTTTTGCTGTATTAGAGCTGGAAGCGCCTCTGAGTAATAATAATAATAATAATATTTTTTCTTTAATTCAACGCCTGCAAGACGCACTGCGCTTTACATTTACAAGTTATGCAGTTATCTAAATTAAACTTAACTACCAACTGAACAGACAGCTTTGTAATTACACGGCGCTAATAGCAGCCTACAAAGCAAATCCGCCCAACGGGGGCTCGAACTCACTACCTCTCGATCTCTTGGCCAGCGTGTTAACCATTACTCTACCGGGCCCCCCCAAGTAGCCTTTTTATGATGTACTATGAAATTCCTGAATGAGTAATTAATGATCTTATGGTTTTTAACGTCTTTCTCATACACCGTTAACTCATCTGCTCTTGATTTATAAATACCAAATTTGTCTGACCCATTTAATCTTATGAAGTCTTTGTATATTGTGGGCAAAACATTTATCTAAATGCAGCAACAACTCAAACTCGGTCATTATGCCAAAAGAATTGTGAAAACTGTCTGAAGCCCACTGTCGATCCATTCATAGTGTGCTAGTTCGATAACGAATAAGGATTAGACCTAAGACCTAAATTTAAATGAGCGTCAACGACATTGGCATCCAAAAGTTGTTGCTGAACATGGAAACTATACTAACAAGAGATTACTACTATCAAATTGCTAGTAAAAAAATAAAAATCTATAGTAAGGCCTTCAGGGTATAATTCTGCTAATGACGGGCTATTCAGTCGACCGTTACACACCTTTGAAACGTAGCAAGCAGATGCTATTTGTTTGGTAATCTAAGACGCTCTTGAAGTCTGCCTGCATGATTTCTGGCGCCATGCAATTATAATGGGTCACTGGCTTTGATGGTACAACAGTTCTTTCGGAATTGAATTATAGTAGGCCTAAATGGTTCCCATTAATATGTCAATCAAGAAATCATCTCTTATTGTCTTCTTGAATATTTATGTGAGACAAGATAATTATGTTAGATTACTAGTGAATATCAGGCAGGGCCGCCTCTTATCTGTATTAGCTTTGCCTCCCCCTTCCACTTGCATAGGCCGCCGCGCACTGCACTCTGCTGTCCATGGTGATTTAATGGTTCCTTTCACTCACTCTGCAGCAATACAGTGTCAAATGAACTAGGCCTACTCTATGTTGTCCAAAAATAGTGTCATTGAGATTGCAAAACTCTGCTCAGGCACCTTATTGGTATTGTTCGTATGCTATAAGTTTAATTTTATTTCTCTGTATACTTATTTTGTATTGCCGTCAACGGCTTTTGTTGTCATAGGATGACGCTAAACTTCGGATTAATAATATTTTACCAATGAATGCACACTTCGACATGTGATCAAAATTAATAAATTCAATGTCAAGCCATAGAAACAAGGCATTCAGTGCTGCGAACAGAAAGGTAGACAACAATTTAATGTTTTTGCGACTCTTTTGATATTGATGAGCAGCGTCACCATCCACCTTTAGTTTGTCTTACAACTGAAATGATCAATGATCATGTTGTGCGAGTTGCCGCACAGCGAAACCGTATTATACCAGATAGGCTAATGATCTATATTTCAATACACCGTAGGCTACAATAATCAATCAATCAACCGTAATTTGCATAGCATCCTTTCAAGGCACCAACTCAGAGGCGCTCCCGGCCGAGATCAAGCGAAAAACCGTCTTAAACAGTTTGTGAAATTGAGAACAGCTTGAGAGGTGTTGCATAGTCAAGGGAAGTCCATTCCAGGTTGTTGGACCAATCACAGAGAGCGAACCGCTCTGAATTGTTGCAGAGCGAGTGAAAGGAGCTATTAAATCTTCATGGACAGCAGAGCGCAGTGCACGGCGGCCTATGCAAGTGGATAGTAGACCTGGGAGTGACTTTGGTGAGCTAATATGACCCCACTTGACCATAAAGTGACTTTAGGTCGACTTGAAGTCGACTTCTCGGCGTCAAAACGACTTGACCCGACTTGGCAGAAAAACAACCGACTTCCGACTTGAAGTCGGCTTCTGACATGGTACAATTGTACTAGCCATTAGCCTAGGTCTACGGACGGCTACTAATGCAAGAAGTCAAGCCAATTTTCCTGCAAGCATTAATTTCATTTAGGCCTACAAATGAATAATGAGGCCTCAACATTTAATTGATGCATGAATTTGTTAAAGTGTCATTAAGCCCATTTCAGGCTGCTTGTGTTTCAGTTTGAATAGTTTTGTGATGCTTTGGGCCATCTATAGTAGCCTAGACAATGCGATGGCAAATTATTAGACCTATGAATTTTAGCTTGTCCATTGTCTGTGATTATTCAGATTACACTTATTATTATTATTTTTTAATATTAATATTAACTAAATTTGTAAAATGCGCAAGGTCTAAGATAAAATAGCGGACCGCGGACTGCATGGTTGCATTGAATGGCGTGTTATGATAAGCCTAATTTGTAATTATGTTTTCATAATTATTTGGCCACTAACATCATTTCACAACTTAGCATATGGCATTGCAAGCGCATCATCCTACATCAGGCTACTACTGTAGGCTACTACATCTACTAGGCCTACTCACTGACAGTAAAGTCTTTCATTGTACAATTGGTCCTACAATAGTTTTCCGTCTGCAGACGACTCCAGATGCAGCTCTCCAAAAATATCGCCAAATTATCGATTTATTATGTACCTTGTAGATCCAGCTTTCTTTGCGCCGAATTCACTGACCACTAGAAGTTCGCTGATTGCTTGATTAGCACACGTACTAATATTTTAGGGACATTTTGTTTCACCATTTCAATTAAGAGCATGCCTAAGCGTGACGTTTAAGCATAAAATTACAAATTATATGAATAGATCGGCAGACGGCAGTCTGCACGATAGCGTATACCGGCAATATAATCAGTAGCCTAGCCTAGGCCTAAGTCTCTGTTAAGCAAGGCCTCATTCATTCTTGTGAACACACTAGGCAACAAAAGCTGCTTAAATGATGTCGCAATCATTGGTTTGAAGTGCCAAATTTAGCATATTTGTGTCTCAAGTCGGTTTAAGTCGACTTGAGGTAAAAACAACTTCAAGTGACTTCTATCTACAAAATTCGACTTGGGGTCAGTTGCGGTGAGCAGAAACGACCCGACCCGACTTGGGATGACCAAGTCGACTGGGGTCGACTTTTTGGGGTCGACTCCCAGGTCTAGTGGATAGGGAGAGGCAAACTCACACAGATAAGAGGATGCCCAGTCTGATATTCACTTACAAGCTATCGTAGTTATCTCGTCTAACATATGAATATCCAAGAAACCAATAAAAGATGTTTTATAGATTGATATTATAGTGGCCTACTTGGAACTGATACCATCAAAGCCAGCTACCCATCATTTCATGGGGCCAGGAAGTAACAAGACTTCAAAAGCATCTAAGACTACCGTACAAATAGCATCCGCTTCTTACGTTTTAAAGGTGTCTAACTTCTTCTTATTTAGTTCTCTGACGTCAGGCTGCTTCATACATGTATGTTCAATGACGCCACACGTATCTTTTCGGTGCATCCCTATTTAGCTCTCTGTAACCGTCCTTTGTCATCATCCAGTCCAGTAGCATTGTTCTTGGTCTTCCTCTTGTCTCTTCCCCTCCATTCTTCCTTCTATAATGTCCCTTACTATGATGTCGCTCCTCGTGATGTGGCCAATCCAGTTTCTCTACCGCCTCCGTATTGTCTCCAGCATTGACCTTTTCTCTCCGACCATCCGCAGTATTTCTTCATTCGTCTTGTGCTCCCATCCAGCTGACACGTTCCATTCGTCGCCAAATCCACATTTCGAAAGCTTCCAATCTTCTCATGTCATTCTTTCTCTGTGTCCATGTTTATGACCCATACAGAACTACCCTCCATACCAGCGTCTTGACCATTCTCTCTTTTTGGTTAAAATTTAGCTTTCCTCTGAGGAGTTCTCCTCTTTGTTGAGTGCGTCTTTTCCCACATGTGGCTAGTCTTCTTTTTAATTCTACATGGCATCCTGCATCACCTGTGACCATACTTCATAGGTAGCAGAATTTCTCAACCTGCTCTATTTCCTCTCCGTTTACTGTGATCGTAATTGCTTTCTCTCCTCTCTTGTTTATCCTCATAGCCTTTGTCTTCTTTATGTTTATTTTCATGTCGTATTCTGTTGATATCATGTTCAGTCGATTCATCATTCTTTGTAATCCTTCTTGAGTTCCTGCCAACATTGCCTGATCGTCCGCGAATCTCAGAGGTTTTATCAGTCTTCCTCCTACCTTTATCCATTCATTCACTTCTCACAACGTTTCTCTTACAAGTTCTTCTATGTAGATATTAAATAGTATTGGGGAGAGTGGGCATCCTTCCTTCACACCTCTTCCTATCTTTCCCGGTTCCGATGATGTTAATGATGTATTAAATGAACTAAAGAATTCAGAAGTGCGAGTATAGATAGAATGTTCTTTCGTATCGGAAGTTTTATAAACATTTGTCCAGTGATTTTTCATAATCGTCTTAGTAATCGTCTTAACTATTTTGTAACGCTTAAACTCATAATAATAGGAAGACGTGGCCACATTAAAAAGGTGTGTAACAAACAGCTTTCCAGCGAAATGCATTCCAATTTGTTTTATTTAATCGCAGTAGTTATATCACACAAATTGACGTTCTAGCTTTTTAAAGGGTTACGAATCGAAATTTAAAATTGAACATTAGTTGTTTGCTGTGCAGATGCGAAATTCCAGAGACTTTAAATTTGGTTCAATCGACTTTTTTAATCTGCATAACATGTTTTGTTTGCACGTCGATACTACGAAACGACTTAAATCAGCAATAAACCGGCGTAACTTGTCACTCCTATGTTTCGTCATCCGTCAGAAAATCGAGTCTGCCATTTAACAGATTACAGCGTAGATATTTTTTTCTTTGGGGAACTTGTAGTATGTTCCTTTTCTAAAGTAGGGATAGCTTTTGCAACAACTGCAGGCTAATGTAGGCCTACATTGTCAAATCTAGGCCCTCTCCTCTGGGTATGCCTTATGCGGGGAAATCAGATTTTGTTTGATTTTCCACACTGCAATGGTGGCATTTTAAGCTTTCAGGCTTAGTGCCATTTACGTCCATTAAGGTATTTGATACGGAACCCAATTTATTGATGGTTGCTTTCTAAAGTCACTGGTTCGTCGAAAGCTGTCTAGAGTTACCCTACTCCGTTATCCATGCTTGGGACCGGCACGAATACAGCTAAAGAAACTGTGGCGGTGTTTTACCGGTCTCAGTGACAAATTGAAATATTGAACTATTTAAGCGTCTTTAGTAAATAGACACCTTTTAATCGCACTTGTACTATTTTATATATAGGCGAAAGTTACCTAGCTGAAACTGCTTTTATTCCCGTTATTCATATATTTATTGGGTTGGAATATCCAGTGTAAAAGGTGTTCAAGGGTGACTGGTTCGTTACTCACTATTATAATTATAATATTATTTTAGTCACTGGAATTTCATTTTCTAACGACCTCAAGTGAATGTAATAATGGTTCTTAAAACCTATCCTATGTTTTGCGTCGGATAACAGAACAGAATTACTATTGAACGAATAATACATAGTCCTTCCCGTGCAGGTGGTCTGTGCATCGAGCACTCCTACCATCGTCCTCTCTGTCCTTCGTCAGTTCTTCAACCTCCTTCCCCGAGAACTGGATCCGGTTTGATCGTCGGTTGCAAGCGCACTACAAGGAACGGGAGCGCGAGTATTGGGAGGCAAAGATCGCCCGTAACGCGAAATATCCGAAGTGTCTTTGGTCCATCTTTAACGGCCTTCTGGGCCGTCATGGATCTGGCTCCCGCTCGAGCACTTCAGCATTCTCTGCCTTTGACTTCGCAGCGCCCTGCGATAGAAAGCTCAGCTCCGTACGTGCAGACACCGTCGGATTTCCCCGTCCAGAGTTCCCGCTAACAACCCATTGCCTAACCACATTGAGGGAGATCGCATCCGTTGAGCTGCGTTCCATCATAATGTCCACCCAGAAACTTGGTTCCCCCAGACGAAGGGGATTGGATTAGACACTACATGACATTTGCATATGTGTGGGTCCCAATACTATTCTGCCGTCATAAGCAAGAACCACGTATCTGCAAAAACCTAGTTCTGAGATAAACGCAAAAGACTAAATTCTTTTCTGCCAAGTGGAAAAAATATTTCTATTCTTTCCTGCTTTAAACTAATAAATGTAGAAAAAATCAACCATTTTTATGAAAAAAATAATTTTAAATATTTTTGATCGTAAATATGGAAAATGTCAATTAGTGTGTTCTTGCTTAGCATTACATACCGGCGATTGTGACCCATAAATGGCAAAAACAACGTATCTGCATAAAATCGTGTATAATTGTGGAGCAATTCAGAAATTTACGCACTCATAAATCTGGTATTATTATTTTAAGAGAGTCGACACCAGTTTTACAACTGTAAGACCAGTTTGTACAGTTGTGAAACCAGTTTGTACAGCTATCAGGCATTATTTTAAATACACGACACCAGTCTGTACAACGGTGTTAACCAGTTTGTACAGCCACCGAACATAGTATTAAAAGATAAGACACCAGATTGTGTAGCTGTGAAACCAGTTTGTTCAGCAATCAAGCATTTTAAATAATGTAAAACCAGCTTGTGCATCCGTGGGACCAGTTTGTACAACCGTGAAACCAGTTTCACAACTATTAGAGATAGTTTTAAAAGACCAAACCAGTTTGTACAGCTGCAAAAATCGGATTGCACCAGCTATCAGGCATCATTTTGAAAGATATGAAACCAGTTTGTACAGTATGAAACCAGTTTATGCAGCTATCAGGCATCATTCTAAAGAAAAGAAACCAGTTGTATTTCTGTGTAACCAGTTTGAGCATCCCACAGACAACAAATCCGAAGATACGAAACCAGTTTGCACAACTATAAAACCAGTTTTACAGCAACGAAACCAGTTTGTACAGCTATCAGACATTATTTTTAAAGATGAGAAGCCAGTTTCTGAAAATATAAAACCAGTTTGTTCAGATATAAGACAATATTTTAAAAGATACGAATCCAGTTTGCACATTGTGTGAAACAAGTTTGTACGATTGTAAAACCAGTTTGTACAGTTATCAGGCATTATTCTAAAGATAAGAAATAATTATTCTACAGACAAGAAACCAGTCTATACAGCTGTTAAAAGAGTTTGCACAGCAATCAGGAATCATTTTGAAAGATATGAAACCAGTACTGTTGTACTGCTATGAGGCCAGTTTGCACAGCTCTCAGGCAACATTTTAAAAGATACGAAACCAGTTTGCAAATTATAAAACCAGTTTGTACAGTGCGAAATCAGTTTGTACAGCCAACAGACATTATTTTAAAAGATACAAAGACTTTTGTACAGCTGCGAAACCAGTTTGTACAACTAACAGATATTTCTTAAAGATACTAAACCAGCATCCAGAGATGTGAAACCAGTTTGTACAACTGTAAGACTAGGTTTTACAGTATCAGGTATCATTCTAAAGATTCGAAATCAGTTTGAACAGCTGTGAAGCTAGTCTATCTAGTTATCAGATATTATTTCAAACGATATGAAACCAGTTTGTACAGTTGTAAAACCAATTTATACAGTACTCAGGTGACATTTTAAGACATAGGGGCCTTCTAAACAAGCTTACAAATAATAAAACCAGTTTGCACAGCAGCGAAACCAGTCTGTACAGCTATCAGGCAATATTATTTCAAACGGAAGATTATTGCAGAGATGTCTCTTTCACACCTGTTTTACTGTTAGCAATCCCATGTAAATTTAAGACTAGGCAAAAAGCAACGCAAGTGCAGATACGTGGTTCTTGCTTAGTACGTATCTGCGAATAACGCCTATCATACTAAGCAAAAACAACGTAAGGGCAGATACGTGGCTCTTGCTTATGATGCCATGCGGTTTCTGCAGATACGTGGTTTTCACACACGCTGGTTCCCTGTGATGGAATCGAGATAGGAGTTTCTCAATTTTTTCCAAGGTGTAGGACCATTAATAGATGCAGAATCTGCATCTAACTCAAAACGGCCAAATTTGCAGTTACGTGGTTCTTGCTTATGACGGCAGTATTGGGGTTCCATTATCAAGCATATTGATATAAGAATCAGCCAGAAATACTTGTAAGATCTATTATGGCTCTTTTAAGCATTTACCGCGTCATGAACTTCAGAACTCAAGCGTTTTGAGACACATTACAAAAATAAATCTTGTCATTCTATTGCGGGAACTGTACTCTGCAGTGGACCCTTTGGGTTGTTACTCGTTGCTTTTACTGTCACTTTGCAATAATGTTGAATGCTTAGTTAAATATAAACTTGCAGACCATACTCAATTCATAGTGTCGCTTGACAACGTTTTAAAGGTGTTGACAGAGCTACTAACTGATTACGAGGTTTTCTTCCAAGGTAGAAGTAGATTTAAATTTCCGATCCATATTTACAGCCAATGTATCACTATTCTACTTGCTATGCGTGTAATAGCAGTACACTCTTTTGTGAGGCGCAATGGTTTACAGTGGTGGCCTCGTAGCAGGTGACGGAGTTTGTGTATTTTTGGGAGGTTTGGTAACGGAAGATGGCCGCTGCACCAAAGATATCAAGCGTAGAATAATTGGACTGGCCTGGGCAATGTTCGGTAAACTCAGTGAAATGTGGAAGCAGACAGAGATTTATTTTTTTAATGTGTCTCAAAACGCTTCAGTTCTGAAGTTCATGACGCAGTAAATGCTTAATGACTAAATGCATTCTTTCTCTTGCAAACATAGTCTACAATTATTATGCATGCACTTTGTCAAGAAGCGTCCTCCGCCTGCCGTGATTGTGAGACTGGATAGTGGATACATAGATTCCAACACGCACACAGCCAATTGTGCTCATCGGAGACAAATGGCTTAGATTTTGACCTAATTATTATGCACAACATGTAGTCACTGCATGGTAACGGTAACGCTATGGTAGAGAGGGAATCATGCGAAGACAAAGCGGTGGTTCAACGAAGGTCAAACGCAGATAAAATGTGATAGTCAAGCCTTGACAGATGAATATATTTTATGAATCATGTTTCAACGCGTTTGACTGACAAGAGTTCGACATTCTTTCCTACGTCCATTTTGACGTGAGTTCAATTTTGAGCAATTCACGCCGTTTAATATTTTGTAGTTGTAGCAGTAACAGTTCGGATTGACGACACTGCCATTACTGTTATCGCCCTTTTCACTCATCCAGGCGTGTGACTGGCTCTGTCCAGCACTATGTCACATACATGTAGGTGCATGGGCGCAGTTTCTAACGGTGTATGGATTGGATGGCCGCATTTTGGCTAGAGTTGACTTGGATTTGTATTGACAATACGACTTATTTAGTAAAACATATTCACATAAAAAGGTGTTTAAATTTGTTATAGCTCAGCTAAGCGACCAATTTTGAACTTTATGGGCAAGATAGTAATAGAAAGCAACGATTACATAAACAGTGATACCGCAAAATGATAGTCCCAAATTTTGTCAAATTTAGCGGAATCACGAAACAGAAATTGGGAATTGAAAATTACACACCTTTTTAACGCTAAATATGTCGACTAGATATTGACGCACCCTGATAATGCTGTTGTTATAACGTCCCCATTAACGCTTGTTAGAATAGACAAAAAGACAATTAATCTACAGAACTTTTTCGACTATAATATTATTTCATTTCATCCCGTGACCGTTGGTTTCACTGATCGCTTACATGATGAACTGCTGAAAGTTTCTGTTAACATCAAAGGTCTGTGACCAACTACACAATGTACGCTATTTAACCGTGGAAGGTAACGAGTAGGCTATGCATTTTGCCATGCGAATTGCAATTAAAATTAAAGACAATGATAAAGTGCCAATTCGGTGTTCATCAGCAGTTCATCTTTTGGTTCTTCTGATCTCAACAATCATGCTGATGCGACGAAATGCGCGTCACTAAACTCCGCTATAATAAATTATTCGATATGTGTTCAATGTTTCTTCAGAAGGGGTGTTGGACTGTTGGTCCACGTAAACTCCTAAAAATTTCGATGATTGCATTTGAGTGATAGGAGTGCCCAGTAGATATAAGTTTGGATATGCTGCTCGAAGTGATTTTTATGGGACCTAAAGATGATGCTATTGGTTTTTATTATTTGAGGTTAATGGTTAAAGAAGTCAAGGAAAAGAAAAGCACTTTTCTACCCATTGAAATCAATGACTGCAATGCGCACTGCAACCAGTAAATTAGTAACTTCGACATTTTGTAGACCTAAGTGGTCCTTGTACTAACCAATTTCTCAAAATTTACACTTTCATAGCACTCGAAGAAAGTGATTTAGAGGTGTTGAATCAGAGATCGCATTATCTGACTCTCACTGGTATCCATACAGCTCCTGATTTAGTTCGTTACTATCTGCATGGTTGCATTTGAACAGTGCTTAACGACACTGTGTCATAGAAAAGATTATTAGCATTACCCTCCTCCTTCTCTATCCATACTTATATATGAATACATATTAAATACTTGTGGGGCGCAGTGGTGTAGTGGTGGCGTTGTTGCCTTGAAGCCGGAAGGTTCGAGGTTCGATTCCTCCTCATGTCGCCGCGTAGGGACCTTGGGCAAGTCCGTCACTCGCAATTGGTCAGCGCTTCGGCGTGAAACTCCGATGCAGTGTCCGCTCTGAATAATCAGTGGCGTAACACCATACTACGAGGATGGGCACAGTCCAGGGGCTCAGAGGTCCAAAGGGCCCCAAGGCTTCTTAAATATGAAAATTTCATGAGCTCTTTAGTTTTCAGAGTTCAAAATGAAGACTCTGTAGATCATGATACTATACTCATGTCCACAGACGTACTTACAAAATAACTGTGTGGGTCTGTCTATAACTCTGTCTAGTCTCTTAGACTAGGAGCCGCCTGCTGAATGCTGATGCATGCAAGGCTGCACTAAGACGAAGTTATTTCGACTTCAACGGCCATTGAAGCCAATAAAAGTCAATAAAAGTCAGGCCTTGTTGACCTCATCTTAGGAAGTGTCAAGTAGGGTAGAATGAAAATTAGAGATTAAAAGAAATCAAGGCTTATATAAAACATCGGTTTCTAACAAGTAAAAGGTGTTTAAGGTAACGACATAATTATTTGCTTAACGACATCTTGTGACGACCGATCCTTTGACCTTTACTTTGGGCACGTATGTTAAAGTTTAGATTTACCGTGTTAGAAAAAACCACTGCAAAAATAATCTTATTTATTTGTTCAAAATTGTACAATGCAGGTTCGATTTCTACATTATGGCCACTGGACATGATGCTTACCATCATTATTGCCACAATTCATGTCCGTGAGGAAGGCAACGGAAATCCCATCCATCCTCTTTTGGCAAAAGAGCGAAAGAAGCTTTCTTCCAGATGCGCGAATACTACTCTATCGTTTTCTTTGGTGTTCCTGTCCTTAGGCATGTCCAAGATTTCAAAAACGACGCTCTTGCCTATTCTGTGCATTTTCCTCGATTTTTTATATATTTGTCTCTTTTCCCCGTCCACCAACCAGTCCATCATTATCTTTTGAAGCCATATTCCGGTGCTTTTCTTCACAAATCGTTTTTCCATCGAGTAAATGTCGTGAAGAACAAGGTTACTCTCAACAAGTGATCAAAAATTAATTCTATGTAAATATGTCTCATCTGGACACCAATTTAAAGGTATCTAATCAGAGACGAATGATTATTATTAACTGATGGTGTTTAGCAGCATCGAAGGTCTTTGGCGTCGACCTTGCCTTGCAAAACAATCATGGGCGGAGACTTGGAGGGGGGCAACGGAGGACGGTCTCCTCCAAAGTTTGTGGTTGGGGGACGGTGGTGCTTATATCCCCAAATATTTCAGAAACATCACTATAAATTTCGACAGTGCTATCCACTGTTTATCCGTAATGATCAATTTTGTTTGGATGACAGACTAAAATGCTATCATTACAGTTTACAAACTGAAAATATTTTAAACAATGGGAGGGGACATATATTGAAGTCTCAAGCCATGTCACTGAGCACTGAAATCATGAGTAATTTTCTGAAGATGACAGTTAGAAAAGCTACGATTACAGTGTGGAAATCCAAACAATTGGGATGCGACACTCTCTTAACCTTTACCACTCAATTAAACTTTGACTATCAGCAACGGAAACTGAGTACTTTTTATTAAGATGACAGATCAAATTCCTACAATTAAAATACGGGAATTCAAAAATCCTAAAATGTTTCCATTAAAATGTAGAAATATTTTTTAAAATAGAGCAATGAATGGGAACTTTGCAGTCTTAGATTAGGACCGTTAGCGCTCAAATGACGAGCAATTTAGTTAAACGACAGCATAAAATGCTGCAATTGCAGAATGTACATTAAAAATGCTCGACATGGGGAACACTTTGATGTATTAGACCTAGGCATTTAGCACTGAAATTATGAGCAATTTAGTTTAAATGACAGCCTAAAATGCTACAATTGCAATATTGAGATTAAAATATGTTCGACATGTGTCTGAAGTCTTAGACCAAGGCTATTAGCACTGAATGATGTGCAATTTCGTTAAAACGACCGCATAAAATGCTACGATTGCAGTGTGTAAATTCAAAACATGTTGACATTGAGGGGTTGCACTTTGAAGTCTTAGACCAAGACTGTTAGCAGAGAAATTACGAGCAGCTTCGTTAAAATGACAGCCTAAAATGCTACCATTGCAGTGCGAATATTCAAGAAGTTTAGACATTTTGGGGAGTGGAACATTACTTTGCCCAAACCCCTCCCCTCTCCTGTATTGTATCTGACAACTTATAAAGCGCTGCTCGAGCAAAAGCCTTTCTGAAGCGCTTCCAGTGCGTGCAACTCTGAGGGACAAGGCAGGTCTGAGACGAGAGAAAGACGAAGAAAGACTACCAGAGAGGATGGCAGAGCGAACTGAAGGGAGATGTTCACTCCAATTGTTTTGCGAGAGGGCCAATGCAAGTAAAATCTAGATTGGGCCATAACTGTCCTGAAGCGGGGAATAAAGAGGTCAAGCCGATCAGAAGACCTAAAAGGACGCAGCGAAGTGGTAAAATGGGGTGAAATAATTATAAGAACACAGAGATACTTCGGAGCAAGACCCGATTGGCCAAGATAAGAGCTTTGAATTCTATGCGGGTAGAGAATTGAATGCCGGTGAAGTTGTTCAGTCATGAATGTAGAAATGTTTTTGACGATTGATTCAATGTTAATGTTATCTTACCACTGCCTCGCTTGACTGGAACTACTGCTGCTGCTACAACATCTACTGTTATATTTTTGACGATTCAGAAACGAAACACAAAAAAGTAAACAAAAATACGATTTTATTAAGTATCATCTCAAATAACTTTGTCAAATGAACTTGGTAGTGCTTCACAACTTGTGTTCAATGTGACCACCACCCGTGCCAAAACTTTTTTTGAGTCTCTTTGCAAAGTTCTTGATGGACCTGTTGATTAATCTGACAGATTCCTTATTTATCAATTTGATTGTCATCTTGCTAAGTGACTTCTCAGTGATATGCAGCTACGCTGGTACCCTGTTTCCTTTTTAAATAGTAATAATAATGATCATCTGACAATATTAAGGCTATAAGATACCAATTATTTGAGATGAGAAAAAAATCGTGTTTTTGTTACTTTTTTTGTTGCGTTTCGTTTTTGAATCGTCAAAAAACGGTGGGTGACCTCCCTAAAAGTGGCATAGCTTTTGTTCTGTTTGAAATATTTTGATGGAATCTGAACACCATGTGCAAATATGAATTGTTTTTAAACCCGTAAAATTTCATTTCCATATTCTCACTTTTGGCCAAGATATTGGCCTGAATAATTAGATTTGTTTTTTGTTAATTTTAGTTGCGTCGCGTTTTTATTTTTAGCAAATGCGCCAATCAGTTTGAAGTGCCATGATATGCCAAACAAATTTTTTCTAGGAAAAAAGCCTATGTTGACCCAGGACCTCGTCAAATCTGGATCCATCCATCCAGTTTGCGCATATTTTAGTCACCATTTGAAAAATGCATTGTAATAATATTATAGCCGGCAACCACAGCTGCAGAGAGCGGCCATCGACAACAAATGACGATTCTAGAAGGATTACTTGGTCGACGATGTCAAAAACAGCGCTAACATCACATGCAGCAAACAACATCTCGTCTGAGAGAGTGAAGCACGTGAGAGCCATGGCCATGTCAACACGAGCGACCATCGCAATGACACTCGTCTTTGTAATGACAAAGTGTCGTTAAGCATCAACCAACCAAAGCATCTTCGTGGGGTGAGAGACATGAGCCTGAGGATCAAGGGAGAGCGCGACGTTTATTATCATCGTTATTACATATTTTATCGCTAAGATAGGTATGGCAAGATTTGATGATGAGGTATTGTAGATTCGAGCGAAGCTTGGATGGATGGTGAATACTTGGCGAATGTAAGACAGTCGAGAGGTTTGTAAGGTGTTGTACGTAACACGATACAAAATACAATAATATTGTAGTGGATGCGCTGAGAGACTTGCATTAAAAACCGGTCAGATTATTCATGTGTTTACAAATAAAAGATAAAAGAAAGGCAGAGTGACCGACAGATAGATAGACATACAGAGAAGGACAACTAGAGAGACACACAGACAGGCACGGAAGCGTCTTACGCTTACAATTAATCTTCTTAGCAACACCGCACAATAATCGTATCCAGGGACGCTATTATATCTGAGCTTGACGCTCGGCTTGCAAAAATGGCGCCAGCGTAGCGGACAATTTAACATTCATGTCACGTGAGAGTTATGGACGAAGAAATGTTGCTGTAGTACGAACTGACACTACTACATGTATACTATTATACGCGCCCCACATTGAAACTTTTTTTTATCTAAAAACTTAATTGAAATTGTAGACTGACCTGATTACCTTAACTTTAAACACCTTTTTGCACGTAGACCTTTTCTTATAAATAAGAAGAAAAATGAACAATTTTAAATTAGTGAAAATTAACCAAATAGACTATGTATGTATATGAAAACATTGAAAAGGTGTTAGAGAAATTGGTTTACGTAGTAAACAGTTGCTAACGTTCGGACTTTGAACAATCGGACACTCATATACTATACTACTACTACTACCATTACTACTACTGCTACTGCTACTGCTACTGCTACTGCTACTGCTACTGCTACTACTACTGCTACTACTACTACTACTACTACTACTACTACTACTACTACTACTACTACTACTACTACTACTACTACTACTACTACTACTACTACTACTACTACTACTACTACTACTACTACTACTACTACTGCTACTGCTGCTGCTGCTGCTGCTGCTGCTGCTGTCGCTGCTGTTGCTGCTGCTGTCGCTGCTGTTGCTGCTGTTGCTGCTACTGCTACTGCTACTGCTACTAACATACTTTCACCATGAGAACAACATCCACCAAGCAACTGACCTCATTCGTTAGATCCTGGCTGAGCAGCATTGAGCAACTCGAAGAAAGCGTCGAGCAGTTTGTCTCCGTCGTTCTAGTCCTCCTCGAGCGCCGAGAGCAGCCGGACGTCCTTCGAGAACTCTCCGATGTTGGACGACGTAGAAGAACAAAGAGGACTGGTAGAAGGACAAAGAGGACTGGTAGAAGGACAAAGAGGACTGGTTTTTAACATACATGGGTAAGCAAGTAAATAAGTAGGTAAGTAAATGATGGTAGCAAGTGTGCACACAAGTGAATTATCTAGCGAGTAAATAACTGAGTAAGAGAGTGAACAAGTGAGCAAGTATAAACTGACAAAGGGAAAATAAGTGAGTGAAAGAGTGCACAAGCAAATTAATGAGTAAGATATAATAAGCGAATTAGCCAAGCAAGCAAATGAATGAATGAGTGAGTAAGTCAATAAGTAGGGGAGTCAATGAGTAATTGAGCGAGCAGGTAAGTGAATAAGCAAGTGAGCAAATAAGCTAGTAGGTGAGTAAGTAAAAAAATGAGTGAGTCAGTGAATAATCAAGTGAGTAGTTAAGTGAACAAGTGAAAATTAATATGTAGTTTCTCTGCCTTGCCGTCTGTGCCTTCCATCACCACCACCACCACACACTCCCAGAATCAATCGTCCTTACATCATCAGCCGTGTAGTCCGTCGCCTGTTCTCTCCTCCCACTTCACCGACGCCTGGTACAGTAAGTGTTATAATTGACCGATTGGAATAAATTGGGGCTCGTCCTAGACACCTTCATAACTGAATCAAATGATACTATATATAATTTGATTCCGCTATGCACTGTCTAACTTTAATCAAACATAAAATTTAATAATAGGCCAACGGTCATTGTTGTCAAAAGTTGTCGTCAAACTATAGATTTATCCATCCATATATCCCGACACGGTTCGCAATATGCCAATGCCAGTCCAAAGTCTGAATAAAATAGGAGGCGACACTTTTGATCTTTATTATCACAGAGTGACTTTAAATGCAACAATAACTACCATATCATGAAAAACCGGAGCCCGCTTAATAAAATTTATGGTTATGGTTATAATTAAGCTTAATATCTTAAAATACAATCTGCTAGAACAATGTGTCAGCCTAACGTTATTAATGGTCACTGTGGTTATAGTTATGGTTGATGAAGTGAAAAAGTCTTACCATTGTTTTGAATAATATTCGTGGAAATAGATTAATAACTGACTTGTTTGCAATGTGAAATGTATGTGAATTATAATTTTAGCTGGTTTGATTCATTTTAGTATTGAGCAAAGATAAACTTAATGTTTAATCAGATTTATAATTTTCTTGGATTTGTCTCTATCGTGTTTATTGGGTTTTTGTGTGTGTGGTTGTTTGTGTTTTTCCCAACTAATTCTGTAATAGATGAAACAGGCATTGAAAAATAAATTTTGCTCTTGCTATTATTATTCATGTCTCTAAATGATGGATGAATACTTTGATTTTTATTTTAATGTTGAATATCTAATCTGCCAATAATTTCATTGTTGGTCAATGAATGTTCAAAATTGCTTGTAAACATGCGATAAATATTTGATGTTAATCTAACTAAATAACATAGATGCTGTATTATGTGATCATCATGAAATGTGCAAATGTATAATAATATTGCCATCAAACTTCGAAAAAAGGAAACGGAAACAGAGAGAAAAAGGACAAAAACTGCTGAATAGTTGAACAAAAGTGAATGGACATACGTTAAAATCTTTAAAGACGTCAACAGCCTTTGTAGCTATAAGATGTCGTCAAACTGCTGATTAATATAATGAAGTAATGTTGGAACGTACACATCAGGCAGTCATGGGTCATGTGGTCAAGGTATTATTACCACACAGTGTCCTTAAGCTGAACCGAATACAACTCTGCAATAAGCCACAAAATATTCTTTGACTACAATGACCTCTGCTGTCAAAAACTCTGGCTACATCCATCCACAGAACTCTGGCAGTGCCAGTCCAAAGACTGGAAAATGAGGAGGGCGACGCCAATGCGCTGTGTAACCAGTTGTTAAAATTAATTGACAATACTACACAACTTAGTATGCTCTCTTCGAACGCCTTTAAATTAGTACGCTATGAACAAGGAACGGAGCACTGTAAGAAAATAAAATAAAACACAACTGACCGAAATATCTTATAAGACACCTTCTTAACGGAGTTAATCGATGCTATAAAAAAACCGAGACGTGGCATGCAAATTGTTGGCTAGAGTAAAAACGACTACACTGGACAAATCGCGAAGTTTGCATATACAAGGGAATACCATTCCCAACAAAAAAACTAGAATAATGTGAAACAATCCCACCTAGAAAATCGACAGTTCTTGTGAACGCGCATTTTTGTCAAAAGAGAAAGTTCAAAAAGGTAATCAGTTTTTCAGCAGGGAAAATGGTATATTTTCTGAGATTTTAAGAAGGACGTCATAAAAAATGACCGATCACATGGTGTCGTGGTTGTCTCAGCGGCTGGTTGCCGTACGCCCAAAACGAATCTTCATCCAGAACCAAAAGCATGTAGGGAATAGGTTGAACACTGAACAGTGTATGTAAAGTAGGTCGTACAAAATGGGACAATAGTTATTTCTCAATAACTTCTGAAGACTCCATACAATTCAAAAAGAAGCATCCGCTCATATACAGGGAGGGCCAAAAAAAGACTCCCCCTAAGTTTTTTGCCAATATTTTGGCCAGACGTAAGAATTTCGAAATGAAATTTTACAGGCTTAGAGACATTTCATATTTACACATGATGGCAAGATTTCAATAACATATTTCAAACAGAACAAAAGTTATTCCACTCTTAGGGAGGTCACCCACCGTTTTGGACGATTCAAAAACAGAACGCAACCAAAAAAGTAACAAAAACACGATTTTTTTCTCATCTCAAATAATTTGTATCAGATTGCCTTGATATTGCCAGATGATCATTATTATTACTATCTAAAAGAGAAACAGGGTACCAGCGTAGCTGCGCGTCACTGAGAAGTCACTTAGCAAGATGACAATCAAATTGGTAAATAAGGAATCTGTCAGATTTATCAACAGGTCCATCAAGAACTTAGCAAAGAGACTCAAAAGAAGTTTAGGCAAGGGTGGTGGCACATTGAACACAAGTTGTGAAGCACTACCAAGTTCATTTGACAACAGTTATTTGAGATGAGACTTAATAAAATCGTGTTTTTTGTTACTTTGTGTTACGTTTCGTCTTTGAATTGGCAAAAAACGGTGGGTGGCCTCACTAAAAGTGGTACAACTTTTGCTCTGTTTGAAATATTTTGATGAAATCTTGTGTAAATATGAATTGTCTTTGACACCGTCGACCATGGCATTCTTTTAGAGCGCCTTGGAACGTCGTTTGGTGTCATTGGCCGCCCACTGCTGTGGTTGCAGGCTTTTTTTCTGAGCGCAGCCAGTCTGTGGTTTTTGGTTCCACCCTGTCTGACTGGTCCAGAGTTTATTTTGGTCTTCCACAGAGTTCCATTTTAGGGCCTTTGCTTTACATTTTATATACAGCTGACCTAAATAAGATTCTGTCTTCTGTGGGGGTTGCTGCACATCAATATGCTGATGACACACAGGCATAATTATGTCCAGGGTCCAGCTTTAGAGGCTATCTCACTTGTGGAAAAAATACTTATGACGTCGGAAACGATTGGTGCCTGGATGTCATCCAATCGCCTCAGGCTAAATCCTGGTAAAACACAATTTATTTGGGTTGGAAGTCGCGTGGAAGTTTCTAAAATTGATATGCAAAATCTGCAACATTGCTTTCCTGGCATGACTTTTTCTACCACTGTGCGTGATTTGGGTGTGACCTTGGACCAGGAATTGACCCTTTCTGATCAGGTGAGGAATGTATGTCGCACTTGCTTCTACCATCTTCGTCAAATTCGCTCGGTACGTCGCTCACTTACAACCAAAGCTGCCACTACTCTGATGCATGCATTTATATGCACGAGAGTTGACTATGGTAGTGCCATCTATGCGGGCTTAACACTTTCACGCATTAATAAGTTGCAATATGTCCTTAATGCTGCGGCCCGCCTGATTGGCGGCATACCAAAGTTTGGGCATATATCAAGTTTTATACGGGAAGAACTGCACTGGTTGCCAATGCAAAAACGTATTGAGTTTAAGATTTTAATGTTCATGCGCAATTGCCTAGCAGGCCAAGCTCCGATCTATCTTACGGAACTCTGTGTACCTGTGCTGTCCATCCCAGGCCGTAGATTCCTTCGCTCTGCTATACGCATGGTGACCTGGTTGTCCCTAGGGCTCGATCTTCCACAGTGCTTCATAGTAGCTTTGCTATGGTTGGTCCGTCTTTTTGGAATAAGTTACCTATTAGTCTCCGCAATGAACTTCTTTGTATTTCTTTGCCCCTTTTCCGCAAGCGTTTGAAAACCATTCTCTTTTATTGCGGTTAGGTGTCAGGTCGGGAGCGCCTCTGAGGATTTCTCTTGAAGTGGCGCTATATAAATGTACGATTACAATTACAATTACAATTGTAAAATTTCATTTCGAAATTCTTATTTCTGGGCATGATATTGGCAAAAACCCTAATTTTTTTGCGTTTCGTTTTTGAATCGTCAAAAAACGGGAGGGGGGGGGTGTGGCCTCACCAAAAGTGGTGTAACTTTTGTTGTGTTTGAAAAAATTGTTATGAAATCTGGCCATCATGATTGTGTAAATATGAATTGTCTTTAAGTCTGTAACATTTCATTTCAAGATTCTTACTTCTGGCCAAGATATTGGCCAAAACCTAGAGGGTCTTTTTTGGCCCACCCTGTATAGTGTATACATGTATACATCCATCCGTCTAGCCATCTATCAATTCATCCATCCACCGATCCATCAATCCACTCATCCATTTAATTTTCTAACTGAGCATTGCGAAAAAACCTCACACCTCTTTTACATGTCACATACGGTCTACAAGTAAAATCAATCTTAAACTGTTTTACATTCTGTGCTATGGCTCCTTACCTTCTTATAACTTTGAGCAGCTTTTTGAGAGCTTTTAAGTTATATCTATTTGATGAATGATTATTAAAGTCTATTATCATATCACCTCTTTTAACTATTCTGGCTACTGGTGCATGATTTGACCCAGATATCATAATGTTTCCCTTGTCAACAACCATTTGCCCCCAACTGTTGCGGTTACCTATCTTGCCAATATGATCACTTCATTATAAAAACTCAAATTTTGTTCTTCCATGACTGACTAGACTCACTAGAGGTTCCTATGTTATTGGATTGTGATCATGAGTCAAGCTATATGTATATAATCTTAATCTGTTTACATTGTTTCATCTACCATTCCACCAACGATTGGTAGAGGGTACCCTGATAGTAGGACTTGTCCCTTTTGGATCCTCTTTAAGTGCACAACCGGTTACTATAACTTGTTTTACGATGTGGTGATTATTCCTTCTGTTTGTTTAATTATTAAGGTTGTTATTTTGTTTGTGTTCAACGTGCAACAGTTGTTGCCTTAATAAATGGCTATTTGATTAAAAGTGAAACTAAATGAGCAGTATTATGGGACATCTGAAAGTATTCCACATCATAATTATACCAGAGCATTTTTACTTTATGATATCGAGCTATTAAATATTAATGAGGTTGTGAAGAATCCTTTTGATCGGATGCCAAACAGATGTAGCAGTCAGCTGCCGTTTGTTGACTCCATGCGTGTGCGTGAGCTTGGCATTAGTGAACCTTTCATCTCATTGTGCATATTAATTCGCTCTAATTTGTGTGTTTATCTTGCTGAAATGACACGTGTCAGTGCAGACAGCACCTCTGAGTAAATTAATATCCTGAATTACCGGAATAAAGATATACAACCTGAACGGGTCCAAACCGTAAAAGATCACAGCATTAGAACGTTGGAGCAAATAGCGCTTAAACAATATTATAGCTTTTCTTGCAGAGTCGGATCCGAGAGGCGCCAGCTCGGCCTTCGTCTGCAGGGCGTTCTGCGTGTCACCGATGGTATACAGATCGTCACTGATCGTAAACAACAGCGCCCTCTGTGCCTGGTGCAGTCCATGTATCTGTGCACTCTAACCCTGAAAGAAATGAAACATCGAAACAGCCCGCAATAAGACATTATTATTATTATTTTTAGAGGAAGATCAATTTATTACACAGCATTATAAAACTTACAATTTGATGTATAATTATGTATAGGTAAACCAAAGAGCGCATCATTTAAACACCTCTTTAACGAAGACCAATCATTTATATATGAAAATAAAGCAACCCACTTGAACACCTTAATACGTTTTACTAGCACCTTATTTGGGCGAGAAGAGCAGTAGACTCAACCACTTTTGTTCCTAATTATTTCTACAACGTTTGAATGCGCAAATTTCTGCTTCGCTTTGGATTTCTCGTTAGTGGTTGTCCAAATTAAAATGGGCAACACTACAAACCAACCAACGTTCTCAGCCGATGCCATAGGAAAACTGAAGACGATTTAACCTACCGATGAACAGATCGCTTCTGCATTCGATGCTAAAAATAAATGAAAGACGTGCTCTGCAAACACCCATTAAACGTTTTCTGCAGATGCTATATATATTTGAGACACATCTCTTTAATTCGAACGATATTTGGCTTCTAACAAATTTAGATCAGACACGTGATTATTATTATGACATTGGCTCAATAAAATCGATAAAGGCTTAACGAGAAAATACTCATATCTAGAGATCGAAAAGACCTCCTTTTAAAGTTGATGCATGTTCCAAAAATATGCTTATTCTTTCCAGAGTAGCCATACTTTCGTAATGCTTTGTTGCGGATCGCGCAAAAAAATCGCCCAAAAGTCGCGAGATGAGCAGCTAAATGAAGATATTGCAAATTATTCATTATGCTCGTTAAAAACGTACTTAATTAGTTTCGTTAGGCGTGTCAAAAGACACGTGATGAAACCATCGACCTAAAAAGTTAGATGTCAGACGGCCTTGTTCTTATCGTGGACTAGACCGTATGCCATCGATAATGAATCTATTCTATAACTCTGAAAGTATATATCTGTGGCTGCGTGTGTAACTGCTGTCCCAACAAAGGCTCCGAAACGGCTCCATTTCGCGAGACTAAAAATTGTTTGACCTTCGCATGCAAATTTGTAGGTCAGCGCGACTATTTTCAGCTCTCAATTCACCTTAAAACCCGAGTTGTTTACAATTTAATATTCGATGCGGTTAGCGCCTAAAGATTTAAGAAGCCATTCGCCGTTGCACGTAAACTATAGCGTCGCCATTTCTGAGCAGACGAATGTCGTCATGTTGTCATCCTAGCCGCTCGCAAATTAATTAATCGAGTTGCTAAGTGAGGCGCTCAGTGCAGAAACCACATGCAGGCAAAATAGAATGCGGCTGTAGGTGTGTATTTTCGCAGCTACTGACCAGACCTATCCAGTGGAGGGTTTGGTGAATCATCCTCACAGAGGGGCCTGCGTGCGGGTGAAAAGCCAAAATGTCGCTATTTTCAGACATTTCAGACCAAGTTTCCGAGGGTGGAGTCCGGGTGCAGGGTGAGAGTGGCGGTGAGATTGGGGAAACGAAACCTAAAATTAGCGGTCCACTCCTGGATCTCCAGAGGCGAAAAACTAGAATTTCCCGGGCAACGTCGAGTAACACAGTAAATCTGTAATAAAAATTTGCCACACGACATATGAATAGTAGCCAGTAAAATGTAACCTAATAACCTACTGCTGTCAAATTATGAACAATATGTTGCCCTCGCGACTTTCCAAAAGAAGCCCAAAATATCGAGAGGTCGCGAGGACGAAATTTCCAATCCCGAGCAATCATTAGAGTTCGTCCTTGAGGAAGAAATGTCACAGGTTCCTCTGTGCGATCTTTCCAAAGATAAGTCAATCACAACGGATCACTTTCTCCAACTGACGGATGAGACTTGCCAATGGGCCGCATACAACTATGCAATTGGCATAAATTGGAAAATGCCATTCCGAACATTCACAGCGCCAGTTTTTATCGCAAAAGGCTGCAATTCCCGTCAGACTATAGTCGATTGTCGAAAGCCAATCTAGACACCTTTGAAACGTTTAAAAGCGTTGTTATATGAAGCATAGAAACTTTATTAAATTTACCAAGGAACCAATGTAGCTAATATGTTTGAATCTCTACCAACTGATCATTTTTCATATAATAATTGTGTATAATACAATTGAACTATGGTGGGGCCAGTCCCAAGCCTGTAGACTGAGGAGGGTGACGTCGACCATCTTTGTAAAGACACCGTAGTTTTAAGAGCAACCAACTTTCAGTGGCTAATTGTAGGCATGATAATTATTCGCTCTACATGAGGAGCTGTGTTGTGGTATAATAGGCTATGCAGGGACGATCGGGTCATTTTGATTTGGACAAAGGAAGAACGAATAGGAATCAGAATCACAACGAAGAGAAGTCCCACAGAAACCAACCGGGAAATTCCGCCCCCTTACGCCGAGGACTATAATGGCTCTTGGCATCCTCCTTAATAATTCCATTCTCAAATTCCTCAAGGGTGAAGACAGTCAAGAGTTAAGTGGTCAGAGAGCAGCGTGTACTAAAATGTATGGGAAAACATATGCAGCTGGTCAATTTCATCAAGGGTGATGATAATCTGTAGAGCGATAGTCTAGAGTTAAGGGGTCAGAGAGCTGGATTGCGAATCGAAAGGTAAGAAGTTCCAACGAAGCCAGTGCAGAGATTTCTGCTCCATCTGTCCTTCTATAGTCAATGAAGTCTGCAACGAGAACAGGCGCCGAACACCGTCGATGGAAGGATAAGACGTCGATGGAGAGGACTTGTCACATAAACCGAGGGTAAGTGAATGCTGCTGACGTTTCGTACTTGTGTATGCCTTTGGGGTAAGCTGACATGAGTGCTCTTCGTTTTATGATCTCTGTTATTACACAGTGTTGTTAAGCCGGGACTATAACCACGTGGAGCGTGGTAGCGAACGGATAGGTTAAGTGCTTTGGAGTCGGAAGATTGTGGATTCGTCTCCACCTCAAGCCACCGCGTAGGGACCCTGAGAAATTCCTTCACTCGCAATCGCTCGTGCGTTTTGGTGTGAAATTCCGATTCAGTGTCCGAGCTGCAGCCGGGAGCACCTCAGAGCAGCAATAGAGAATGGGCTCTGTGACAAGTTCTCCTACACACACTACAATACAATACACAGTCTTCAACAGAGCTACCACATGCCAAAATAACTGCAGCTGTTGATTGCAGCGGTCTATGTCCATTTGATGTTCAATTGGTCTTTATAAATATCGCGTTTTGCCAACCATACAATTTCTGGTCATTTCATCTGATTAAAGTCGGAATTAGTTCATTGGAAATTCAATCAAAATGGTTAGTAGACGATACGCGTCAACAACCGTGGCTGCCAAAAGACGTCGCTTTCGAATGGAAATTTGCTAAACACAAAGAGTTGCTATACTAGAACCATTCAAATTTGAGTAGGAATAACATAGTGACGATTTTCTCATAAGACTATTAGACACCCCTAATACACAGGAATCAGGTACTGTTTATTTGCTTCTTGCTGTCGGTTGTAAATGTGCTTTCAATACGGTCATTAGGTAATATTCTGACAAGAAACCTGATAATTATGATAACGTGAGAGATTTAAATTTATGGGAACTATCGGAATTGCATTTTCCAATTTATGCCTGTTGCAAAAGTGTTGCATAGTTGTCGCGTAGGGACCTTAAGCAAGTCGTTCACTCGCAATTGCGCGTGCACTTCGTTGTGATACTCCGACGCAGTGTCCGTGCTTTTCTGGAGCACCTCTGAGTAGACATTGAAAAGGCGACATAACGAATGCCATATATGTATATAATTTATATATATATATATATATATATATATATTGATCGATAGTTATGCTTTAGTAATAAGTTTGTATATAATCACAAAGACAAATTTCCGGTCATCTTTGCTCGGAAGTTCAAAATTGTGCATAACATTATTGCATACGAACCTGGAGACCTGGACGACGGTTGTTCTCACAACTTCTCAGGCGGAAAAAGTCCTCAAAAAGACGTGGAAGTCGCTTTTTTCGACGCCATAACTAAGACCAGTTTTCTAATACAATTTAGCAATTTCAAAAGAATTTCCGGCAGACGTATTCTCTGTTTTTTATGCGAAACAGACCTGATTTATCCCGTGGATAAATCATTAGCACGTTCAAGTTCGACACCTTTAATTGATGTTTCACTTGCTGTTTATAAGTGCAAATCAGTTTCAGCCTGCAATGTACCAAACCCTCTGATCTCAACTGTACGGCCATCAAAGGCAACCTGAAGATGCTGCTAGCTTCATGTAAGATTATTATAACAAACCAAGTTTTGATTCGAAGCGCATTACAAATAGTCGTATACTATATTAAATTTATTATTTATGTATACGTATGCATGTATGTATGTATGTATGTATGTATGTGCACCTGTTATAGCACCCATTCAAGCACCCTACGCAGAGGCGCTCCCGACTGCAGAGCGGACACTGCATCGGAGTTTCACGCCAAAGCGCGGAGCAATTGCGAGTGAAGGATTTGCCCAAGGTCCCTATGCGGCGACTTGAGGTGGATTCGAACCTCGAACCTTCCGGCTTCAAGGCAACGACGCCACCACTACACCACTGTGCTTTCATAAATTGCGGCGTAATTGCAGAACACGTGACGCTAGTATTTCTAGTTTTTCTTATTTTTTAGCGATTTTAGCGCTATATTTGGGTGCACGGTCAAAAGCGCGCAGGACAAAAGCGCGCAGACAAATGCGCGCAGACAAATGCGCGCAGCGACATATGCGCGCAACAGGAACAATGAAATCGAAATTTCGAGAATTAGAATGACCATTTAATATAACCACAACATCGTCAGAGACGGTTGTTAAAAGTAGATGAAAAAGAGCATGTGGCGTAATTGGAAGCTGGATGAAGGTTCTCTATAGATGAAATAGAAGCCGAATGAAGGTTCGCTATAGGTGAAATGGAAGCTGGATGAAGGTTCGCTATAGGTGAAATGGAAGCTGGATGAAGGTTCGCTATGGGTGAAATGGAAGCTGGATGAAGGTTCGCTATAGGTGAAATAGAAGCTGGATGGAGGTTCGCTATAGGTGAAATGGAAGCTGGATGAAGGTTCGCTATCGGTGAAATAGAAGCCGGATGAAGGTTCGCTATAGGTGAAATAGAAGCTGGATGAAGGTTCGCTATAGGTGAAATGGAAGCTGGATGGAGGTTCGCTATAGGTGGAATGGAAGCTGGATGAAGGTTCGCTATCGGTGAAATAGAAGCCGGATGAAGGTTCGCTATAGGTGAAATGGAAGCTGGATGAAGGTTCGCTATAGGTGAAATGGAAGCTGGATGGAGGTTCGCTATAGGTGAAATGGAAGCTGGATGAAGGTTTGCTATGGGTGAAATGGAAGCCGGATGAAGGTTCGCTATAGGTGAAATAGAAGCTGGATGAAGGTTCGCTATAGGTGAAATGGAAGCTGGATGGAGGTTCGCTATAGGTGAAATGGAAGCTGGATGAAGGTTCGCTATCGGTGAAATAGAAGCCGGATGAAGGTTCGCTATAGGTGAAATGGAAGCTGGATGAAGGTTCGCTATAGGTGAAATGGAAGCTGGATGGAGGTTCGCTATAGGTGAAATGGAAGCTGGATGAACGTCAGAGAAATGGAAGCTGGATGAAGGTTCGCTATAGGTGAAATGGAAGCTGGATGAAGGTTCGCTATAGGTGAAATGGAAGCTGGATGAAGTTTCGCTATATGTGAAATGGAAGCTGGATGAAGGTTCGCTATAGGTGAAATGGAAGCTGGATGAAGGTTCTCTATAGGTGAAATGGAAGCTGGATGAACGTCAGAGAAATGGAAGCTGGATGAAGGTTCTCTATAGGTGAAATGGAAGCTGGATGAAGGTCAGAGAAAATGAAATGAAAACTGAATGAGGCTAGAAATTTCGATTTCATTGTTCCTGTTGCGCGCAATTGTCGATTAGCGCTTTTGTCTTGCGCGCATATGTCGCTGCGCGCATTTGTCTGCGCGCATTTGTCTGCGCGCTTTTGTCCTGCGCGCTTTTGTCGGCGTGCCCTATATTTGTATTCCATAATGATGATCTCTGTCACGCTGTGATTAGTTGAATAAAAATGCTCTGTGATAAATGTTCAATTAAATTCTATTCAATTTTTTACGAAACATTTTTGAAACACGTATAACAGCAAAGCCACTTGAAAATAATGGCAACATTTGAGAACGTCAAACCTCTTTTAGCGTTACTAGTCGCACTATGAGTAGTAAAGAAGAGCCGCATAATAAATTTCACGAACTTTCCTTTCCCAAAAGACATTATTAATTAGCCTAAGGAATATGCTTACTACTTGCTTGATTGCTTGCTTACTTACCTACATACTTACTTATTTACTTGCTAACTAACTTACTTACTTACTTACTTACTTACTTACTTACTCACTTACTTACTCACTCGCTTACTCAAGAACCCCTTTCCTCTGTGACTTAACATCAACAGCCAGATAGATAGGCGCCTGTTTATGTTTGCCGCTTATCTTGTTTTACATTATTATTACTATACTTTATTTCAATTTCTGTGTTTTTTCCATATTTGACATGTGACTGGGTGCGGTATGTCACCTTAAATTCTCTGAGTTTCTATTAAACGAAGACATTATAATAAAGATTCTCGTATTAAACGTAATGGATGGATGGATCCAGATTTGACAACAGAGGCCTTCTCCCTCGAAAAAATATGTTTGGCATATTACAGCTCTTTTTACGATTTAAACGCCAAAGAGCAACTCTGTATAGCATGTGTGGTCATTTGTGAAAGTGGGTAGATTTGTGGATGGATGGATTCAGATTTCACGATGGCCAATGACAACAGAAGCCGTTGCCCGCAACAGAAATTTGTTTGGCATATTACATCACTTTTTAAAAGGTGTCTAGCAGTGGCCTTTTAAAACGGATTACGTATATAACATTATACGCCATTAATGTGATTCTTACATCATCCCATACTTTCAATTGATATGGCCTGCATTAAACACAGTGTCAGTATATTTGCAATTCCATAAACTACACTCGAACCGGTGCACTTGAGCAGTTTCCTCTTCACCGCACTGCTCTCTACCCATAATGCATTTGACGAGTCCCGTTATTATCATCGGATTAGTCATCCACCAACGCGCCACACCGACCCGTAAAATCGCGAATCGTTAAACAGCTAAATTTATTATTAGTTTCAAACTGGGACAAAAGTAGAAGTAATTCGACTTAACGGTGTTCTTATGAATTTTGTCTTTACATGTTCAGCGAATTTTCTGTGGCGACGACTTATAACATTGCATTGCCTGCCTTTATGTTAATCAAATGTGCGACCACTTTGACGTGTATTTAGAGGATTGACATCACCTACAGCAGCGGTTCCCAACTCATGGCCCGCGGGCCAAAAGTGACCCGCCAGGCCTCAGAAAATGGCCCGCCATGTCTCAGAAAATGGCCCTCATCTCTCAAAGAATAATCAAAAATATATGAAAAATCAGCAATTTGGACAGGATGGCGTTCTTCGGACATGTCATGCGTGCAAACGTCTTGGAAAAGGCGATGATGCTGGCCTTCGGAGAGGGAGGAAGGAGGATAGGACGCTCAAGAAGGAGGTGAATGGAGGAAATACACGAGGTAACAATGATGAACTTGGAGGAACTGAGGGACGCGGCTGGAGATCGTAACTCGTGGAGATGATCGATCATGGCGGTCGCAATGGTTCAAGGAATAGACGGCACAAGTTGACAAAGTGAAAGTGCGAAAACGTGACAACTGTAACAGTTGTTCTAAATCGTGATGAAAAACCACAAATAAATAAGTATAGCGTACAGATATAAAAGTTTATATAATGCGGTAATGAATCGATTTAAGGGTGTTTAAATTGCGACGGATTGAAACTCCAAACTAAATCAAGCGTAAATCTATAACAGCTGAGCGAGGTTCGTCAGCTTAGTGTCGTGCGCTGCGTCGTATCAGATGGTTTGTCGAGATCAGATGAAGCAAGAAGGGTATATGATGAACTGCTGTTGAGAACGGGAAAGCATGGTTTGTCACTTTATTGTCTCTTTAGGTTTAATTACATATTTCATGGCAAACTGTCGTACTGGTTACACTTTACGGTTAACTAACTTACATTGTATAGTTGGTCACTGAGTGATTAATCGTCACCTGACGCCAGCATAGACCCTTGACGTTAGCGTCAATTTTCAGTAGTTCATCGAGTAAGCGACAACACGGTTAGGCTACATTATCAAGTGAAATATAGTACTGTAAATTAATTGTAAGCCGATTTTTTTCCAACAAACTCCTATCATTGCCCCGTATTGAGAGTATCATAATAATAGCAATCTTAAGATGAGTAAATATCTAGTCAACATTGTAAGCGTTAAAAAGGTGTATAATTTTACATTTTAATTTTCGGTTTCGTGATCCCGCTAAAGTTGGGACTATGTCGTAACGCTGTTCGTGTAGTCGTTAATCTGTTTTAAAATCTTGCTAATAGAGTTCAAAATTGCTCACTTAGTTGAGCAATAATGAGACATTGATACTACAATTTTAAACACCTTTTTATCGTAGAAACGTTGATGCCTCGGTTCTATAGCAGTGGCGTAACAACCTGGCCTGGGCGCACGTTTCCATTTGCTAGGGTCCTAATGACATAGACGGAGTTAATGCCCAAATATTTCATGTGACTCATCATTAAAAAGCCTGTCATCGGACATTATAGTCAAATTGTGATACAATTGAAATAGAATCGGACTAGAAACCAGAGCGAATCATTCGTTTGATGAAGCGGTCAATCTTAACGCGACCCTTTGCCAGTCCCTATACTCGCTGAATGAGAAGGGCGACACTAATAATCAATGTAATTACACATTGTCGCTGATCCAAAACTATAACCACTGTGTTGTCGTTGGGAAGATGAGACGAGAGGGAGAGGACTGGACATCTGCCGTCATAAAATAAGCCGAAGTTAAGAAAATGAAGGCGGTAATGTTGAGAAAGTTTTGTTATCTCTTCTATAATAGACATCTGTAGGAGGCGACCAATCCATGCAACAGCTATGGAAATATAACTCGGGATGCGCGCTATTTAGACACCGCTAAAACATTAGAGACCGCTGCTATAAATATAGATTTGGGACCGCATTTATCTTACACCCTTTGGTGCATGTATAAAACTCATCATGCTGATCTCAACATAAACAATTATCAGTGATGGGAAGTATTTAAAATACTAGTATTTAAAATAGTATTTTAAATACAATCTAAGTATTTTGTACTTGTATTTTAAATACTTTTGTGATCAAGTATTTATACTTTTACTTAAAATACTTTTTTGATAGTATTTTGTACTTAAAAATATGATTATGTCAAAATACTTTTTCAAAATACTTTTAAATCTCACCAGCTGCAATTAGCTATGCAATATTGCATTCTCATGCTGCTTCATTACACAAACAAAGGAATCCTTGTACAGGAGGTTTAAGTCACACAATGTAGTAAAACAGGCTGACATTGATTAGTCATTGTTACGGATGACTGGGCACCGCTGACCACAGAGTGAGGAATGTTAATTACAGGTGTATTTGATGTATGGTGTATGGGAAGAGTACACCGAGTCTATACATAATGCCTATGAGGCATCAATGACACGCATAATATTATAATAATTATGTTCGAAATCAGTTTGATGTTTGGCACCACAATGGATTTGTCTGTGCTGATAGAATGGGACATACATGTAGGCTAGATGTTAACAATCTAGATGTTTATGAATAGGACAAATGAGGAAGGCATTAGACGTGTCTATTGGCTGGTGGCAATTGGGGCTTCTCTGACCTTGGATCGGGGTGCAGAGTTTCATTACATTGATCTCCATTAATGGATCACAGACTGGATCACTTGACGAATTACAGCATACAGGAAGACACCTATAACACTAAGTTGACCTGTGCTGGTGCAGTCTATTGTATTAATATCACAAGGGATAGGCCATTCGGCCCATTCCCATACCACAGATTTCGAAGACTTACTTTAAAAAGTACCCTAAAGGGTTTTGCCGATGGGCAGAATTGTGATAGGACGTACGTCTCAACATAGCAGATTTTATAAGGTATGTACGTTGAACCTGTGTTCAGAAGTGGAACAACTTTTATCCATCTCATTGCGTCAGATTTCTGAACAAAATTTGATCTAACTTAATGTTTTTAAAGTTCAATTTGGATAAATTACATTGACCGTTCTTTCTGCATAGGTAGTGGGCTATTGATATTTTTATATGCCATTAAATTTAGTGTTTCTGTGGATCTTGATGTTAATGGATTCTGACTCGAACTTGGACCCCCATCTCTAGCATCTTAGACTCGGACTCAGACACCTTTAGACCCAGACTCAACTCGGACTCAGTTTAGATGGACTCGGGCATGACTCAGACTAAGCTCAGGTGTACTCGACTACATAACTGGAAAGCAGGGTATGAGCCAGAAGTGAGAAGTCACCATGCATACTGCTCGGTGCACGCCCTTCAAGTGTTTAAGATGACAGTGATGATGGCATGGGCTAATTAATTCCATGAGACACATTAGACATGGACACAAAGAATGCTGAACTGAATGCTGAAGAAAATGTTTGTGTTCAAAATTCTATGTATTTTTTGTCGCAATGTAATATGACTTCCTTAATTGTTATATAGTTTGGCAGTGAGTATTTTGTACTTAGTATTTTAAATACTTTTCGAAGTCAAGTATTTTATACTTGTATTTTAAATACTTTTGTAAAAAAGTATTTTTACTTGTATTTTAAATACTTTTGTGACCAAGTATTTTTACTTATACTCAAAATACTTTTTAAAAGTATTTTCCCCATCACTGACAATTATAATAGTAATATTTTCTTTATTTAAAAATCCTGTTGACCGACCGCAACCGGTTACAATGTACATTTTATGCAATTGAGACAATTCACAAGAACACAAATCATAGAAGACATAAATGTCAACTATAGTAACAGAACAGGCAGCATGCAATACATGGCGCTGATAGCAGCATACAAGGCATGTCCGCCCTAACTGGGGATCGAACTCGCTTCCTCTCGCTCTCCATGCCAGCGTGTTATCCAATGCGCTACCCGGCCCCCACATAGCATCATGGACACAATTTGTCGGTAAAGCTATGGGATAATATTAGACACCTTTGAAATCTGTTGAAACACTAATTTACAAGTTCCGCAACGAATTTTTTCTATTAAAGAATTGAATTTAAGTGAATTTGCACTCCGCTTAAACGATGCTCATAGTATTATAATATGAGGATTCTGCGTGGTATACAGCCACCTAAAAGGTCAAAAGTTTTATTCCAAACGGAACAGGTTTGATTTTGGAAAAACCTAGGGGGTGGATACCACCCCCTTGGTAACCCGAGGGTTAAGTACGAAAGGAATTACATTTCTCGAGTACTTTACAGATGCTTGACCATTGCACCTCTTTCTGACTTCCATCCATTTGATTGAATTATTATGTTTTTCTGTATTATTTCTTATTTGTAACTGGCTGCGGTATGTCAACAAGAGCTGGATAAAACGAATATAATAATAACAATAGAAAATTACGCACGGTAACAGAATAAAGCAATGGTGATAATAATTATTGACGCTATAGACCATTAATATTTTGAAGTAATATAATATAAGTGCTGCCTGTGGCTTCGTCACTGGTTGCACTTTTGCAATGCCAACCCCACGTCTGAATAAAGTAGGAGTAATCATTCTTGTTATGACAAAATGCCGTTAAACAACAATAAGTGGCATTAGCTGCATTCTGCTAATTATGTAAACGGTAGCAGAAAAGTATAATGCCTATTTGTTGATGCTAAACACCTTATGAGGGAGGGAAAACTTCAATCACACCCTACAAAGTTTATGGTTCATTACTAAAACATATTGAAAAATGGATGTTGTAAGCGGCAAAGAAAAATGTGCATCACGGATCTACACTCACCTATGCAGAGCCAGTCCAAAGATAAATTAGCGGAGGAGTGATACGTCAATCATCGTCGTTTTAACCCTCAGGCTACCAAGCTTTTTTTGTAACACTGACTACCAAGGGGGGGGTGGTTACCACCCCCCCCTGGATTTTGGGTTTGGTTTGAGATATCATAACTTGTAATACACCATTCGATTCAGCATTCATTTCTGCACAAAATGGTATATTTAGGTTTAGAAAATATGAAGGCACCTCGAAATTATGAATTTTTTACCATGGGTACCCGTCGATTCCACAAAATGTATGCTTACGCATAGGGAATATATTAGATTCTGTGTGTTTTATACATGATTTATATATAAAAAGTAGTTTACATATAATAAACTCCAATATTAAACTATAAAAACTAGTAATAAGTTTGTTTTATGTTAAATCAAAACAAAAAAACATGTTATAAATGCTGAAAAACGTTTACGCAGACTTATCGGCTCGCGTTGCAAAAAAACCCAACATTTTTATACATTTTAATTTATTTTGAGCACTTCCGGTCATCAAATTTTAAATTATTTAGTATTAAAAAATAGCCCTAAATGCCCTCTACAGAATGGCATAATTTATTTCTATTAAAAAATAAATTATGGATAAGTTATAATAGAAAAAACATGACAATTTTATGAAAATAAAACACCTTTATATATATTTTAATTTATTTTGAGCACTTCCGGTTGGCAAAAGACAACTCAATGAGCATGGAAATGTAGCCCCACATTCCCTCTATAGAATGGTATAATTTGTGTCTCTTAATATTAAGGGGCGGAAAAGTTACAGACGATATTCTAGGGGGGGGTGGTATCCACCCCCCCTGGTGCCTTTGGTATATCGGGTGTAACTTTTGAACGGTAGGGGGCATCATAAAAAATTTTATCTCAAAATGTGTCCCAATGAACCCTCTACAGCTACTAATTTTTTCAAAATTTTATTCCAGACGGAACGCGTTTGATTTGGGAAAAACCTAGGGGGGGGGTGGCAACCACCCCCCCTTGGTAGCCCGAGGGTTAAACAACAATGAACTACGAACCCTAAATCCTGACACACGTATAGGTGCACAATAGAATGAAATGAGGCCACACCAAAATTCGTTTTTTTTCATGTTTTATATACGCGAGGAGCATAATATGCTCATGAAATTAATTCTGAATTCGTTCTCACCATCTCTTACTTTCCTATTCCGATAACAGCGCAGTGCCGTGAGATCTTAAGCGGTATCAATGGTCAATAATTTAAATAGTAGCCTAATCGTAATCGTAATCTCGAGACTTCTACAGCGCCCACAAAAGCCAAGTAGCGGGAACCAGCTTATTCGCAGGCGCTTACTCAAAATAAAATCGATAAGCAGCGGGTCAAGTCCGGAGAGTCAGGCAGGCATGCAGGCAGATATAGATGGACGGCTAAGGTGGGTGATGTTTAGAGTTGAAATGACGAAGGAAATGATGAGAAGAGGAAGAATCGGGTTGGATTCGTGAAAGAGCAATGTTTTCAGTTTTGAGTGAAAGACCTGTTGGGATATAGAGTCAGGTGGAGTTTTGGTGAGCTCGTATGTTAGGTCGGAAGTTTGACGTAGTGCTGGCGGAAGTTTGTTCCAGAGAGGTGGAACTGTGTCCCATTCAATTAACCATTGAATGTTCCAGCTTTAACTTAAATAGCAAATGGAGCATTTAAAAAAGGTGTGATATATTTTAAGCTGTGCTTAAAATTGTGTCATATTTCGCTATTATTCGACATAGTAATTAGCAACGAGCAATTTCTATAGCGCGGCTCATAGCCGAGACCATTGAGTGGCGCTCCCAGTGCGATAACGCAAAGAGAGAAAATAGGTCTTTAGAAGAGAGAGCTACATGTCAGTGATCCTGAAAGTAGAGTCCCACGCAGAGTGCAGAGCCCATTGATTGTAAAGGAACGAGTTTAAGCAATAGTGGTACTAGCTCGTGGAACAAACAAGTCTGCCCTGTCCAGAGAACGGAGAGGTCGATGAGATGATGCAGAAAGAGGAGAACAAAGTAATGAGGTCACTGAGATATTTCGGTGCAAAACCCAGTTTGGACTTGAGTACTATAGAAAAAAAATTACTGGGCGCGGTGGTGTATAGTGGTGGCGACGCTACCTTGCGGCCGGAAGGTTCGATGTTTGAATCCACCTCAAGTCGCCGCGTAGAGACCTCGGGCAAGTCCTTCACTCGCAATTACTCAGCGCTTTGACGTGAAACTCCGATGCAGTGTCCGCGCTGATGTCGGGAGCGCCTCTGAGTAGCGGTTGAGGGCTAGAAGAGGCGCTATGGCAAGCGCGCATACAAACAAACTGCTATAACAATTATTATAGTGATCGATGTATTTGCCCTTATTTTCTCTGCCGATGGATGGATCCGATTTGACCAGGGTCTATGACAACAGAGGCCGTTACCCTGGACAGAAATTTGCTCGGCATATTACAGCACTTAAGAGCTTTCAGAAGGATCTGGAGCGGTTTAAATAGGCCACTATGAGTAATGACTCTTTTCATTGAAATAATGGTGTTTACACTCTCTTAATGATCTTGTAGTGCCAGTGCGCAGACTGAAGAACGGAGAAGGGCGACGCTAATTTGCTATGATGAGAGAATGGAACACGATTAACGAGCAGCAGAAGATGGGAGAGTAAGAGAGAAGGAGAATGCTTTCGTCGTCGCGGGAATGGGGTACAGTTAGCAAAATCAATATTATACGATCAGGTAGGCAGGTAGGCAGATGGGCAGGTAGGCAGGTGGGCAGGTGGGTAGGTGGACAGGTGGGCAGATGGGCAGGTGGGCACAGGTGGACAGGTGGACAGATGGACAGATGGACAGATGGACAGATGGACAGATGAACAGATGAACAGATAGATAGATAGATAGATAGACGGACGGACGGACGGACGGACGGACGGACGGACGGACGGACGGACGGACGGACGGACGGACGGACGGACGGACGGACGGACGGACGGACGGACGGACGGACGGACGGACGGACGGACGGACGGACGGACGGACGGACGGACGGACGGACGGACGGACGGACGGACGGACAGACAGACAGATAGATAGAGTTATTTTTAAAAATGTGCAAGTCTATCATCGGAACAACGAAAAGTCAAATCTCATCGAAAGCGCGACGAACAGTATTCAGTAAATGCCAAATTTCTCTTCAACGTGCTTTGAATTAAAAGAAAAATGTCAAACGAGTGAACTAATATTATTATATGCTGTGTTTTTGGACTAAATGAGAGCGCCTGAAAATAAATTTTAGATAAGGTAATTATGTAATTAACGACCCACACTGCCGCAAGATGTCGCTAAGCTAACAATTTTGCCAAATAATTTTACGATCTGTTTAGACACCTTTCAATGACTCTCATCCAAACATATAATCATGTGAACCTTCTCTGCAATAATAATAAATTTATTATGTCAATTAATATTACGGAAAAATTACGCTGACAGAGTAAGTGACAGACGATGAGTGTTTACCGTTGTATTGTCGTTAGTTTACCGTTGTGCTGTTGTGAAGTACGATAATGACCTTCGTTTACTTTAGAGCATTGATGTCAAACCGAACCCAGGCACAGATCACTTGACTTTTTTAAATACAGAAAAACATAGAAAGTTGACAGCCGATAAAGATAGATAGATCTTTTATCAACACAATATCCCAATAACATCAAACCATCTGTGAAAAATGAACATACAGTGTACAGTAAGGTAAGACAACGAATCATCCGCCATCAAGTGTCGAGGCTACATATAGGTAAAAAAAAACAATGAAGTCGTTAACACAGGTCTCAAAGACTACTGCTCTTGTTTACCATCATGATACCAGTCCCGCCTGTGTACAAGATTCGGTGCGGCTCTTACGTAATATGAAAATAACAACTGCCTTGAATTAGGAGGGCGTCGCTAATGGTCTCTGTTACCACACAGTGACGTTAAATTGCAACTACTAGGCCTACTAACACCACATCAATGAAATTGTTTGTTAAAAAACGAAATTATGCATTTACTAACACTCGATGTAAGAACTAAGGTGCAATTTTAAAATAGATTAGAATATAACGATGTTCTAATCATGCTGATGGTGTGGAAGGTGCTTTGGTCAATTGCTTCGACTGCCTTTCGTCTTGCTCAAGATCAAGAAATCATTCCCACCCACTACCACCAAAGAATCCTAGTTTCAGTTCTTGCTGCAGCATATTAAAACAATGTATGAAAATGACATTATTATTGCGTTAATAAGCTATTATTTAAGGGTGTCTAAGCAGAGTTCACTATTTTCAACGTTGGGTGCATAACGACATTTAGCCGAACGGTTTCTTCAAGAAATCGCTGCAGTTAGACCAATGTCCAAGATTTTAATCTCAGCAGATCATAATTTTTTATTATTTACGAAGCATTGCGACAGCACGTGTATTTTTTATTGTAGAAAAAAAGGAGAAGGTCTTACAATGGTATACGTGGCGTTGGGGTGTGAAGAGAGGACTTTGCTATGGAGCCTTAAGAAAGACTAGGGCAGTTGATCCCTTTCAAACTCACGACTATTATCACCCTGCATGCTTAGAATGGAAGCTCGACTATCTAGAAGCCTAACCTGCCGCCAAGATATTGTACGACTGTAGGCCTACGTGGAGGCTATTGCATTTGCGACTTGGTCCTGGATTTGGTGAGGGTCAACAAGTCGCCGATGGACAATGGGCGGGGCGCGAAGAGCCGACGAGAGAGGGGGTTTGCAAGGGATATACGGTCATTTACCCTCCGCCGGTACTTAAACGTTTTGAATTTTCACACTTTAATGCCAACATTTGAAGCGTTCATCTTAACAAAATTGCCAACTGTTTCAGTGCTGATAGTCATGGTTTAAGTGTCCCCTCCCATTGTTTGACTTTTGATAAATTTCCACACTAGCCTATGACTTTATAACAACATTTCACGCTGTCAACTAAACAAAATTTATAGTGATTTTAATAATATATTTATGAACTATTGGAGGCAGACTCTTTGCAGTTACGTCCTCACCTCCCTCACCCATGTCTCCGTCCATGGTCTGGCCTAACCAGTTTCATCAGTCGCAATCCGGGCTCAAAACCTAAGTGCACTAAATTAAAATCAACTGACAATGAGAGAAGAATGAATGGTGAGTTCTAGAAATGGAGCAGGTCGTCAAGGGGCGACCTCTTCAGGTCGAGATGACTACCACGAAGAAGGCACAGGTTCTCCACAGTGAAGGTGTGTGCAACAGTGTTGATCAGTGAGTTACGTTACTGATTACGCTCGTCCCTAGTATACTCAAAATCTCCATCTCAGCCGAAGGTGACGAAGGTTGTCGTCCAAGAGGAACGTCCTTCCCACTCAACTGAAGATCCGTCAACTTCCGCTGAATCTCCGAAAGAAACAGATCGACCTTGTCGCTTGATTTCGGCGGGGAACGCCTCTGAGAAGGTATCTTAAAGAGGCGCTATATAAATTATGATCGATTGGTTGATTGATTGATTGATTGGTTGAGAATCATAGCACTGAGAAACACTCATACTACGCGTGAAGCACTTCAAATCGACACCTTTAAATCGTAGATTCTGCCGCAATATAAATAGAAAATCATCAAATATTTGCATGTGTAACATGGGCTCTTTGAAGACATGAAATCTTAAAAAATTATCTATAGTCGGGCTAATTGAGCCAAAAAAATTGCAAAAGAGCGCTTTGTGATGATTTTCTGGTGTATTAGGTCTGGTGATGGCCATACTAAAGTTGCATGAATTCGGACCAGGGTAAGTGGTCTAATTTTAGTGGAAAAAGACCGCCAATTGGACCAGGCTTGGAATCTGGAAATGACACCGCTAGAAGCAAATCATGCAACAATTTGCTAACATGCATTTCTAGTCTAATTTGACCCTTATGAGAAAGAAAAGTGTGGTAAGAAAGCTTAATTTTTTGCGGTTGCATGGGGAAACAAGATGGAGGCCAAAATGGCGAGCAATTGCTTCAAAAGGCTGTAAGTCTGGTGTTTTATGTGATAGGAACACGATTTTGTAATTGCAATTAAGATGTTAGGGTTCTAGGCATGCGATGGAATAAATTACACGTTATGTAGCACTGGAAGAAAACCAAAATGGCGGGGAAAATGGCGACCAGAATGCAAAAAATCAACGGTAAGTCGATTTTCTAGTTGACTACATGTAGGTCTGACTGGGGAAGGGAATTCAGGATCCGGGAGTGGGGCTGGAAAAAAGGTCGTTCTGGACGGACGTCAACCGCTTTAATATGGATGATACTCTATTTCGTGACAACGGCACGGACGTCAACCGCTGAGCCAGACAACGACGACGACGACGACAACATTAGACATTAGACATCTTCAGATGACTTCTTTAAGTAATTCAATGCTGCGCAGTCGATTAATCTATTTCTTATTCTTCTGACGGGGTAACTTCTGCATGTAGCCTACATGTAAACAGGAGCTAAATTTCTGGGGTAATGTTGCGCGAGCAGTTCTTCTGGAGAGGCAATTGATACAGTTTGTAGGAAGATCAATGTAAATTCCAATAAATTTATGCCACTGTTTATAAAACAATTGTCACAATTAACCGGGTGTTTAAGGTTGGTCATTTCTCGTCCACGCTGAGTTGCTCTTAAGATGACAGCAACTGACCAAGTCTCTCTAAAACTCGGCTAGTGCCGGTATTATCACGCAGCAAAAAGCCGTAATATGCCAGAATGTAGCTGACGACGGAAGCTCCCTTTGTTGTCATAAACTTTAAAGTTAAACTCTGGATCCATCCATAACGAACTCATATTATATCGATTTTTCGTTATTCCTAATATGCATGGCTCACCAAAGACGGGAGTCTTTTTAGCACCATGCACATCATGAGAAATAACTACAACAGATGTTCTCTTAAATTATTTGGATAGAATTAGAATAGGCTAATTGATTACACAGCCACAGCGAACAGCGCTTTGGATCGCTATCGAATATTATCCAACGTCACATCTTGGAGTGGATGTAATAGTTATAAGATCATCATCATGCACGTTATGATGAAATTCAATAGTTTCTGGCTTTTCACTGGTTTCTATCATGTTGTCGTACAATTATTATTAGCTACATTTTCGGGGTTTGAACTAGATTTTATGTTGTTTGTAGATTTTCCATGAATTTTTAATGTTATAAATTTTACTTTTATTTCACGAAAAAATTAATCTATTTATAAATTTTGTGGCAAACACGCTGATTGATCAGCTATTTCAAGATGGAATATTGTTGAGGGATTGAAGACGAACAAAATGATGCAAGACATTAATTGTTCTCCTTCAGATAAACAAGTCATGATTATATTTATGAAAACAAGTTGGCTGCGAAAGAGATAAAGGGAGTGGCAACAAGAGATGAAATCGGAACACTGTTGGTTCTAATGTCACAATGGAGAGGATGTTATACAGGGTGGGCTATGCATAAGTGCACCGACTTTACATGCGTATCACTC
Organism: Lumbricus terrestris; assembly: GCA_949752735.1. Taxonomy (NCBI): domain Eukaryota; kingdom Metazoa; phylum Annelida; class Clitellata; order Crassiclitellata; family Lumbricidae; genus Lumbricus; species Lumbricus terrestris. The sequence continues at coordinate 5,500,242 of OX457047.1, read as the reverse complement.
AAACAATTTTTATTATTTATTTACATCTAATACGTCAAATTATATATATATATATATATATATATATATATATATAATGATAATTTCTATCGAACCTTTGTGCGATGGAAATTATCATGTTCCATGTGAACATAAGGAACATGGATCAGGGAACATGGAATATACATGTATGGAACAAGGAAATATCAAGGGGCATAGAACATCACAAGAAACATTAAGGAACAAGGGCACGATCACAAGAGAGCACAGAGAAAGAGAGAACATAGGAAACAGGAACAAGAAGCACAGGGAACAAGGGAACATGGACGAGGGAAAACGTGGTAGCAGAGAACATAGGAACAAGGGACACAGAGAACAAAGTACACAGAACAAGAAAAACGGAACAAAGTACAGTGAACACAAGGAGCACAGAATAGTACAGAAAATATTGTGTTACATGGGACATGGTGAACAAGGAACACGTAGCATCACACGGAACATAATCGACAAGAAGCAAGAAGCACTGGGAACCATTAGACAGGGAACATAACAAATGAGAAAAAGGAACTGAAACACAAGAGACCCGAAGAGATAGGGAACAAAGTACACGGAGCATAGGTAACACATAGAACATAGGGAACATGGAGCATCATGGAGCATCGCAGAGCATCATAAGAACATAATGGAACAGAGACATATTGAACAGGGAACAAGGAACACAGGGAACAATGGAATATCACAGAGAACAGTGGTTATGAAAAGTTAATAATATACTGAGTGGACCGTGGACACTGGACAGACTGCTGATCGCCGCCTGAACTCACAATGGCGTCCTGCAACCACGTGACTTGGCCCACATCCGGCACACCAGTTGTCCGAACTCTTCTAAATATACGGCTATGGCATAATGTATAATCATGGGGTTTCCATGGTAGCCTTTTGTCAAAAAATTACTTTGAATTTAGCTTTTTCAATTTTAATACGCTCATTAGCAACTTTTAAGTCGATATTTTATATCCTGCATTTCATAGTAAACAAAACTCCCATAGTTTACCGTTGGAGATTTAAACCCCGTTCCTATTGCACAAAGCATTAACTGCATCTAATGAGAACTGATTTTTATATTTATTTCGGTTGCGATGGCTAGAATTGATGGAGCAGTCGTCCAATTAGAGAATTCGTTGAATCGAATTATTTATATCTTCAGTGGAACCAGTTATAAAGGTGTCTATATTGATTTTTATTTTAGGTATTTAGTGTAGTCATTGTCCAGCGATATGTTTTGTCCATCGACGTCGTCATCATTCAGAGAGGCCACAGCTTTAAATTAAAGGTCATTGACAGCGTATGGAAAAATAGACGATTTTGCTGCGATAAGCACGCCCGCCGACAGAAATGCCAGGCCCCTGGGCAGGGCAGTCACGGGCCCTAAACTATCTTAGGCTAATAAAGCAAATAGAAATAACATGAGGGTGGGTATACGAATGTACGATAATGTCCAAGCCTATATTATGATTTTAATCCCTTCTTAATACAAATGACAATTTAATAATTATAATGTCAATGACAAAAGTAATAGTAATGATAATAGAATAATAATAAAACAATAATAACATAATCAAGAAAATAATAATAGAGAGTATGATCATTTTATCCCGGGCCCCTTAAAGCTCCTGGGCCCCTGGGCATTTGCTCCTGCCACCTCTTGGCGGGCCTGGCGGTAAGCGCTTGGTAAGTGCTCAGATACAATACAATGCAACGCAATACAATACAATACAATACAATGAAATGACTGAGAATAACAAATTGCACTGCTGGCGAGTATTTGAAACACGGAAATAAATTGTCTGTAAATTTATTGACTTTAACCCTCAGGCTACCAAGCTTTTTTTGTAACACAGACTACCAAGGGGGGGTTGGTTACCACCACCCCCTGGATTTTGGGTTGGGTTTGAGATATCATAACTTGTAATACACCATTTGATTCAGCATTCATTTCTGCACAAAATGGTATATTTAGGTTTAGAAAACATGAATGCCCCTCGAAATTATGAATTTTTTACCATGGGTACCCGTCGGTTCCACAAAATGTATACTTACGCATAGGGAATATATTAGATTCTGTGTGTTTTATACATGATTTATATATAAAAAGTAGTTTACATATAATAAAGTCCAATATTCAACTATAAAAACTAGTAATAAGTCTGTTTTATGTTCAATCAAAACAAAAAAAACATGTTTTTGCCACTAAAAAACGTTTACGCACACATTTCGGCTTGCGTTGTAAAAAAAACCCAACAATTTCATACATTTTAATTTATTTTGAGCACTTCCGGTCATCAAAAGAAAAATTATTTAGTATCAGAAAATAGCCCTAAATGCCCTCTACAGAATGGCATAATTTATTTCTATTAAAAAATAAATTATGGATAAGTTATAATAGAAAAAAACATGACAATTTTATGAAAATAAAACACCTTTATATATATTTTAATTTATTTTGAGCACTTCCGGTTGTCAAAAGACAACTCAGTGAGCATGGAAATGTAGCCCCACATTCCCTCTATAGAATGGTATAATTTGTGTCTCTTAATATTAAAGGGCGGAAAAGTTACAGACGATATTCTAGGGGGGGTGGTATCCACCCCCCTGGTACCTTTGGTATATCGGGTGTAACTTTTGAACGGTAGGGGGCATCATCAAAAGTTTTACCTCAAAATGTGTCCCAATGAACCCTCTACAGCTACCAATGTTTTCAAAATTTTATTCCAGAAGGAACGCGTTTGATTTGCGAAAAACCTAGGGGGGGTGGCAACCACCCCCCCTTGGTAGCCCGAGGGTTAATGGAGACACAGAGACAAACAGGCACACATACAAACGGGCAGATAGACAAACAGAGAGGCAGACAGATAGACAGACAGATAGAGAGACATACAGACAGACAGACAAATATCCGACAGGCAGACTGAGTGACCGCAAATACTTCGATGCATAATTATATGTTAGCAAATATCTATTTTAAATTTAAGAGTATTGACAGTATGCTCATATATTTATATATTCCACGTTGCAATTTTATGCCTTCTGACAGAATGTTACTTGTTGACAGACTCCCTGAAAGAATATAATTTAAAACCGACTGCAAGCGGTTTTTAAATAGCATCGGGTGAAAACGTTTTAAGGGTGTCTAATATTCGACGGAGAAACTCGTCGCTGGTTATTTCTTCCTCAGTCCAAACTTTGGGAATGCTTCTTGCATAGCAACACTTTGTGGTTTGCAATTTCCTATCTATATCGACATCTTTTAGCCCACAGTGTATTTTGCTGCTGTTTTGTGATAAAATTCCCTGTAAATCATTCCAGAGTTTAATGAAAATGAAAGGGCAAGAAATTATTTGAAACCACACTCACTGTTGATAAGACGTAACTTGTTTAAATGAGATATTGAAGATTGATAAAGAATGGTCGTTATGATTAACAGCCGTGAGTCTGACATATTGAAGTTATGCTGGACATTATAGGTTGGTTATTCAGGTTAACGATACTTTTTCATAGGTCATTGGCGTCACCCGCCTCATTGAAAATGCTTGGGACTGGCGCAACCAGTGCCCGAGCACTGGCGGTGTTAACCTGCACTTTGATATTTTTAACGCATTTATGCATTTATTATCATATTCTAAACTACTAAAAATCATCGATTAATTTCAAACAACACAGAATGATTACACCTCATAGTGTAATTGACGATCACAGGTTATAATAAGTTCAACTGTCGTAAGCCAACAACAAGGCACCCATCACTTGTCGTTATACCAGGGCTGAAAGTCGTTTCACGAAGAAGCTGGGTCTGTAAGTGAGGCGGACAGCGGCGAGATCCGTTCCTACAATATTTTTCTCGACGGCCATTTATTCTTTTTCTGATGACCTTTCTTTAGTTTTTGTCTTGAACTGCAAATAGGATTCAAGGCATCTTTCTTCCGTGACGTTACCACATTGTAGATTATTCATCCAAAATGATTCAGAATGATTGATTGAACTAGTAGTCAGCAAATATTCATCGCCTTCTTTTAATCATTTAGCTTTGTTGAAATAGTTGAACTCAATTTGAAACCTGGCGAATAATTTCTATTTTAGTTTACAATTTTATTTATATGAATATGGTGTGTATCTTTAAAAAGGTTTGTAACTATTCGTTCCAACCTTAAAACGTGAAGGAATTGTGTACTTCATTCAAAAGCGACAACAGTGAAAAATACCTTGCTCTTAAGTGCTGTAATATGCCGAGCAAATTTCCGTCTAGGGTAACGACCTCTGTTGTCATAGACCCTGGTCAAATCGGATCCATCTATCGTGTTATTATCATTGACTTTTTTTATATAGCGCAACTACAAGGTAATCTACTCATTATTATTATTGTTCCAAAGTTTAACGTTGTCCTATCACAGAGTAGAAAGCTGTATAGAAGTTCTACAAAGTTACATGAATGAAGGGAAATCTAGGCATGAGGTGGAAGTTGACCACAGAATTAGTTAACCGATTGTATTGGTCCAGAAGTGCTATTTGCCAACTCTGCAAGCATTAATTAGCTAGATTGTCGAGAATTCCAAATGAGTGAAACGATACGAACTGGCGCCAGAGTGAAGGCAGAGATTAGAGCAGTCCGATACAGGTAGTACACATCTTTATGCATGTTCTGTAGAATAATAATAATAATAATAATAATAATAATAATAATAATAATAATAATAATAATAATAATAATAATAATAATAATAATAATAATAATTAATAATAATAATAATAATAATAATAATAATAATAATAATAATAATAATAATAATAATAATAATAATAATAATAGTAATAATAATAATAATAATAATAATAATAATAATAATAATAATAATAATAATAATAATAATATCTTTTCTTTAATTAAACGCCTGCAAGACGCACTGCGCTTTACATTTACAAGTTATGCAGTAATCTTAATTAAACTTAACTACTAACTGAACAACAGCTTTGCAATCACACGGCGCTAATAGCAGCCTACAAAGCAAATCCGCCCACCGGGGGCTCGAACTCACTACCTCTCGCACTCTTGGCCAGCGTGTTAGCCACTACTCTACCGGGCCCCCTCCCCCCAATGATTGCGAAGATTTGTCGCATTTTTCCCGTTAAGTAGCGTACCACACTCGTGGTTGTCTGCGTCATTTTTATCACCAGTGCGAACGCAACAGCGACTTTTGTCTATTGCTGCTTCAAAAACAAAATGTTCCCACACGCCACTTTCTAATTTTCTTCCGCTACTTGGCTTAAACATGGTTCTAGTCGAAGATTGTTTAACAGTTTACCGCAGAAGCCTGAGCAGGAAAGGAATAGGAAAGGGACAGGAACCAGAAGTGAAATGAACATAGAGAACTTAACGTGTAGTAGAGTAGAATTTCCGTTCAATAAGTAAGTAAAAAAGCACTTGTTTTATTTTCAAGTTAACTCCTTTTGATTTTTCAGTTATACAGTTTTTGTTTTTCAGTTTCTATTACAGTTTCAGTTATTCAACATTTTTCAGTTTCAGTTTCAGTTACAGTTAGCTGGTAAAGATTTTTCAGTTATTCTGCTATTTCAGTTACAGTTTCAGTTAATAGAAATGACACTGATCAGCAGTAGGAGTAAGCGAACGAGCAACAGTGCGTAGTTGACGCAGTAAGTTGGTAAAAACAGACACAGCTGAATGAGTGAATGTGTGGAGCAAAAGTGAGCTCTTGGTCCAGAGTAACATCATGGTCACGGAATCTGGTTGAGAAGAGAGAATCAAGAAAGGCTTCTGCAATGGTTGTCATATCTAGCTTTGCCAGCAAATACACTGATAGGGTGTTTACTTCTAATGCCTCAATGTCTAAGGTCTTTCTTCTGGTCAATAATATGAAGTTCTATAAGCAGTCTGCCCCATGACTAATTTACATGCACGAAATTTGAGCTATTCATTATAAAGTTGTTATTCATGCCTGTAGAATGCAATGATATTAAACACCTTTTAAACTGATGAATTTGCGTTATAAGAAGGAGAAAAGTTACTCGTCATTAAGTCTCTCGTCGTCATTCCTGTCTGTTTAATGCAATGATACTAAACACCTTTTAAACTGATAAATTTGACTATAAGAACGAGAAAAGTTTCACACCTTTCAGTTTATCCGGTACAGAACTGCGATGTGCTAGAGATCGTTATAACTTAAAACTCAATGACAAACTTAACATTCCGAATACCCCAGATGCCCGGCATTGAACGGAAAATTTCTAATTCTCGACCCAACCCAGGTCCTCACCTAGACTCTCCGATTCCAACTCGCTCCAAGACTCTAGGGAACCCGTTCTTGGCCGGTGAATTTAGATCTTTCACCACTCACCCACTCGCCCCAACGCAGCCCCTACCAATATGTGGCAGTCAGCGTTTCCCAGGATAGTTTGGTTCGTCCTTTCCCCCATCCCCATATCCACCACAACCCTCCAGGGCTATGACTTGGTGGGGACGGGCTGTTGCTGTGGGCCCTCTGAAGTTTTAGGTGAATAATTGCGAAGCGCGTTATCGGTGTTGCCTCGGAAATTTTGTTTGACCCTCAAATTCTGGTTCACAACCGAGCACCCACCCCGCCCCCGCAGAGGCGAGGTGGCCTAAGTGGCACTCTGTTAACATGTATCTGCAGTGTTGCAGATGAAAAGTTTTTAAACTGTGTCTAAGGTGTGTAAATAGTTAAATATTTTCTTTCGTCCCACTCCGACCCCAACACTCATGGTGAAGACATTCTTTCAAGGAGTAATCAGTTCGAAATATGTCATGGACGTCATGAGTTGTTTTGTCAAAGATGACTTTCTTTGCCCTCCTCATTTGACCAGAGTTGGGACTAGCGCTCTGAGTACAAGCACTAGTGCACGCAAAGGTAAGTTGAAGTCAGATGTCATTTGTTGCAACAGGATGTCATCAAGCTCTTTATCTGCCATACATACCTTTACAGAGATTGTGTATGATTACACCGATTCGATTATATACAGCATTAAGTAAAAAAAAATCAAAGGTGTGTGCGTCAAATATCAGTTACGCCAGTTTGTCATTTTTAGCAAATACGAGAATCAACTTGAAGTGCTGTTTTATGCCAAACAAACAATTTTCGAGGAAAACGGCTAATGGTTACACCGAGAACAACCATGCAGTCAACCATCTCAAGGTCTGGTAGCGGATGAGGAAGAACGCCGATTGAAAATCATCTCGCGCGACTTAGTTGGATTAAGTTTTAAGATGTTTCTGGTAGCCTAGATCTCAATTGCGGCAAGCTCAGTTACCGGAGTTGTTCGCATCGAAGCAGGGATGATGAGGTAAGTATAATCCGCAAACTTTACGATTTTTTTCTGCTCATATACTGGCTGCAGATCAGAGGCGTTGACAACGTACGATGATGGACCAACACCGGATCCCTGTGCCACGCTGGAATTAATGGGAGCGGACTCGGACAAAAGCCCACCATAACGCGTAGAGTGACCCCGACCATGCAGAAATCAACTAGCCAGTTGTATACGTTATCTGGCATGTCGAGTTGGTATAGTTTCTGGACAATGACGGAGTGGCGGACGGTGTCGAAAGCCTTTGAAAAATCAAGACAGACAAGAGTCACGTGTTCTTCAGTCTGGAGGTAGGTAGTGATGTGGTGAATCATTGAAATTAGAGCTGCAGTAGTAGAGTCTGACGGTCGAAGGGCGTATTGGTCGTTGAGGAGGCGAAACATTGGAGGACAAAGAAAGTCATGATCATGTATGTGTGTGTTATCTTTATCTCAACAAGTCACGAGAGTATCCATACAATGTTGATATATCTATAATTAGCAGAGGTTTGCGGTTGACTTTTGTCACTGGACGAATGATTGCAATTTTCTAATGGGTCGGAACGATGGACACGAATGATCATTAGCGGCGCTCTCCTCTTTAATTCAAGCTTGGCACTGGCACTGACAGAGTACGAATTGTGACGGAGTTTAAAACAATATACTTTTCAACCGATGTTTATCGAAAAGAGGAGAAACCTTTAACAGCGATGTTTATTATTACAATGACAATAATCAATTTTTTTATATTTAATGGATGTCATAGAATTGTCGCAAATTTTCTGGACACCTTTTAATTAAAGGCATGCACGTAATATATTTTTACCCAGCATATGAAGTAATAACATAGCATGACATTGTAGTCACATGCACATTGCAAGAGTCGAAGAAAACGACAAGCGAATACAATGTTATTAACCCTCGAGTGCCCAAGGGGGGGTCCGACCGGACCCCAGGCCCGTTTTTTCCGGATACCTTTTTAACGGCTATAGATATGCAAAAATGCTTTTAGGTATTCCTAGAGCAACCATTTGGGCATCGAATGGTATATTTTGCGTGAGTATTGTCCAACCCTGTACCCCACAACCACATCGTATACTAAGGGTACCGCAAGATTTGCTGCTATTCCTTCGGTAAATGACGCAAGCAAGCATTATACTGTGTATCATGAGATTTTTACACTATTATTTTGCACCAGGTGGTGCTATTGTGATATAGGATACATCAGTCGACTGAAAATTCATTTTGGATTACATAGAACTAAATTCTGTTATGATATTCCAATCCCTTCTCAAGATTTTAGCATGAAAACGATAGACTTCCTTCGGTAAATGACGCAAGCAAGCATAAAATGTGCATCAAGAGATTTTACACTATTATTTTACACCAGGTGGTGTTATTGTGGTATAAGATACATCAATCGATTGCAAATTCATCCGGGGATACGTAGAACTAAATTCTGTAACGATATTCCAATCCCTTCTCAAGATATTACCATGAAAACGCTGGGGTCCGCGCGGACCCCCCCTTGGGCCTTCGTGTACCAAAAAATACCTTGGGCACTCGAGTGTTAATAGCGTCACACACAACTGGGAACAAAAATTAATACTTACAAACTACCGGAGATTATAGTTAATTTGTGGGAAATTTTCTAGTTTGGCGAGATTCCCTCGTAAACTGTACACGATTTCAATAATCGTATAATAACGAACGGATGATCACGTGTTTTAACAAGAATATAACTGTTTGACTGTTTTGCAAGATGTCCATCCCGTTCTGATGCACACACTTCCAACGCCATCTGACGAATGAAAAATTTGATGCCAACAAAAGCCGTATTGCAAGTCATCTTAACTTCTTTAGTTGACATCTTAGGACACCGTGTAATAAGAAATATGATATGCGACGACCTCCTATTTTCTTACTTCAGGCGTAATTAAAGTGAGCGGTGTAACAGCAGCTGCTGTGTGTAGATGTCGGGGTAGCGGACGAAATTAAAAATGGTGCTTGATGTAAAAATTTATTAAGCATCTGAAAGTGTTTTAGAGGTGTGTTAAGACATTCGTCATTTTGTAAGAAACTACTAAGAAATAAGAATGCCATGTCCGTCTTTTACGTCGCAATAGAGTTGATAGCATTTTACTTTAATTAACTGAGTCAAATCGATTCTAAAAATTTCTATAGCGCCATGTGATGGTCGTCAACAATTCCCCGATATCCAATGAGCTAAAACACCTATTTCGTACCAGCACCAAGCTTACCAATCTCCCTCCTCCTATACCTGGTATGGAGAGAGTGACAAAATCTGTCATCCTAGGGGTAACAATTACGAATAAGCTTAACTTTGACTTGCATATTGATCGTATCTGTATTAAGGCCAACCAATCGCTCTACGCAATACGCATTCTTATTTCTCATGGACTCGCGGATCTTCGCCTGTTTGACGTTGTTCGAGCCACAACCGTTACGTTGGCCCGCCTTCTCTATGCTTCTCCTGCATGGTATGGTTTTGCTAATACTGCACAGAAAACGCGTATTAACTCAAATATACGTAAACTGGTTCGACACAAGTATCTGCCTGAAGACCAGAAGTCTTTTGATAACCTCTGTGGCCGTGCTGACTAGGGTGGAGTGAAAAAAAATTTTCTCCAATTTATAATTCTAATAGTGATCAAAAGTTGACCATGGTATCACAGAATTGCTACAAAAAAGTTGACCTTCCTGTGTTGACGTCTTCTGCCCTCTACCGGACGATTTAAGGACGCCATATTGATTTTCAGTACTGTCAGGCATTTTGAAAATTGCACTGTTAGAAGCAAATCATGTAACAATTTTCTAACTGGTGTTTCTAGACTAACTTGACCCTCCTGAAAACGAAAATCGCGGTTAGGAAGCTGGATTTTTAGCGGTTCCATGGGAAAACAAGATGGCGGACAAAATGGCAGCCAATTGCTTCAAATGACTAAAAGTAAAGTATTGTATGTGATAGGAAGACGGTTTTAAGCTCTAAATTAAGATTAAAGGGTTGAAGGAATGCAATGGAATCAAATACATATATGTACCACTGCAAAAAAGGCGGACAAAATGGCGGCCAGACAGTACTGAAAATCAATATGGCGTCCTTAAATCGTCCGGTAGAGGGCAGAAGACGTCAACATAGGAAGGTCAACTTTTTTGTAGCAATTCTGTGATACCATGGTCAACTTTTGATCACTATTAGAATTAGAAATTCGAGAAAAAATGTTTTTTCACTCCGATTCACTCCACCCTAGTGCTGACACCTCTCTTTTTTCGTCTGTGCTTTATAATCCTAGCCATGTTCTTAATTGCCTGTTGCCTCCTATAAAGAATGTTACCTACTCCCTTCGCCCTCGATCACACAATCGAGAGATTCCATATGCTGATACATTAACTAGGAAAGGTTTTATTACACGAATGATATATAAATGACTATCGATATGTTTATTCTGCTATTTAGCATACTTTGTGTAACAATGAGATTAACTGCATTTTCACTTACTTTATTAGGCCTATTGATTATTTAGTTATGTGTATATATATATATATACATGTATATATATATATATATATATATATACTAGCTGGGGTACCCGGCGTTGCCCGGGAAATTTAGGATTCGACCCGCTTCGGCCACAACCCCACCACACAACACCCGACCACACTCCGGTCTGTACCAGAATGCCACCCGAGAAATTTGGGTCTCAGGAAAATTACCACCCCCATCCCACCCCACACCCAACCCAGCCCTCCACCCCAACCCCCTCCAACCCCACTCCACCCCATTCCACCCCACTCCACCCCTAACCCCCTCCGACCCCACTCCACCCCAACACAACTCCCACCCCATCCCCCTACATCCCACCCCTCCACTCCCCACCCCACCCCTCCATCCACCCTCACCCCACCACACCCCAACCCCCACCCTCCACCCCACCCTCACCCCCTCCACCCAAAACCCCACCCCTCCACCCCACCCCACCCCGACCCCACCCCTCACCACCCTCACCACACCTCTCACCCCCACCCCATTTCACCCCACCCCCGACCCCACCACGATCCCAAACCCCTCAACCTCACCCACCCCCACCCCCATACCATCCCCACTCTACAACACCCCACCGCACTCCGACCTTCATCGGTACGCCACCCGCGATATTTGGGTTTAGGGACAAATTCCTCCACCCCCACCTCTTCCCACACCCGCTCCCCCACCCCACCACACTACGACCTCCACCAGTACGCCACCCGTGAAAACGGTGAAATTAGGGTTTCCAGGAAAAATTCCCCCTCACCCCATTCTCCTAACCCTCTCCCCGCCCACACCCTCTTTCCCACCTCACCCTCTTTCCCACCTCACCCCACCACACCGACCTGCACCAGTACGCCACCCGTGAAATAAGGATTTTCGTTAAAAATAAATTAGCAGCTCTCGCCATTTATATAATGACCATGGAAGCGTTTAAGAAGGTGTTTAACCGTCTTAATGTTTTCGCCCCCACGCTGGCCCCCTTGGTGGTAGAGATTCACCAACTACTGATCCGGGTGGTTCTGATGGCCCTCTATCCAGGAAAAAAAATTCATATAAATGGCTAAAACTTTTTGGGGAAAAATTTGGGGTTTCGCCCCCACCCTGGCCCCCATGGTGGTAGAGAATCGCCAACCCCTCGATTTTGCGTCTCGTGCCGAGACCTACACAGTAGTGAAGATTTGGAGTGAATAGCTCAAAAACTGTTGAAATGCATTCCGGACAAACAGACAGACAGACACACGTTACAGAATCTTCTCTTTATTTATATATATATATATATATATATATATATATATATTCATTGTTGTTCATAACTGATTGATGTTCCCGCAGTGCGTTTGCAGGCGGTCCATTAAAGTATATACTTACTTACTTACTTACTTACGTAAATCATGGAAGGCTGTTTTACCATTAATACACCCCCTTCTAATGAACAACGATGACGATGACGACGACGACGGCGATGACGATGACGATGACGATGACGATGACGACGATGACGATGACGATGATGATGATGATGATGATGATGATGATGATGATGATGATGATGATGATGATGATGATGATGATGATGATGATGATGATGATGATGATGATGATGATGATGATGATGATGATGATGATGATGATGATGATGATGATGATGATGATGATGATGATGATGATGATGATGGTGATGATGAAGACGACGACGATGACGACGATGACGACGATGACGATGACGACGACGACGACGACGTCGAGTTGGAAGACCAGATACATCGGGTAGGATGAGTTATGGGATGGAAATGCAGCTATTCAGGGGTCGCAGTAAAAACTCAAATTCTCTTACTTATGACATTGTAAAAAAAGATTTTTAAGGTGTCTAGTGACATCCGTCATGTGGTAGACTTTACATACAAGTACGTTAACGCATCTTAATTAAACTTAGCTTACTGATAGTATAATAAGATTACGACGCAATGGACCGTTGCAACGAACTGTCTACAGTATGTCAGGTAGACTATATAACTTGAGTTTGTTGCCAACTCCCAATAATAGAAGAAAAGAGAAACGTTAAAAGGGTGTTATACACTGGTTTCTAGTACCTTCATTTCAGTTTATTTTGTTTAGTCGCATTGATTAATTATTTTAAATAAATTGACTTTCAAGCTTTTAAAACGTTACGACTCAATATTTCAAATTGAACATTAGGTGTTTGGTGGGCAAATATGAGGCCTTTAATATTGTTTTAGTCAACTGTTCTAAACTGCATCAGATCCGTTGCTAAACGTCGATTCAACCAAACGACTTAAATCAACAACAATAAGCAACCATAACTTGCAACTTTTACATGTGCGTTTCGGGTAACCATCGAAGATTCGTGTCTGCAATTCAAAAGGTTACAGCGCAAAACAATACATGTTTTATTATGTAGAGAGCTCGCACCATGTTCGTTTGTTTTATAGCAGTGACAGCCATAGCAACATCTGAAGGTTAATAATTAAATTTAATTAGGTACAGAAATCAAATGGTTCGAGGGTCTACCCTTGAACACCTCTGGTTTAGTGAGGTATTTCGTCTTTCGGGGTGTTAATTAAGGTGGAGTGAATGCAATGGTGAAAAATTTTATGTCATAAATTAAAAATGCCTGGGTGTGCAAAAGTTGCATTTTGATATGGTTAGTTGTTTTGCAAAATATGTTGAACTAATTCCTTTGTTAAGAGGTGCCCCAACTATAAAGAAAATCGAAAATTTTTGACAAAATTTGCAATTTTTCGTTAAAATGTGCTTTTAGCCATGGGCAACTTAGGACAACAAACCATTGTTGCAATGCTGCATAATGATGACAGAATTAACTATCATATTCTGTATTCTAAAATACACTTTCATTTAAGAGGTTTCTCTTAAGTCAAAATTATGCAAAACTCTGATTTAGTTTATGTACATTTTACACAATTTGCTACATCCTTGTCTGCAACATGTTTCATGAGAGGTGGCTCATATCGATCTGCTATTTGCCATTCGACTTGGTCAATATAGGCTATATCTTCAGGATGAAAGTCGAGTAAGAGTAGCTTAGTCCTAAGCCTACTCGAAATAATTTCATGATTTTTGATAATGATGCTTTTTCAACTCTTGCAGCAAGAATTTTGTCTGCATTCTAGCTCACGGATATGAGATCTTTAGTTGAACAAACATTGCAAGTAGTATATTTTCTGCATGGCGAAATATCCATTTCCTTTAATAACTTCAACTACAATGTCTCGTAAATTATGTTGCAGTATCTAGATTATTTTATCATCCTCCGCAGGTGCTTGGAAGCCAGACTGATGTATAGACTCTCACACTAACAGATTATCACTTGGACTTTCCGTTCCTATAGTCTCAAAATTCTATTTGGGATTTGCTGTTATCAACCACCTTCAGTGGCTAACAGGAGCTGGCTTTTGAAAGTAGAGATCTATGTCTGGTGAACAAATGCCACATGATGCAGCTTTGCATAATTTAGTAATTGTATTGTTCAAATGTTGCTGATCGGTACTTAATTTGATTCCTTCCATATTTGGGCAGTTCTCTAACTCAATTGCGTTGCAATGTTTCAGATAATGAATCACAGTGTCCTAGAGAATTGACTATGTTTACTGAAAATAATGTTGGACCTTGTGTTCCACCAGTTAGCCTTTGAATTAGATGCCGCAGAGTCTATTCATTGGCATTCAACATTCAATTAAACCAATGTAGTGGTCTACCAAGTTGTATTTCCAAAAGACTCATGATCCCACCAACTGCACCAGTATTGCCATTAGTTCAGTCGCAACCAATGGCAACTAAATCTTCAGTAACTGTTGCTATTTTATTATCTAACAAACGCTTGGTGATATTTGTATGAATATTTTTAGATGATCTACTCTCAGTCCTGAGTAGCATGACCCAGATATTGTAAAATGGTTTCAAGCACAAGTGCTATGTGATCTTCAGGAATGATTTTAAAACACGATTTATTGCCATTTTTCATTTGCACTCTGGTCCTATCTTTACGCACATCGAGGTACAATCCAGATAGTTGTTTTACGGAATTACACTGTGGACGTTTTTGAACTTTTAACCATTCTCTTCGAACTTTACTAATATCGGCCTGTCCTATAGATCGCCATAGATTAATCTATGTTGTGCACAACACCATCATCTTGTAAAATTGACAAAACTGCTGTTGCCAGAAAGCAGCACAACGATTAGAAATGCCATGTATGACTTTGTATGTATCATTCCCGAGCCAAAGAAGGTCAGCCCTAAATCTGAACGTATTAGTGCACTTTTATATTGTTTGGAGTTAATTGTAATTGGTTCATCTTCCGATTCTTTGTTGTTTAACACTGTTGACAATTATCAGCGATGACTGTCTGTTGAAGAATTTGATACGTGTCTGATTCCTTATTATGGCTTGACATTTCTGAGTCCAAATAACTGAAAATACCAGATTGTACTTGAGCGAAGGAAAACTTAAGACACTTATTTGCCATTTGAACTTTGGTACTTTTTGCACACGTGCAATTATTTATCTCCATATACTAATAGGCCTACATGCCACAATATCAAGTAACTGAATGTCAGATTGCTTCGCAAATTCTTCAATGTTAGATATGTATTTCTGGTCATATTTCCGCAATTTATATGGCTTGAGCAAGTTAGTTTTTATACTTGTAGTGATAGAGTTTTATCTTGTCCATTAGGCCTACATTTTGATGAGCTGGGCCTATAATCGCTTTCGAAGACTTCAACCACAAACCAGCTATTCGCAGTCTGATTGTGATTGCCACTTGCTGCAAACTTTGGTTCCTTTGAAGTCGGAGTAACTTTTAGAAAACATTTATAAGATAATATCAAGAAATTAATTTTTTGAAAGATTTTAATACAAATCTTAATTGAAATTTATGTTTTCATTTAAATTCAAATTTTATTTCAATCACAAGCATTTTAATTGAAGTTATAGATTAAAACGCTCGAGAAAGTAGGCACATTTTTACACTTAAGCATTTTAGAGTGCTCGAAAATAGCAATATAAATTATTTAAGCATTAGACAAATTTCGGCAAAAATAATGTATGGTGTAGATTTTTATGACCAGTCTGTAATCACCTAAATATGGCAATAAAAAGAGTTTAGGCAGGGATTCTCTTTAAAAGCGTTATTCTATGTTAAATACTTGCTTTGCAATATGGTTAAGAGGTTGACAAACATTACTAGGAAAAACAAGAAATTTCGATTGTTTTCAAATAATAGCAAATTTATTATATCGTTGGGGCGCCACTTAAAGAAGGAATAAAATTTAAAAAAAATTCATATGAACTTCTTAGATCATAATGCAACTTTCCCGCACCCAGGCATTTTGAAATTCAAGAAAAAAAAATTTCACTCCACCTTAGTGTTAATACCGATCCCAATTTATTGGTGGATTGATCTTTAAAGGCGCTGCTTAATAAGAAGCTGATTTAGAGTCAACCTTTGTTCACGCTTAAGACCGGCAATGAAGTTGGCGCGACGTATCACCTGTCTCAGTGACAAATCAAAATATTGAACTATTTAAGCGTCTTTAAACAACAGACATAATTATTTTTAACGGTCTATTACACTTATATATAAATATTTTATAACTGAGCCTTGACTGTTGACAGTAAGGCATAAAGTCATGGAACCTCATACATTAGGTAGCGAGTCTCAAACGGACGAGACGGACGACCAATAATTAAACGTTCCTAAGTCCTAAAGTCCTAAAACGTAACATAATTATCGACGAGTCCAACTAGCTTTATCTTAAACTGGCGCAAATTAAAAGCATAACTTTTTTTATCTGTGCGTTCATCCAATGCAATAAGCTTAACCTACAAAAGAAGATTTTCGATTGAGCTAATGGGGCGTCGGATTATTATATAAAATTTGCATATAACTGATGCAACGGTGTCTAAAATGGTCCAAACCATAATTCTATTATACTTCTCAACGTCTCGATTTTGACGCTAGTCATAAAGTTATCATCAAGCACTGTCGTATCGAACAAAAAACAATATTTTCTATGTCGTTTTGGCTTCTGTTTATTGCTTCCTAATAAATCCGTTGGAGTCAGCATCACTGTGTAAGGTCTACATTAAAAAGTCAACTGTTTGTGCACCGTTTTGCTAATGATTATTGAAGTTGTAGTGTTATCATCCAAAATTCAGATAACCTTTGTGAATGAAATACATTGTTTTAAGTCTTGTTCGTGCATAATTATATGGTACAGTGGAATGACGGTCATTAAATGATCTGCCAGATCATGTTGTTAATCTCCGGTTCCATGCTCGTGCTCTGGTGATGCCAGTCCCCGGCCTAAAGAAACGAGGAGGGCGAAGCTATTCGTCTCTCTAATGACGCAACGCCGTTATTAACAAAGTACTTTTGTTTTGTCGACGCAATTTCTGAACAGATACCCAAACTTAATTAAAGATCTGTAAAACCTCGATAATGCTGCGTATGTCTAATGGACTGCCCGATGATTGATTGACTGACTGACGGACGGACGAACGGACGGACGAACCAACGAACGAACGAACGGGCGAATGGACAAATGAACCGACGTCGAAAAGCAATTAAATAAGCCGAAGATCAGAATGTCATTTTGAACTTATTTCCTTGAACTTATTAGGCTTTTGATAAATTTATTCGGGTGTTTGACGATAGTCGATGATTTGTTGACGTAATATTATTCTTTCATGCAATACAGAAATAGACAAAAGCACTTTTCAATTCTTCCACTGCACATGCATTGACAGTGCCAGTCTAGATCTAAGGTTGCGAAAGGATGGAGACGCTAATAAGCTTTGCATGGACATATTGTCGTTAAACAGTGACTTCAGCCACGCATAAGATCACGTGATCACGTAGTGTCTTAATCTTCTTCCTCAGAGTCTCATAGTAATACCACTAGACTGATAAAGCGTCTGCTCTTGGTCAATGGCAGATGGCGAATCAGATGCGGCTTCCGGTCAGGGATGCGAGCGCTTGTTTATATAATATAAACCAATCATTTATTTGTGAACTTCAGAGGCTTTTTCAAGAAATCCGGACGTTGTACGCGTAATATGTCGAAGCTGATAGTTTGCATGTCATTCGACTTTTCCTACTCTTCACAAAACTTTCAAATTCATTTAGTATGAAACTGTGTGTAATTCACTAACGCTACTATTTCTTTATTGTGCAAGCACGCTGACACAGACGGAGCAGTGCAAAAAAGAGTCTGGTTACACATACACATAAGAATCAAAGTTAGAGGTGGAATTATTATTACTGGTAGTAATAGGCCTGCTGACGTGTTGGGACAGTGAGAAAGTCCTTCCCTCGCATTTGCTCGGTCGCTTCTGCATGAAACTCCGATTGAGTTTCCGCACTGTTGTGGGGAGCTCTTCTGAGTTGTAATCTTGAAGAGGCGCTATAGCAAGTATTCATACATACATGCATACATACATACATACATACACACACACATACATACATACATACATACACACACATACATACGGTCAATTTGTTTCCAGTTCAATGGCTGTCAGAGCCGTTGACCTCACCTCTTTCTTTCTTCATGGCTGGGACTGGCACAACACTGTAGTGGGGCTGCGCCGGAATACGGTGCAGTGTCCACTATTGATTTATTGCTTCAGACGCCTTGTAGTTTGCAACAACCGTAATAATTACTCAGAGTAGCATTCGAAAATTTCAAAAATATATGCTTTGTAATAAGTTATTTAAAGGTGTCTAGTGGGAGGATCAACAAAATGGACATTACTGTTTATTAAAATAATTATTATGTTTATTAACTGTTCGCTTTTCAGCGACAGAGCATGGTCTCACAGAGTCTGTATTTTATGATGGCTTATGGACAGCACAAATGAAAAGTCACTATAAAAATAAATGAATGAATGAATGAATCTTGTAGGTCTTAGGTCACTTCGTACAGACTTTTACTCAACGTTTGTCACAAGCTATTGTCAAACTCTTGATCGATTCGTCATGTTGTCACACGAAGAAGAGGAAAAGCAATCAATCGGTGATGCTGCAACGCAACTCTCACACTTTGGCAGTGCCAGTCCAATCCTAGATAAAAGAGGAGGGCGACGTTAAGGATCTGTGTTATCATAAATTGTCGTTAAAATAAAAAGTTGCTTATTGTAAAAAATAATATGTGTGTTAAGTAATAATTAACACGACGAACTGTAATCATGTAAAGAATATTATTGGCAGCATTAACTTTCTCAAAGAGCGTACTATTTATTTATTTATTTCAAAAAAATTTATACAGCGCTTCTTCAAGCTAGGCTTGTCAGAAGCGCTCCCGGCGCAACCACGTCTAAATAAAACAGTTTTTAGGTTCTTAAGAAACAGAGTGGAGTGACCCCTGGGAATTAAGCGCAGTGTAACAGGGAGACCAGCAACAGAGAATGAACGACGCTGTGGGAAACAGTGGCAAACCTAAGCCTGGAGGCAGGAAAAAGAGAAACTACTTTTAACAAATTAAAATGACTAATAATGTCTTTGAACAGCATTTGACCAACCGATGAGAAATGATTATTTTCAACCTATGACGTTATTATACACTTCATTATTATAATACTAGTCATAGTTAAACACTTCTATCCCCATTCATCATCATCATGATGCATGCCCTCCTGGGGCGTTGCATGATGCGGCAACAAACTCCGAATATTGTTGCTACATCATTTTTGTAGGCTGAGAGTTCCTCGGTTGAGTCGCCACTCCAACGCGAGTAGACCAGATCCAGGCAGGCTGATCATCCCGGCGTTGACTACCTCAGTAATCCATCTTCACTCCATGACCCTGGAGCAGGGGCGTTGACTACCTCAGTCATCCGTCTTCACTCCATGACCCAGGAGCAGGGGCGTTGACTACCTCAGTAATCCATCTTCACTCCATGACCCTGGAGCAGGGGCGTTGACTACCTCAGTAATCCATCTTCACTCCATGACCCTGGAGCAGGGGCGTTGACTACCTCAGTCATCCGCCTTCACTCCATGATCCTGGAGCAGGGGCGTTGACTACCTCAGTCATCCGTCTTCACTCCATGATCCTGGAGCAGGGCGTTGACTACCTCAGTCATCCGTCTTCACTCCATGACCCTGGAGCAGGGGGGTTGTTTTAGGCTAGCCCAAAGCCGGATGCAGTTTAACGTCATACCCAGGACTCTATCCCCATTGGACACCTTAAAATCAAATTGTACCAGCATTATAAAAGGCATGTTTTCATCGAATTATGTTGCCAAATGTAATATAACGAGAATAAGTCGACGTAACTCTTCGAAGCGCAAATAAATTAAATGGAAACACGTTGATATGAAACCTGTATGCTAATTGTTCTCAGTAGTCGCAAACAAACTGATAGCAAAGTCCATGACCAATCGACTACATTTGTAATTCCATAAGGGTTTGCTTGTCTGGACTCTAGAGGAGACCTTAGTTTTATTACAAGTGGAGATGGGGCAGTTGTTGAGAAGAAGAACGGTTTGAAATACTCATGAATTGCAACTGCGGACTTCTCCCAAAACTGTTAAACTGGATAAAATCGATAAGTAACATTTTCATCATTGGAACGAAAATTGTGTTCAACAGATTGGAGCCAGTCGTTCCAAAATTCTTCTGCAAACTGCATGCTCCAAACGAATTCAGCTGCACACTTCACGCTAGAAAAGACATTTATAATATAGCGTTATTGGAAGGCCATAATGATACTTGAAATGGTAACACCAATTGTAGTTCGTCCATGAAGAAGGTCCGCAGCAAATGATATACTTTCTCCACCTTTTTACTGATTTTGTCCATGCCACAAACCCTTTTCCAAACGTCCACGCGCAAAAAAACCAACAACTTTGTTACATTCGCTAATAGCGTTTATATGAATTTATTTATATGTTGCGCTAGAATGAAACGTTATTTAACTGAAATAAGATGTCTTTAAACACCGGAAACAAAAAGTGCCATTTTATATGATTAAACACCTTCGAATTGATAAAACACGCGATATATAAATGTCGAAATAAAACTGGTCTGCATGTAGTACCTTGCTCTTAAGTGCTGTAATATTCCGAGCAAATTTCTGTCCAGGGTAACGGCCTCTGTTGTCATAGACCCTGGTCAAGTCGGATCCATCCAACCATCATCGTTCAATTAATTTAGAAAAGCTTTTAAACCCGTCACGATAACAATAATTGATCAATTGAAACTTGAGTTTAACATCACCTTGTGACTACAGCTCAAACTTTTTGAGGATCACAGTGGATTGTAAGGTAAAGTCAATGTCAACTGCTTTAGCAGCCATACGATGTTGCTAAACGTCGGAAACTAATCATAAACTATAATTCCTTTAGAATTAGACGCCTTTAAATTGCCTCACAGACTATATATATATATATATATATATATATATATATATATATATATATATATATATATATATATATATATATATATATATATATATCGTCCTCCTCCTTTGACTTGGACGGTCCAGAGTGTTCGTAGTTGCGTAGTAACAATGGATGGATGATATTGCGAAAAATATTTCGTTCCATAATGCTTTCAACGCTCTAAATAGTCGGTTGCGTTGATTAAAAATAATATATGACGTCTGAAAAACAATTAAAAGGTGTTTAAGTAGAGATAATAAAATATCGCAATGTTTAACGAGATTAATTGATAATATAATGTCGAACACTGTCTATAACGACACACATGTTATGGTGACCGATTTTATGCAAATTATGGAACATTCCAAAATTATTTCCCTGTGTCAAAATATCAGAAGATAATATGAATAATGAATATTTAATGCAACATACCATTCCAAATTTCAAAACAAAGTCGCAACAAATGCACATTTATTAACTTGCTATAGCACCCTTCAATCTTGATATTCTGAATCGCCTCCGATTGCAATGCGGACACTGAATCGAGTTTCTCGCCAAAGTCATGAGCAATTGCGAGTGAAGGATTTGCCCAAGGTCCCGGCCAAGGCATGTCAATCTGCTGGATGGAAGCATAAAGTATCGCGAAGAGCAATTATAGTCGATTCCAGATGTAACGAGGGAATGCACTAAAGCAAGAGTAGCAGCAGACGTAAGAAAACGGATGACATATCATTGACAGTGCGAAGCTGGCGCAGCTGATAATAGCAGTCTCGAGCAAACCGGTGAAGTTGAGGAGCAAAAGTGAGTTTTTGGTCAAGTTGGATACCGAGGTCATGAACCGTGGTTGCAAAGACAAAGCCAGGAAATTCAGATGCAAGAGAAAATAGATCAAGCTTCGCAAGCTGCTGCCATGTGCCCAACCAAATTTTTTTGGTCTTAGATGTGTTCAAGCGTAGTCTATTGGATGACATCCATGCCTCTAGAGCATCCAAAGTCCCTCTCATTATCCGAACCGCTTTGACAGCATTCGAAGGGAGGCGATGGGTGTAAGCCTTGATGGACGTCGTCAGCATACTGCTGACCCGAAACCGCATGAGCTGTTAGGAGTGTGGCAAGACCTGAGGTATAGTAGATAATATAAAGCTTGTGACCAAGGTTTGAACTCTTGGGTAGACAATATTGTGCAGGCACCCATGAGAATCTACATTTTGATTGCAGCGTAATTGTTTCGATTACATTCATTTTTCATTAAAGTGTACAGAATGGTTTATAATGGTTTATCCTCCCGGATAGTCTAGACCGGTATATATTATATTCCATCCGGTGGGATAGATTAATTCATCCGCCGGATAGCTTTAAGGGGAATAGAATATGACGTGACACCGGCCGTCGCGCCATTCGTTCTAAATGGGGAATTAAAATAATGGTTCCCCGCGCTAGCACCTCAGCTATACGCATCGTCTTGAATTATCGATGTTTTGTCCATTCGCTTCGATTGGACTTCAGTTGGAGATGCGTCTCATTTCTCTAGAAATGATTCCAATACGTACTTCAAATACTTTGTTCAAGATGCTGAAATCTAATTTGTATTACCGTGATTATTCTGGGCGTGCTTCTGAGTGGCATCTCTAAGGGGCGCAATACAAATTACCTAATTTACCTTTGACACAAGGTCGGGGTCGATATTCATTGTTCAATGAGATTGTTGCATGTTTTCCTGCTGCCAATTAAAATTGAACATCGAACAAATGCAGCAGTTAAAAGCTGCTCTTCAAACCGACTCATTTTGTCACGAAAACGTTGAGCAACGTCCAAGAAATATCTTAGTTAAAATGCTTGGTTCGAACGGGCTTCGGGAAAATGGGCATAATTTTTATTGCTCGCCTTCGTCACATGCTTCTTACACCACTGATTTTTGGCCATTAGGAGGAGGAACCCATCTACCAAAGAAGTCGGATATTAATATATTTGAATGCTATTACTTAAAAATAGGTGTGCAAGGCACATCCTTTTATTCTCGTACGTACAACTTAAAAGAGGTGTCTTGCATTTGATTAAGATGCATAAATCCCACATAAAAACACACGAGTATGCGCCTGGCAGCATCTAAATCGTTGTACTGAAAACGCGTCCGATCAACTCTCTGCAAGATGTGAGCACTTCTGTTGCAGCCCAATTATAATGACACAATTCTTCAATGTTCACTATGTTGCTTTCGGCGAAAATGGCCGCTTCGTATTATGAAACAAAAAAGGTGATTCGATGATTGATCGAACAAAAATCAACAATTAATCGATCTGCCTATTTGCGATTAATTTATCAATTAACCGTTGAAATCTGCAGAATTAGTTTTTTGCAGTTGTGGAAACCAATAATTATATGAAAGGTGGTATTGCAATACCACCTTTCATATAATTATTGGTTTCATCAATTGCCTAACACAACCAATCTGAATAGTAGGCCTAAAGCAAGTAAGCAGTTCTGGTCACAAAAGTTCAGTACATATGATTCTAAATAAAATTGCTATTGTAATTAATGACGTACAAAATCATAATGTTCTATTTTGAGTGCGCATGTCGCCAAACTATCAACCTTTCGCTAAAATTTATTTATTTATAGCATTTTAGGATACATTTTAAAGGTGTGCAAGCTAAAGGCGCTGAAGCCGGAACAGCGTCTGTTGGAGGTGGTGAAGAGAAGAAAGCTGAACTACTTTGGATACATGTATATGTCAGGGTTATGTGGATGGAAAAAGAGCCAGAGGAAGACCGAGAAGAAGCTTGATGGACGATGTCGAGGAATGGATGGGGTTGTCGATGGCGGATTGCACAAGGAGAGCGAGGGATAGAGAGGGATGGAGGAAACTGACGTCGTTGGCTCTGGTCTCCGATCCGCAGCAATGAGGATGAATGATCTCTCGTGTAATATATCCAGCTACAGTTAATGGTAGACAAATGAAGATGGTCAAGATGATGAAGCCAAGTTAGAAACTATTTTACTAGTCTGGCGAATTCAGTGACATATTAATCTGGGTAGTACTGTAACACAGTTGGTGACGTCCTTATCTAATGGACTGGATTTTGAAAGTGCCCTCTCGTGACAACTCAAAATACACCCTCGGTGAGTGATCATTTTCAAAATTCCAATGATCGCCGTATAAATTCGTATTTATAGATTTATATATATATATATATATATATATATATATATTGCATTGGCGAATGACTAATTAGAGGCGCGCACTCTCAGCACGGCACATGCGGGGCCAGATAAAAAAATCGACTTCAAAGCAAGAGAAACTTATGAAGACAACTCAGTCATTTGTTTTTATTTTCTGCATCGGCCGGGCTTACACTTGATGGATCGAAGGCAACTGCGAGGCAAGTCAGCAATTACCGGTGACTGAAGGTAGTAGATGAGTTGGCGGTGAGAGATGTGTAGGTAAAACAGGCCAATTATTTTAAATTCAATATTGGAATCAACAGGAAGTCAAAGCAGCTGATGAGTAGGACTGAGAATCCTGAACCCAGCATCTTCTGATCAAAGAAATTATAGTGTTTTTCCCCGACTAAGCTCAATGTGCGAGAGAACCACGAGGCCGTATGTGCAAGCACGAGAACTTCATTTCAATCCGACTTTATTTTGAAGTAAACGAAGCTTATATAATGTGTGCGATTTCAAATTAAATGTAATTTCATCGTAATACATTTCACCGCATTGGAGTTGTTAACGACATCTTGCGGCCGAAAGGAATGTTACGTCAACCAAAAATTCTATAGCGCCTCTTCAAGTCTTCAAGAAGGCCTCACAGAGTTGTTACCATGCAGCCAGCCACTTCTAAAGAGAAAGGTTTTGAGTATAATTAATGGTCGAAAGCAGACAAATCATTCCGTAGTAGTAGGCATACCGCTCTGGATATTTGCAGTTTCCAGTGTTTAACGACAATACTGTGGTATCAAGACTTTTGACGTCAACAGAAAAGCGTTGAACCCGCATTATCCTTAAATGTATGGCATTGTATTGACTATAATTTTCATCGCATGCGTTCTATATTCATTCAGTCACTCATTCATCCATTCATTCAGTCACTCATTCATCCATTCATTCAGTCACCCATTCATCCATTCATTCAGTCACCCATTCATCCATTCATTCAGTCACTCATTCATCCATTCATTCAGTCACTCATTCATCCATTCATTCAGTCACTCATTCATCCATTCATTCAGTCACTCATTCATCCATTCATTCAGTCACTCATTCATTCATTCAGTCACCCATTCATCCATTCATTCAGTCACCCATTCATCCATTCATTCAGTCACTCATTCATCCATTCATTCAGTCACTCATTCATCCATTCATTCAGTCACTCATTCATCCATTCATTCAGTCACTCATTCATCCATTCATTCAGTCACCCATTCATCCATTCATTCAGTCACCCATTCATCCATTCATTCAGTCACTCATTCATCCATTCATTCAGTCACCCATTCATCCATTCATTCAGTCACCCATTCATCCATTCATTCAGTCACTCATTCATCCATTCATTCAGTCACTCATTCATCCATTCATTCAGTCACCCGTTCATCCATTCATTCAGTCACTCATTCATCCATTCATTCAGTCACTCATTCATCCATTCATTCAGTCACTCATTCATCCATTCATTCAGTCACTCATTCATCCATTCATTCAGTCACTCATTCATCCATTCATTCAGTCACTCATTCATCCATTCATTCAGTCACCCACTCATCCATTCATTCAGTCACCCATTCATCCATTCATTCAGTCACTCATTCATCCATTCATTCAGTCACCCATTCATTCGTCCATTCATCCATTCATTCACTCCTTTATTCGTTCATTGCGGATGATTATATAGCGCCCCTTCAAAGTTACTACTGAGAAGAGCTACCGACCTAACCCAGGCCGATAAGTATTATACGGCTATAATTGTTTTAAGGTTGCGATAAAAACGTATCAGCGTAGGCCATGGGCGGAGTTTGGTTTACGTTCTTGGAGGGACTAACTTATGGGTCTGCGCCTTCTTGGGGGAGGGGCTAAGTCCGGAAAATAATACCGCTTATACGGTAAAAAAATAAATATGGGTCTCAGTGGCGGCGCCAGGGGGGGCTGGAGGGGGCTAAGCCCCCCTAAATGCGGCTCAGCCCCCCCAAAGCAAAATGCGGAAAATGTCTATAACGGCTAATTTCGTAATAAGAAGACTAGACAATCATCAACGGCATCGAAATCTATTTGAGAATGAAGTTACCGACTTCATTTCTTGGCCTCAGTCTATGAAAACGGGTGACAAGTTTGAACCCTTACCTTTTGACCATACAACCGGACAGGGTTGTCGAAATTGTCGAAGAAACATCATGGCTCTTAGACACCTTGTTTCATATTGAAACCGTTTTATAAGTATATATATACATAAAATAATTGTGTGCATATATCTATGCATGCATACTTTTGCATTAAGGAAACTTAAACTGTTTTCTGTCATTAGTAATATGCAGGCAGATAATTATAATAGTGTCCTGTGAATGCTGTTGGACACCTTTATTGTGATTTATTTTTATTTGTGATTATTTTAATTCAATGTCCAGGGTAACGGTCTCTGTTGTCATAGACCCGGTTCAAATCGGATCCATCCATTATTGTGATTACTTTTTTATTGTAAAATTTCTGAGTATTAATACTGTGTTGGACACCTTTATTGTGATAACTTGGAACTCGAGTCCATGTCCATGGCCGACTTTTTATACGATAATACTGAATTGCACACCATTTTATTGTAAAATTTCTGGATATTAATTCTGTGTTGGACACCTTAATTTATTGTGATAACTTGGAACTCGAGTCCGTGTCCATGGTCGACTTTTTATACGATAATACAGAATTGCACACCATTTTATTGTAAAATTTATGAATATTAATACTGTATTGGAATATTAATGCGCTGCTGGACACCTCTATTTTTATTTGTGATTATTTCAATTGAATGTCCAGGGTAACGGCCAATGTTGTCATAGACCCTATTCAAATCGTATCCATCCATTATTGTGATTACTTTTTTATTGTAAAAATTCTGAGTAATAATACTGTGTTGGACACCTTTATTGTGATAACTTATAACTCGAGTCCGTGTCCATGACCGGCTTTTTATACGATAATACTGAATTACACACCATTTTATTGTAAAATGTATGAATATTAATATTGTGTTGGACACCTTTATTGTGATTACTTTTTTATTGTAAAATTTCTGAGTATTAATACTGTCTTGGACACCTTTATTGTGATAACTTGGAACTCGAGTCTGTGTCCATGGCCGAATTTTCAAACGATAACACTGAATTGCACACCATTTTATTGTATAATGTTTAAATATTAATACTGTGTTGGACACCTTTATTGTTATCACTTGGAACTCGAGTCCGTGTCCATGGTCGACTTTTTATACGATAATACTTAGGTGCACACCATTTTATTGCAAAATTTCTGAATATTAATGCTGTGTTGGACACCTTTTATTGTGACAACTTGGATCTCGAGTCTGTGTCCATGGTTGACTTTTTATACGACAATACTGAATTGCACACCATTGTATTGTTGAATTTCTGAATATTAATTCGGTGTTGGATACCTCTTTTTGTGATAACTTAGAACTCTAGTCAACGCGGTTTTTGAGTGCTTGCATATCGGAATGTCAAAGACAATAGGGACTTTACATTACCTCACTGTCTGCACCACATAGCTACTCGGGCTGCTGTGTGCACACGCACTGTATATACTGTATCGCCCTTGCTCAGCTCGGTCACCAACTCAGCTCAGATGACTGAAATTTTCGGGGTATGGTAAAGCGGGGGCACGGCATAGACTTTACGCGGACGCGTTTGAGGACCTCCCATTCTCTTTTGCCACCTTAGTTAGACACCTTTGTTTATGATAATTCGGAACTTAATCTAGGATTGCGGCCGGATACACCAAAATCAAAAAACTCAACAATTATTGCTGACTTCGTGTAAATAACCCACTCAATCTCCAACTACATCTTGCAATGCGGAGCGTGTTTGTGCCAGTGCACAATTTCTTGTAAAATCATTGGTCGGTATGTGCTTCGTTCATGCATTCGGCACTCGCAGCTTCGCGCGATTGCAATATGACCGCCCTGGGAAGAAAATGTTCCAGTTGCGTCTCTGGGAGGGAGGAAGGCTTGGGGCTTCAGCCCCCCCAAACCTGAAATCCTGGCGCCGCCACTGATGGGTCTTCTTGGGCTTAGCCCCCACCCTAGCCCCTGATAAACTCCGCCCATTGCGCGGGTCTAAACCCTATAGGCATACGGCGTGTAATTAACTCTTACTATAGACAGTGGAAGCTCAATTGATACGACAACAGAGGAATCTCGGTGCTGTCTAACTACATGTACATGTGTGAACAGCTCGTGTTTGAGGAATGAGAAGTTCAGTGGAAGAACGTGGAACACAACGACATTGAACATCCAAAGTGGAGTGACAAGAAAATATGCAGATATGCAGGAGCAGCAACTAAGGCCAAAGCTGTGATCCGGTATTTAATGCGATGGTTGATATATCGTCGATGCAGGACATGCCGCATTTAATTAACAGGTGAGATTATGTAAACGTTGGATGAATCCATTGTTCAACAACAGCCTATGATAAAAAAGACTTTTGCCATCATCATAAATTGTTTTGACTAATAATATTGCGGTTATTTAGACATTTTTATTCAGGCATATATAATCAGTGTAAGAATTGTGGGAAAATAACTGAGGGGAGGGGTTGGACCAATGAAACCCCCAACCCTCCGGGCAATTCTCACCCTGATTATTATTATAATAGATCTATTATGATCTGGCACTTTACTTACATATTTTCATAGATGAATATTATTTTATTTTGTCTATTATTGGCCTAGGTCTCTCCCCTCACTTTTCAGTGGTTTCAGCATGAGACGTATTGTCCAATGAGAATTTATATTTTGATAAGTTAAACGATCCAAAGGTGTCTAAATTAAGGCGGGTAGGCCTATAATTTCGATTTTATGAATTGTTTATTACACATAATGATTAATGATAAAAATACCAAAATGCTGGGTTTTACCAATCGCCGGTTCTTCTTGATATCAATATGGACAGACCGACAGAAGCAAAGAAAACGACTCAATTTTAAAAAAATGAACTTTAAAGACGGCAATGACATCTCTAGCCGGTAGTTAAAACTATTCAAAACTTTTATCCATGCAGACGGATGGATCCGGTTTGACCAGGGTCTATGACAACAGAGGCCGTTAACCTGGATAGAAATTTGCTCGGCGTATTACAGCACTTAGGAGCTATATATTGCTGTCACAATATTATGTGGTTTAAAGAATTAATTAATTGAAGGTACTTCTTTGAAACGTGATTTACATACACCACGGTGTGACAGTGGTTGCCGTTCGGTTCCTCAATGGCGACTTAGTTAAACCAATCAATCCAAAGCAGAAGTTCGCTTTGTCCACCAAGTTTCCATGCTTTATCAGGAAATTGTCTAAGAAAACGTTTTGCACTGTAATTCTGATTCTGGCGTAAATATTGTATTACTATTTTGTCCTCTTCACTGAACGCGAGAAGCAAAACGTCACGCCAATCTGAGGATCTAAGAGGATGCAACAAAGAGGCAGAGAATGGACGATGCCAGATATCACAAATAAACTTCGCAGCAAGACCCAATTGAGACTTAAAACCTCAAACAAAAACTTTGAATAATTATGCATACTTGCAGATAGATGAAGCCATTGAAGTTGTTCAGTCATGAATACAGAGATGTGGGAGAATCGTCTATAGCAGCAGCATTGAGCACAGACTGTTGAACTGACGTATAGCGCCCTTTCCTACCACCCACGCTCGGCGCTCTACATGCCGTCCCTTTTATTTATTGTTTTTTGGTGTGTTTTTTTGGGGTGGGGTTCAAAGTGAAGGGTTAACCGTATTTAAACGGTCCCCTGCGGGACACGGGCTTACAAGGGGTTAACCTGTGCCAGAGGCCCGGCCGGCTATACTCTATAGGCAATTATAGTACTGGCTATCATTGCACGTATATACGTGCTAAGGCAGTAGTAAAGCCCTAGAGCATTTAATTTCACTTTGATCTTGACTAACAGGTCTAGAAGCGGTGATTGTTTGGTTATTTCTGAAGCTTATATAGCGTCGGTAGGACGCATGAAAAAAGTGTCTAACGCGGTAATCATATTAAAGAGTGTTTATCAAAATTTACGACAGCTAGAAACTTTAAATTTGACTTTATACGTTCATTGGAATTTTGACTAATAATCGCGTTGTATCTAAGCTATATACGAAGAATAAAGGACATGCTATACGAAGAAGTATAATGTCCCCTATCTAATCTGTGTTAAAAATTACGTGATATACAGCAGCGCCATTAAGCTTAGCAGCGGCCTTAAAGCGTTGTCCGTTGTCATTAGCAACCATTTATTATAAT
This sequence comes from Lumbricus terrestris, assembly GCA_949752735.1. Taxonomy (NCBI): domain Eukaryota; kingdom Metazoa; phylum Annelida; class Clitellata; order Crassiclitellata; family Lumbricidae; genus Lumbricus; species Lumbricus terrestris. Next base: position 5,469,391 of record OX457047.1, on the reverse strand, counting down.
CGCGGTTTCAATGACGAAAGTCGTTAAATAGTAACTATTATTTAATTGTAGGCTGTGAATTATTATGTATGCAGTTTCAAAACGGAGCTCTTTCAGCGCGCAATCACGAAGGCCTATAATAGACTATGTTGTAGACCTGTAATAGACTAGAGTATTATTATCAACAAAATATCCTTACTTTCGATCCTTATCCATACGAACAACAACATGCCCCATCCACTTTAATCGTCACCTTCTGATGATGTTTCGATGTCTTCTTGTCCCGTTTTCTCCCTTGTGATAATATTATTGTCTGCTATTTTGTCGAAAAAAGCCTACGAAAGTGTAGAATGCAGCAACAAAGACTACAGTTGGCTTAATGAAACGTTTCATACTCTCTGCTTAACTCTTTCAAACATTTCGCGCGTTTTGGTTGGCACAGGATTTGTTTCTTTTCTCTTTCCTTAGTTGCTGAGTCGAAACAGAATAAGTGGGTTAACTCATCCGGATCCCCTTCGGTCTACTAACGGACAACCCCATTGACTTGACGCAGCGCTCGTGAATAGGCTGGTGCCCCGCGTTTGACTTTCGAATGGCGCTTTAGAAATTGGGGGATTACCATTACGATTACGGTTCCGACAGAAGAACAATAAATTCCTCTGAAGACCAGTAGCGTAATATACCGATGGACTCGATTGAATTTGAAGGCATGACTGGATTATCTGTGGCAGCGTTATCGACACACCTTTGTTGGACATTTTTTATTGATCCGATCGAAATCTGCAGAAAATGTCACCAATTTCCTTCCCAAAAAACTGATGACCTTTTTCTGGTCATCTGGCCTGTTTTTCAAACACCCAATTAAAAAAATATTATAGTACTAGCTGTACCCGGCCACGCGTTGCTGTGGCTGAAAAGACCGGCCAACCCTCCCTTCCTACTTCCCTTCCCTGCCTCCCTCCCTCCCTTACCCTGCCTCCCTCCCTCCGTTCCTCTGTCCCTCCCTACCTCCATTCCCCCTCCCTCTCCTCTTCCCTCCTCCATCCCTCCCCTCCTCCCTCCTTCCGTTTCTTCCCCCCTCTCCTCCGTCCCTCCCCCTCCATTCCCCCTCCTCCCTCCATCCCGTCCGCTCCTCCCCCCTCTTCCTCCCGCTCCCTCCCGCTTCCTTCCTCCGACACGGCCGCATTCAAATGCAAATAAATTGAATTCGCTGAAATCGAATGCAATGTTGTGGTTTTTCGAGAAAAGCATATAAAAACCAGTCCGCTCCAACGTTGTGTGAAAATTGTCAATCTAGCCTTTTCTAGCCTTTTTTCGACCGGATCTGACTTTTTCAAAATTCAGAGTGACATCCCTGACCTTATTCAAAATTCAGAGTGGCATCCCTGTACGTTATAAATACACGGGCCAAAATGGCGGAGTATGCGCTACGGTTAAAATGTATAAACGTGTCAACTCGAGGATAAAATTGTGTTTTTTGGTGTAAAAGATTTGTTTCTTTCCAGGGAATCCTTTTACAAACACGATGCTATTCGAACGGAGCGTTTTGCGAAAAATTTCAAAAGAATCGGTGATGAAGTTACCGAGATAACCCATTAGGACCAAACTTTTTACATTTTTATTTATATAGATTAAAAATTTGTTGCAAACTTAATTGCCTGTATCGCCATATCTAGCAATGTGATACCCATTAAAACGATCAAAAAGCAAGAAGACAGCACATGTAACCCAAGTTGCTGCTTTTTTACTTAGCACGATTATGAGATAGGCCTACTGTAATGTTTTCTGTTTTTTGTTGTTGCTATGTTCCTGGACATATGCTTTTAGATATGATAGAATATAATTGTTGTCAGGATGTAAATAAAAAATACTAACTTAAAAACAGAAAAAAATGAGTTACTGTCTTTTTATTTAGCACGGAAGTAAGTATTTTAAAAAGCAGTGTTCCAACAATTTGACCGAATACAATAAACTTTTTCGTTAAATAATGACTGAGCTGGAAGATAAAAATAAAAGAAAATGACGTAAGCTTATGGCATATAATTATAGCGTTGGCTGGATGTAGTTTAAATGGGTGTCTTGCTATGAAAAATTGGGACTGCTGTTCTAGAACCTACAGTATCTAAAAGGCCACCAATTGATACCTAGTCTACTCGGAATATGGCATTGTAGCAGTCATTTTATGCTTCAACATACTCTTGCTGTAATGATAAGTACAGCAATGTTCTTCAACTATTTTTGAGAATCGATCGTAATTCGTAAAATTTAAATCTCCTCAAACACCATTGACCCAGAGCGTCAACCTCCTTTGTCCACCGACCTATCATAGTGATTTCGGTTGTAAACGTTGTACAAGCGATGGCGGAGATTATTATAGTTGCAAATAGCAACTTACAAGAGGTGTGCATGAGAATCCTTAATTTGAAACTTAGGTGACTTTTGTTCTTAGTTTTTCGTGCTGGCCAATTTAGGTTTGTTTTTTCCCAGAGTTTGGCTAGTTTCGTTTTCTTAATCCTTAGGGTGGTCTTTTGTTCATATCTTCGAATTATATAAGATGTAGACACTCAGGATTGTCGAATTTCTTACTTGATTGTATCGGCGTGACGTGATTCTAGCTAGAAATTAATTCATGGTTTTTTTTCTCTCGTTAATTGAGTTAATTTAGTTTACACAAATTTTCGATTTCACGGATTTTTTGTGGTTTCATCTTAACCCGAGGAATTACTGTGCGTGCGTAATCGCAAGTTCGAAAACCCTTTGGAAGGAATTGGACTGTTTTTTGCGAGAGGATGTTTCTCGCGTCTTTTTGACGGGAATTTAAACTTACAAAATAATCACGGAAAATCATCGTAAATATAATTATGTTGTAACATTGCGTGGAAAATAGATACGAAATGGAAAAGAATACACAGAGAAACAAGAGAAAAATATCACTCAACGCTCATCGAATCGGAGTTATCTGTCGATAAATAACAGCATTACTCAGGAGAAAAGGTCGGATGTCAAAGAAAAAGAGAAATTAATTACGCAAGCTGAAAACGATAAAAATCATCGAAGAAATGCAGTTTGCAAAGTACGAAACAAAATCTGCACTGCCTGGTCTGACTGAAGGTGATTATATGCATTTCTGGCCGTGAATGTAACACTAACAGATATTTTGTCCCACACTATCGGTATTCTGTACAATTCTGGTGTTACAGAGGGAAAATGTTTTGAATCTTACTTTCAGTCATTGGCAAGAAGATGATGCCATTCTCTGGAGAATAGACAGGGACAGATTAACGACAGGTACAATTCTTACAAAAAATTCAATACAGCAAGTTTGACTAAAGAGACATGTTGAAGAACACTATCGAGAGAAATTAGTTAAACAAGCCGCAATTATATGAAAAATCTTTATTTAAAAGCGGTGTGTAACAAGATGGACGGTTTCCCGTTCGTATGGCTTGACACACCGAGTGTAACTGCGACAACAAACATGACCGCTTGTGCTATCTGTTTGTGCGCTATCGATGTTGTTCCTGTGTGAGGACAATGTGTGATAGCAAAGACCGTTAGCGTTGACCTCCTCCTTTGTCTATAGGCTACTTAAGACTGGCACAGCGAGAGTGCTATCAGTGACGAAGTTACAAAGAATGGCTGATTATTACAAAAGCCTTGCTTGCCTATCGGAAAGGATTTATCAATGTTTTATTTGTGTGGTTTGAAAAACTTATGGCGTCTTGAAGACCCGATTAAAAGGTGTTAAATAGTCATACAATTTATTTATTTATTTCTCCATTTCTATGGTACTCATTAAAGTTGCTACTCAGAGGCGCTCCAGACAACAGCACGGACACTGCTTCAGAGTTTCGCGCAGAAGGACCTGTAAGCAATGGACTTGCTCAAGTTCCCAACACGGTGGCTAGATGGTGGATTCGAACCTGGAACCACTACATCATCGCGATCCACGAATATCGCATGCATTCATCGTTTAACGAGATAAATAATAATAATAATAACAATAATATAGAACACTGTCTATAATAACACAAATGTTATGGTAAATAGATGATGTGATGCAAAATAAAGAATACACTACACTTATTTCCACTCTCTATAATATAAGATGGCAAAATACGACAAATTAAAATTCCATGGTTATTCCCAATTTTAAAGCAAAGTCTGCAGCAAATTCACGATGCATAATATAAATATGACAATCGTAATAATTTTGTTACTTTTAATTTTTGTCAGCACATACGTGGGACCGCTGCCCAGTATTTTACCCACCCAGGTTAGGTGAACAGTGGAAATAAAAGGCGTGTAACGATTCTTTTATTTCAGCACGGGAGTTATGCCCAGCAGTGGCGGCGCCAGGTGGGGGCTGGAGGGGGCTAAGCCCCCCCTGAACGCGGTTCAGCCCCCCCAAAGCAAAATGCGGAAAATGTCTATAACGGCTTATTTCGTAATAAGAAAACTAGGCATCGAAATTTACTTTGAGAATGAAGTTAGCGACTTCATTTCTTGGCCTCAGTCTATGAAAACGGGTGACAAGTTTGCACCCTTACCTTTTGACCATACAACGGGACAGGGTAGTCGAAATTGTCGAAGAAACAACATGGCTCTTAGACACCTCGTTTCAGATTGAAACCGTTTTATAAGTATTAGACGTATAGAAATATCGAAATTGCCTAGTTTTTCAAAAAGTGGTGCAAAGCTGTATTTTCTCTTGATTTTTCGCATATTTCACAAAATTAATCATCGTCACAAAAGAATGTATAGGGTCTTCTCCCTCCTGCAATCAACTATATAATCATAGCGTAGATGCTTGCGCCAGTGGCGTCGTCAGAGGGCTAGGGGTTATAGCCTCTAAATTCGGCTCAGCCCCCGAAAGCTAGACAATGGTCAATGGCATCGAAATCAATTATATATACAATATTATATATATATATATATATATATTAAGTTGCATAGGTCATTTAATTCGTTGCATAGCAAATGCTACAAATTTAGTGAACCAGTTTTGTTACATTTAGTAGCTGCCTACTGTAAACCGTTTCTTCTTTATGGAATGGAAGCTGTCAGCCCTACCAAAAGTGAGCTGGACTCTTTAAAGTGCACTTACAGCTCTGCAGTATGTAAAATTTTTAAAGTTTTCCATAGTGGTGTTGCATCTGTACTGCACTTCATGCATGAAAATAATATTACAGACTGCTGATTATCCAGAAGATTGCGTTTTATCCAGAAATGTCTTTGACACAACAATGTGGTTGTCAGATTTGCATCATGTTTCTCTTACACACCTCAAATGTGTGCGCTTTTGTAATTTTCTGTATAATAATTATTATATTCTTGTTGTGTATAGGCCTACCACCACTGTCTGGTAATGTAGGCCTACGTTTGATATAATGGTCAACTAAGAAGTCCTAGTGCTATTAGCATATACATGTATATGTAAAACATTTGTGTGCAGATAATTATAATTATAATTATAATTGTAAAATAATTGTGTGCATATATCTAAGCATGCATATTTTTGTATTAAAGAAACATTAACTGTTTTCTGTCAATAGTAATATGCAGGCAGATAATTATAATAGTGTCCTGTGAAGGCTGTTGGACAACTTTATTGTAATTTATTTTTATTTCTGATTATTTAAATTGAATGATCAGGGTAACAGCCTCTGTTGTCATAGACCCTGGTCAAATCGGATCCATCCATTATTGTGATTTTTTTATTGTAAAATTTCTGAATATTAATGCTGTGTTGGACACCTTTATTGTGATAACTTGGAACTCGAGTCTGAGTCCATGGTCGACTTTTTGTACGATAATCCTGAATTGCACATTATTTTATTGTGAAATTTCCGAATATTAATGCTGTGTTGGTCACCTTTATTGTGATAACTTGGAACACGAGTCCGTGTCCATGGTCGACTTTTTATACGATAATACTGAATTGCACACCATTGTATTGTGAAATTTCCGAATATTAATGCTGTGTTGTACACATTTTATTGTGATAACTTGGATCTCGAGTCTGTGTCCATGGTTGACTTTTTATACGATAGTACTGAATTGCACACCATTGTATTGTGGATTTTCTGAATATTAATGCTGTGTTGGACACCTTTTATTGTGACAACTTGGATCTCGAGTCTGTGTCCATGGTCGACTTTTTAATACAATAATACTGAATTGCACACCATTTTATTGTCACATTTCTGAATATTAATACTGTGTTGGACACCTCTTATTGTGACAACTTGGATCACGAGACTGTGTCCATGGTTGACTTTTCATACGATAATACTGATTCCTGAATTGCACACCATTGTTTAGTGGAATTTCTGAATATTAATTTAGTGTTGGACACCTCTTATTGTGATAACTTGGAACGTCAACGTGGTTTTTGAGTGCTTGCATATCGGTATATCAAAGACAATAGGTACTTTACATTACCTGACTGTCTGCACCACATAGCTACTCGGGCTGCTATGTGCACACGCACTGTATATAATGCATTGCCTTTCGGCTCAGATGACTAAAATTCGGGGTATGGTACAGCGCTGGCACGGCATAGACTTGACGTGGACGCGTTTGAGGACCTCCCATTCTCTTTTGCTACATTAGTTGGACACCTTTGTTTATGATAATTCGGAACTTAATCTAGGTTTGCGGCCGGATACACTAAAAATCAAAAACCTCAACAATTGCTGACTTCGTTTAAATAACCCACTCAATCTCCAACTACATCTTGCAAAGAAATATTTATGTGGAGCGCGTTTGTGCCAGTGCACAACTTCTTGTAAAACCCTTCGCACGATTGCAATATGACCGCCCTGGGAAGAAAATGTTCTAGTTGCGTCTCTGGGAGGGAGGAATCCTTGGGGCTTCAGCCCCCCCAAACCTGAAATCCTGGCGCCGCCACTGATGCCCAGTGGTATATGTCCGGGTGTTTATTGATACTGGGACTTATTGTTCGTGGGGGGAGGCGTGATCAGCGTCCTATGGTAATTGTCCTGTTACTTTTTTTAGATACCTCTCCGGCGGTCTCCGCGACTCTGATCATTTGACGCACTGCCTATTTAACGTTTGGCCTGCATTATGATCTGCCAAAGATTTTTGGGGATTTTTATTTTATTCTTTACATTTAATTTCATCGATTTGCTGAACAACTGCCATGACTCTAATGCTACCTGCTTAAATTTTATAGTTCAGTGACTTCCCGCGACTTCTATAACAGCTGAGCTGCGTCTTATCGACGTATAGCCATAACCAAAGCTCGAGGGTACGTACCATACGTATTCTATTTTGTGAAAGGTACGTACGTATTTTAACGTACCCTATTTTAGGGTACGTAAACAATAATAAAATACGTTAGCCTCGTCATTCTCCTTAAAAGAACGTTCAATTTAATTTAAGCAAACAATCACAGCCAAGTAAGCTATACAGCGTAGTGAATTGCCGCAATGCTATATATTGTAGGTCTATGTTTATCCAGCATACATTGCACTTAATGGAGTTAATGCACTAATGTCAGTTAGTCGGCTCAGTTCTGCTGCAGCACTTAAAAGTCATTTCCAAGAAAAAGGTTGAACAGTTGCATTCAATTAATTATGACAGAAAACTTTATGGAATTAAATTTACTGCTACGCTACCGGAAACACCGATTTCAATGACGCATACTGTTGACTGCATGTAATACGTACATGTATAGGCTATGGGTCTACGAGCAAGTAAAAAAAATTTTCGTGTATGCTACGTACCATACGCGTATTGTATTTTTTGAAAGGTACGTACGTATTTTAACGTATTCTATTTTAGGGTACGCGTACCCTCGTGCTTTGGCCATAACCAGTTGGGTGACTTTATTAGTGCCTTTGTAAATATAACAAATATTATTTTTATAGGTGAACCTTTGGGTGAAGCAAACTAATTATGGCTTTATGAAACACGTGGCATTCATAAAAACGCACTTAAACGCGGTTTATAATTTTGAAACTCACAAGAAGTACGCTAATACTTTAGACACCTTTATGATGCATCATATCAGTTGTAAAAGATTGAGAATCTCCATAAATTGCCTTAATATGAATGAGTCCACGTCACATTGACGTCTCTGAGGCCATCGGTTTGACAGAAGATCGTAACCGGTGGAGAAGAATAATAATATTGTTGATATACATGCAACGCCCAAAGAGGGCATGATTCATAATAATAATAAAAATGTTCTTCAATGAAACGCCTGCAAGACGCACTGCGCTTTACATGCATACGTTATACAGTAATCTTCATTAAACTCAACCACATACAGAACCGACAGCTTTGCAACTACACGGCGCTAATAGCAGCCTACAAAGCAAATCACGGTTTCCAAGAAGTCTATTATGACATGTATTGTATTTACATATTGTCCTTATTTAATTGCATAAATTTACTATTGTGTTGTGATTTTGTAGCCCTCTTAAACTGCTTGTATTCTATGTTCTCACCGTGTTTTGCAGTCGACTCAATAATATTTACATGCCTACATGCTTTCACATACAGCTGGCATTGGGCAACGTCATTTCTGCCCTGGGTGACGTTGAGAAACGAGGATGTCACGTTCCGTACAGAGACTCAAAACTAACCCGTCTTCTGCAGGACTTGCTAGGTGGCAACAGGTCAGATTTAGCACTATTACTTTCACTCGTTTATTATTATCATATTATCATAGGAGAGAAGACATACTATTTTGGCGCATTCGTTAGCAGGATGGAAGGATCAGATTTGACCAGGGCTTATGACAACAGAGGTCGTTGCCTTGGAGAGAAATTTCTTTGGCATATTACAGCACTTATCTCAGAACACTGGTACCAAGCAATTATACTTAGCTTTTAAATAGGCCACTTATATAATATTGGTATCCAAATTTAAAAGGTGTCTAAGTTGAGCGTTCTTATAAGTCGTCAAATTTGTCGCAGAAAGTTGAAAGTTGAAATGTGCAACTATTTTCAAGCATTACATTCATTAGCCGCAACTATCCAGACATGAATGGAAGGTGGCGGACAATTTTGAGTGAAGGTCAAGGTTCCCGTATGGGTTTGGATCGAACGATTGGGTTAATTCATCAGCCACACTCCATGTGTTACATGCATGACGTTCTCCGCTGTCTCCCAGTCAAGTACCAAAATTATGGAATATAGGATTTCTACTCATTCATTTAGGGCATTTATATAGAGCCTCTTCAATGGGTACTCAAAGGCGCTGCAACCTAAGGTCGGTCAAATAAAAATACCATAACATGAGAGAAGAACAACTTTTTAGAAAGAGAGAAAAATTATTACTTATATTATTCTATTTAGCTTTTGCAGAGCACGTCCAGACACTGAACGGCAGACTCATCAGTAACATGTAAGGGGTTAAACCAGTCGGAAAGCGAGTTGTTTTTCAGGCATTTACGATGTGTGACATTGTCTGAATTTCACCATAGCTACACAATGGGACCGAAGATTGCCTCTATCGAATCATGTTAGCAGCACAGCGTCTTTGCCCATTTCTAAAGCGATTCAGCGTTGACCAATTACAACGTGGCAGAACATGGACAGGGGACAGACAGATGGCCCTTGACCACGAGAGAATGGTTCACAACATCAGCTGCAAACCATTCAACACACCAAAGCCCTCGTCAAATCTGAATCAATCCATTAAAGTGAATTAAATATAGTGCTGTAATATGCCCAGCAAATTTTTGTCGAGGGAAACGGCCTCTGTTGTCATAGGCCCTCGTCAAATCTGGATCCATACATTAAAGTGCTAACATAGTTCTATAAAAGTAGTTGCAGTTTAAAGTCACTGTGTGAAATGAAAGACCATCAGAGTATACCCTTCTTCTTTATCCATACGTGGGACTGGCACAGGGAGAACGCCACCAGTGGCGAAGATGAAAGAGCCGTAAAAGTGTTGTTATGACAAATATTATTTATGTCTATTACAACTATCTCTGGTGTCATAAGCTGTTGATAAACACTGGATCCATCCATCTTAAACTGCCATAATTATATTGATGAATTCATTGCAAAAGCAAACGAGGTTGTGAGTTATGGTTGACGCTAAACACCTGTTTAACGCAAACGCGGTTATTATTATAAGAACGCACACAGCTTTTAGTTGATTAGCCTGCTACGACTGGAATGCATTGACCCTTAAACACACGGACGCTGGAATTTGCAGAGAAGCAGTAGGCTAAAGTGGCATGTCCAATGTGGTCTGTAGACCTGTTGCCAAAAATCGAAGATGAGAATGATGATGATAGTGATGATGACGATGACACCGGCGACGACGACGACGACGACGACGACGAAAACGACGAATGTATGACTCATTTTGTGCAAGAGTTTCAAGTTATTAATTGCATGGCTTTAATAGATTTGCAGGTGTCTAAATGATACACATTCACTGCAGCCACTCTGACTGCATTTAGGCTGCCAAGAAATTAATTATCAAACAGTTCAACTTTATTTTAGCGTGGTCTCGTAATTTATGCTCAGATATTGGTTGATTGACTTCGTCATCATCACCAGCAACCATGGGCTTAACGGCCGTAGATGTCTGATGCCATCTTCACTTCTTCACTAGGTTCTTCAATCGTCTTCTGTTCATTGCCGCGTGGCTCAGTTCTTAGAGCTTTGTTCTTTCTCTCGCTGCTCATTCTACAGATGTGTCAAAACAGTCATAGTTTTCTCTGGATCAGTTTCTGCATGATGTTTTCTTTTAGGTGTATTCGTCTGTGATTGAATTGCTGAGCGATATTTAAACACCATCAAATCTCTCTCAATGTCAGATATAAGTGAGCAATTTCGTTTAACTATAAGATTTCTCCAGGTTTGTTCCTGTCATATCTCTTCACCATGTATGCCGCTCTTAGCTTTTCCCACCTAGATCTAGGTTTTTCGGTCTTTTCAAGGGTTCCTGGTTTTTTTCAATATCTAGTTTTTTGACACGGCGGTTTTCTCACCTTAAAAATAGAATTTGTTTTGTAGAAATCAACGAAATACGAGTAAAAGGTCGCGAGACTTAAGAAAAGATTTCCGATTTCAATAAGCGAAGTAAATTATTAAAAACTAATTATAGTCGTTTATTAGATACAGTCATGTAACTTCCAACGCTGCAAATAAAATCATTCATTTGCGCTGCAATATTCCATGAATTGCCTAAAAATTCGCAGCGCATGAAAAATTGAAATGGCCATCATGTGAGCCAGCAGTCGTTAGATGTATCTATCTGGACCTCATTGACCAACATAATGATAAAATTGCGTCAAATATTGATCAACCATATTCTACAATATTGGCGCATCAACCACCGGCCATCTTTCATTTTCACAACAGCCTGCTGAAAATCGCCGCCTCAAACAAAAATTTAACTTCAACGATAGTTAAACATAATCAGCAAAAATGTTAGAAATTCACTTATAAATAAAATTGTTTATTATCGTTTTAGTGGTGTCGCTAATATAACTCAACATGAATTTCGTTACTTCGTCGTACTAGCATAGTTATAATTTACAAGAAACTAGAACTATTGGGTCATAGTGATGTCAATGTTAAAGCATTGTTTGGTCTAGCAATCATTTAGAAGTTTATAATGATGTCATAAAGTTAAATCATCTGCCATGACTGTGCGATAGATCTGATGCCATTTATTTCCAGAAACCCTAACGATGCCGTATAAGTATAACTGCTATCTATGGTTGTTGACGTCTTTGGTTTTGCAGGAAAGCTCCTCAATTATTATGTATGCAATATTTCAAAGCGGAGCTCTTTCAGTACGCATTCTCGAAGGCATAATACAATAGACTATGTTGTAGACCTATAATAGGCTATAGGCTATTATTATCAACAAAATATCCTTACTTTCGATCCTTATCCATACGAACAGCATGTTCCCCATCCAATTCAATCGTCTCCTTCTAATGATGTTTTCGATGTCTTCTTGTCCCGTCATCCCTCTTGTGATAATTATTGTCTGCTATTTTGTCCAGGGCCACGAAAGCCTACGAAAGTAGGATGCAACAACAAAAACTACAGTTGGTTTAATGAAAACTTTGGCACGGAAGTTTAACGGCATACTCTCTGCTTAACTCTTTCAAACATTTCGCGCGTTTTGGTGGCACAGGATTTGTTTCCTTTCTCTTTCTTTAATTGCTGAGTCGAAACAGAATCAACGGGTTAACTCGTCCGGACCACCTTCGGTCTACTCTTACGGACATCCCTTTTGACTTGACGCAACGCTCGTGAATAAGCTGGTGCCCCGCACCTGGCTTTCGAATGGCGATTTAGAAGTTGGGAGATTACGATTACGATTCCGACAGAAGAACAATAAATTCCACTGAAGACCGGCAGCTTATTACACCGATGGACTCGATTGAATTTGAAGACATGACTGGATTATATGTTGCAGCGTTATCGACACACGTACTTTGAACCTTCTTTATTGATCCGAACGAAATCTGCAAAAAATGTCACCAATTTCCTTCCAAAAAAACTGATGACCTTTTTCTGGTCATCCGGCCAGTTTTTCAAACACCCAATTTAAAAAATAAAATTATTATTATAATGTTAAATATTTGTTACAAACTTAATTGCCTGTATCGCCATATCTGGCACTATGATACCGGTATTCGATATATCCATTAAAACGATCAAAAAGCAAGAAGACAGCACATGTAACCCAAGTCGCTGCTTTTTTACCTAGCACGATTATGAGATAGGCCTACTGTATTTTTTTCTGTTTTTTGGTGTTGCTATGTTCCTGGACAGATGCGGTTTCAGTGCTTTTAGATTTGATAGAATGTAATTATTGTCAGGATGTAAAAAACCAAGTACTTAGGCCTACTTAAAAAAAGAAATTAAAAATGAGTTATTGTATTTTTATTTAGCACGGCAGTATAAGTATTTTAAAAAGCAGTATTCCAACAATTTGGCCGAATACAATAAACTTTTTCGTTAAAATTTAATAATGACTGAGCTGGAAGATAAAAATAAATGAAACTGACGTAAGCTTATGGCATAGCGTTGGCTGGATGTAGTTTAAATGGGTGTCTTGCTATGAAAAATTTGGACTGCTGCTCTAGAACCTACAGTAAGTAATAGGCCGCCAATAGATACTAAGTCTCGGTCTACTCGGAATATGGCATTGTAGCAGTCCTTTTATGCTTCAACATACTCACGCTTTTCAATGATAAGTACAGCGATGTTCTTCAACTATTTTTGAGTATCGATCGTAATTCGTAAAATCTAAATGAAGAGCTTCCATGTATTCGCTCAACTGGAGTTGCACTTTACAAGCACGATTGTGACTTAATAAGTTTCAGTTAGAATACGATAAAGATTATAGAGGACATTTTTATAAAACCATCTGCCCGATTGTCAGTACAAATATTAACCAGCTGTCACTGATTCTTGGTCGTCATTGTGTCTTCAACGTAGCCTGTTCTTCTACTCTTACTTACAGAATCATATTGGATGGATCAAGATTGACGAGAGCCTATGACAACAGAGGCCGTTTCGCTCGAAAACATATGTTTGGCATAATACAACACTTTTTTAGCGGTGTGCTATAAATATTGCAATTCCCTTTTTGCGGCGTTGGTTTGATAAATCCAAAAATAACAGTGTGTAAGAGCTTGCACTTCTCAGTCAGTTGTTTTTCCATCTTCATGCAAGGTTGAATAATCGATATTTTATATACAATGTACTGACAGATTCGAAATAACTGCGTTACAAAAGTGATTTTGAGATCGAGGAATAAGTATACTACTATGACTAAGTTTTGTTCAGTTATAATTATTTTTCATGTCGATGTGGTGTCACCAAAAAGTGTTAGCATCGGAAGAAATATCGAAAATCGTGTGTGGGTTGTGACAACTTTGTTCAATAGAAGCCTGACGAAAACACATGAAGCCTTCATCGGAAGAACCACTAGAGTCCATTTTTGACATTTTTTAGTTATCGTTGTCCGGTCATTCTTAATACTAATAGAGCATGTATTGGCAAGTTCCTTTTTCAGAAAACTAACGTCAGTCCAAAGTTATAATGAAAAGAAAATATAGTGTTCATGCAATAACCACTTAAGTCCAGGACTTCAGTGGTTCTTCCATGAATTCACGTGGAACCGCTATTGGCGGGATAACAATTTTGCGCCTTAGCAACAGTTGATAAGCATCTCTAGTAGCACGCAAGATGGTTCTTAATAATTAAAACAAAGATCAAATAACAGCGAGTATATCTTCAAGAAGAATCAAGCATGAAAAAGATGTTTTGCCATGTACAAATAGAAGTATCCAGCAAAACATCATATGGGGTTTACAGAAGATCTTCAACATAGAATTAAATTTTCGGCTTGGTTACCCACGTGCTGATAAGTGCAGCATACCTGATGAAATATCAGATAAAATAAAGGATATTAAAATTCAGTTGAAGAATGCAAAGGATGAAGGAGCTATAATATTGCCTCAATGTTGGATATGATTTCAATAACGTCATCGGAAACTTAGCAATTTTTTGATTAATTTGCTTAACAGAATGATAATTATACAAACATTTCACTACTTTCACAGCCTTATTGCAACCAGGAAGATATTTGACCATGTCATAAAGACATTTCCTGTTCGAGGTCATTTTTATCTTGAATATTATTGGAACATAGGCCTGCTTAACAAGAAACAGCTGTGGAATCACTCTATGGTTCGTGATCAGGGATTGCTGGTGCACGACACAATTCTTCAGTTAAAGAGTAACTTAGGCCTATCAACATGCGAACTTCAATGATGCTTTCAATGGACTGTCGAAGTTCTGGAGAAGACACTAAAGGGGAAGGGAGAAAGTTGCACAGTCCGTGATGCTCCTCCAACAATGCAATATTCCACTGCAGCATAGGCAAAGTATGACGAATTGCAGCAGTTGTTCAAATTATGCTCTGAAACAGCTGCCCTCTACCATCATGTTCTACTGGGAGCGCTCCTGAGTAGTTAACCTTGAAGGAGCGCTGTATCAAATTACCAGTAAATAAAATCATGGCTCTGCCTCATCCATGCATTAAGCAAACGGAATCCTGACAATGACGACGAAAATAGAGCGACATATTAGCATTAAGCGACACAGACGCACGGACAATACACTAAAATAATGTGTTTCACTTTATAAAATTTAAATATGTTTTTTATTATTTATATTAATATTTTTCTACTGAAAACCAATTTCGTAATTATTCTAGAACAATTCTTGAATGTCTTGTATGCACACTGACAAATTGGCAAATTTTTCCTAAGAAATTGCCATATGTAGCATGTTTAAAAATTTTTATTATGTGGCGCCACCTAGCTGGTGAGTCAATATTAGTTTACCATGTTGCAGACACAACACATATCAACACATGTGCCAAATATTATTTCCATTTTTTCATAAGTAAAATACTTATAGACTTGCAAAGTTTGTTTTGTGAATATCTCAAAATCGAAAAAATGGACTCTAGTGGTTCTTCCGATGAAGGCTTCACATGACAACGGTATAGAGTAGCAGCGTGACATCTAATTTGTTCAACGAAGAAAATAAAGTTGAGATCCCGTAAACTATTACTCGAATAGTAAGTGAAAACGAAACGTGACTAAGCCATCTGATTCTGGAAAAACAGAGTTTGTACTGGTTCGTAGAGCAAACATTGCGTGGTTCGATTGAAGTGTCACTTTGATTTATCCTACAGTGCCTGTTCCCATAGTCTCCCGCTGTCAGGATGCCTCTTTGCTATGGACTGCAGTCTTTCGAAATACGATCTTGCCTAAAGGTGGTCTTCGATTGATGCATTTTAAAATGAGTTGATATAAACGGTTGCCGCCATAATACTCCAAACATTTTCTATTGGTGACAAATCCGGCGAATTAGGCGGCCAGTCCCCGGGTGAGATGTATCCATTGATATCTTTGTTTATGCCGATCCCGAACCCCAGACATTGAGCACCTAAAAACGTCGGCTTCGTAAGGCATGGACATCGACAGTTGTTTCGTCAAGATGACTTAAAATTGTTAGATAATAATAAATATTATACGTTTTAGCACGGAAAACTTCAGTAGAAAAAGACAAATCCTGATTTTAAAAAACCCATAGAAATCTAGACTATAATGGAAAAAACCTAGATCTAGATGGAAAGGCTACGAGTAGCATCTTGCTGTAGAGGACGTGGACAAGAAGAGGACCACGACAGATGATGCTGGATTAGGTGGAGGTGGTGACCGACGGATAAAAACTCAAAGATGAGGAATATCGATACCAAATATTATTTCACCGGCAGCAGCAATTATTTGCTTAATCGCCTTCTTATATAACCTAAGTTACTAGCGTTTTAGCGGTGTCCTAAGTGAACGCTGTCATGCAGCATTGAATTACCGTGTCTTGCAGCAGCATATCAGCGGCAGATAGAAGAGATGCTGAGAGTAATGTAGTGTAAGACCACGACAGATGATGCTGGATTATAGATCGGCTGCCTATATTTTACGTGCGCATGCATGGAGGGGTAACCGGATTTAGGGATTTGCGCACCGGGGGGGATTTCTTAGCATTTGCGAGGTAAAAACTGTAGATTGGTAAGAATCTGTTTCTTTAGAGTCGTATAGTTGATCCGTGTCATTCATTCATTCATTCAAGTATTTATATAGCGCCTCTTCAAGGAAACTACTCAGAGGCGCTCCCGACTCCAGTACGGACAAACAGAACAGTTTTTAAGTGCTAATAGAATGTGTCAGAGAGTGATCTAGGGAACAGGCGCAGCTCAAGTAGGAGGGCATTCCATACCACTGGGCCAACCACAGAAAAAGCACGACTCTGCATAATGGAGGTACGAGCAAATGGGACAAAGAGTACTTCCCTAACAGCCGAGCGTAGGGACCGACCAGTCCGAGCACTTAACACAGGCCGACAAAGATCGAGTAGGTAAGATGGAGCAAGACATAGCTGGCAGCGCCATATTAAGGACGAGATTCTGTATTCGATGCGCTGACGGACTGGGAGCCAATGCAGAACCTCCAGCATGTAATTTGTGTCATGTGGAGTAGGTCTACTTCCACAACCCTGCTGGTCACCCATAAAGCTTAATAGGGCGTCTTAACCGGGTAATGCGCTCTGCTGCTCGGCTTATTGGTCATTTTCCAAAATTTGCCAGATTTTTGCTTACATGCGTGATGTTTTGCACTGGCTTCCAGTCTCGCAGCGCATCTCGTACAGAGTAGCAGCACTTACTTGGCAGTGCCTCACTGGTAGTGCTCCTTCCTACTTATCTTATCTCTGTCTCTGACATAGCCTCCCGTCGAGCTTTACGCTCTTCGGCCAATGCGGAACTACTGGAACCTCGAACCTTCTCTTCTACCAGACAACGTCGAGCCTTCTCGGTTGTTGGCCCGTCCACATGGAATGGTCTCCCGCTTGCATTACGCTTACTACCTCGGAATAATTTGACTGCTTTCTACAAGTTGCTCAAGACCCATCTTTTTAGCTGTGGCTAGGCTGGGAGCACCTATGAGCAGGATAATTGTAGGGGCGCTATATAAGTTTTCGGAATGAATGAATGAATTAACCCTATGAGGTCGAAGAGACTTCTCCTTTAAACACCTTTTTATTATATATAGCCATATTTATATATAAATAAGAGGATTCATGTGATGGAATGAGCGAAATCAAATGATGGATGGAGAAGGAATCAGGTTTGTTGATCTTTGTCCTGTGGAGTACTTGCGCAACCCTATCAGACAGAATATATCTTTCCATTAAACACCTTTTTATAGTATAATTGTAATTGTAATTGTAATTGAACATTTATATAGCGCCGCTCACAGATTCAGTGGCGCTCCCGACCCAAGCTAGTGCTCACCCCTAACAAATAGTATAGTTTTCAGACGTTTACGGAACAGGGGAAGAGAAAGGCCAAGAAGCTCAGAACGGAGCTTGTGAGGAAGGCGGTTCCAACAAGTAGGACCAAGATATGCGAAGCTTCTGGACTGGGCCGTAGCTCCACGCATGCGCGGGACAACTAGAAGGCCATTGGCAGCAGATCGAAGGGCAGAGCGGCCAGGAAGAGTGGAGACCAAGTTACACAGTGCCCGAAGATAAGAGGGGGCTACCCCGAGAAGAGAGTTGCGCATAAGAGTCAGGATCTTGAACTCAATGCGCTGAGGTACAGGAAGCCAATGAAGAGTGTCCCGAATAAAATCAGATATGTGAGAGAATTTGGGAAGACCAGCAATTAAGCGGGCAGCAGCATTAAGAATAGACTGAAGCTTAGAGAGGTTAAGAGAGGAGAGACCAGCATAGGCAGAGTTTCCAAAGTCGACTCTAGAGCAAATCAGTGCAGGAACAAGCGCCTTGACCGCTTGAAGGGAGAGTGAGTGGCGGATAGTACGCAATTGTCGCAAGTGATAGAAACATGTTCGAGAGATTCGGTTAACATGATCAGTAAGAGAAAGAATTGGATCCAGAGTAAAACCCAGATCACGAACAGTTGGAGAAAATTGGATATCTGGGTACAACGTGCTGAGGAGCTCCATATCAATCTTGGCGAGCTGGACTCTACCACCAAGCCAGATGAATTGGGTTTTATCAGAGTTAAGGCGAAGACGGTTAGAAGACATCCATTGGTTCAGTTCCATAGTGGCGTCAAGGATAGTTGCAACCAGTGAAGAGGCAGCACTGGGAGAACCGTGGACAAATGCTTGTGTATCATCAGCGTATTGATGAACAGAGGCACCCTTGCGGGATAATAGGTTCAATAGATCAGCAGTATATAGGATGTATAGAAGCGGCGCCAGGACAGAGCCTTGAGGCAGGCCGTAGGGAACAAAGGTCCAGGAGGAGCGTGTGGGTCCAAAGATCACAGATACAGAGCGATCAGAGAGGAAAGAACTAAGCCAGAGGAGGGCAGAGTCACCAATGCCAAAAGATTTGGACAGACGCTCGAGTAGAATAGTATGGTCAACAGTGTCGAACGCCGCACTGACGTCAAACAGGGCAAGTAAGGTGATGTGGGATTGATCAACAGCAGCAAAGATGTCAGTAAGTAAGCGAGTAATAAGAGATTCAGTAGAATGGTATTTCCTAAAGCCAGATTGAAGAGGGGGCATTAGTGAGTTGGTTTCAAGATAGTCAACTAGCTGGAGCGAAATACATTTTTCCAGGAGTTTAGAGAGAAAAGAGAGATTGGAAATGGGTCGATAACTGGAGGGAACACTTTGGTCTAGACCCTGGCGCTTGAGATATACTAGCTGGGGTACCCGGCGTTGCCCGGGAATTTTAGGATTCGTCCCACTCCCGTCCACGACCCCAACACACCACACCCACCCCGCTAACCCTACAACACTCCGACCTCCACCGGTACGCCACTCGTGAAATTTGAGTTTTCGGGAAAATCTCCTCCCCAAGTCCCCACACCCCACCCCACCCTTCCTCTCCCCAGCCCCCACCCCACTCCACCCCTCCCCACACCCCACCCCACCACACTCCCAACTCCACCGTTACACCACCCGTGAAATTTGGGTTTTCGGGAAAATTTCCTCCCCCCACAACACCACACCACACCACACCCCGACATCCGCCGGTACGCCACCTGTGAAATCTGGGTTTTCTAGAAAGGTTACTCCCCACCTCCACCTCACCCCCACCCTTAGCCTCTGTCCCAACCGGCCCTGCGGGCCGAGGTGTGTGTTTGGTGGAGGCGAGGTGGTCCGTGTGAAATCTGTCTAGCTGTAACGTTTCAGATGAATAAATGCTAAAATATGCATGGCAACGTGCGGTCACGCTTGTTACAGCCTACCCTGTTTCTTTATAAATAATCGGATCATACCAAACATTTATTTTATTGATGAAATATATATTTGAGGCTCCTCTTTGCATATTATACTGCTTGGCCGAAGGCAATTATCTTTTCCCAGGGCTGTACGACAGATACTGTTCATAATTCATCTAGACACCCTTTAAATTATTATATAATTGTCTATATAAATATACTTAACGCAACATTTTCGTTCGCTAACCGCGTTCACTTCGCGTTACTTGTGACTTTAAGAGCAAACATTAAAAATATAAATCGCTGTACTTTACTGTCTTTATCGTCAATTTTCCCTTACGTAACGTTACCCGCTGAATACTGTTCGTAATTGTAATGTACGAAACATCTAAAGCTGCACTCAAATCCAAGTCCAAAGTGCCAGCTGCGTCTAGTAAGAAGGGTTGATTAAAGCCAAAGCAGAGACTCGATTGAGGTGTGACTTCCATTTCCAGAGGGTCAGATGAAAAGTTGCATGTCATTCAGGTGGAGAAATGGAAGGTAGAGGTGTGATGTAGGAGTCTCCAGCCTAGTTCATTGCAATTATATTAAGTGGCTTTGAAGACATCTCTGAAATTATAGGCCTTATAACAAGAACTTGGATTTAACCCACGTTGTAAACATAACGCATACGACAAGTAGTTTAAAGGTGACAAAGTGACGATGACAAGACATCCGATCCTTTTCAGTCCCTTCATCATCATTTCTAATCACACACCACAACCTTCCTCAGGCTCCTCTATCCATCACACCTCGGGCTTTTCATTCGAAACTTAAGACACTCCTTTTCACGATCTCTTACCCTGTCTCATCTGATCCTCCACCCTCCAATTCCCGGCCCAGACGACACCCACCTTAATAGCTGTTCCGCCCCTCTGATCCTATGGTAACTCGACCCGGACCATCACGGACTACTCTCACGGACAACCCTTCTAACACAACGCATTTGATCCTGATCCTATGGTAACTCGACCCGGACCACCACGGACTATTCTCACGGACAACCCTTCTAGCGCAACGCAGCGCTCGTGAATAAGCTGGTGCCCCGCGCTTGGCTTTCGAGTGGCGCTTTAGAAATTTCGAGTTTACGAATACGATTACGATTACGATTTTATTCCCATGAAGCATAACATCCATGTGTCTAAGCTGAGACCAAAACTACGACCGCATGTCACTAGAAGCTGATATTGTTTAATAAGAGTAGGTTTAGTTTAAGCACCTACACCAACACCATTATTGTTGTATACTATACATATCACGCATTTATTTATTCAAACTCTTCTTCAAAAAAGTGCATATGTTATAATTTATACGCCGACTATAGTAGATCGATTGAAACCAGTGAAAATCCGATCCATCGAACTCACGAAATCTTCTAATCTGTATATATATAAAATTTACATAACGCTACTTCTTGAATAGAATCACCCATTAATCGAGTCCACGGGCCGCATGTTTGAGACCACTGATATGAGTCTATTATAATAGCATCTGACGCATCAGTGGTAGAGCTGCGAAAATTCGGTTTAATATTATGATCCTAAAGACGAAATTGCCAAGTTTAATTATCTTCCAACTGCAAATTTGAATTAAGCAAAAACTTTATGGGAGCTAAAAATTCTCAATTGAAGGTGTTTCAGTAGTTTTTCCATTTTTACGGATTTTGTATTTTCAGCGACAAATTACGAAGACTGCTGGGTAACTTATTCTAGAAAGATGGACCGACCACTGTCACAAGAAGGTTTATATAATACAGCACTGACAGTGGATGTTCGAGACACAGGGACTATGATCGCTCTGCTACCAGACAGCGTCGAGCCTTCTCGGTTGTTGGGCCGTCCACATGGAATGGGCTACCTCTTGCACTACGCTTACTAACTCGGAATAATTGGCCTGCTTTCTACCATATTGGCGAAGTAATCGTTTAGACACTTGTAAATATGATATTCATTTTTAGCTACTCTGCCACTGGTTGCACTCTGCCAGTGCCATTCCAAAGCTGCAAAAAGGAGTGCGTCACTAATAGCACACTGACGCTAAGCTGTAATCACTAATACAATTACTTATCAGTTATCTATGCTTAAATAATTATTTTCAACCTAATCGATGTCTTAGTACAACTCGCCAGTGATAATTACATAATATTATAGTATATTCTAAAACTGTTCTTATTTTTTATGCTGAGGCGCTGCGAAGTCAAGTAACTTTTTGTGCTTAATTTCGGTGCTACAGTTCCAGAAAGCTCCGCTACTGCTCCTCTTTTTCACACTGTCAGTGCCAGTCTTAAGTCTGAATAAATCAGGTGGGTGACACTGTCCTTTGTTGTTGCACAGTGACGTTAAACTGAAACTTATACTGATGCTGCTGCCTACGTATTCGAAAATCTGAAGTAAGTTCAAGTAACATATGACGTTTTGAACTGTTGAATTTAAGACTCAATCAAAAACCGAAATGACAATTACACGTTATACACAGCCATTCGCATAGTGCCTATAATGCCACAAGATGTCTTTGAACCGTGTGTTTCTTGAGATTTGGTCAACGAACTTAAATACTGAATAACAATAAACTAGAACCAAAATGTGTCTTCTAATACACCTGAAAAACAAATCCAACTGGCATTATAAGTAAGACATCGGTATTTCGGTAACTTATGTACGCTGGTGATGTCGTGTGGGCTCATCAGTCACTAGAAGTACATGTAGATTCAGGCACAAAACTAGAAACAAGCATAATTAATTATTAACTCATATGCGGCTATCGTCAGCTTAAGCTCAAACAGATTAGTATCATTAGTTGATGTGATCATGAGAAGTGAACAAGATTCCATAAGATTCTGCCAATTCTATTTGAATACAGCGGTAGCTATTTAATTAATTGAACTAACGAACAACTTGCGCTGTTCCAGTTCGTTGGCGTTCTCCTCTAGCAACCGTTCCTGCTCCTTCACCTTTTCCAGGAGGTTCTCTCCACCAACAATGATCTTCTCTTACATCGCCTGCAACCGTCGCGACAACTCCTTCTACTCATTCCTAACAACACGGCAGAAACAAGCTTTGAACATCCAATTGTTTTTCAGGTATTGCATTTACTAGTACCCATCGCATAGTTTTGCATCACATTGTAATCATGAATTTTTATAGCGCCGCTTGAAGAGAAACTACTCAGAGGCGCTCAACAACGTCCACTGTGTGGTAACAAAGACCAATAGCTACTCAGAGGCGCTCAACAACAGCACCAAACCACAATCAAAGAGAATGGTTTGCAAACGCTTGCGTGATGACTGGGGAAATTAAAGGCAAAGACGATCATTACGGATACTAAGCTTATTAGTTGATTTATTATATAGACAGATGTACTGACTGCTACAAAAACATCACAATATCAGATGAACCTAAGAAATCCAGCCTTATCTAATCCCAGCTAAATCATTAGAATCCATCGCTTATAGAATTATACCAGCTGAACTTTTCACACAGGGGCAAAGAAATTTTTGGAAGGAGTTTATACTTCGTCGTAGTGCATTGCAGTGTTCGAGAGGTCGCCTTAAACACCTTTTAAACGTTTACAAGTTTGCTATATAAATGTGGAACACGATATTTAACCCCGCCACTGGTTGCACTCTGCCAGTGCCAATCCCAAGCCTGGATAAAGGAGGAGGGCGTCGCTAATGGTTTTTGTTACCACACAGTGGACGTTAAACAGCAACAGAAGAAGGAACGCGATAGGTTCATTAGTTCGGATGTCGTGGACTCCATAATTGAGCCGAGAAGTTCACTTAAAAAATTAGTTTCTTGACTGGAAATTATTTCGTAGACCGGGAGGGCCTAGAAGCCCCATAAACTATACAAACGTCTGTAGGTTTACTGCAATTTAGTTTGATCCGTAAAAGTTTATCGAAAAAGGAGAAACTGAGATATTTTAAACGGGATTATTGATGATGACTATTGATTAATCTTGATTGATTGATTGGCTGACTGACTGATTGATTGACTGACTAATTGATTGATTGACTGATTGATTGATTGATAATGTGTAAAGGGGGAACCAGGAACTGAGCCCTGAGGCAAATCGTATGGGGCAGGTACCCACCGATGCCTAGTCGAGCCATGGACCACGCTTATAGTACGCCCGTGCAGGAAATAGCATAATAATATATTGTTGTAAGAATGCTGAAACCGCTGGAGAAGGAGGAGGAGGAAGAGGAAGAGGAGAAGGAGGAAGAGGAGGTGGAGGAGGAGAAAGGAAAAGTAGGAAGATAAATGGACAGGTGGTGGTGGAGGATGAGGAGGTGGACGAAAACGAGAAGGACGAGGCGGAGGAGGTAGAGGCGAATTTCGTGTAGAGAAAGAGCGAAACATAGCAAGACAGAGAGGGGCAGAGACTGACGTAGAGTGAACTTGACAAACGATCGAAGTCAACGGTGATCGTTTTTCGTACCCATCTCCGACAAAATGTTTGCTGTTATATTATTGCATCCGTTCGGGCCATTCCTGGCTAGAACAAATAGCGCCATTTTTCAGTGTACAGCATTACGTGATGGTCAAACACCACATCAGTTGTAAATCCGCTGCACTTGCGATATTTATTGCAATAGTTGCACACAGTTTAAGGTGTTTAATTAATCATTTTAAAATATTCGACATGGTTGTTTTCGTTGTCGTCGTCGCAACACGATAGCAAGTTATAACAGGAATTCAATTTAACCATCTGGCAGCCATGTTACGCGCCCATCACGTCCTACTCAGTTTTATCAACACCAACTGTTCGAATGTACGTTGAATGGACCTTTTGGGGTTGTAGCAGGCCAGAGTGTAAACCATTAACCACAAACTCCTCTCCCTATAAAGTACATGAGTCCAATCGTTATTCATGCCGATGATAACAGATCTCTTCAGATTCAGCACTTTGAATTATTTCAGACTCTGTCCTGTCTCTTCGGTCTGAGAATCCTTACAGTTATTAATTAGTATTGCACTGTGTATTTTATCATTTATATAGAGCCTCAAGCAGGGTGAACCGTTCAGAGGTGCTCCCAGTGCGCGAGGCTCCGCGAGAAGCAGAAGCATATTTTAAGAAGAGACAAAGCAGAGTAGACAGAAGTGGTGAGCGAACAGAAAGAAATTGCATTTCGACGAAAATGACCCACTGATGCAAATGATCGAGACTGAGCCACAGCAGTTCTTGAGCGAAGAACCAACAGGTCAAGTCTGTTGGATGAACGAAGTGGACGACGGTGGGAGGAGGCTGATTGAGGACATATCTGTTGGATTAGTAGTTTGGCTATTTCTCGGATGAATGCTTATCTCGTGACTTGAAGAGTTATATCCTTCTCCCACTCTAAGACTGTTGCTCTGTAGGAACCTTGAATTTAATTCTTTCACTTGAAGATGGTTGCAATTAAATAACAACCCCATCACAACAACTAGTCGGAAAGGAGGAACGCGGCACGAAAGTTTATTGTTCTAGTACATTTAGGCCTACACTGGAGAGGACAGGTTCCAGCCTCCTTATGTTATTAATTAAACATTTGTTATCTTGATATCTACAATTTATTATTATCTGTGTGATTAAATGTCATGATAATTGCAATCGTCTGCTGATTTCACCCTTACCTTAACTGTATTTATCCAGGCATTGATTATATTCAAGTTGGCTAGTCTTCCCCATATTAGGGCGCATAGGCTACATGTACATGTAGATGAGTTGGAGAACCGTGCCACATACCGTTTCGATTTAAATGAGGCTCAACATTAACCATTTTAGCTGCATGCAGGTAGCAATTGATAACTTCAATAATACTATTGGCTCTTCTGATCTGGTAATCATCGTATCGCTAACAATGGCTTTGACACCTTTAAGTCACTTTTAAGTAATGCTTTAAATAGGAATTATTTGCAATTACGAATGATGCATAATGTCGATGTGAGGAGAAAAGTAGATTAAGTTAGTTTGACCGCTCATAGTTATTAACAAAGCTGTCGTAAACTACGGATAATATATCCATCCAATCGCAAGTAATGTAACCTTTTAGAGATGAGAACTGTATATACGGAGTAATTATTGTCTCCTATGGTCGTCAACGGGTTTGGTTTCTTCAG
The DNA here is from genome assembly GCA_949752735.1 of Lumbricus terrestris. Taxonomy (NCBI): domain Eukaryota; kingdom Metazoa; phylum Annelida; class Clitellata; order Crassiclitellata; family Lumbricidae; genus Lumbricus; species Lumbricus terrestris. Next base: position 5,443,481 of record OX457047.1, on the reverse strand, counting down.
TTGTTGTTGGGTTTACTAGAGAAATTCCACGCCCTTGACAGAGCAGTGACTATCTTAAAACTTTATGACTTTTAAAAACATCATCTATTTTTGAGTTGTGATTATTCAAACGATGCGAATCTGCTTAAAGACTGAATATCACTTTTAGAAGATGCATTTTCATATATCTTTGAGTAGTTTAAGAATTTATACGGCCTTACTTCTTTAAGTAAAAGAATGAGTATTGACAGAAAGATCAAGAGGTGATGTTCGGAAGAATGGAGGTAGTCAACAGGAGTGGTAGACCACACAAGGAATGGCTGGACAACATAACAGACGGGTGTGGAGCGCCAATACAAGACCTGACACATGTGGCCTTGGAAAGACAAAAATGGCGAGGAATAACGAGGATGGCAGCGGGCACCTACGGGCACTGGTCCATTGGTTCTTGTTGATAACGATGATGATGACTTTTTTAAATCAATTGACCAGTTTTCATTGTTTGACGACATCATCATACATGTAGGCAACAAATATGACATTGTATTATGATAAGTTCTCAGTGTTTCAAAAAACTTCAAATGAAGAAAGTTCTTAAGTGCTGTAATATGCCGAGCAAATTTCTGTCCAGGGTAACGCCCTCTGTTGTCATAGACCCTGGTCAAATCGGATCCATCCATCCATCTCAGTGTTCGTATAATTATATTAAACGGCGTTGTATCCATCTATGGAATCCATTATTGTTGAATATCGGCCTCAAGATTATTAATTGAAGTTGGCTTTCACTTTAACAAGGTGTGTAAGCAACTGTTTCTCTGAGCACTGTTCTTCCATACTGTGTCGGGCGGTACAAGAGAACCATTCTGCAGATATGAAATTATAAAGTAAATATTCAAGTGTTTGCAAATTTAAACATCGTTTTTATCCGGACATACTCATCAACAAAATGTCGAAAGTTCATCAGTGAAAAATGATGCCATGATTAGTGATTACGTTGCAAAAATAAACATTTCAAATCAACGTTCTTCGGAAATAAGGTTCGGCAAAAAAGACAAAGTTGATACAATAATATTGCGAGTATTATTATAAAATCGCAGTTTCGTCTGTGCAACTTCTCCGAACAGAATCCGACCACAACAAATGACTTTCTTCAGCTGACTGAAGAGACGGAAGAGCTCTCCCAATCGGCCGTAGTCTACAGCTAAGATATCTGGACTGGGAGCATTGTAAGGAGTTGTATGTTAAGGAGAGAACTTTGAAGTGGATTCGCACTGGGATTTTCAACCAGTGAAGAGAATTGAGGATGGGGGTGATGTGATGATGTCTCGGTGTTCTGGTGACGGCTCTAGCAAGTGAATTTTGTATGAGTTGGAAACGCTTAAGTTGTGTGGAATCAAGGTTTAAGAACAGGGAATTGCAATAGTCAAGCTTTGAGTGGACGATGGACGTAGCAATAGCTCTGTACAACTGGAAAATATACTTTCTCCATTCGCCACTGTCCTATCATTCAAAGACATCTTCAGTCAACTCAAGTGGTCCTTTACGGTGTCCGTCTATTATTATTCTTTCGTCGGATATTCCCTCCGCTACGTTTAGCCTTAGTATAATAGAAGTAGAGCTAATCAAGTTGCGATATGCATATTATTAATCCAACCAGTTCTATGTTTCTCTTGTAATATGGGGTACTGATGTAGTTTATGACGATTTAAAAAAAACTTATTTTAAACATAGTCTAACTCTAAGTTAGCGTCTCTTGGGGCCAAAAGATATCGTTGGATGCACGATACTAGCACTATAATCAACAACATAAAAGCTGCCTCAGGCACCTTTTAATTGTATTCTTCGGCGCAATAAATAGATTGTATTCGCTTAATCGCTACCTGGAAGGCATCAGTCCCAAAATAACGTAACTTGAGGGATTTTGTCATGGGTTGCACTTATAAACATCATAAGACCCATTGTTGTATATAACGAATCTATATTGTGCTATGTCTTATATACTATGTGCTTAAGCATAAGCTAGCGTAATATGTGTATGTATCCGATTTGACCAGGGTCTATGGCAACGGAAGTCATAATCCTGAAAGCCAGAAAGCTTTTCAAGGGAAGTTATATAAGATGTTTAGCCATAAACTAAAAAAGGTACCCAGCTCACAGCCAGAAATGTCTTTGACTGAACAGTAGGCTTAGAATAGTCTCGTTAACTGTAGACCAAAATGCAGGGCTGTTTTAAAGGAATTTTTAGAACTGCACAACTCCTTCTTTCCTTTCCCATCATCCATGGTAAATTACTTCCAATCGGAGTACAATGACCTTTTTTGATAGTCTTAGCTGCACAGAAGTGCTTCTACCACTGCACATTTTGTGTACAACTGCACTTTAAAAAAGCCCTGCCAAAATGCAGTTTAACTCCGCCATTGTTTGCACTCTGCCAGCGCCAGTCCCAAGCCTAGATAAAGGAGTAGGGCGACAATATTGATCTTTGTTATCACACATTGACGTTGAAATAAAACTAGGCCTACTATTACTACTACTCCACTGCAACTCCGATAGCACTTTGGCAGTGCCAGTCACAAGTGCTGATAAAGAAGGAGGGCAAAGCTAATGCTATTTTTTTTCATACGATATCGTTATACTGAAACAACCAACGATCCGACACTGTGCGCAAAACTGACCAGTGACCACTGCTTTTATGCGTATGGGTTCGAAAGAAAAGTGCTGTCATAAGCCTTTGAGGAAACGGCCAACAGGGAAAATGAGGGTTTGCCCCTCACCCTGGCCCCATGGTGGCAGAGATTCGCCGACCCCCGCCCCATGACCAGTGTCGGGTCGACCCCGACCCTCTGCGAGGGATTGGGGTCGATTGCTTCAAAACTGTGGCCGTGCATAGAAAACACACAAACAAACAATCAAACAAACACACGGACTTACTGATATATATATATATATATATATATATATATATATATATATATATATATATATATATATATATATATAAGTGCATCAATAACAATAATATTTAATGTAATGTTTCTTGTACAAAAGCAACCTGCACATTTAAAACATCTTCAATTAAATAATTATAGTAATATTAATATTAATATTTACCTAAGATTCAAATGCCATGAAGCCTATAACAGTTACTATGACACAAACTGTTTATTCACAAGATACAACCATCAGTTATAAGTTTAATTAACCGATACACTTGATTTTGATATAAATTGACAGTCAATAGAGTTTTAACAGAAATTTCATCTTTATATATTTGACATGTATTTCGTAATGACTTTGAAATATTTTCTTTTTTGCACTCAATTAAAATGTGATGAATTATCTCTTTGACGTGACACGTGTCACACAAACCGCTAGAATGTCTTTTTATAATGAATAATCGTTGATTGGTGTTTGCCACTCCTAGACGCAATCTAGAAATCTGGTCTTCCTTAGGCATATAAGGATCAAAATATTTTATATCATAACCAACATTTGAACAAATAGATTTATAAAAATGACCTTTTTATCACTATCATATTCTGTCTGCCATCTATCTAATATGTATTGTTTAATTAAAGTAAAAATTTCTTGATATTCAAGAACATTAGTAGAATTAATGTGGTCAATACTTAGGGCTTCTTTAGCCAAAGAATCTGCTCTATCATTGCCACTCAAGTCAATGTGACTTGGTATCCAAATAAATCTTATTTTATCAGACTTTAGTTTGTTAATGTGACATAACAAATCATTTAACAAAGTTGGTCGAAATTCACTATAACACTTCTTGATTGATGTAAGAACACTCAAAGAATCAGAAAATATTGCAAACTTGTAATTAGAAAAACATTCACTATTCGATATCCATGCAATAGCCTCAATAATAGCCGTCAACTCGGCTGCATAGACACTGTCTTGAATAATTTCACAATCTAAACTTCTGATCCACATTCAAACTTGGTACATGCGACACCTAACGGGTTTTACCAGTTTTAAGGGCGACCTAAATTACCTCGGCAATGGCTGCATTAATCGTAGCTTTCACTATTAGGTTAACTTAAACATCTGCATCGACTGCCATTCTTGCCATTAAATAAATATATTTTCGTTTCGTGGATTATATTGAAATTAAGTCAAGGTCTTGATTAGCGAGTCAGACAAGACTGGGAACCGATAGGTCGTCTGTTTATTATAGTGTTTGATCGTCACCAGGTTAGACTTTCTTGTTGAGGTTTCTGCAGATTTGATGTGCGAGCGACTTCATTTTCGGAAGAATCTCTGTGTAGTTTATTGAAGAAGTGCTATATAAATACCTGAATCAATAATTATTGTTAATTGTGACGTAAACGTGAGGCCGATGCCAATATTTGTGAAATACTCAAGATGAGCGCTCAATGCTAATAGAATTTTAGAATTCTGCTTAAACACCTGAAAATCGTTTATTATAACTATAAATAAATCATTTCAACTTTGCCAAGGTCAATGCGCTCCGTGTAGCAAAATAATTAGCGACTGTCGAAACGATACATCTATTATAATATGCAATATATTCAAAAAAGCTCTTAAGTGCTGTAATATGCCGAGCAAATTTCTGTCCAGGGTTACGGCCTCTGTTGTCATAGACCCTGGCCAAATCGGATCCATCCAGTAGATTGTGTATAATTCTGTATGCATGTCTGTCCAGGATGCACGTCAACGGTTTCATAGCACATAGACAACGGGCCACCCGAACAATCCCGAAGATGGGTCGGCCAATCATGGGGGCGTGGTAAGATGCGAAAAATCCAAATTGCATATTATCTCCTCTTTCGAAACTTTCAATTCCACTAAGAAGAAACTAATACAATAGCAGCGTTTCTTATCTTGTTTTTTTTAACACTCTCACGCGAATAAGGACATCATGCGATTGTCCTCAATTTCAAGTTGAATTCTATTGTTTGAACCTCAACTATCGATCTCTACACGATGATCTCACTTCAGACTGGAAAGTTTACTATTTTCACAGTCCTGTTGCCTAATACCTGTGAACAACAGGCCCATGATGCCGTTAGATCATATTCGGTTCGGCTTAGACACCTTTATAATGTTGTCACCACAGGCTCTATATAAATATTCATGCAAGCGAATTATTGTATTCTTTCCATTGTAGGTTACATACTCAGTTTTTTAAATCGATTCAACATTTAAAGAGACCACATCCATCCAATGATTTCGATCTCTCTACACAAGTCGCATACCGAAAACTGAAGTAGCTGTTGATTCCACAAAATACAACAAAGATTTTCCCAACCACCTTTCTTGTTACTTCAATTCGGAGATGCATGCGAGTGTCTCTTGGTCTCTTGAATCAGAGCCTGAAGCCGCTATTAAACACCCATATTAAAGACGCCTGTTCATCGATTTTGTTTTGACTGAGCGCTTGCTTCGAATGCGTTCGGTTGATGTACAAATCGGCAGATTTCGATTAATATCAAAGCTTCTTTTCATTCTCTGCCCTTAGTCAGGTTAGAATGTTTGACGTCTCCATTCTTCTCTGTTCCGTGCTTTCTTTTTCAGCTTCTGATAACCCTCTTTCAACATCCAGTAAAACAGTCATTGTCTTGGTCTGCCTCTCGTTCTTTTTCTATCCTTTTTCCCTTCTATGCCTGTTCGTAGCATCGAGTCTCCTCTGAGTATGTACCCGATCCATCTTCTTTATCTTTCTCTAATTGTGTATAATTATCATCGATCTCTTTTATATCAAAGCTATTTTTATGAAGAAAGCCCAACCACGATGCATACAACAAACGGATATACGATCGGCTGCACAGCCAGTCTGTTCTTACTTTGTTTCAATTTCAGATTGCAGATGAATTGCTTTATATTTCTTTTAATGACCGACCCCTCATATTAATAAGTCTAATAATATCCGATGGCAATCGCAACGTTTTAATGATACTGCTTATACTGTAAAATGCCACCAACAGAGAAGAGTAACCAATAATTCACGTCAGTTATTTATATATCGTTGTAGAATACGATTTGAAGGTGTCTAGAGCAAATGGGAAGACAGATGACTGCTGATTAATATGGATATTTAAAAACCAAAGTTACGACTTTAAAAGTTGGAACATGCAACATATTGGTCAGAGGAAAAAGATTGGAACAGGTCAACGCAATTAATTATCTTGGATCGCTGATAATCGAAAACACATGTTTGAGAGACTCTCGAGACAAACTGGCAAGAGGACAGAACATAGAGGCAGTGTTAAAACAGATATGCAAATGTAATAGTAAACAATTAACTACCGAGATTCGACTTATGAAGGCCCTCGTCTGGCCAGTGGAAACGCATGGTTGTGAAAGATGGACCATCAAGAAAAGAGAGGGAGAGAAAGTAGAGGCAATCGAGATGAAATCTCTAAGGCAGATTCTAAGAGTGCCAAAGATAGAAAAGAAAACAAGCGAATGGATGCTGGAGGCAACGACAGTCATACATGTATATAGGATTCCTAGAATGATAATAATATAAATATTATTGAGTTGTATTTTTTTTAACGAGAAGGTTATCGCTTTCTACAGCTCACCCACTCAGTGGCCACTCTCTTAACAAAATAGTCAGCTTCCACCATTTCAGTCATGCTTTTGGAAAGGCTGCTGCTCGGAGACATTACTTCCTCTTCCTCTTCCTCTTCCTATTCCTCCCCTCTCCCTCTCCCTCTCCCTCTCCTTCTCCCTCTCCCTCTCCCTCTCCCTCTCCCTCTCCCTCTCCCTCTCCCTCTCCCTCTCCCTCTCCCTCTCCCTCTCCCTCTCACTCTTCCTCTTCCTCTTCCTCTTCCTCTTCCTCTTCCTCTTCCTCTTCCTCTTCCTCTTCCTCTTCCTCTTCCTCTTCCTCTTCCTCTTCCTCTTCCTCTTACTCTTCCTCTTCCTCTTCCTCTTCCTCTTCCTCTTCTTCCTCTTCCTCTTCCTCTTCCTCTTCCTCTTCCTCTTCTTCTTCTTCTTCTTCTTCTTCTTCTTCTTCTTCTTCTTCTTCTTCTTCTTCTTCTTCTTCTTCTTCTTCTTCTTCTTCTTCTTCCCACGTGCGGAATTAGAATTGCCAGTCCCAAGTCTGGACAGCGGAGGAGGTCAACGCTAATGATCTTTGCTGTCGCACAGTGTTGTTGAACTGAAGCACTATAATTGAGAAGGACGGTTGTTTCAGTTAACCCTCAGGCTACCAAGCTTTTTTGTAACACTGACTACCAAGGGGTGGTGGTTACCACCCTCCCCTGGATTTTGGGTTTGGTTTGAGATATCATAACTTGTAATACAGCATTGGATTCAGCATTCATTTCTGCACAAAATGGTATATTTAGGTTTAGAAAATACGAAGGCACCTCGAAATTATGAATTTTTTACCATGGGTACCCGTCGATTCCACAAAATGTATACTTACGCATAGGGAATATATTAGATTCTGTGTGTTTTATACATGATTTATATATAAAAAGTAGTTTACATATAATAAAGTCCAATATTCAACTATAAAAACTAGTAATAAGTCTGTTTTATGTTAAATCAAAACAAAAAAACATGTTATAGCTGCTGAAAAACGTTTACGCATGCATATCGGTTCGCGTTGCAAAAAAACCCAAAATTTTTATACATTTTAATTTATTTTTAGCACTTCCGGTCATCAAATTTTAAATTATTCAGTATTAACAAATACCCCTCAATGCCCTCTACAGAATGGCATAATTTATTTCTATTAAAAAATAAATTATGGATAAGTTATAATAGAAAAAACATGACAATTTTATGAAAATAAAACACCTTTATATATATTTTAATTTATTTTGAGCACTTCCGGTTGTCAAAAGACAACTCAGTAGCATGGAAATGTAGCCCCACATTCCCTCTATAGAATGGTATAATTTGTGTCTCTTAATATTAAGGGGCGGAAAAGTTACAGACGATATTCTAGGGGGGGTGGTATCCACCCCCCCTGGTACCTTGGGTATATCGGGTGTAACTTTTGAACGGTAGGGGGCATCATCAAAAGTTTTAGCTCAAAATGTGTCCCAATGAACCCTCTACAGCTACCAATTTTTTCAAAATTTTATTCCAGACGGAACGAGAAAAATTTGCGAAAAACCTAGGGGGGGGTGGCAACCACCCCCCCCCTTGGTAGCCCGAGGGTTAAACAACACTGTGCGACAGCAAAGATCATTAGCGTTGACGTCCTCCGCTGTCCAGACTTGGGACTGGCAATTTCAATACCGCACGTGGGAATATTATCGTCAATGGTAATTGCAGATAATTTTATCGACTCACTGATCAATTTAGTAGTAGTAGTTGCAGTTTAACGTCTCTGTGTGGTAGCAAAGACCATTAGCGACGCCCTCCTCCTCTATCCACGCTTGGGACTGGCACTGGCAGAGTGCAACTAGTGGCGGAGTTGATCAATTTAGCGATAGCATCTTCCTTTGTATTGCGTCGGATAATAGGCTACAATTAAAAGGTGTGTTTGTATGCATACTTGTTAAGTTAAAGCGCCCTTCAAGCTCTCTTCTCAGAGGCGCTCCCGACTACAGCGCAGACACTGCAACGGAGTTTCACGCCGAAGAGCTGAGCAATTGCGAGTGAAGAACTTGTCCAAAGTCCCTACGCAGCGGCTTGACGTGGATTCGGACCTGCAGCCTTTCGCTGCAAGGCGACGAACAAACCCACTACACCACAGGACCCCATAAAATGTGTCTAAAGGCAACGAATTATCTATGTAAGCAAGTAAGCAAGAATAGCCTTTGTTATTCCATTTGCAAACACCACCGCGCCCCCATCAAATGTGAGGCGCTTTGGTGTAAGAGCATATTCGGTGCTTTGAACCCGAATATAATTATGTCTTCATAGACAATGTAACGCGATACCTTCATTTGATAAATTGAAATCTATGTAGGTCATTCTATGCCTAACTACTTCTGATGACGTCAACAGTTTTTGTTGTCATAAAATGTCATTAAACTCTCTATTCGTCCATTTAATCGCTAATAACCTACCGCTGTGGGCCTAATCGAAGCGAGGTGTGTAGATGTGAACCCATAAGGAGTCTCTACAAATACAAATTTACGTTGCTATGCTTAAACACCTTTTCATCGCTTTTTCAAGCGGTTATTTCATTCCGTTAAGTCGCACGTTTCTTCGGTCATAGGGCAGTCCATGAGTAGTCGATTTACAAAGTGCAACTTAAAATTCAAGTAAAATCCGACAGTTTACTAAACAGTCGTTATTTTTAGAGTTACAGTATAGGCCTATATATTTTAACGCTCTCGAATTAAATTCATCATTATCATAGTCAAGGGATTTGATATTCACAAGTCAGTCGGGTGTATCTAAGTCTTCTTTTACCCATTCAAGACATGAAACGGCTGACTCCATGCTGTGCATTACCCGATCCAGGAATCTCCCGGGTACTCAGCATATTGATCGGCTCTTTGGCACTTGAACCAGCTCGCTCTCTACCATTTGGCTCTCGAGATGCCATGGCATAACGCAGGAGGCAATATATGGCGTATCTACGGCAATGGTCACACATCGTTATGTTAAAAATTAATTTGAATGCTTTTGTTCCTTTTTCACAGTTTTCTTCAATGTCTATTTCTCACATTAATATGCATGGCAATTGGCCACACTATTGTCTTCAAGAGCAGCAACTTTGATATACTTGCTGTGTAATATGGTTCTGCCAAATCGGTTTGAGATCGGTTGCGATGTTGCAACTCTTTGCCAGCCGCGCTCTGTAAACACCCCTCACAGATTTTAAACCAATGCTATATAAATCGTGGGTCACGACACATGAATTAGCCTGCATCTACATATTGTACAATCACTATCCTCAGTCATTAACCATCAGCTACCAAGTCATTTTGCGACATGGACCACCAAATGGCAGGGTGTAATTGTAATTTGTAATTGTAATCGTACATTTATATATCGCCCCTTCAATAGAACTTCTCAGAGGCGTTCCCGACCTGACACTAAACCACAATCAAACAGAATGGTTTTCAAACGCTTGCGGAAAGGGGCAAAGAAATACAAAGAAGTTCATTGCGGAGACTAATAGGTAACTTATTCCAGAAAGACGGACCGACTATAATAGCAAAGCTTTTGTGCAGCACTGTGGAAGATCGAGCCATAGAGACAACCAGGTCGCCATGCGTAGCAGAGCGAAAGAATCTACGACCTGGAATGGATAGCACAGGTACACAGAGTTCCATAAAATAGGTCGGAGCTTGGCCTGCTAAGCAATTGCGTATGAACATTAGAATCTTAAATTCAATACGTTTTTGCATAGGCAACCAGTGCAGTTCTTCCCGTATAAAACTTGATATATGCCAAAACTTTGGTATGCCGCCAACCAGGCGCGCCGCAGCATTAAGGACATATCGTAACTTATTTATGCGTGAAAGGGTTAATCCCGCATAGATGGCACTACCATAGTCAACTCTTGTGCATATAAATGCATGCATCAGAGTAGTAGCGGCTTTGGTTGTAAGTGAGTGACGCACCGAGCGAATCTGACGAAGATGGTAGAAGCAAGTGCGACATACATTCCTCACATGATCAAAAAGGGTCAATTCCTGGTCCAAGGTCACACCCAAATTACGCACAGTGGTAGAAAAAGTCATGCCAGGAAAGTAATGTTTGCCACCTCCGCTGGATTTCGGGGTTGGTTTGATATAATATCGTATCTTGCAATACAACAACTTTCGACTCGCCATTGCATTGAGGGTAATCATTCAGAGGCGATCGATTCAATTGTTTGTCGTATTCATATCTTTTGCGCCACTGATCACACTCTTGTAGTGCCAGTATAAAGCCTGTATAAAGAAGGAGGGCGACGTTCATGATCTATGTTATCGCACTGTGTCGTTACTGCTCGTTCTTTGGTAGTACCAGTCCCAAGACTGAAGAAGGGAGAAGGGCGACACCAACCACTTTGTTATGACACAATATCGATGAATAATAACAAGCACCGTTGGCCAACAGATTTCAGGCATTGGCTTTTACCTGCAAGTAATTCTATCTAACGTTGAAGTCAATAATGTCGTTAACCATCATTTACTTTCCTTTGGTCCAGGCAGACCCAAAACGTATTATCAAAGGTGCAACTTTTAATTTGCTACGTGACAAAACTCTAAGATTTCATGTATACGCTAATAATTGTGAGTCATCCATCGGGCAATAAGTGCAAGCATTTACTGGTTGGTGAATAATTTCACAAAGGTAAAAATTTAGACATTTCAATTGGGGTCCAGAGAGACCTCAGGTGTTCAACTGAACCTCACAAATACTATTAATATCTATTAACATAAACTGAATATAATTACATACATATAAATTTTAGTAAACGTTGGCACACTTAGACAGAGAAACCAATTATGCTGGACACTTCCCTACAGAAATGGCTCAGGATATTACTGTGCGAGATTTAACAGGCTAATTGCATTTGAGGATCCAATCCTCCGGATCTGTTAGCTGAAGAAGCTACAAATTATACTTGCCATCGTGCAGTTGTCCCATGTGCAATGTTGTGCATAGACTTGGCCCACAATATTTATATGTCTTCTTCCCTGAATTGCAAGAGATGAGAAAGTAGTATTAAAAACTAGAAACGCATCAACTGTCTATTATTATTCTTAATATGATGAATACAAATATAGTCAACGAGAAACACAGAGTGAGTCATCTCCAACTGAAATCTTACTCATCCACATAATACCAAGAAGTGGAATCCGATTACGACAGCAGAGATACATACACGTATAATATGCTGACAGTTCTCTCTCGACTGACTGGAACACGAAGAGCTGAATATGAATAATAGACTAAGTGGCCTCTGACACTCGGAGCAACTTCCATACGATGATGCGAATATCGAATATTGCCAGTCAACATTTACAGCAACAGTGTCCGTTTGTCGTTTCAATGCAATAATTATTGTGTCTTCTTCTAAAATCTTTCTTAAAATATGCTTCTATAAGACAATCAACTTAATGAAAAATTTGTTCATAAATGTGTAGAGAAAATTTAGAAAAAATATTATGTTGGAAGACTGTAATGTCTCCAAATAAACACTCCAGATTGATGCTTATAATCCAAGCGAACCCCACGTGTGCAAATACGTGACTTTCGTGGTCAATATGGATGAGGGTTAAATGAACACCTTTAAATAGCTTTTTATTTATTATATATATATATGGCATAAACTCAAATTTTAATGAATCAATGATACGTGCCGTGCCAAAGGAAGTCGAAGCAAGGTTTGGTAAAGGAAAATGAACAATGACGTCATTGAAAAACATTCGGTGACAAGCAAGACTTGTGAAGGCGTTTATATGGCCAGATGCAACATAATTATGACTGCGAAGGATGGACAATCAAGAAATGTGATGAAAAGAGGATAAATGGTTTTTGATATGAAAGGGCTGAGAAAATATTAAGGGTTTCCTGGATGGCAAGGAGAACAAACGAATGGGTTCTGGAACAGATTGGCACAGAGCGACAACTACTAAGTAACAGTGGCGCGCTAGGGAGGCCTGGGAGGCTAAGCCCCCCTACAAGAGGCTCAGCCCCCCCCACCCAAAAAAAGGGCCATCCGAATTTTTACATTGAATTATCCACGATTTTCAACTGACGACTAAACAAAAGGTCGTCAGAAATTTTTGCGGTGAAAATGGAAAATTTTCCTGAGATTTGGGTTCGTCACTAAAAATTAAAAAGAAATTTTGACGGATGAAAATGTGAAATTTTCGTCGCGAGGCTTCAGCCCCCCCCCACCGAAACTGAAATTCTGGCGCCGTCACTGCTAAGTAACATCAAAACAAGAAAATTGAAATACTTTGGGCAAATTGTGAGGAAAAAGGGGAGATGCTTTGAGAAAGAAATTATGCAGGGAACAACAGAAGGAGCACGTGCGCGTGTAAGACCGAGGGCCAATTGGATGGAGAATATAAGGTCTTGGACTGGTCTAAACATGTGTCAATTGATGAGGACAAACGAAGACAGATGTATTTGGAGACAGACAGTTCATGGTGCGGCCCAACTTCGGAGCGAAGATGGCTAAAGACAAGACAAGACAAGACAGTGCCTTGTCACATAATTTAGATCTCAAGTAGTTTGACGTCTACACACTGTAATGGTCCTGGTGTTGCTAAACAATAAAATTTATAATTATTAATGACACGGTTGCAACAGAGGATCGAGTATCGTCTCTGGGCATCTATAAAGCGCATCTCGCAGATTTAACTACTCAGGTGTGCTCTCAGTGCTGAAACCCCGTGGAAAGAGAAAAGCCTTGAAGCAGCGAGTGTAGGTGAGGACGAGACCCATGCATAAGACAAGCAGCGTGGTGGCAACTAAACGCAAGCACTTGAAAATCATCTTCGTTTTCAATCGGTATGGGTCTACGAGTGCCCGGATGAGCATATATATCGAAAAGGCGCTATATAATTATGTGGTCACATTTTATCATCACAATTGCAAATTGACACAGTGAGAGGGAAATTCCGGGCTTCCAGGTAGGTCAGTCAAGTGTCCCTGAACTATCTTGAAATATATGAAATGGTAAAAAAGCAAACTGCAGTACGATCTGCTCTTGGACAGATAGATAGATAGATAGATAGATGGATGGATGGATGGATGGATGGATGGATGGATGGATGGATGGATGGATGGATGGATGGATGGATGGATGGATGGATGGATGGATGGATGGATGGATGGATGGATGGATGGATGGATGGATGGATGGATGGATGGATGGATGGATGGATGGATGGATGGATGGATGGATGGATGGGCGGGGGCGGGCGGGCGGACGGACGGACGGATGAATGGACAGAAGGGAATTAGGTTGAGATAACGCTCGTCCACGTCGAGGTTATCTGCTGTATATAAATTTTATGCAGATGACACAGACATAATAATTATTTTCACCGCTCTCCACTCGTAACGATTGAGACCGCCCGCACCATGCAACGATGCAATGCGGGCGGGCCTCACAGTATCATGGTCTTCTAACCGACTCCGCCTGAACGTCACCACCCCTCTAAAAAGCATTTCCTGTACTGTAGTTAACTGATCTTTTGATCTCTAATATAGGACGGTCTTCTCACTATCTGAGAAATTTATTAAGCGCCCCTTCAAGTTTACTATCCAGAGTCGCTCCCTACCCATGAGAGAAGAGAGGACGTTTTGATAGTTCATTTGGCTGGGTACTATGCAACAGCAGGTGTAGCACGCCGTAGGATGCTAGGATCCATCTATCTGCAGTCTTTCTACACGAACGTCCGTCTGGTGCATCTCTGTCAACATGTTGTATCTGCTGCAGACGGTTCTTCACATGACCAGAACACTGACCCCCGTCACCGATGACAACGCAGACGCTGTAGTCATCTAGCATCGCTGTAGAATTGACGAGTGACATATATACAGTTAGACTTATATCCGTGCTATAATAGCAGTTAAGACTTCGTGCTTTTCTAGAGAAGGCATGTTTCATTAAAGAGGGTTAGGGTTAGGGTTAGGGTAGCCTATGATAGCCTATGATGGTTATAATTATACAGGGTGGATAAAAAATGTATCGATGGATAAAATACGATATCCTTGCAACCGATTGAACTTTTTCTTCGAAATTTTCACAATTTGCAGGAGAATGAATTTTCAACAATCCCTGAAAGTTTCATTTTTATGTTTGCATAAGCTACAGCTGTTTAAACTTTCAATTTCGTTTTTTTCAAATTTCTGCGAGAAAAATGAACGTCACTTGTAGATTTCCATGTCAAATGATAGCACTTTTCACTACGACCTCAGAATTCCGTTTTGAAGTTTATTGTAAGGTATTATAATGGGAATGTCCACTGGCTGCTTTAACACGAGCTCGAAGGCTTTTTGTGAAGCCCGGTATGTCTCTGTTGATCGGGTCCTGCGGCAACTGATCCCACATTAGCAGCAAGACTTGATCAAGCTGGTCAATTTTCTCCAACTTGGAATGAAAATGTCTTGAAGCGTTCCAGCATTGCTACAAAGACGTGATAATCAAGGGGGTTAAGGTCTGGAGAATTTGTTGTTCATTAATCTTTGTCAAATAAACTTAGTGTAGATGATCAGAATAAGATCCTTCTCACTTTAATACAAATTGGCGGCGTCTTGAAACGTCGAACCTTAAACACCCGAATAATGAAGACAGATGCTTTATAAATAAAGGCCCTTTGACAACAGCAGTCATGCTGCCGAGTGTGTGAGAAAAACATCTATTCAGAACAGTACTGTAAAATATTGTCAAACGAATGTCTGTCGACGGCGGTGGATTATGTTGTTATTAGCTGCTGTCTCAAAATCAATGGATTCATCCATTTGTGGCATTCATATACTCTGAACGCCTAGTCTCTGACGTTGAAGCGCGTCGGGTTCTTCATTCTGCTAGAAAGACCAACTCCTAGTGCTACGGACTCGCTTAGCTGCCAGATAATGTCGATGATTCTTGTTTTATAGGACTCTGCCCATCTGGATTGTTACATCTGTTCAAAGCATCTGAGTTATCAGACTTTGCTCATAAATCTCATAAGCTTAAGTCTTTTGATGGGATAGGAGGGCTCCATGGTATGCTTCTTGATGGGTGCTATATATGACCACAGAACGAATGAATGAGCGGATGTGAATGAATGGGTTATGAATGAATGGATGAATTGAATGAATTAACTTGCGGATTGGAGATGGGGCGAACTACATAGTTGTAATTTAAGTTTAACGTCACTGTGTAGTAATAAAGAGCATTAGCGACGCCCCTACCTCATTTAAGTCATTCCTGGTACTGGCACTGGCAGAGTGCAACCAGTGGCCAAGAAATATCGAGCGAAGTGGATTGTTAATTTTTATATGTAAACAAGTTCAAACACAGCAACTTCAGCTGTTTCAATCGCTGGCGTAATAATTGTTTCCTTCTCATCTTAAGATTTCCTTATCTATTTCTGTCTTTCGGTTAGTTGGCATGACAACACGCGTCGAGTGTTACAGTAGTAAGTGCCAAATAAACAACCAAACAATCTACCATCGTCTTTCAGATTGGTTTGTCCCATGATAGGACTACTACTACTAGTAGTAGTAGTAGTGGTAGTAGTAGTGTAGTAGTTGCAGTTTAGCGTCACTGTGTGGTAACAACGACCATTAGCGACGCCCTCCTATTTTATCCGAACTTCTTTAACATAGTGTGGATCATTGAGATGTATTACATGTATAACATAACGCTAGAGAGAGTATGACGTATCTGCCCTGCAGTCAGATATGAAATCACACATTTAGCCTACATGGCTCGTAACGTATCGACCAATCATAGGCGATTTCTCATACGGACCAATCACACACAGTCTTACAGCATCGATTTGAAAAATAAATAAAACGACTTCAAAATTTTTATAATAAGACGAACATGTCGATGCCTGCTCGTTAATTTTGCAGTTTCTTGAAATATTGACAAGTAAACATCGACAAGTTCGTCTTATTATAAAAATGCTGATATTATTTAATGTATTTTTCAGATCGATGCTATAAGACTGTGATTGGTTGGTATGAAAACTCGCCTGTGATTGGGTCGGTATGAATAAGGCAGGTATGATGTGATTGGTCGGTATGAAAAGAGACAGCGACGTGACGTAGATGTTCAGCGCGATACTCTCTCTAGTGATATATTTATTATATAATACATCTCTATGGTGTGGATGGATCCAGATTTGACGGCGGATATTCTGCACATTTAAAACATTTAAAAGGTGTCTAAGGAGCACTTTGACGAAGCGATACACGTGTCCCAAGATTATCGTGTAATTGTCACCGCAGACTCATATACAGCGTGTCTAATGAGAGACAATCAATTGGTGATAATTAATGAAAGACGCAAGTAAAGACGAGAGAAGGGTTTGGAAAGGCAATCGGAAAGGGAAATGAGGCATGGGAATACTGTCAACTTCGATCGGAGTATTTGGTGTTTGCTGTCAGAGCTATTGGCGGTATTTAAATTACTGCAATAGCAATAAAATGATGCCATTCAATTTATCTCGTTATGATCACTAATAATTAATAAAGATCTAGATGACAATGACTCGTTAGACACGCCTAGCATAGGATAATAAGTGTCCATAGCATTTTTAACAACTGATGAATAGCAAATTGAACACCTTCAATTGCATAAATTCATGGTATATAAGAGAATATACTAGAATCGATTTTATTTGGTTTCATAACAATCAATCTTCCACCCAGAATTTAGCATCGGGGACGTTTTCTGTGCCTTCCATACAGTCTCATAAAATTTAAAGAATATCAAATGGTTCATCGGTTTTTAAAACTGGTCTAGTACCTTGTTCTTAAGTGCTGTAATATGCCGAGCAAATTTCTGTCCAGGGTAACGGCCTCTGTTGTCATAGACCCTGGTCAAATCGGATCCATCCATCATCGGTTTTCATGTATGCACGTAATAATGAACGTATGCTATAGCGACACTTCAAGATGGTTGCTCGGAGGCGCTCCCTACTACATTGCGGACACTGACTTGGAGTTTAACGCCGAAGCAAATGCGCAATTCATTCATTCATTCATTCAAGAATTTATATAGCGCTTCTTCAGAAGGAATACTCAGAAGCGCCCCCGACTCTATAGCACGGCAAAAAGGACAGTTTTGAGTTTAATAAAAAATGTTTCAGTAATAACCCCAGCAAGTAGACGTAGCTCCTGTGGGAGCCCATTCCAGACAACTGGGCCGATCACAGAAAAGGCTCTATGCTGCATCGTTGCAGTTCGTGCAAAAGGGATCAATAGCAATCCCTTCTGTGCAGAACCGAGGGGGCGGTGGTCTTGGGTACTAGTGGAGCAATAAAGCTCTTGCAAGTAGTGTGGAGCAATTCCAAGCTGGCATTGCCTAACTAGGGCAGCGATCCTAAATTCAATACGCTGCCGAGTAGGAAGCCAGTGTAATGTCTCCAGCATATAGCTGGATACATGATCAAATTTAGGGATATGTCCAATTAAACGTGCTGCAGAGCGTAAGACTCTGTTTAAGCAAATTACTCGTTTTGTTGGGAGGCCAGAGTAGAGTGACGACTGACGAGCAATAGTGAAGACGGGAAGTAATGAAGGAATGGACCAGAGTGGTGAGAGCACTAGATGTCAGTGAACGAGCAATTTTATTTTGCTGGTTAAAACCCTAGTATATAATAGTCGTTGTGCTTCTTCGGATGAGTCCTGAAGAATCGAGTCTCATAAAGCGCATGTGAGCTTATTCCCTCACGCCTTTCCAGTCTCTTCAAAAGTTCAGCGTTGCCTAAGCCTTTCCTAAAGTAACTATACTGTGGCAGCCAATGGCTAGTTGTTGGCCTACGTATGTATACAGTATTATTGCTTACTTATAATCAGCTTAATGATTTTCAGTTACATTATCGATCAGTGGATGGTTACACTTTTAACAGGAAAACTGATTTCGCTTTATTTATAATCTTTCGTTCTTTCGTTCTAAAGGTTATTAACCGATTGGTAATCATGATACGTCAATTTATCGTCGTCGCAGATGAGTGACTTGCAATTGTTTATAAGTGCACTTGATATAGCACCCCTTCAAGCTCACTACTCAGAGTCGCTCCCGACTGCAGAGCGGTCACTGCGCCGGATTTGCTCAGGGTCTGTACATGGCGGCTTGAAGTGGGTTCGAACTCGCGACCTTCGGGCGCCAAGGAGCCGAACACACCCCTACACCACCGCTCCTCACATAGGGCCACATCTCAGATACTCCTTAGAGGCTCTGCATCTATGTACGGTGAATTACTGTGCATTACTGTGAATTACTGCAGATAAGTCAATGCATGGAGAGAACTTATTTCTGTGCTCAATCGCCGCCAAATCGTTGACGTCAGGAGCTAATGATGGGAAAAGGCCACTACACGGAGACCTCACTTGCTGGCTTCTACAGGATATTTTGGGGCCATTGACAAATCCCATGGCAGGTGACCAGATAACCCTCTTGGCACTGTTATTATTTGCTGATGCTATCCTGCGTCAATCTTCTTATCTAGTCAATGCCGTTACGCGCTATATTCTTCTTAGCAACCACAATTAATTTGGTATCCAAGGACGTAGTTTCAAACTTTGCAACTAGAGGCGCTGCATGAAGTTGTTTATGAACGCAACTTTAACCCTCGGAGGCTAACCTATGAAAAAATCACATATTGGATAACCTGGGGTATATTTTTCACCCCACACCATTTGAGGCCTATGATATAAAATTAGACCATGTTTGATCAAAACTGACACTTAATTCAAGTTCAGCATGAAATTGACAAACTATGAAACCTAACTAAGTTAAAATATTAGCATAATCATCGAGTCTACGGTCATCAGCACACAAGTAACGCTTTTTGCACGCTTTCCACATACAAAGTTGCAACACATATGCTAGGTCTATGAGATCATCAATTTCAACATTATCTAGCACCGAGACATCATTACAATCAACAAACTCTTCATTATCATCATCACTATCATCAATTGCAGTACATTGATATCAATTCTGGTATCAGTTTAGCTGCAATGGCTGCAGATAACCGTAGAAACTTCTTCAACACAAATAAATTATTAATAACAATGGCCATTATATGACGTCAGTCACGTGACCATGCATTCAATATAAAAAATTTAAAAAAATTGGAATTAAGCAAAAATCATCTATGAACAGATATACAAAAGCGCGTGGCAAAATTTCAAAGCAGTAAAAAAAATCCAGGTCAAATACTGACAGTGGGGTGAAAAAAACACCCCAGGTTAGCCTCCGAGGGTTAACACAGTTTAGTTAGGGACTTTTTTGTTTTGTCTTTAATAGGTCCGGAGTTTCTCATTAATTGCCCATGTGTACTTCGTTAATTGGACAAAATTCCAACGAACGTCTACGGTCAAATTCAAAGTCACTGGTAGCCGTATTTCGCAAAAACGGGCCAAGTTTATGGCGTCATTAGATACCTTTTTAACGTTGTCAGCTGACACTATATAAGCGTCCGAAATATTTAAGACAATGCACCACTTGGCCGCTGCCAAGGGGTAAAACCCTGTAAGCCTGTATAGTGGGAGGTCAATGCCGAGGTACATCGTGCCCGTAAACCTCATAAAACAAACAAAAAATAAAAATAGAAAACTAGTTGGACGAAGCCGAAGGGCGCCGTATAGGCCTACATGAGTTCAACAAATCAACGAGTCATAAACGATTCTTAGAATGATAATTATTGAGCTGTATCTTTCTAAGATAAAATTGCATAAGCAATGTTTTTAAGCTTAAAATTAAGTTTCAGATGTAATAAAGGCAAATTATTTCCAGTTTCCGTTTTTATCGGTTTTTTGTCGTTTTTTATTTGTTCGAAAAAAGACGTTTTTTCCCGTTGTTGTTTTATTTTGATCGTTTTTTACATCTATGAAAATATCGATTTGCGTTGTAAAAACCACAAAATTTTCCTATATTTTAATTTATTTTGAGCACTTCCGGTCATCAAAAGTCAAATTAATTGGTATCACAAAAGAGCCCTACATGCCGTCTATAGAATGGCTTGATTTATTTATCTTCAGAAATAAATTATGAATATGTTATAACAGAAAAATGACCTTTTTACGAAAATAAAACCGGTTTTATATATCTTAATTTTTTTCGAGCACTTCTGGTTGTCAAAAAACAATTCAATGAGCATTGAAATGTAGACCCACATTCCCTCTATACAATGGTGTAATTTGTGTCTCTTCATATTAATTGACGGATAAGATATAGCCGATAATCTAAGCCCCTCCTGGTGCCAATGGTATATCGGATATAAATTTTGAATGGTATGGAGTATCATCACAAATTTGTTTTCCTTCATAACAGAAGAGTCTTAAAAGAGGTGTACAACGGGTACGTAAATTCACATGAATTGACCTTTTAATGCGCTGTAAGCTTATTTTTGTGCTGTATTTGCATAGCAATCATTGAGTGTGTGACGATACGATCGTATGCTTAGTGCGCCTGTTATGTTAAGGTGGGTAAGCGCCGCCGAGCGCTAGGCGTAACTGAGGGAGAGAGAGAGAGACAGAGAGAGAGAGAGAGGGAGGGAGGGAGGGAGGGAGGGAGGGAGGGAGGGAGGGAGGGAGGGAGGGAGGGAGGGAGGGAGGGAGGGAGGGAGGGAGGGAGGGAGGGAGGGAGGGGGAGGGGAGGGAGAGACAGAGAGACAGAGAGAGACAGAGAGACAGAGAGGCAGACTGAGCGATTGCAGGTGGGATGTACGCTAGGACGGGGATAGGCATTGGCAGGAGAGGCAAAGCCTAGTGTGGAAAGTCGGTGTAGATGTAGGCTTGGATTTGAAGGGGTATAGTAAAGAGTTATATAAGATGGCGATTTAGTCGTGACATTGAGTTGTTTGTTACACGTAAATTAGTCGTTGTCGGTGCATTTGTGTTCGATGGCTATAATTACTGTCTGTATATTGAAGATCAAAATACGAGAAACTTGTCGTTGTTTTGCGTGACGAAGCTGAAGAACTGAAGCCTTCATCGGAAGAACCACTAGAGTCCATTTTTGTGATTTTGAGATATTCACAAAATAAACTTTGAAACTCTGCAAGTACTTCACTTATGAAAAAATTGAAATAATATTTGGCACATGTGTTGATATGTGTTGTGTCTGCAACATGATAAACTAATATTGACTCACCAGCTATGTGGCGCCACATAATAAAAAAATTCAAACATGCTACATATGGCAATTTCTTAGGAAAAATTTGCCAATTTGTCAGTGTGCATGCAAGACATTCAAGAATTGTCCTAGAATAATGACGAGATTGTTTTTCAGTAGCAAAAATAATAATATAACCAATAAGAAACAGAATTAAATTTTATAAAGTGAAACACATTATTTTAGTGGATTGTCAGTGCATTGTGTGTCGCTTAATGCTAATATGTCGCTATTTCCGTCGTCATTGTCAGGTTTCCGTTTGGTGGATGAGGCAGAGTCGTGATTTTATTTACTGGTAATTTGATAGAGCGCTCCTTCAAGGTCAACTACTCAGGAGCGCTCCCAGTAGAACATGATGGTAGAGTGTATGCAGCTGTTTCAGGGCATAATTTGAACAGCTGCTGCAAATCGTCATACTTTGCCTACTGCGGTGAAATATTACACTGTTGGAGGAGCATCACGGACTGTGCAACTTTCTACCTTCCCCTTAAGTGTCTTCTCTAGAACTTCGACAGTCTATTGAAAGCATCATTGAAGTTCGCATGTTGATAGGCCTAAGCTACTCTTTAACTGAAGAATTGTGCCGTGCACCAGCAATCCCTGAGCACCAACCATTGGGTGATTCCACAGCTGTTTCTTGTTAAGCAGGCCTATGTTCCAATCATATTCAAGATAAAAATGACCTCGAACAGGAAATGTTTTTGTGACATGGTCAAATAATTATCTCCCTGGTTGCAATAAGACTGTGAAAGTAGTGAAGGGTGTTGTATAATATTATTATTCTGTTAAGCACATTAATTTAAAAAAATGCTAAGTTTCTGATGACGCTATTGAAATCATCCAAGATTGAAGCATTATTAACTCCTTCATCCTTTGCATTCTTCAACTGGATTTTAATATCTTTTATTTTATCTGATATTTAATCAGATATGCTACACTTATCAGCACGTGGGTAACCAAGCCGAAAATTTAATTCCATGTTGAAGATCTTGTTGTAAACCCCATATGATGTTTTGCTGGATACTTCTATTTGTACATAGCAAACATCTTTTTCATGCTTGATTCTTCCAGAGGATATTATACTCGCTGTTATTTGACCTTTGTTTTAATTGTTAAGAACCATCTTGCGTGGTACTAAGGATGCTTATCAACGGTTGCTAAGGCGAAACATCCATAGCCCACGAAAGTATAGTTTCACGTGAATTCGTGGAAGAAACACTGAAGTCCTGGACTTAAGTGGTTATTGCATGAACACTAAATTTTCTTTTCATTATAACTTTGGACTGACGTTAGTTTTCTGAAAAAGGAACTTGCCAATACATGCTCTATAGTATTAAGAATGACCGGACAATGATAACTAAAAATGTCAAAAATGGACTCTAGTGGTTCTTCCGATGAAGGCTTCATATGTATATCTGTATGCATATATATGCACATATACATATATGTATATATAAATATGTATATATGCATGTATAAGTGTATATATATATATTTGCAAACATACATGCATACATACATACATACAGACATATACATACATGCATATTATACAAACATATATACATACATATATACATAATTATTCAAATATTAATACACATGTTCAAAACACACAGAATCTAACATTCTGTTCATGCATAAGCACACTTTTGTGGAATCAAATGGTCCCCATGTAAAATTGTATAATTTCGGGGTAGATTAATATATTTTGAAACCTAAATATATCATTTTGTGCAGAACTGAATGCTCTATCCATTGGTGTATTGCAAATTATAATATCTCAAACAAAACCCAAAATCCAGAGGGGTGGTCAGTATTACAAGAAAGCTTGTCAGCCTGAGGGTTAATACGGGTACACTAATTTCGTGACACCGGCATCCTTATTCTGTATTTCTGTCTGATAGCCTAATACTAGTGAAGACCTACTTGGAAGTGAAAGAGCTTTGGCAGGAAATTTTATTGACCGTTGAAACTGTCTAGTGTTTCCAACAAAGAATTCACACCTTAAACGAAATTTTGACTATAAAGCACCGTAAATTGCGGATTTGAAGGTGTTCAAACATCAGGGCTACGATATTATTGCAACAAGGTTAAACTACGATAAGAATGCCGATAATCAATTTAATTTAATTAGCCCATCTCATCTCAGTCATTGCAATTAATTTATTGTAGGCATAAGTTACTATTGATTTTCATTTGCAAATCAGATTATACTTTTAAAAGAAAACTTAAAATGACTTTCGATGTCTTCTCTTTTATACAGGCTTTGCATTGTCACTGCCGTAGGTAGGGTATTGCATTGGCACTGCCGGAGGTAGGGCAGCGCTTTTATTTTGTGGGACGCGATGGTGTGGTGGATATGTTCGTCGCCTTGTAGCCGAAAGATTGCAGACTCGAATCCACTTCAAGTCGCCGCGTTGGGACCTTTAGCAAGTCCTTCACTCGCAATTGCTCAGCGCTTCGGCGTGAAACTCCGATGCAGTGTCCACTTTGTAGTCGGGAGCGCCTGTGAATTTTGAGCTTAAAGGGGCGCTATAACAATTGCACATACAAACAAAAATACAGACAAATTCACAATTCGCGTCTTCTTACTTACCCACACATAAGCCAACGATATAATGGTTTAATGGTGGTAATGATAGGCTGGTTAGAATTTTTAAATGCTATGATCTATTATTACATAAATAATCAAAAACACTTCGAAAAAAGACAACCCTTAAGTGCTGTAATATGCCGGGCAAGTTCCGGCCTAGGGTAACGGCCTCTATTGTCAGAGACCCTGGTCAAATCGGATCCATCCCAAGCCCTTAATGAGCGCTACCAAAGTTACTCTTCTCGTGTCTAGCAAAATCACCGCAAACGATGTTGTTAGTCGACAGATGTCATGTGACACTCGGTGTTTGCTTGTTAAACAACGTTCTAAAACACCTTTAAATTGGATTTAAATTTATATAGAAATGCCCTAATTTGAACACCGCAATTATATGAGGATCCTGGGTGGCCGAGTGGGTTGTAGCCCGCTCGCCGCGCCGGCGACGCGGGTTCGATTCCCCGGTCGGATCTTTACATACTGCGGGTTGCTCGGTCGCAATATAAACGTGGAGTCGACGCTGATATCATCTTCGTAATGGAAAAGAGTCGTTAAACCCATACATTTCATTTTTTCACCGCAATTATTGGATCAATAATCTCTTCAGTTTCTAGGTCGTTGTCAACATAACACTTTTGAAAATCATGCAAAGCTAAACGAATCAGCCATAGACGCAAAGTATTTCCCGACCTTGGCATATATATATATATATATATATATATATATATATATATATATATATATATATATATATATATGCACTACACAACGTTGCCAGAGCCAAAACAGCAGCGTGCCTCCTCTACGCTGCCTGCTGCCCTTTGGGCCTAACTACTGCCGATGAGTCGATGACCGAACAAAACTAGAGAGTTTTCGTCGCAAGATGGGACGTTAAGGTTTTCTGACGGCTGATAAAGAGCGTTGAAGCGCTTGTACATGACATTGAAAATCGCCTACTTTGTAACAGTGATCCGATTTGACTCACGCGTCCTGATTAACATTTTCCCAACGAGAGTTCATAGGCCGTATAATCTTCGTCCTCACAGTCTTGAACTACCTATTAAGGACGACAGGAATTACATTTCTCGAGTACTTTACAGATACTCGGCCATTGCCCCTCTTTCTGACTTACACCCATTTCATTGAATTATTATGATTTTCTGTATTATTTCTTATGTGTATTTGTCTGCGGCTCTGAGGAGTTCTCTTGAAGGGGCGCTGTAAAAATGTACGATTACAATCACAATTGCAGTTACAATTACAATTGAGGTGGATTCGAACATGCAACCCTTCGGTTGCAAGGCGACAAACATACCCACTACAATACCGCGTCCCATCGGTTCCTAGCCTCGACTAGAACTCCAGCGGTAGGTAATAATTAGCGGATCGAGAGTTTAATGTCATCTTATGACAGCAAAAACCGATTACGATGTCAGAAGTAGGACCTACATAGATTTCAATTTAATAATTATAATAATAATCAATTTATCATAATTTATCAAGGTATCGCGTAACTATGAAAACAGATCTTCTGGTTCAAAGCACCGAATATGGTCCTACACCAACGCGGCTCACATTTGATGGGGGCGCGGTGGTGCTTGCAAATGGAGTAATAAAGGCTACACTTGCTTACTTGCTTACATACATTATTGACTGCCTTTCGACACCTTTTAATTGTATTCTCCGACGCAATAAGGAATCCTCTTTCGCTAAATTGATCGCTATATATCGACGGCTGTTTATAATAACATTCACAATAATATTTCACGCGTGGAATTGGAAATGCCAATCCCAAGTCTGGATGACGGAAGAGGTCAACGGTAATGACCTTTAGTGATCTATGCTATCGATCAGCGTCGCTTAACTGAAGCAAAAAAAGAAAGAACTGTTCTTTTCAATGATAGTACTACTGAATTATACCAGGCAATATAAAATTGAAAAGTCTAATTCAGTTGTCGATAAATTTAAACAAAAACGGTACAATATAAACATTTCTCAAATATCCATTAACAAGACGACTGAAATTTTATATTCCTGAATAGATAATTGACCAATGTTTTTCGTTAAACGAGTAATTTCCATTTAGATTTTTAAACAAATTCAATAATGTATTGTCTTGCAAATGGTGAGTTTCTTTGATGGATCAGATGCTTGTCAAGGCACTGGTGGATGTTTGCTCCAAATAGACTGAACAGCGATTTGCACATTTTAGTATTGACGCACAATTTAAGTCTTTTGGCGTGTCCATGGATCCGTTATTGAATCACTAGACAAAATAATTGTTACTTTTAATTTTAATATAGTAACTATATTTAAAATAGCGATCATTGTTTTTTACTGCAAACATCACTTTCGTTGTTAGTATTCGCATTGTCACGTATTCTTAGTTTCGTTACACACCTTTTAATCGGATATAATACTTAATTTAAAAAGGCATAAATAGTCTCTTCTTAATAATCACGCAAATAGCCAACCACGATAGAGCAATCGATACCAAAGAAAACATACGATGATACGAGGGGCGAGAAATGTCAAAATAATCTCTGGTGACGTCATAAGATGTCGATAAACTTGGACATCTTTCATCCGTTACGCATTACCCCGTCTCTACCTGCACTCCAACACAGTGCCAGTCATCAACATGGAGAATATAGTATCGTGAAGCTAATCTTTGCAATGAAGCAGTTTCGTAATTAAGCGACTAACAGGAAACCAGCCGCAACACGCAAAATGGTTTTAAACGACGTCAGAGGCCTTCCTTATCACAAGATGTCGCTGAACGTTAAACCCTTGCTTCACCATGGTAACGCAACATTGAACAGCGCTAGATAATGCAGCAAAAAGATAAGGTGACACTTCTTTGACACATGATAACCCTGATTGACTGATTGAAACTCTTTCTTGATTGCATTAAATCATCGGCGCTTTAGATGTCATAATATCATATCCGATCATCCACGAAGCATAGATTACTAACCGACAAATTATTGCTGAAACGAGTATTGATGAAACCCATTTTCAACTTCTGCAGCGCCTCTATATTGTGTGTCGGAAGAATTCCGTGTAGTCGACACCAAACTGATCTAGAATGTTCCAAGCTCCCTCTTCACCATTCCGCAACACATTCACAAAATATGAAAGTGTCTACAGTCTTTGTAAAGAGGATTACTGGTACGCACTTCGCACAACCACATAATTATAGGCTATGCAGAGGGCGAAATGGTGATTGGGTTACTAATTGCAGTTTTCATGACATTGTTTCACAACAAAGTCGCCCACCCTCTTTCTCAAGTCTTGGGACTGGCACTGTCAGAGTACGAAGAATGACGCAGCCACACTTTAATAAATTATAGCATCAGAAAGAAACTTTGATGGTGCGTATTATACTATGCGCCTATGAGTAGTTCCCTGATTGGGAACTATCATAAGTTTTAGAATGAATGAATGAATAAATTAAAAGCTCTTAGTTAAATTATTTACTCCTCGGTAATTGCAATGTGTTGGGGTGAAACGTAAACAAATCAAATAAACTCCACTGATTAATGGATTTCAACGGCCTTCATATCCGCCATTAAAATATAGTCAATTATACTTTCGAGTGTTTTGACACCTGCATATCGCGTTATTCCAGCGATATATAAATTAAAAGATTTGACCACTTATTGTTGTTGACTTCCAAGATTCGTCTGATCACGTGTAATTAGATACTCTCAAATCAAATAAACCCCACTGATTAACGCAGAGCTGTTTAAAGGAATTTTTAGAACTGCACAACCCATTCTTTCCTTTCCCATCCTCCATAATAAATTACTTCCAATCGGAGGACAATGCCCTGTTTTGATAGTTTTAACTGTATAGAAGTGGTTCTACAACTGCACAAATACGTTTAGAACTGCGTATTTTGTGTACAGCTGCACGTTAAAAAGCCCTGGATCAACGGATTTCAACGGCCTTCATATCCGATATTAAAATATTGTCAATACTTTTGTGAGTTATGACACCTGCATATTGTGTTATTCCAGCGATATATAAATAAAAATTTTTACTGCATTAATTTTACTGCGTACTGAAAAATTTCGTCTGCTCACGTGTAATTAGATACTCTGCGTTGCAATAGAGTCTGTTTTTTACATTGGTAGTGCCAGTCAAATATATATATATATATATATATATATATATATATATATATATATATATATATATATACAAACTCTCGAAATATACAGTTTGTTTACTATCGAATGATTATTATTTACTATTTACTATTAATAATTGTGCAAACGTTATTTTTTTGCAACTTAATGTCTTCTCTCCAATGCTATCTTTCAAATCTCAAACTGTGTTGTAAAGTTAGATCATAGTTATACTTACTTCTACAGCTATTCATTACAACTGAGCTGCTGAACAATTATTGTAGTAGATATAATTAAATATTTATATTTTATAAACACTCAGTGGTTTGACTATAATAGTTCTTCCTCTTGCTTATCCTCCTCTTCTTCCCTTTCCAATTTTTCGCTTCTAATTTTTGAACTGTAATAGCTACAATGTATTACCATCGAAATAGATATCGTCTTCATGGATGAAAGTCCAAACATAGTATTTGAGTCAATGATTTATTTATAGTTGTACTTTTTATCGTTTTCGAGGTGTGTAACGACCTCGCTTCGCTTCCATTGCGGAAAGATAAACGTTGGGTTGTTGCTGTATTACGAAAATTTGGTTGGAAAACTCCGGAAACCTTTAAAACTTAATTACTTGTCATGCATGTTTTGTGTTCATAATCGTTGTAGGCTCGACCTGACCCGCTGCACTTGCGCACACGACGTATCGATTCAGCTTATTGTTCACTGACCAGTCGGATAATAGAAATGTACCTACCAAGGGTCAATTATTGTTCTATTGTTTACCTGTCTATGTTTGTACATTCAACTGACCATCGTGCAAATGTCCTTACACTAAAGAAACAAAACCAATGGAAGAATAAAGTAGTATAAAATTAATTGAAATTTAATCATTTTCTTAATAGAAGACAATGACCATTGTTACAAGTCATAAGAGGTTGCTAAACTTTAGTACGATGTTAATATGCAATCATTAAGACATTTTATAACCTCAGGGAAATGTCAGTAAATGAAATAAATAAAATGAAATCATTAGACATAATTAAATCTGGTAGAATTGCGAAATAAATTCATAAATTTTGTTTTATATTTTAACTCTTGAATTTCTTCTGCCTATTCACCATAAGCACCTCAGCAGAAAACACCATCTGAAAGATTATCTTGAAGGTGCGCTTTAAAAAATCAATAACAAAATGGTAAACTCGTAGTAAATGCTGGATGTCATTACACAACTTCGAAAGAGTTATGGCTTGGTACTAAATAAATGAATTTACGGGATGGAATTATCTCTTCGATATTCTTTAATATCATATTAAGTAAATGGATGAAATAAAAGTAATTGGGCACGCCTGAGCGAATGACTTGTTCAAGGTCCCGGCGTGGTGGCTTGAGATGGATTCGAAAATGCAACCCTCCGGCTGCATGGCAATGAACAAAATTATAAAGGTAGGTGATGCGATTTCTTCTTGCAGTATGAGAGGTCACTTTGAACCGTGGATAATTGTAAATACCAAACACCTTTTAAAGAGCTTTAAATGTTCTATAAATGTGCAGTTGTCATCTCATTATTGAATGAACCCTACCTAATATCGAAACAGACAAAAACAAGCAGGCTAAACTGACGAGTAAAGAATTATAATGGAAATAAGCATAACATTAAGGTTGAAACTGCTGATCTTAACAAATAGGTTAATAATATGAAATTAATCGCACTGTCGTGTTTATCAGTAGCGGCGCCAAGATTTCAGTTTTGAAGGGGGGGGAGTTGCGGCAGAACATTTTCCGTTTTCAGTCGCCAAAATTTCCGAAGCCCTTTTTTGTCATTTGGTCGAAATCTTGGAAAATAGTTCTTTTTCATATCTGCCAAACTGTCTGGCAAACCTCGTGAGTACCTTTACGGTTATTGGGGGGGTCTAAAGGGGGTTAATCGTGCAAATATTTCATTTTTACACGGGAAGAAAAATGGATCGACTTCTTAGGAGGGCTTAACTCCCCCTAGCACTAAGCTGGACAAAAGAAAACATGGGACGCTGTGGTGTAGTATTTGCCCTCGAAAGAAATTTGTTTGGCATAATGCAGCTAATGATTATTAGAAGAAAATTATAGAATTATCGCAATCAAAATTTATATAAGGCTGATAGTGAACATTTCAGAGGTGTCTATGACCTTAGCGAAAGTATGCATATTATAATCACAAATCCAAAATATTGCATGGTGGTGATGAGGATGACGATGATAACGATGATGACAATGATGACGATGATGACGACGATGATGATGACAACGACAACAACAACGACAACGACGACTACGACGATGATGCTATTTATGCTGCTGCTGAAGATGATGATGATGACAACGAGTTCTCTGCCCGAAGGCAGGTTTCTTGGCTTTATACCCTTCTGTAGAAATGAGTAAGGTGATTTTCCGTTGCCTTCAACGCAAACAATTGTGAGCGAGCAACTTGTCCAATGTGTATACGCATTAGCTTGATGGAGCTTCAAACGTACGACCCTTCGGTCACAAGGCACCGAACTTTCCGCTACACCAGCGCTTCCCACGCATACAGGTGCTTCAGCAACTCATGTATGTAAAAAATGAAACAAAATAAAAATAAAATACCTGGGAGTGGGAGTGTTGCAACCAGCGGCGATGACGAAACATCATAATTATTTGAAGCATGGACAGAAAATTCTTCTGACGTCTGAGTAATAAGATTAATAGACGTAACATCTTGGAAATTACTGCCGACTGCTAACCAATCAAATGGGCCATTGGAATCAAAATTACATAATCTGTCGTCTATTTCAATTATATGTTGTCTGTGCCCAAAATGTCAGAACCTTTTAAGCCGTAGACTACATAAATGCTAAGTGTTAATTTCTGTTTAACTAAAGATTTTGCTATGATGAAAGTGATTGGAGTCGCCCTCCTCCTGTATGAATCAAGTAGCTGTAGAATCATGGTGGCCAGGCTGCCACCGTAAAAGCATGTCGCTTAGACACCTGTAAATCAATTTCTACGAATTCTATATATAGTCTCAATGTAACATGCAGGCGTGTCGATCTAGGGCTTCTACAATTATTATTAATGTAGACCAGCGGTTCTCAACCTGTGGGTCGCGATCCCTCGGGGATCGCCTGACGATCTGCCAGGGGTCGCCCTTACCGTTGTAATAGCAATTTCGATGCAATCTTCTACGCTGGAGCAACTTAAAATCAATTTTACTTATACTTTTGATTTTTCCATTTGTGATTTTTTCTATGGTTCAATCGTCATAATTATATGGCAGCTAATTTCATTTTGATGCATTTTGGTTGTCTTCCTCAAAACCCTACTTTTTCCATTCTGCTAAAAATTTGCGTTTGGTACATTTTTTAAAACTGCTTGCTGTACCTGCATTGTTTAGTGCGTTTAACTAATAAAAAAGAGCTGCATTTTTGTGACAATCTTTTTTTTCCGAGGGCACGGCCTCTGTTGTCGTAAGCTTTCGTCAAATCTGGATCAATCCATCGAGTACGTTTTATACGATAATCTTCGTATGGTGTCTTCGTTAATAGAAACTCAGACAATTTCTGGTGACATACCGCATCCGGTCACAAGTCGAAATTGGAAATAAAACAAAGAAATTATAATAAAGTATAGTAATAATAATGTAGCAAAATAGGGCAGCGGCAGCCATAAACAAGCGCCTATCTGTCTGGTTGTTGACGTTAAATCATGGAGGAAAGGGGTCCTTGAGAAAGTAAGTAAGTAGGTAAGTAGGTAAGTAAGTAAGTAAGTAAGTAAGTAAGTAAGTAAGTAAGTAAGTAAGTAGGTAGGTAGGTAGGTAGATAAGTAAGTAAGTAAGTAGGTAGGTAAGTAAGTAAGTAAGCAAGCAAGTAAGTAGGTAAGTAATTAAGTAAGTAAGTAAGTGAGTGAGTGAGTGAGTGAGTGAGTGAGTGAGTGAGTGAGTGAGTGAGTGAGTGAGTGAGTGAAAAAGTGAGTGAGTGTGAGTGAGAGAGTGAGTGAGCGGAATAATTTGCCTGCTTTCTACAAGTTGCTCAAGACCTATCTTTTTAGCTGTGGCTGGACTTGGAGCGTCTCTGAGTAGGCTTCTTGAAGGAGCGCTGTATAAGTTTTCGGAATGAATGAATGAGCGAGTGTGTGAGTGAGTGAGTGAGGGAGGGAGGGAGGGAGGGAGGGAGGGAGTGAGCGAGTGAGCGAGTGAGTGAGTGAGTGAGTAAGCAAATAAGTGAGCAAGCAAGCAAGCAAGTAAGTAAGTAAATAAATAAGTAAGCAAGTAAGTATGTTTCTTAATTTAATAATGTCCTCTGGGAAAGGAAAGTTCGGATGCAAAACTTTGATGAACAAAATTTATTACCCAGCTCCTCTTGATTTCTTATATTGCGATTAGTAAAGCTAAAAGAGGTGTGAGTTTCTCAAATTTTGCCGTTCTTTTCAAGTGGCTTTGTTGTTATACCTGGTTCATAGATTTAAAAAAATTGAATAGAATTTAATTGAACATTTCTTATAGAGCATTTGGCCGTTATCACGTTAAATGTAATCGTAATCGTAATCGTAATCTCATAATTTCTAAAGCGCCACTGGAAAGCCAAGCGCGGGGCACCGGCTTATTCACGAGCGCTGGAGGGAAAGGCAACCTCTCCCTCCCTCCCTCCCTCCCTCCCTTACTTACTTATACAGCGCTCCTTCAAGAAAATGTATTTTCAGCGACACTCACCTTCAAGTAATTGTATAGCGCTTTATCAAGGAAACTACTTAAAGGTGCTTCTGACCCCAGGTATGAACAAACGAAATGCTATGTAGATTAAGTATCAAGCATCTTCTTCTTTCTTTGCTTCCTTCCGTCAGTCATGCGACGACGATGAGGCTCCCACGTGACTTATCCAGACATGTCTATTTCTGGTGAGATCCTTTGCTCTTGACATTATAACATCCATATTCTTCAGATCCTCTCTGACGTTGTCCATCCAGGTCTTTGGTTGTCTTCCTCTGCTTCTCTCTCCTTCTACATGCCTGTGCAGGGCCGCGAGAGGTTGCCTTTCCCTCCACTCGCTCCACATGACCGAACCATCTGAGTCTTCTTTTCCTGATTTTATCCACTACCGTTTCTTCTACGTCCAGCTCCTCTCTTGTCTTCTCGTTCCTGATTATCTACTTGCTGTTACCTTTTCGTACTCAATAGACGGGCAGTTTACTCAATTATAGCCGAACTGAATAAAAATTCTCAGATAAAATTCTTGGTATATAAATTATATGTCCATATAATTGCTGATGTAATGGTTCTAATTCAATGCGGTTGTCAACAGGCGTGAGAAAGTCAAGACTCGACGCCATTTTGCCTCAGGTTGGGGTTTTTTGATGAAGCGTAGTACTAGTTATCCTAAGAGCGGCACTCGTTAAACCCACTCATCCCATCATTGAGGCCCCAGTCTTATTCCATGAGGCCCAGACTACATGATCGAATCATCCCTAGGGCGGACAATCTAACGAGGAAATCGTTTTTGACGAGAATGCATTCATATACTTTCAAAAGCACTACGTTAGCGAGAGAAACTTTTTAATTAGAATACTTTATTATGCTTAATTTCGGTCATGCTGTCGGGTTAATAAAGAATTGCACATTTACTTAAATTACTTAAATTTGCAAATCGGCAATTACATGTATATTAAATAATTACTTCGTTCAAGTTTGGCCCTGCCAGAAGGACGTGAACAGTAAAAGACAATATGCCCGAACAAATTCTGGCAGGGGAAAATTTCTGGCAGGGCAGCGACCAGGACAAAGGCTTTTTACCAGGGCATTTGCCCTGCCCTGCCATACCATGATGTAGCGCCGCCACTGTACGTCGGAAGAAATAACAAGAGAAGAGTTTCTCCGTCGACTATAAGACACCTTTAAAACGTATCTACTCGAAGCTATTTAAGCGCCTCTTGCAGTCGGTTGTAAATTTTTGTATTCTCCGAGGTCTGTCAATAACATTCTGCCAAAAGGAATAAAATCTCAACGTGAGATAATATAAGAATATTCATGAACATGCCGTCAATATCCTTAGATTAAAGGAGACATTTGCCAACATAGTATTACATGTTTCGAAGCATTTGCGGTCACTCAGTCTGGCTGTCGGGTGTTTGTCTGTCTGTCTATATGTCTGTCTGTCTGTATGTCTGTCTCTCTATCTGCCTATCCATATGTATGTCTATCTGTCTGTCTGTCTGTCTGTATCTCTGCCTGTTTGTATGTGTGCCTGTTTGTCTCTCTGTATGCATTAAAGATTTAAAGTCCATAAAATTGTAGACAATTTATTTCCGTGTTTCAATTACTCGCTCAAAGTTTTGCAGCTACTGACCTGAAACGTTGCATTTAGATAAACGTGCACCAAAACCACCCAAGTACGCTATTTTCAGTTATTTGTTCACTTGAACTTTAAAAATACAGTCATTTTTAATTTGGCCATGTTAATGTATGCGCTAGCTTATATCGCTGCAATTGCGACACCGTATTTTAATCGTTTCTCAGTAACGGCCTGTTGCCGTTGACGCCATTTTGACGTCATTTTTTCGCCAAGCTTAGTATGAAAACCATACGCTGTCGTTCAGCCCTGGGAAAAGATGGGAAATGCCTTTGGCCATGTTATAGGCGTGTACATTATCGTACATTCGTATACCCGCCCTCTTGTTTTCTCTATTTGCTTTTAGCCTAAAGATAGTTTAGGGCCCGTGACTGCCATGCCCGGGGGCCAGGAACTTCAGTCGGTGGGCCTACTTATCGCAACAAAATCGTCTTTTTTTCATACGCCTGGACGTTCCATGACGTTTACGTCAACGGCCTTTAATTTAAAGCTGTGGTCTCTCTGAATGATGACGACGTCTGTGGCCAAAACATACATGTATCGCTAAACAATGACACTCTAAATATTATAAAAGCCAATATAGACACCTTTATCACTGGTTCCATCAAGGACATAAATAGTCTGATTGAACGAATTCTTTAATTGAGGGACAACTAGACGGCTAGAGCTATTAATGCTAGCCATCGCAACCGAAATAAATAAAAAAGAATTCAGTTCTCATTAGATGCAATTAATGTTAGATGCAACAGGAACGGGTTTTAAATCTCCAACCGTAAAGTATGGGAGTTTTGTTTACTAAGAAATGCAGGATGATTAGCATCATTGTAAATTTTATTTACTGTGTATATAACAGCATGAAGTGTTACCATAAAGTCCTAGGCCAGTGTGGAAATTTAGCAAAATTCAATATTGGGAGTGGACACGTAACCCATGACTATCAGAACTGAAACAGTGAACACTTTGTTAAGATGACTACTTCAAATGTTAGACTTCAAAAAAGTTTTAAACAATGGTGAAGAGGCACATTCCATGCTAACCCCTCTCTCGTCGGTTCTTCGCGCCTCGCCCTTTGAATATATTGCTTTTCCAAAATCCTGGACGAAGTCGCAAATGCAATAACCTCCACGTAGGCCTACAACCGTACAATATATTGGCAGCAGGTTAGGCTTCTAGATAGTCAAGCTTTCATTGTAAGCCATACATTTTCGTGAGTTTGAGGGGGTTCAACCATCCTAGTCTTTCTTAACCATTTGAACCCTGAGCTCCGGTAACTCTATGGATAACGGGCCGGAAAACCGGCCCGTCGGGTTGAAAGGGTTAAGGCTCCGCATATAAGTCTTCTATTCACTCTCAAACGCAACGTCTGCCATTGTAAGACTCTCTCCGTTATTTTTCTACAATTTTCGTACTGACGCAATGCTTCGTAAATAATGAATATTATGATCTGCTGAGATTCAAAATCTTAAACTGGGGGATAACGGCAGCGGTTGGTTGAAGAAACAGTTGGGCTAGATGTCGCTATAAACCCAAGCGATGAAAATAGTGAACACCGATTCGACACCTTTTTAAATCATAGCTTTTTAACGTGATATAAGAATTGTTTTCATACATTATTTTAATACTTATCAGGAAAAGCCATGGCTAAAATTTTGTTCGGTGGTGGTGGTTGTGGGTACTTTCTTGATCTTGAGCAAGCCGATAAGCAGCCGAATCAACTGACTAAAGTACCTTCCACATTCTTAAATTTGCATAATTCTTTTGACCGATTTGGTCGTTAAGTCTGCGATTGATTGATTGGTTGGTTGATTGATTGATTGATTGATTGATTGATTAATTGATTGTAGAGTTTAGCCGCAAACGGTTAGAGGGCATCGAGACATTTGTTTTCATTCTCTACACGTATTATAATAGCCGTAAGTAGTGATAGAGTGGCGATTTGACACCCAATTCTAGGAACGGCGACTTCTAGGAACGGCGACTTCTAGGAACGGCGACTTCTAGGAAAGGCGCCTCTAGGCTTCTAGGCTTCTAGGCCACGCCTACCTAGGCTTCTAGGCTACCCCTAGTAGTGATAGAGTGGCGATTTGACACCCAATTCTAGGAACGGCGACTTCTAGGAACGGCGACTTCTAGGAACGGCGACTTCTAGGAAAGGCGCCTCTAGGCTTCTAGGCTTCTAGGCCACGCCTACCTAGGCTTCTAGGCTACCCCTACCTAGGCTAATAGCGCTTCTAGGCTAGCCCTAATTAGCATACAGGCCACCAGCGCACTTCCAGGAACGCCCTACCTAGGCCAATAGCGCTTCTAGGATACACATAATTAACATACAGGCCACTAGAACTCTTCCAGGAACGCCCTACTTAGGCTACCAGAGCTTCTAGGCTATACCTAATTAGCATACAGCCCACTAATTCACTTCCAGGAACGACCTACTTGGCTACAAACGCTTCTAGGCTATACCTAATTAGCATACTAGTACTAGCGCTTCTAGGACACGACTACTATAGCAGCGCAAGCCCCACTCCGACAAGAAATGACTCATCGGACGCATCCAGCAGAGCATTATGGGAGCTGCACTGGCTTCCACTCCTCGGCACCCTCCCCACAAATCATTCACGGGCGACTTCGGCTCCTGCTGCGAGGCGACGGCTGCGGCATGCGCGCCCAATTAGATCAAGCTTTGCCCCGTACAAGCTAAAGTCGAATACGCCCCGACACAAATCTTTCAATAATTTCCATAACCCACAATACGCATGAGACTTTAGTTTCAAACGTGTCAAAGCACGATCGATTGGGAGCGCATGTCGCGGCCGTCGCCACGCAGCAGGAGCCGGTGTCGCCCGTGAGGGCCGGGGCGTAGCGCCGCCGCCTCCGCAGTGCACGAAGGGTGCCGCCACCGCACGAATTTGCCCTGCAAAAATTTCGGGACTTAGCGTTTTCGATGCGTCGAACGCAGGTTTCGACCAAGTAGCGCATGCGCGCTACACCTAATTCATCTTGTAATATGCCACTGGCAACCCTAAATTGTATTCTTCGCTCGCTATAAACGTACTTTGCTGAAATCGATGACTCATCGCAAGTGCGTCACATCATTTGTTTTCACAAAATCTAATCCTGCACACTCTCCTCCGCCTCAAATTTTGCCAACTTAAAACACTCAACCCTAAAACCCCATGTAATACACTTTCTGCAAACCTAATTTTACCAAAATTGGTGTCATATTGCAAACAATGAACATCTTTGTTTCCACAAACTGAAGAATGTGCCCCTCTCCCCACCCCACACTTTGCCTCTTACATCGTTTCCCATGCAATCCCTGCATTTCATACTTAGTAAATTTGCCTGTTTGAATTCGTATATTGGTAATGACATGCATCTGACTTTGAATTATTTCGAAAAATATAAGTCCTATTCGCTCGCACAACTAACATACTTATCATTTTGGCTGTGCCAATGTTCGTTCCTGCTACTTTGCAGCTATGAATTTCAAGCACTTGTCTTATACAGAGTGCATTCTTCGTTGTTTCATGTATCCTTACTACCTTAACTTAGAAAAATTGTACAAAGCATATGTCTGTAACTTAGAAATTATAAGAGTTCATGTGTGTGTGGGTGCAAAAGATTGCCTGTGCATTACCTTGCACTGGGAAATTTGGCTGTATGTGTGCGTGTGTGTGTGTGTGTGTGTTTGTGTGTGTGTGTTTGTGTGTGCGTATGATGTAGAAAGGTGACCATGTTGCAACCGGCTGATAGAACTGCTGCCCAATTCATCGATTTTTGAGTTTCTGTGTGCAAGGAAGTAAGAAATGTCGCCATCTTGGAAGTGGAATGATGAAGTATTTGTCGGTTTTTGAGTTCGTGTGCGCAAGGAAATAAGAAATGTTCCCATCTTCCGAAAGGAAGGGTGAGTGATTCGTCGGTTTTTGAGTTCGTATGCACAAGGAAATAAGAAATGTTGCCATATTCCGAAAGGAAGGATGAGTGATCTGTCGGTTTTTGAGTTCATATGCACAAGGAAATAAGAAATGTTACCATATTCCGAAAGGAAGGGTGAGTGATCTGTCGGTTTTTGAGTTCGTATGCACAAGGAAATAAGAAATGTTACCATATTCCGAAAGGAAGGGTGAGTGATACGTCGGTTTTTGAGTTCGTGTGCGCAAGAAATTTAGAAATTTCGCCATATTGGACGTGAAATGTTACAAGGTTCTTAAGTTTTTGAGTTTTCATGTACAAGGAATTGGGAAATATCACCATGTTGGAAGTGGAAGGACGAAGTATTCGTCGATTTTTGAGTTCGTGTATGCAAGAAAGTTAGAAATGGCACCATCTTCCGAAAGGAAGGATGAGCGATGCGTCGGTTTTTGAGTTCGTGTGTACAAGAAAGATAGAAATGGCAGCATCTTGGGAGTGGAAGGTGCAAGGTTCTTAAGTTTTTGAGTTCGTGGATGCAAGAAAGTAAGAAATGGCACCATCTTCCGAAAGGAAGGGTGAGTGATTCGTCGGTTTTTGAGCTCGTGTGTGCAAGAAAGATAGAAATGGCAGCATCTTGGGAGTGGAAGGTGCAAGGTTCTTAAGTTGTTGAGTTCGTGTGTGCAAGAAAGTTAGAAATATCAACTTCTTGGGCGTGGAAGGTTGAAGTATTCATCGGTTTTTGAGATCATGGATACAAGAAAGTTAGAAATATCGCCATCTTGGGAGTGGAAGGTTGAAGTATTCGTCGATTTTTGAGTTCGTGTGTGCAAGGAAATAAGAAATGGTAACATCTTGGGAGTGAAAGGTTGCAAGGGTCTTAAGTTTTTGAGTTCGTGTGTGCAAGGAAATAAGAAATGTTGCCATCTTCCGAAAGGAAGGCTGAGCGATTCGCCGGTTTTTAAGTTTGTGTGCGCAAGGAAATAAGAAATGGCACCATCTTGGGAGTGAAAGGTTGAAGTATTCGTCGATTTTTGAGTTCGTGTGTACAAGGAAATAAGAAATGTCACCATCTTGGGAGTGAAAGGTTGAAGTATTCGTCGATTTTTGAGTTTGTGTATGCAAGGAAGTAAGAAATGGCACCATCTTGGGATTGGAAGGTTGCAAGGTTCTTAAGTTTTTGAGTTCGTGGATGCTAGGAAGTGATAAAGGATAGTATATTGGCGAAGGCTGACTGAGCGTTTCTTCAGTTTTTGAGTTTGTACTTGCTTGAAATGTAAGAAATATAGAAGAAATATATAAGAAAATGGCGCTTGCCTGCTATAGTTTGCTTAGTATTGTAGCAACTTCTGAATAATTGTCATAATTTAGTATAATTTAATTGTATATATTGCTGTTATATACATATTTTCGAATAAAATGGCGAAAATTGGCAATATTTTTGGTGCCTATGTAGGAATTATCTTCTTCTGAGTGGTTCATGTTAAGGATTTATCAGTTACTAGATGCTTAAATTTTATATATGTATGCTAAATTTGTGAGTGTGTGGAGGGAAGGCGTGGAGGTTTGGAGGGTGAGGTGGCGTGTGTGTAGGATTTCTCGCCTTCTGATTGGTCGCTCGCTAGGTTTCTCGCTTTCTGATTGGCCAGTTCTTGTGTGTAAAAGGAATAATTGTGCTTGGAGAGGGGTGGAATGGAGGGTTGGAGGGTGAGGTTGAACGTTGTGGATGGTGAAAGATGCCATGTATAGTGTTTCTAGTCTCCTGTTTGTTCCCTCTCTAAGTTTCTCGCTTCCATAATGTACAGCTCTTGTGTGTAAAATGAATATTTGTGGGTGGGGAGGGGTGAAATGGAGGGTTGGAGAATGAGGTTGATTGCTGTGGAGGGTGAAAGATGCTATGTATAGTGTTTCTAGCCTCTGTTTGCTCCCTCTCTAAGTTTCTCGCTTCCATAATGTTCAGCTCTAGCGTGTAAAATGAATATTTGGGAGTGGGGAGGGGTGGAATGGCGGGTTGGAGGATGAGGTTGAATGCTGTGGATGGTGAAAGATGCCATGTATAGAGTTTCTAGCCTCCTGTTTGCTCCCTCTCTAAGTTTCTCGCTTCCATAATGTTCAGCTCTAGCGTGTAAAATGAATATTTGGGAGTGGGGAGGGGTGGAATGGAGGGATGGAGGGTGAGGTTGAATGCTGTGGATGGTGAAAGATGCCATGTATAGAGTTTCTAGCCTCCTGTTTGCTCCCTCTCTAAGTTTCTCGCTTCCATAATGTTCAGCTCTAGCGTGTAAAATGAATATTTGGGAGTGGGGAGGGGTGGAATGGAGGGTTGGAGGGTGAGGTGGAATGGCGTAGAGGGTGAGAGTATATGCTGAGTCATTTAGGGTTGGTGTGGGCCTTGTGCGGCTAAGTAGGGCTCAGTTTGCAAGTGAGGATATGAAATTTGAATGATTTGTGGGGAGGGTGCCGAGGAGTGGAAGCCAGTGCAGCTCCCATAATGCTCTGCTGGATGCGTCCGATGAGTCATTTCTTGTCGGAGTGGGGCTTGCGCTGCTATAGTAGTCGTGTCCTAGAAGCGCTAGTACTAGTATGCTAATTAGGTATAGCCTAGAAGCGTTTGTAGCCAAGTAGGTCGTTCCTGGAAGTGAATTAGTGGGCTGTATGCTAATTAGGTATAGCCTAGAAGCTCTGGTAGCCTAAGTAGGGCGTTCCTGGAAGAGTTCTAGTGGCCTGTATGTTAATTATGTGTATCCTAGAAGCGCTATTGGCCTAGGTAGGGCGTTCCTGGAAGTGCGCTGGTGGCCTGTATGCTAATTAGGGCTAGCCTAGAAGCGCTATTAGCCTAGGTAGGGGTAGCCTAGAAGCCTAGGTAGGCGTGGCCTAGAAGCCTAGAAGCCTAGAGGCGCCTTTCCTAGAAGTCGCCGTTCCTAGAAGTCGCCGTTCCTAGAAGTCGCCGTTCCTAGAATTGGGTGTCAAATCGCCACTCTATCACTACTTACGGCTATTATAATACGTGTAGAGAATGAAAACAAATGTCTCGATGCCCTCTAACCGTTTGCGGCTAAACTCTACAATCAATTAATCAATCAATCAATCAATCAATCAACCAACCAATCAATCAATCGCAGACTTAACGACCAAATCGGTCAAAAGAATTAGGCAAATTTAAGAATGTGGAAGGTACTTTAGTCAGTTGATTCGGCTGCTTATCGGCTTGCTCAAGATCAAGAAAGTACCCACAACCACCACCACCGAACAAAATTTTAGCCATGGCTTTTCCTGATAAGTATTAAAATAATGTATGAAAACAATTCTTATATCACGTTAAAAAGCTATGATTTAAAAAGGTGTCGAATCGGTGTTCACTATTTTCATCGCTTGGGTTTATAGCGACATCTAGCCCAACTGTTTCTTCAACCAACCGCTGCCGTTATCCCCCAGTTTAAGATTTTGAATCTCAGCAGATCATAATATTCATTATTTACGAAGCATTGCGTCAGTACGAAAATTGTAGAAAAATAACGGAGAGAGTCTTACAATGGCAGACGTTGCGTTTGAGAGTGAATAGAAGACTTATATGCGGAGCCTTAACCCTTTCAACCCGACGGGCCGGTTTTCCGGCCCGTTATCCATAGAGTTACCGGAGCTCAGGGTTCAAATGGTTAAGAAAGACTAGGATGGTTGAACCCCCTCAAACTCACGAAAATGTATGGCTTACAATGAAAGCTTGACTATCTAGAAGCCTAACCTGCTGCCAATATATTGTACGGTTGTAGGCCTACGTGGAGGTTATTGCATTTGCGACTTCGTCCAGGATTTTGGAAAAGCAATATATTCAAAGGGCGAGGCGCGAAGAACCGACGAGAGAGGGGTTAGCATGGAATGTGCCTCTTCACCATTGTTTAAAACTTTTTTGAAGTCTAACATTTGAAGTAGTCATCTTAACAAAGTGTTCACTGTTTCAGTTCTGATAGTCATGGGTTACGTGTCCACTCCCAATATTGAATTTTGCTAAATTTCCACACTGGCCTAGGACTTTATGGTAACACTTCATGCTGTTATATACACAGTAAATAAAATTTACAATGATGCTAATCATCCTGCATTTCTTAGTAAACAAAACTCCCATACTTTACGGTTGGAGATTTAAAACCCGTTCCTGTTGCATCTAACATTAATTGCATCTAATGAGAACTGAATTCTTTTTTATTTATTTCGGTTGCGATGGCTAGCATTAATAGCTCTAGCCGTCTAGTTGTCCCTCAATTAAAGAATTCGTTCAATCAGACTATTTATGTCCTTGATGGAACCAGTGATAAAGGTGTCTATATTGGCTTTTATAATATTTAGAGTGTCATTGTTTAGCGATACATGTATGTTTTGGCCACAGACGTCGTCATCATTCAGAGAGACCACAGCTTTAAATTAAAGGCCGTTGACGTAAACGTCATGGAACGTCCAGGCGTATGAAAAAAAGACGATTTTGTTGCGATAAGTAGGCCCACCGACTGAAGTTCCTGGCCCCCGGGCATGGCAGTCACGGGCCCTAAACTATCTTTAGGCTAAAAGCAAATAGAGAAAACAAGAGGGCGGGTATACGAATGTACGATAATGTACACGCCTATAACATGGCCAAAGGCATTTCCCATCTTTTCCCAGGGCTGAACGACAGCGTATGGTTTTCATACTAAGCTTGGCGAAAAAATGACGTCAAAATGGCGTCAACGGCAACAGGCCGTTACTGAGAAACGATTAAAATACGGTGTCGCAATTGCAGCGATATAAGCTAGCGCATACATTAACATGGCCAAATTAAAAATGACTGTATTTTTAAAGTTCAAGTGAACAAATAACTGAAAATAGCGTACTTGGGTGGTTTTGGTGCACGTTTATCTAAATGCAACGTTTCAGGTCAGTAGCTGCAAAACTTTGAGCGAGTAATTGAAACACGGAAATAAATTGTCTACAATTTTATGGACTTTAAATCTTTAATGCATACAGAGAGACAAACAGGCACACATACAAACAGGCAGAGATACAGACAGACAGACAGACAGATAGACATACATATGGATAGGCAGATAGAGAGACAGACATACAGACAGACAGACATATAGACAGACAGACAAACACCCGACAGCCAGACTGAGTGACCGCAAATGCTTCGAAACATGTAATACTATGTTGGCAAATGTCTCCTTTAATCTAAGGATATTGACGGCATGTTCATGAATATTCTTATATTATCTCACGTTGAGATTTTATTCCTTTTGGCAGAATGTTATTGACAGACCTCGGAGAATACAAAAATTTACAACCGACTGCAAGAGGCGCTTAAATAGCTTCGAGTAGATACGTTTTAAAGGTGTCTTATAGTCGACGGAGAAACTCTTCTCTTGTTATTTCTTC
Source organism: Lumbricus terrestris (assembly GCA_949752735.1). NCBI lineage: Eukaryota > Metazoa > Annelida > Clitellata > Crassiclitellata > Lumbricidae > Lumbricus > Lumbricus terrestris. The sequence continues at coordinate 5,399,372 of OX457047.1, read as the reverse complement.
CGACGTACAGTGGCGGCGCTACATCATGGTATGGCAGGGCAGGGCAAATGCCCTGGTAAAAAGCCTTTGTCCTGGTCGCTGCCCTGCCAGAAATTTTCCCCTGCCAGAATTTGTTCGGGCATATTGTCTTTTACTGTTCACGTCCTTCTGGCAGGGCCAAACTTGAACGAAGTAATTATTTAATATACATGTAATTGCCGATTTGCAAATTTAAGTAATTTAAGTAAATGTGCAATTCTTTATTAACCCGACAGCATGACCGAAATTAAGCATAATAAAGTATTCTAATTAAAAAGTTTCTCTCGCTAACGTAGTGCTTTTGAAAGTATATGAATGCATTCTCGTCAAAAACGATTTCCTCGTTAGATTGTCCGCCCTAGGGATGATTCGATCATGTAGTCTGGGCCTCATGGAATAAGACTGGGGCCTCAATGATGGGATGAGTGGGTTTAACGAGTGCCGCTCTTAGGATAACTAGTACTACGCTTCATCAAAAAACCCCAACCTGAGGCAAAATGGCGTCGAGTCTTGACTTTCTCACGCCTGTTGACAACCGCATTGAATTAGAACCATTACATCAGCAATTATATGGACATATAATTTATATACCAAGAATTTTATCTGAGAATTTTTATTCAGTTCGGCTATAATTGAGTAAACTGCCCGTCTATTGAGTACGAAAAGGTAACAGCAAGTAGATAATCAGGAACGAGAAGACAAGAGAGGAGCTGGACGTAGAAGAAACGGTAGTGGATAAAATCAGGAAAAGAAGACTCAGATGGTTCGGTCATGTGGAGCGAGTGGAGGGAAAGGCAACCTCTCGCGGCCCTGCACAGGCATGTAGAAGGAGAGAGAAGCAGAGGAAGACAACCAAAGACCTGGATGGACAACGTCAGAGAGGATCTGAAGAATATGGATGTTATAATGTCAAGAGCAAAGGATCTCACCAGAAATAGACATGTCTGGATAAGTCACGTGGGAGCCTCATCGTCGTCGCATGACTGACGGAAGGAAGCAAAGAAAGAAGAAGATGCTTGATACTTAATCTACATAGCATTTCGTTTGTTCATACCTGGGGTCAGAAGCACCTTTAAGTAGTTTCCTTGATAAAGTGCTATACAATTACTTGAAGGTGAGTGTCGCTGAAAATACATTTTCTTGAAGGAGCGCTGTATAAGTAAGTAAGGGAGGGAGGGAGGGAGGGAGGGAGGGAGGGAGAGGTTGCCTTTCCCTCCAGCGCTCGTGAATAAGCCGGTGCCCCGCGCTTGGCTTTCCAGTGGCGCTTTAGAAATTATGAGATTACGATTACGATTACGATTACATTTAACGTGATAACGGCCAAATGCTCTATAAGAAATGTTCAATTAAATTCTATTCAATTTTTTTAAATCTATGAACCAGGTATAACAACAAAGCCACTTGAAAAGAACGGCAAAATTTGAGAAACTCACACCTCTTTTAGCTTTACTAATCGCAATATAAGAAATCAAGAGGAGCTGGGTAATAAATTTTGTTCATCAAAGTTTTGCATCCGAACTTTCCTTTCCCAGAGGACATTATTAAATTAAGAAACATACTTACTTGCTTACTTATTTATTTACTTACTTACTTGCTTGCTTGCTTGCTCACTTATTTGCTTACTCACTCACTCACTCACTCGCTCACTCGCTCACTCCCTCCCTCCCTCCCTCCCTCCCTCCCTCCCTCCCTCCCTCCCTCCCTCCCTCACTCACTCACTCACACACTCGCTCATTCATTCATTCCGAAAACTTATACAGCGCTCCTTCAAGAAGCCTACTCAGAGACGCTCCAAGTCCAGCCACAGCTAAAAAGATAGGTCTTGAGCAACTTGTAGAAAGCAGGCAAATTATTCCGCTCACTCACTCTCTCACTCACACTCACTCACTTTTTCACTCACTCACTCACTCACTCACTCACTCACTCACTCACTCACTCACTCACTCACTCACTCACTCACTTACTTACTTACTTAATTACTTACCTACTTACTTGCTTGCTTACTTACTTACTTACCTACCTACTTACTTACTTACTTATCTACCTACCTACCTACCTACTTACTTACTTACTTACTTACTTACTTACTTACTTACTTACTTACCTACTTACCTACTTACTTACTTTCTCAAGGACCCCTTTCCTCCATGATTTAACGTCAACAACCAGACAGATAGGCGCTTGTTTATGGCTGCCGCTGCCCTATTTTGCTACATTATTATTACTATACTTTATTATAATTTCTTTGTTTTATTTCCAATTTCGACTTGTGACCGGATGCGGTATGTCACCAGAAATTGTCTGAGTTTCTATTAACGAAGACACCATACGAAGATTATCGTATAAAACGTACTCGATGGATTGATCCAGATTTGACGAAAGCTTACGACAACAGAGGCCGTGCCCTCGGAAAAAAAAGATTGTCACAAAAATGCAGCTCTTTTTTATTAGTTAAACGCACTAAACAATGCAGGTACAGCAAGCAGTTTTAAAAAATGTACCAAACGCAAATTTTTAGCAGAATGGAAAAAGTAGGGTTTTGAGGAAGACAACCAAAATGCATCAAAATGAAATTAGCTGCCATATAATTATGACGATTGAACCATAGAAAAAATCACAAATGGAAAAATCAAAAGTATAAGTAAAATTGATTTTAAGTTGCTCCAGCGTAGAAGATTGCATCGAAATTGCTATTACAACGGTAAGGGCGACCCCTGGCAGATCGTCAGGCGATCCCCGAGGGATCGCGACCCACAGGTTGAGAACCGCTGGTCTACATTAATAATAATTGTAGAAGCCCTAGATCGACACGCCTGCATGTTACATTGAGACTATATATAGAATTCGTAGAAATTGATTTACAGGTGTCTAAGCGACATGCTTTTACGGTGGCAGCCTGGCCACCATGATTCTACAGCTACTTGATTCATACAGGAGGAGGGCGACTCCAATCACTTTCATCATAGCAAAATCTTTAGTTAAACAGAAATTAACACTTAGCATTTATGTAGTCTACGGCTTAAAAGGTTCTGACATTTTGGGCACAGACAACATATAATTGAAATAGACGACAGATTATGTAATTTTGATTCCAATGGCCCATTTGATTGGTTAGCAGTCGGCAGTAATTTCCAAGATGTTACGTCTATTAATCTTATTACTCAGACGTCAGAAGAATTTTCTGTCCATGCTTCAAATAATTATGATGTTTCGTCATCGCCGCTGGTTGCAACACTCCCACTCCCAGGTATTTTATTTTTATTTTGTTTCATTTTTTACATACATGAGTTGCTGAAGCACCTGTATGCGTGGGAAGCGCTGGTGTAGCGGAAAGTTCGGTGCCTTGTGACCGAAGGGTCGTACGTTTGAAGCTCCATCAAGCTAATGCGTATACACATTGGACAAGTTGCTCGCTCACAATTGTTTGCGTTGAAGGCAACGGAAAATCACCTTACTCATTTCTACAGAAGGGTATAAAGCCAAGAAACCTGCCTTCGGGCAGAGAACTCGTTGTCATCATCATCATCTTCAGCAGCAGCATAAATAGCATCATCGTCGTAGTCGTCGTTGTCGTTGTTGTTGTCGTTGTCATCATCATCGTCGTCATCATCGTCATCATTGTCATCATCGTTATCATCGTCATCCTCATCACCACCATGCAATATTTTGGATTTGTGATTATAATATGCATACTTTCGCTAAGGTCATAGACACCTCTGAAATGTTCACTATCAGCCTTATATAAATTTTGATTGCGATAATTCTATAATTTTCTTCTAATAATCATTAGCTGCATTACGCCAAACAAATTTCTTTCGAGGGCAAATACTACACCACAGCGTCCCATGTTTTCTTTTGTCCAGCTTAGTGCTAGGGGGAGTTAAGCCCTCCTAAGAAGTCGATCCATTTTTCTTCCCGTGTAAAAATGAAATATTTGCACGATTAACCCCCTTTAGACCCCCCCAATAACCGTAAAGGTACTCACGAGGTTTGCCAGACAGTTTGGCAGATATGAAAAAGAACTATTTTCCAAGATTTCGACCAAATGACAAAAAAGGGCTTCGGAAATTTTGGCGACTGAAAACGGAAAATGTTCTGCCGCAACTCCCCCCCCTTCAAAACTGAAATCTTGGCGCCGCTACTGATAAACACGACAGTGCGATTAATTTCATATTATTAACCTATTTGTTAAGATCAGCAGTTTCAACCTTAATGTTATGCTTATTTCCATTATAATTCTTTACTCGTCAGTTTAGCCTGCTTGTTTTTGTCTGTTTCGATATTAGGTAGGGTTCATTCAATAATGAGATGACAACTGCACATTTATAGAACATTTAAAGCTCTTTAAAAGGTGTTTGGTATTTACAATTATCCACGGTTCAAAGTGACCTCTCATACTGCAAGAAGAAATCGCATCACCTACCTTTATAATTTTGTTCATTGCCATGCAGCCGGAGGGTTGCATTTTCGAATCCATCTCAAGCCACCACGCCGGGACCTTGAACAAGTCATTCGCTCAGGCGTGCCCAATTACTTTTATTTCATCCATTTACTTAATATGATATTAAAGAATATCGAAGAGATAATTCCATCCCGTAAATTCATTTATTTAGTACCAAGCCATAACTCTTTCGAAGTTGTGTAATGACATCCAGCATTTACTACGAGTTTACCATTTTGTTATTGATTTTTTAAAGCGCACCTTCAAGATAATCTTTCAGATGGTGTTTTCTGCTGAGGTGCTTATGGTGAATAGGCAGAAGAAATTCAAGAGTTAAAATATAAAACAAAATTTATGAATTTATTTCGCAATTCTACCAGATTTAATTATGTCTAATGATTTCATTTTATTTATTTCATTTACTGACATTTCCCTGAGGTTATAAAATGTCTTAATGATTGCATATTAACATCGTACTAAAGTTTAGCAACCTCTTATGACTTGTAACAATGGTCATTGTCTTCTATTAAGAAAATGATTAAATTTCAATTAATTTTATACTACTTTATTCTTCCATTGGTTTTGTTTCTTTAGTGTAAGGACATTTGCACGATGGTCAGTTGAATGTACAAACATAGACAGGTAAACAATAGAACAATAATTGACCCTTGGTAGGTACATTTCTATTATCCGACTGGTCAGTGAACAATAAGCTGAATCGATACGTCGTGTGCGCAAGTGCAGCGGGTCAGGTCGAGCCTACAACGATTATGAACACAAAACATGCATGACAAGTAATTAAGTTTTAAAGGTTTCCGGAGTTTTCCAACCAAATTTTCGTAATACAGCAACAACCCAACGTTTATCTTTCCGCAATGGAAGCGAAGCGAGGTCGTTACACACCTCGAAAACGATAAAAAGTACAACTATAAATAAATCATTGACTCAAATACTATGTTTGGACTTTCATCCATGAAGACGATATCTATTTCGATGGTAATACATTGTAGCTATTACAGTTCAAAAATTAGAAGCGAAAAATTGGAAAGGGAAGAAGAGGAGGATAAGCAAGAGGAAGAACTATTATAGTCAAACCACTGAGTGTTTATAAAATATAAATATTTAATTATATCTACTACAATAATTGTTCAGCAGCTCAGTTGTAATGAATAGCTGTAGAAGTAAGTATAACTATGATCTAACTTTACAACACAGTTTGAGATTTGAAAGATAGCATTGGAGAGAAGACATTAAGTTGCAAAAAAATAACGTTTGCACAATTATTAATAGTAAATAGTAAATAATAATCATTCGATAGTAAACAAACTGTATATTTCGAGAGTTTGTATATATATATATATATATATATATATATATATATATATATATATATATTTGACTGGCACTACCAATGTAAAAAACAGACTCTATTGCAACGCAGAGTATCTAATTACACGTGAGCAGACGAAATTTTTCAGTACGCAGTAAAATTAATGCAGTAAAATTTTTTATTTATATATCGCTGGAATAACACAATATGCAGGTGTCATAACTCACAAAAGTATTGACAATATTTTAATATCGGATATGAAGGCCGTTGAAATCCGTTGATCCAGGGCTTTTTAACGTGCAGCTGTACACAAAATACGCAGTTCTAAACGTATTTGTGCAGTTGTAGAACCACTTCTATACAGTTAAAACTATCAAAACAGGGCATTGTCCTCCGATTGGAAGTAATTTATTATGGAGGATGGGAAAGGAAAGAATGGGTTGTGCAGTTCTAAAAATTCCTTTAAACAGCTCTGCGTTAATCAGTGGGGTTTATTTGATTTGAGAGTATCTAATTACACGTGATCAGACGAATCTTGGAAGTCAACAACAATAAGTGGTCAAATCTTTTAATTTATATATCGCTGGAATAACGCGATATGCAGGTGTCAAAACACTCGAAAGTATAATTGACTATATTTTAATGGCGGATATGAAGGCCGTTGAAATCCATTAATCAGTGGAGTTTATTTGATTTGTTTACGTTTCACCCCAACACATTGCAATTACCGAGGAGTAAATAATTTAACTAAGAGCTTTTAATTTATTCATTCATTCATTCTAAAACTTATGATAGTTCCCAATCAGGGAACTACTCATAGGCGCATAGTATAATACGCACCATCAAAGTTTCTTTCTGATGCTATAATTTATTAAAGTGTGGCTGCGTCATTCTTCGTACTCTGACAGTGCCAGTCCCAAGACTTGAGAAAGAGGGTGGGCGACTTTGTTGTGAAACAATGTCATGAAAACTGCAATTAGTAACCCAATCACCATTTCGCCCTCTGCATAGCCTATAATTATGTGGTTGTGCGAAGTGCGTACCAGTAATCCTCTTTACAAAGACTGTAGACACTTTCATATTTTGTGAATGTGTTGCGGAATGGTGAAGAGGGAGCTTGGAACATTCTAGATCAGTTTGGTGTCGACTACACGGAATTCTTCCGACACACAATATAGAGGCGCTGCAGAAGTTGAAAATGGGTTTCATCAATACTCGTTTCAGCAATAATTTGTCGGTTAGTAATCTATGCTTCGTGGATGATCGGATATGATATTATGACATCTAAAGCGCCGATGATTTAATGCAATCAAGAAAGAGTTTCAATCAGTCAATCAGGGTTATCATGTGTCAAAGAAGTGTCACCTTATCTTTTTGCTGCATTATCTAGCGCTGTTCAATGTTGCGTTACCATGGTGAAGCAAGGGTTTAACGTTCAGCGACATCTTGTGATAAGGAAGGCCTCTGACGTCGTTTAAAACCATTTTGCGTGTTGCGGCTGGTTTCCTGTTAGTCGCTTAATTACGAAACTGCTTCATTGCAAAGATTAGCTTCACGATACTATATTCTCCATGTTGATGACTGGCACTGTGTTGGAGTGCAGGTAGAGACGGGGTAATGCGTAACGGATGAAAGATGTCCAAGTTTATCGACATCTTATGACGTCACCAGAGATTATTTTGACATTTCTCGCCCCTCGTATCATCGTATGTTTTCTTTGGTATCGATTGCTCTATCGTGGTTGGCTATTTGCGTGATTATTAAGAAGAGACTATTTATGCCTTTTTAAATTAAGTATTATATCCGATTAAAAGGTGTGTAACGAAACTAAGAATACGTGACAATGCGAATACTAACAACGAAAGTGATGTTTGCAGTAAAAAACAATGATCGCTATTTTAAATATAGTTACTATATTAAAATTAAAAGTAACAATTATTTTGTCTAGTGATTCAATAACGGATCCATGGACACGCCAAAAGACTTAAATTGTGCGTCAATACTAAAATGTGCAAATCGCTGTTCAGTCTATTTGGAGCAAACATCCACCAGTGCCTTGACAAGCATCTGATCCATCAAAGAAACTCACCATTTGCAAGACAATACATTATTGAATTTGTTTAAAAATCTAAATGGAAATTACTCGTTTAACGAAAAACATTGGTCAATTATCTATTCAGGAATATAAAATTTCAGTCGTCTTGTTAATGGATATTTGAGAAATGTTTATATTGTACCGTTTTTGTTTAAATTTATCGACAACTGAATTAGACTTTTCAATTTTATATTGCCTGGTATAATTCAGTAGTACTATCATTGAAAAGAACAGTTCTTTCTTTTTTTGCTTCAGTTAAGCGACGCTGATCGATAGCATAGATCACTAAAGGTCATTACCGTTGACCTCTTCCGTCATCCAGACTTGGGATTGGCATTTCCAATTCCACGCGTGAAATATTATTGTGAATGTTATTATAAACAGCCGTCGATATATAGCGATCAATTTAGCGAAAGAGGATTCCTTATTGCGTCGGAGAATACAATTAAAAGGTGTCGAAAGGCAGTCAATAATGTATGTAAGCAAGTAAGCAAGTGTAGCCTTTATTACTCCATTTGCAAGCACCACCGCGCCCCCATCAAATGTGAGCCGCGTTGGTGTAGGACCATATTCGGTGCTTTGAACCAGAAGATCTGTTTTCATAGTTACGCGATACCTTGATAAATTATGATAAATTGATTATTATTATAATTATTAAATTGAAATCTATGTAGGTCCTACTTCTGACATCGTAATCGGTTTTTGCTGTCATAAGATGACATTAAACTCTCGATCCGCTAATTATTACCTACCGCTGGAGTTCTAGTCGAGGCTAGGAACCGATGGGACGCGGTATTGTAGTGGGTATGTTTGTCGCCTTGCAACCGAAGGGTTGCATGTTCGAATCCACCTCAATTGTAATTGTAACTGCAATTGTGATTGTAATCGTACATTTTTACAGCGCCCCTTCAAGAGAACTCCTCAGAGCCGCAGACAAATACACATAAGAAATAATACAGAAAATCATAATAATTCAATGAAATGGGTGTAAGTCAGAAAGAGGGGCAATGGCCGAGTATCTGTAAAGTACTCGAGAAATGTAATTCCTGTCGTCCTTAATAGGTAGTTCAAGACTGTGAGGACGAAGATTATACGGCCTATGAACTCTCGTTGGGAAAATGTTAATCAGGACGCGTGAGTCAAATCGGATCACTGTTACAAAGTAGGCGATTTTCAATGTCATGTACAAGCGCTTCAACGCTCTTTATCAGCCGTCAGAAAACCTTAACGTCCCATCTTGCGACGAAAACTCTCTAGTTTTGTTCGGTCATCGACTCATCGGCAGTAGTTAGGCCCAAAGGGCAGCAGGCAGCGTAGAGGAGGCACGCTGCTGTTTTGGCTCTGGCAACGTTGTGTAGTGCATATATATATATATATATATATATATATATATATATATATATATATATATATATATATACTTATAAAGCCCGCGTTTCTGGGGACTTGCGTACCCAAAACTACATGGTCGAACGCTTATGGGGACGTCCCCATTAACCCATTTTCAAAGTTGCTTAAAATGCCTTGATTCGTGCTCATTTCGTGTTTTTGGAAAAAGTCCCCATAAACGATTTTTTATAAATCGAACTTTTGTTTATTTTGAGGGTCCATCCCCTTGCGCCACCTATCCCCTATATAAAGAACTAGTGCATGCAGACATGTCGGGTGGTTAAAGCGGACTTAATACGGCAAAGTCATTGAAGCCGTTTATGAGGACTTGACAAGACTATAGCCTAAGGCTACTGACTAGCGACGGTAATATGGCGCTCAGTGCGTCTCTTCTTGCTTTATATGGAAATTGCTTTGATATTGATTATCACAACAGCAGCAAAGAGCACAGATATTTGATTAACCTTGTTTGGTTCCACCACAACTGGTCTACAGACAACAGTTTACTGGTCTGACTACAACTGGTCTGCATATATACAACTCATCTACGACAACTGGTCTACAAACAACTTGTCTAATTTTAACTGGTCTACAGACAACTGGTACACGATAAAAATTATGTTCGCTGGAATTTTTTATTCAATGGTTTTTGCCGCTTGAGGAGAAGCTGTATTGATGAAAAGAACTTATGAGGTGAAAACGTATTGATGAAACCCAAAACAGAAACCAACGAAATAAACGTATCTTTTAATGAAGCCGAATCGATATTTATAATGTTTCTGAAGTTGAAGATTGCTTCACGAAATGACCGCGTTGCTAAATAAACGTTTCATCAATGAAAATAAATTAATTGTATATAGAATTGGATTTAAGCCTTTTTTCTTCAAACCAGCTTATATTTTATCAGTAAACTAGTCTTCATCCAGGTTCCATTTCTTAAGCATTTCTGTGCAATCCGACTTCGACTTCATTATTAAGGGGACCTTAATCCGGCTTCCATTTCTTTAGCAGTTTTTTTATAATCCAGGTTCTATTTAGCATCTAAAAACACCATCCAACTTCCATTTATTTATCGTTCTATTCATAAATCCAGCTGTTTCATATCTATAAATGCCTTCATCCAGGTTTCAGTTCTTTAGCGTTTTTTGTCAATCCGGCGTTTATTTATTAGCAAAGGCACCTTCATCCAGCTTTTCTTTCTTTAAGTTTTTTTCTGTCATAAATCCAGCTTCTACTTCACAACTATAAATAGAAGCCATATTGATTAAAAACGCTAAAAATGGAAGCGGGATAAGGGTATTTATAGCTATGAAATAGAAACTGGAATGACGAAACAACGCTAAAAAAATGGAAGCCAGAGAATAATAATTTTTTTCCTTTAATTAAACACCTGAAACGCTCTGCACTTTACATTTACATGTGCAAGTTAGGTAGTGGCCTTAATTAAGATCAAATTTGGTTACCAACAGAAAAGATTACACTGCGCTAATAGCAGCCTTCAAAACATGTCCGCACAACGGGGCATAGAACTCGTTAGAGTCGTTACCTCTCGCTCTCAACGCCAGCGTGTTATCCGCACTACCAGCCCCAGGGGGAAAAGAAAATCGAGTACAGAAAAATGAATAGAAATTATAAAAGTCGGTAAAAACATCGAATGTTGTGGCTTTGCTTAGCTTCCCTTGATCACTATGCTGTCAGCGTCACTCTCAGAATTCTTAGTTAGGCACTAAACAGAAGTAGACCTAGGCCTACATGTATAGAAATTTTGAAGAGGCATAGGCGTAGGCGCGATTGCATTGTTCTGCTTCATAATCCACCTCAAGTCGTCGCGTAGGGACCTTGGGAAAGTCCTTCACTCACAATTGCTCAGCGCTTCGGCGTGAAACTCCGATGCAGTGTCCACTCTGCAGTCGAGAGCGACTTTGATTAGAGTGCTTGATGGGGCGCTATAACAAGTGCACGTACAAACAAAACAAACAAAGGCATAATAATTATGGTCTAATAAATAAACCTGTTTTAGTCGACCGCCCTTCGTAATCATTGGACGTATTAGGACCTATGTTAATCATTAGCAGCCATATAGTCTACACCGGTGTAAAACAATGGACGACTAGAGTTATCGAAATTAACCGACTTAGAATAAAATTTAGACACAAACCATCAATGTCACGACCGGCTATAAAAACGCACCCATACATGCATATTCTTCACAATCATTCTGTGCATCGATATAATATACCAGCTGGGGTATCCGGCGTTGCCAGGTAATTTTAGGATCCGTGTCGTTCCCCGCCAATCCCTCCCTCCGTCCCTCCCTTCCTCCATCCCACCCTCCCTCCTTCCCTCCCACCTCCATCACTCACTCTCTCCCACCCTGCCTCCCTCCATCTCTCTCACCCACCCCACCCAAACCACCCAACCCCACCACACCCCACCACACCCCTTTACTCCCCATCAAACCTCCACCTCCATCGGTACGCCACCCGTGAAATTTAGGCCGAGCTGTGTGTTTGGTGAATGGGAGGCGTCCCGTATAAAATATGTGTATTTGTAATGTTTGAGGTGAATAAGTGTGAAACTAAGCATGGAAGCGTCTGAAAAAGTAGAAAAATGAACGTTTTGCCTCCACCCTGGCCCCCATGGCAGCAGAAATTCGCCGAACCCCCCTCACCCAATGACCTGCTCCGGGTCGACCCCGACCCTCTACGAAAGATTGTAATCGACTGCTTTAACCCTCATGCGACCAACATATTTTGCACCTTAATATGACCAACTGGGGTCCCGTGGGACCCCAATAATTAATAACGCGTTCATTGCTTGATGCGTCCATATTGTTAGTGGTAACATATGTAACTTGCGTAAATAAGCAATGTCAGTAGTTTCTGTGAGTTAGTAATAATAATAACAACAATAATCAGGTCAATTTATATAGCGCAGTAACACAGCCGTCCCTTACAAGGACGCCTTACAAAGCAGTTAGCATGCGGGATAAGCCATAGCGGAGAAGTACGACTATGTTTTTGGCATGGATCTAAAAGGAGTATAGAACATTACCCCCCCCCCCAACCCATTACCCTGTCATTGCCCCCACCATTACCTCCGTAGGACATTATCCCTCTGCCATTACACCCCGTCTGTTAGCATGTAGTTCTATAGTGCATGCAACTAGGTATGTACATAAATACATGCATACATACAAACGTACATACATGCACAGACACACACATACACACAAGTATGCATGCAGGTATGAATGTATGTATTTATAGATGCATGCAATACATACATACATTCATACATACATACACACACACATACATACATACATACATACATACATACATACATACATACATACATACATACATACATACATACATACATACATACATATATACATACATACATACGTACATACATACATACATACATACATACATACATACATACATACATACATACATACATACATACATACATACATACATACATACATACATACATACATACATGCATATATACATACATACACTAAATCCTACTAGACCAATTTTCGCTGTCATAATATCTTTTCATCTCGGTTCCATGTGAAAAATCATCATAAAGCGCGGGGACCCACGAGATATTTCATATTTTAAAAATAACCGTAAAAGTTAAACCGGATTTAATTAGACGTAAACAGTTAGCGATGTCCACGTGACAAATTCATAAAAGGCCGTTAAAAAATTTTTGCTGGCAAAAAAGTTACACGAGTCGAAACGGTGCTGGGGTCCCCCAGGACCCCAGTTGGTCATTTGAGGGTTAACACTGTGGCCGTGCATAGCTAACCCATAAACCCACAAACAAACAAACAGACACACAGACTTACTGAAAATATTAATAAGATCTTCTTCTTCTGGTTCTCTGCCGCTATGCAGGTTCGGCTGTCCAATGTCGCCACTCCTCCCTCCGCTGGGCCTTCTCTTTTAGATTTTGGTATCCAATCCTCGTCATCATCGTGCCCAACATCATCTGTCGTGGTCTTCCTCTTGTTCTTTTCCCCTCCATTTTTCTTTCGATCACCGTTTTTACCAGGTTGTCTCCTCTCAGCGTATGCCATTTCCAGTTTTTGTCTTTCTCTGATTGTTTTTTATCATTTTCTTTCCTCTCCAATCCTTTCCAGAACTTCCTCGTTTGAAATAAGACACGCACGCATTTATGGGCCTCGCAAACACAATGTGCGAAATGGTCTATTATGGTTATTTCACGAACAATCAATCTAGAAATCGGGTTTTGTTCAATCCTAACACTAACTTGCGGCAGACATGTCACTGAATTTCTGCACCACCTTCGCCATATTTGCCTTAGGCCTAATGAGATCAATGATCGTTTAATTACGCTTTCGTAGGTCGGATTATCAGACTGAGCAAATAAGTGTTTAGAAACTTGCTAAGGCGAGTATATGCTACTGAGCACGTTTCACCCACCCGTAAATGAGTCCATTAATCTCTGCTGCTCAACCATAAATTATACACGTTTTAACCCTCATAGGGTCACCGGGGGGTAAAAAATACCTCCATCTCGGTTTTGCACGGATATTTTACTCCCTGAAAATAGTTGAAGAAATCGCTTCTGTGACTTTTCCTAAATATGTTTCATGCACAGACTGCATCCAGTTTCATTAATTATTCATGCACCTAAATCAACTACCAAGTCCTAGCTATTTTACTCAGAAATTTTTAAACAGCATTATGCATGCTTTACACATGAGTGTCTTGCTGTTAAAATGTCTCCTTTTCATTCATTCATTCATTCATTCATTCAAAGTATTTATATAGCGCCCCTTCAAGAAACTACTCAGAGGCGCTCCCAGCTCAACCACGAACAAAGAATCAGTATCTGGACATTATGATAGAAATCGTTTTGGTTTCATAAAATTAGGATGAATAAATGAAATTGTCTTCAGCAAATCACGCGAAGTTAACAAGTGTAGCATCAAGACCTGCTGCTGTCGAAGTGCGATCTTGCCATGTACACTTGAACGCAATTGCATTGACAGCAACAAGACCTGAATAGACTGTATACTCTTTATCTGTCAAGTCATGAAACATTGAACTATTGATAGATCAAGTTATGAAACATTGAAGTATGAATACGGCACATACATAATGCCAGCAATAGTTAAACTGTAGTGTAATCATAGGCTACTAAAAATTTCGACTAGATATGATAATTTCATTGCATAATAGGTACAATGCTACATATTGAATGTGGCTTTCATGAAATTATTTGATCAAGAAATTATTAAATCATATTTTCATTAGATACAGAATTTTACTGATAGCCAATTCAAGAATCTGGCCGCCATTTTATCCCAATTGTGGTTTCCTTGCAGTGCCATATAAGTGGAATTGGTTCCATCGCATTCCTTGACCTAGAAAATGTTGATTTAGGCCCTGAGATCATGTTTCCATTGCACATGTGACTTCACTAGTAGCCATTTTAATATTCTGGCCGCCATTTTGTCCGCCATTTTGATTTTCGTGCAGTGCCACACATGTGACATTGGTTCCATTGCATTCCTTGACCACGAAAATGTTGATTTAGACTCTGAAATCATGTTTCCATTGCATACATAGCTTCACTTATAGCCATTTAAGATCCTGGCCGCCATTTTGTCCACCATTTTGAATTTCCTGCAGTCCTGCATATGTTACTTTGGTTCCAGTGCATTCCGCGAACCTTTTATAAATAATTTATTTTAGTTTTATACTTCAAAATCGGGGTTTATCATAGAAATCATGCGAATCACAGTGGGGCTATTTTTTACCCCCCGGTGACCAAAATCGGTTGAGAAAAATCGTGACCCTATGAGGGTTAATTTTACTATGCTTTACGTTTGATTAGGCTGCATTTTGCTGAATGGACGAATGGATATATCGATGAATGTACTGTTGGGTGTATTGATAAATGGATTGACAGGCATATGCATTGTTGAATTGATGGGTGAATGGAAGGATGGGTGATTGGATGAATGAACGAATGGATGAATGGACGGATGGATGGGTGCATGTATGGGTTTATGGATGGACAAATGGATGGATGGATGGATGGATGGATGGATGGATGGATAGATGGATGGATGGATGGATGGATGGATGGATGGATGGATGGATGGATGGATGGATGGATGGATGGATGGATGGATGGATGGATGGATGGATGGATGGATGGATGGATGGATGGATGGACTGGTTAGTTCATGAATGGCAGATTTCCTGAATAGCGAACTGGCTGATTGTTTCTGTTACTGAATGAATGATTCGTTGGTTGTATGACTGCATGGCTGACTCACTCATCCATTGGCTGACTGCTTGGAGCATTCCGTGAATGAGTCACTAACTTTTTAGTTGTCTGATTGCATGACTGAATGAATAACTATCCTACTGATTGTCTTGCTGGCTGATGGGATTTGTCATTGATAATGCTTCAGTTTTGAAAAAAATGACAACGCATTTTAAATTAAAGACTCTAGGCCGTGACCGGGTGATTTTTAAAAGCCTTGACAAGACCACGTGAGTGATTAGGCTGTATAATACACAATGGCAGACTGATCGTGAAGAGCAGCTAAGAGGTTTTCTTAGAGCACGTCTTTTGAGGAATTGGCCACCAGTAATACCAGGATGGTGCAAGATGAAAGTGCATTATAAATGCACACGCTGGTCGGTGTCCGGGTGATTGATTGACTGACCGATTGAATATGAAAATGACTAAGTGTCTACTTGGTAGGCTGAATGTACGCCAAGTTGTCAGACTCACTGATCGTCTGGCTGGAAAATAACTGAATGACTCGCTGACTTCTTCTTTGTTTTTCCTAAACGCAGTGCAATTTGATTTCTATCTAGCTGACTGACTGCCTTGTTGGCTGAATGAATGACTTGGAAATCTGTTTGAAAGATATACTTTTATTATGACTGATTTTTTGCTTGAATAACAGCTTGTATGACTTATGACTTTCGCGTCTCAGATTCACACTTTGGTGTGACCTTGCGTGCGTAATAAATTTATGCAATAATAATAATAATGGACTTACATATTGAATGTAGACCTGGGAGTCCACCCCAATAAGTCTACCCCAGTCGACTAGGTCATCCCAAGTCAGGTTGGGTCGTTTCTGCTCACCGCAACTGACACCAAGTCGAATTATGTCGAGAGAAGTCACTTGTTGTTTTTACCACAATTCGACTTAATTCGACTTGAGACACAAACATAGTTAAATTTGTCACTTCAAACCAATAATCGTGAGACCAGGACAACATTCCGCAGCCTTTGTAGTGTGTTTGCTAAAAAGATGCTTAGCCTACTGATTATTTGACCGGTAGGCTATCTTGCAGACTGCCGTCTGCCGATCGATTAATTTAAAGTGTTAGTCTATG
The DNA here is from genome assembly GCA_949752735.1 of Lumbricus terrestris. Classification (NCBI taxonomy): domain Eukaryota; kingdom Metazoa; phylum Annelida; class Clitellata; order Crassiclitellata; family Lumbricidae; genus Lumbricus; species Lumbricus terrestris. The sequence continues at coordinate 5,382,684 of OX457047.1, read as the reverse complement.
CTAAAACGTCACGCGCATGCATGCGCATAATTAAAATTATGAAATTTCTTAAACTAAAATATTTGCACGTGTTGTTATAAAGACATGAACATCAGCAAATCAGAGAACTTCAAGTGATCAATGAATTCGGTGTAAAAAAAGCTGGATCTACATGTACAAGGCCTACTAATGGTTCGATAATTCGGCTCTATAGTGTCTACTTTGGTGCGCTGCATCTGCAGTTGTCTGCAGAAGGAAAACTACTGTATGGCCAATTGGATAACGAAAACCTTACTGTCAGTGAGTAGGCCTAGCCTACTAGCAGTAGCCGACTGTATGGGATAATTCGCTTGCAATGATATTTGCTCAGTCGCGGAATGATGGTAGTGGCCGAATAATTATGAAAGCAGAATTACAAATTAGGCACATCATAAGATTCATAACACGGAATTCAGTGCAACCAGTCCGCCGTCCTCCGCTTCATCTTAGACATTACACGTGTGACAAATCTATTTAATATAAAATTACTAAAATAAATAAATAATAATAATGATGAGTAAAATCTGAATAATCACAGGCAATGAACAAGCTAAAATTCATAGGCCTAATAATTTTCCGTCACATTGTCTAGGCTATAATTATAGGCCTACCAGAATGCCCAAAGCATAACGAAACAATTCAAACTGAAACACAAACAGCCTGAAATGGGTTTAATAAAACTTTAACAATTGTGTGCATTAAGTGTTGATGCTTCATTACTCATCGGTAGGCCTATTTGAAATTGATGCTTGCCAGTCACAATTGACTTGAGTCACTTGACTTCTTACATTATTAGCCGTAGCCTACTTATGTTAATGGTTATTACCATGTCAGACGTCGATTTCAAGTCGGAAGTCGCTTGTTTTTCAGCCAAGTCCGGTAAAGTCTTTTTGACTCCAACAAGTCGACTTCAAGTCGACCTGAAGTCACTTTAGGGTCAAATGAGATCAGATTAGCTGACCAAAGCCACTCCCAGATCTGATTGAATGGCCATCTGGTAAACTGAATTGTTGTCCGATTAGCGTGCTGACGAATGCCATTTTCTGAATGACGAGCTGACTGGATGACTTAATTATTGAATGACAAGATAACTGTTTTAACAGGTTTGCTCACTGAATGATTCATTGAATAGCTCACTGACTGTCTGACTGTATAGACCATTTATAAAATAACAAACTGGATGTTTGGTTGAAGGAATAACCAGATATCATAATTAATGAATGACTGACTTTGAATTGCAGACTGATTGCCTGATTCGTTATGTATCTCTGTTACTCCGCGACCTGTTGCATGGCTGAATGACTAAATGGTTGACTCATTGAATGAACGATTTTCAGATCATTCAGTGCATGACTCATTTATAACTTCGCTGCTTAAGTGAATGAATGACTCAGTTATTAAATTATTTACAAACTGACTGACATGGTTAGCTCATTTACTGAATAATTGATTACCCTTAATTCTTTGTACTGGCAGAGCGTGGAATCCAGTGAAGAAATAAGGTGAATGTAGCCATATGGAACAGTCGAGGAAGACAGGACTCATGCATGCATACACACATAAATAAATACATACATACATACATGCATGCATGCATGCATACATACATGCATGCATGCATGCATGCATGCATACATACATACATACACACATACATACATACATACATACATACATACATACATACATACATACATACATACATACATACATACATACATACATACATACATACATACATACATACATACATACATACATACATACATACATACATACATACATACATACATACATACATACATACATACATACACACATGCGTCTTGTGGGCCTAACAGCTCATTCTTTGTATTGACGTTTATAACTCTTAGAATATGTGGGGTGGCAAATCTTAGTGCCCTCGGGTATTATCGCACCTCCCCTCCGCATTTGCTGGTTCACAAGGACCCTTGAAAGACCTCTTTGTGTCGGCTCTGTGCAATTTAATTATCTTCACATCAAAATGGTGACTCATCCCCCTCTACCTGTTATTATTTCTGTGAGTCGCTAAATTCCGCGCTACTCCAGATTTTGTGGGAGCGCGTCCATGTGAATAAAATTGGGAGCTATATAAATTGCGACTGATCCTTCAACTCCGACATCGCCAGTCACAAGCTAGCAAATCATCTTTGAAATGACAGCGTCGTTAAACAACAACAAGCTGTTGATTGGCTTCACTCCAGTGTGTTGTGTTGCTTCGACATAAAGTTAAACAAGGAAGTGCATTGGAATTTAGAGGGTGAGGAATGGTCACATTTCCAGGACTGTCCAGGTGATCATTTAGGGCAGCCGTTCTCAACACCTTTTGGTATGGCAACCCGTTGATAAGGCTTCAAAGACGTTGTGGCACCCCGTCACTGCAATTTTACCATTGTCCGTCGTTATTCATTTTCACTTCATAATTTGAAATTGCTTTTAGCAATAATATTGTGGCTGTCGGGCTATTCTCGGTGCTATCTATTAGGCAGTTTGAAGTTGAAGTTTCACTAGTGGAATAGACACTTTGTGACACTTAATCAACTGGCAAGTCTTGCTGCTGGAACTCCCCACCATCTTTGTGTTATATCAGTTTTGTCATTGAAAATATTCGTCATGCTGCCCAGCCTGTCCTACATGCAATCATATAATGTATTTAGTTTTTACAGTATCCACGTGGCGCTTTTTTATTGGATAACATCGATTCGACAGACAAAGTGTCAACTTTATATTTTCGTGAGACTGTGTGTTTGTTTGTTAGACGAACACGGCCACTGTTTTGAATCAATCGACCCAAATCCTTCGCAGCGGGTCAGAGTCGACCTGGGCAGGTCATGGGGGATCGAGTAGGGAGGGAGGGAAGAAGGGAGGGAGGGAGGGAGGGACGGACGGACGGACGGACGGACAGACGAAAAGGGAAGGGACGGAGGGTCGGATGGACGGACGGACGGCGGGAGTGGCGGGTGTGCGGACGGACAGATAGATAGACATATAGAGAGACATACAGACACACGCACAGACAGAAATACAGACATGCAGCTAAATGGTTCGATGGATGGTTGGACGGACAGATTGGCGGATTGATCGATTTATGGATTAATGGATAGACAGTAGACATCGTCAGTTACTTTTACCGCCATTGTAAAATGTTTGATTTAATTTGTTATTAGAATCTCTATGTAGCTAAAACTGTAATCTTTCTGTGGCATTTCTTTTGTTACCACAGAAACTACGTTGTCAAAATTGTTTTTTTCTTGCGCATGGCTACAATAGAAGAATTGATTGATCTATCGATTGATTTATTTATTGAGTGACTGATCAGTGGCGTAGGCAAGGGGTGTTTCGGGGGTTAACCCCCCATTGGCTCCGGAAAAAAGGTTTTTTAGGGTTATTTTTTAAGTAAGAAAAAATAGCAAAAAACAGGGTTTCCGGCCATAAAACCCCCATGAAAAATTCCTGGCTACGCCACTGTGACTGATAATAATAAAAATGATAATAATAGCAATAAAAATTGTAATAGTAACAATAATAGTAATAATAATAAAATAAAAATAACAATAACCATAGCAATAACAATAACATTAACAATAACAATAACAATAATAATGGTAATGATAGTGATGATGATGATGATGATGATGATGATGATGATGATGATGATGATGATGATGATGATGATGGTGATGGTGATGGTGATGGTGATGGTGATGGTGATGGTGATGGTGATGATGATGATGATGATGATGATGATGATGATGATGATGATGATGATGATGATGATGATGATGATGATGATGATGATGATGATGATGATGATGATGATGATGATGATGATGATGATGATGATGATGATGATGATGATGATGATGGTGATGGTGATGATGATGATGATGATGATGATGATGATGATGATGATGATGATGATGATGATGATGATGATGATGATGATGATGATGATGATGATGATAATGATGATGATTATGATGATTATGATAATGACAATGACAATGATAATGATAATGATAATAATAATAGATTTTCCCCCCTTAGCTGTGGAAACAACAAAGACGATCTCGCCTTTGTGTCCGAGATCAGACGACGGCTAACGAAGTTATCTATATTATAATTCCGAAACACTTTCCATATGTTTGTTTATTTGTTTGTACGCTTTGACTCTCCCCTGCAGAATAGGCTCGGAAATGAAACAGCGTCGGTTTACAAAAATTATTGATATCGATTCTTACCCAAATTATAAGATCATCGCAACTATTTTCAGGTTTTAATTCACTTTAAAACAAGAATTATTAGCGTTTTAAGACAGATTTCATCAATAAATGATCACGCCAGCTCTTTAGTGACGAGTCTGCTCCGGCATGACGCCATACCCGCCCAGTAATAATTTCCGTAGCGCCCCGCAGGGGTGGATCAAGTTTGGCTTTTTGGGGAAGCGAGGTGGGGTGGAGGGTTGGCGAAAACCCGAAATTTAGCAGTCAACGATGGGTACCAGAGTGGAGTAGTGTTTAAAACCCTAACTTTCACTTTAGAACTCGAGTTATTAGCTTTTAAGCCAGAAGCGTTTTTATCGCTCACGCGTTAGTAGTATCGAGCGTTAGTAAAGAGTCTACAGCTCGAATGACGTCATACAAGCCCAGTAATAATTTCCGTAGCGCCCCGCAGGAGCGAGTTACGTTTGGCTTTTTGGGGAAGCGGGGTGGGTAGAGGGTTGGCGAAAACCCGAAATTTAGCTGTCAACGTTGGGTACCACAGTGGAGTAGTATTTAAAACCCTAAATTTCCCGGGCAACGCCGGGTTACACATCTAGTCCGGATATATACGGGAAACAGATTTCTAGTCCAGAGCATCTCAATCATTATTCAAAGCTACAAACCGTTGCCTACAAGGGCACCTTGTCTGGTTTGCCCGGGTTCATGGACCGGCCACCTCACGCACACTAAAATCTGTGTCACATATTTCATCATCAACTTCAAAAACAATTCGGTTATATTATTCAAAAATGCTGTTGCAAGGGGTTAAAGCATGTCAAACATTTGAGTGAACTTCAGTCAATCATAGCCTATTACATAGAACTCAGGTGAATAAAACTATTTTTAACCCTCATCCTACCAGGTGGGGTCCGTTCGGACACCAAGCAAAAAAAACTGCTGTTAAACATTTTTTCGATAAATAATTAATAAGAGTCGGCATTTTATGAATAATTTGTCCATAGGTCTGTCCTACATGACATACATAGCCGCAGGGGCGGATACAGAAATTTTCAAAGGGGGGGCCAAAACATTTTGGGGTTGGGTCGGAAATTTTTGTGTTGATCTTTTTTTGTCGTTTGGCCGAAACCAGAGTTTAATTTAGTCCCCTCCTTAGGGGGATTGAGGTCTCTGGAGAGGTATATAATTGACCCTCTGGAGGACAATCACGAGGCAAGTAGCGCTGAGAGTGGCGGGGGAGGGGCGTGAGGAGGAGCGCCCCTCCCCACCAGAAACTCTTTGAATTTTCACATTGGAATGGTAGCATTTTAAACTGCTATCTTAATAAAATAGCTGTAGTTTTCAGTGCTTATAAGAGTGCCATAAGATCTCAAAAAATATAGACTATATACATTAAAAAAAATTTTTTTAAAGTTTCCTCACTGCTGTACTTTTCAGTGCTTTAAGAGTGCCATAGGATCTCAATAAATATAGACTATACATTAAAAAAGTTTTTAAAAAAGTTTACTCACTGCAACAGTGCTCTTGTGAAATGCCATTTTAGCAAGATTATTCAATTTGTTTAGTACTGATGAAATATATGTATGTATAATTACAATATTAGTAATACATGATTGTATTTGTATGTATTGAGTTCAGCAGCTCAGTGATGCTGTTGCTGGGTTATTATAGGGAATGACTTCACACATGAGTACGATTATATTACATAAGTTGACTTTTCAGCACTAGAATCAGCTTATCCCTGTTTCCTAAGATTGACTTGAATTGCTGATCAGGACACACTTTGCAGTTAAATAATAACAAATTGTACACAAACCAGTCAAGAACTAATAAATTGCAGGGCCAAAATCTGAAAGTCATGTAGTAACGATGTTGTTTTATGTTTTACTAGGTGTTCAGGTGTTCAAATAACATAACCAAAACATTTTGAAATTGGACAGTTTAACCAGAGACTTTCCCCATGAATAATAATAGTGAATAATAGTTATTGTAGGGCTAATGCATACAGCATGCAATATTGCTCTATTAGCTGTTATTAATGGCTTTATATTAAGACAATGCAATTGTGTGAGAGGTTTAGATTTAATTTTAATTACATTTATATATTATTTTTAATATAGATTTTAATTACATTTATATATTAATTCTCCTGGCCATGACTGACACCCGGCGAATTTTTTTTAGGCGACCATGGATGGGGACCACGTCCCATGGAGATTTGAAATGGGGGAGCCATGGCCGGATTGGCCCCCCTGGATCCGCCCCTGCATAGCCGTAGCTACTTTTTTTAAACAATTCTGATTTTTTACTAATTTTTTTTCTCCTGAGGTCCGAACGGATTTCTGCAACTCTGCATTACAAGGTTTGGGTTCTAGGACTGTTTTTCCAAGGACAATTCGTCAATGTAATGTTATTTATGCACATAACCCAAAAAAATACATGCATACATAGATACATACATACATACAGACATACATACATACATACATACACAATTACATACATGCATACATATCCTACATACATACATACACAATTACATACATACATACATATCCTACATACATACATACATACATACATACATACATACATACATACATACATACATACATACATACATACATACATACATACATACATACATACATACATACATACATACATACATACATATCCTACATACATACATACATACATACATACATACATACATACATACATACATACATACATACATACATACATACATTCATACACACATACATACATACATACATACATACATACATACAGACGTGCGTATATATTTGTATGTATGTATGTATGTATGTATGTAGGTATGTATGTATGTATGTATGTAAAGTATGTACTATGTATGTATGTATTGTATGCATGTATGTATGTATGTATGTATGTATGTATGTATGTATGTATGTATGTATGTATGTATGTATGTATGTATGTATGTATGTATGTATGTATGTGTGTATGTATGTATGTATGTATGTATGTATGTATGTATGTATGTATGTATGTATGTATGTATGTATGTATGTATGTATGTATGCATGCATGTATGTATGTTTGAATGTATGTAAGTATGTTTGTATGTATGTATGTATGTATGTATGTATGTATGTATGTATGTATGTATGCATGTACGTACATATATATATAATTATGTATATGTCTGTTTGTCTATATGTATGTAGGCCTACATGTATGTATGACCAGGTATATATGTACGTATGCATGCATACATGTATTTGTTTATTTATATTTTTATGAACTTTGTCTATGTAGGGGTTAATGTCCTACTTCGAGGGGAACGTCCGGGGGGTTTAAATGTCAGGGGGATATGTCCGGGGAATATGTCATGGTGGAAATGTCCTACATTCACTACACAAACTGCGACCAAAACAGATTCAAATTATTACATGATTGTATCTGACTACAATGATAAAATGCTGTTTGTCACTTTCTTATGCACATGTTTAGGCAGTGGCTAATAGGCTAATAATATTATTGTTTATGTGCACTATGTGAAAAGCTGTTCTTAGTATACCAGGCAGTGCACATTTGCACCATTTTCTAGGCACGTACCAGTACACAATTATGCTTGAAGTTATTTAGAATACGAAAAACACGAACCCGCACAGTACTCTATTCATGAAGATTATTGTTTTTAATATTATTTCTAATCCACTGGAGTGCATAATTCGAATATGCTTTATATTGTGGTTTCGACATGAACTGATCTATTTTTCCTTTCAAATCTGAGAGACCACACTCAAAATAATATTATATGATGATAACGCAATGTACTTATTATAGGCCTACATGTTATATATGCATGAATCACGAACGCATGTATGTAGGTTGTCTATTGTCTTGTATGGTATTCTATAATTACGGGAATTTATTAAACGCCTTGTACGCTATATATTAGCTATTCCGTGGCGCTCTCACCTTGACAGCCCAGAGGAAATATGAAAGACTTCAAGCAGCAATGGGTCTCACCCTCAATAAGATCTTACTACCGATAGAGGGGGGAGTCATTCAATATCGAATTAAGAGTATACAGGGGCAACGGCTCTTTGTTGTAAGATCAAACCACACACAGGTCGCGACGCTGAGGGGCTTATGAATAATTATGCGTCAATTGGAGTGGTGAGCCGTCACGTCACATTCCTGGTCGACTTGCGCTGCTTGCAAAGACACCTCCTGTAAGTCTCTTTATGTTCTATCGGTTTCACTTAGCCTACATGTCACTTAGACTCAGGCCCACCGAGAGGGGGAGCAGGGGGGACAAATGCCCGGGGGTCCGGGAGCTTTTAGGGGTCCCGCGCCAGACTGATTATTATTTTTTATTTATATTAGGCCTAATATTATTATTTTAATAATAATAATAATAATAATATTATTATTATTATTATTGTTATTATTAGTCTATTATTATCAAACTGCCATTTATAAAGCAAGCGCCTAACAAAAGAATCTTGCATGAAAGCGCGTAACAGGAACGTCTACTCAGAATAACTCTTAAACAACAAGGCCTAATTTAAGTCTTCAAGTTTTTCATGAAGAGTGAACTAATAAAGATGACTTGCCTAGGTCTATAAGGTCCCGAAGTTTATTCAATTCAGTGACCAGCCACTGTTTTTTTGTTGCCCGACTTCAATCATAAAGCAAGCAAATCTAGGTTATAAAATAATGATAGCCTAAATTTCTTTCGTAGACTAGGCTAAAGATTGAATAAAAATAAAAATCTGGAGGACTACTGTAAAACGAAAACAAAAAGCTAATATAATTATGAGCGTTTGAATAGGAAAAAGTCGGCAGTAGCATAGGTTACGTGGGCCTAGGTCTATTCTATCTAAATTCCGAATATCAAAGTTAGACAAATCGGATGGTTAATCACACCCACTACCATGCGGAGTTTATCAGGGGCTGGGGGGCTATGCCCCCCAAGAAGACCAAGATTCAGTTTTTTTTACCGTGTAAACGATATCTTTTCCCAAGCTTAGCTGCTCCCCCCCCCCCAAAAAAAAGGCGCGGACTCATACGTTAGTCCCTCCAAGAACGAAAACCAAACTCCGCCCATGCCCACTACGCTTGATTCTAGTGAATTAAACGTGCCTGATGAATGTAGGCTAAACGAATGGATGAAAGTGAAGTTTGTGGTGTTAGTATTGTTATTCCAAAAGATGACATTATAAATAAAACTTACGAAAACCGAAATTATAGAAATTGTGGAAAGGCTTGGTTTTGATCTTGGCACTCTGCCAGCGTACGAGGCGGGGTACAGGGGGAGAATGCCCCGCCAAATATCGGGCAAATATGTTTTTCGGGCAAAAGAGGCATGGACGGGCCAACAAATTTGGGAAATATTTTTCAGGCAAAACAGGTACGGGAGGAGTTTTCGGGCACCAGATTTTTCGGTCGGGAAAATCCTAAGTTTTTTGGGTGGATGACTAATAGGTTTTTCTGGCACAATTTTTTTTACCCCCCACTGCCGAAACGTCCCGTACGCCTATGTAAGGACGTGTGACTGTTACGGAAGCTGAAAGATCGCTCAGCAAGCTCAAGCAAATTAAAAATATTCAACCATCTGTCATTAGACAAAATAAACTGAATATTATAGGCCTATTATACTCTTGCAGTCGCAAAATTAACGACCTTGCAAAATCATTGAACTACGAGGATAAGCTTATTGTAAACAATTTTGCTCTAGTTAGCCTATATCTAGAAAAGTATTTTGATTACCATAAATTTGAAATTTTAACTCATAATATTAAGAACATATTATAAAAAAATCATAATGTAGCCTATATAGATCTAAAAGCGTACATTCGCACCCACACTTTTGTATTTTTTATTTGCTTTATTTAAATTTGTCCAGAAAACTTGAAGGTAGTTTTATGACTTTAGGGCAGGTGACTGCTCAGCCCATGGGCCCGGAGTTTCTATCGGCGGGCCTGCTTAGACTTCCTACTAATCCTCTGCGTGTAGGCCTACACAATTTATAATTTGAATCCTGTCAGTCTGAGACGAATAATCAATGGCCATTGTGCATTGTGGACATAGGCACAACAACCCTACGAGACCCACGGGACCGTCCCCCCAACTTTCGACGAGAGGCCTCGGACGGTCCCTCCCAACTTTGCCACAGACTGCTGCAGATAGCCATTTCAATAGGCCTATAGATATTAAGAGCGTAGCTTCACAGCATTAATACAACATTAGTGCCGAATCAAAAGCGTTTTAATCCTACCTGCACATCTACATCTTACCCCGACAGTGTTGGCGTCTCACACAGCTTGCACGTGAAACTGTTGCTACATGTATGTGTGAATCACGTAAACTGTTCTTTGGTGATAATATTGTGTTACTCTTGAGTTTTGACATTCTTTCAGTAGGCTATTTTCGTGTCCGGTGCGAATGTTTATGTCTTTCCAAATGCAAAGTGCCAGGCCATTTGCAGTCATATGTGCCAGAATGTATAATATCATTATTTAGACCTACATCCATCCATCCATCTATCCATCCAGCCATCCATCCTTTCATCCATCCATCCATCCATCCATCGATCGATCCATCCATCCATCAATTCATCCATCCATCCATCCATCCATCCATCCATCCATCCATCCATCCATCCATCCATCCATCCATCCATCCATCCATCCATCCATCCATCCATCCATCCATCCATCCATCCATCCATCCATCCATCCATCCATCCATCCATCCATCCATCCATCCATCCATCCATCCATCCATCCATCCATCCATCCATCCATCCATCCATCCATCCATCCATGCATGCATGCATGCATACATACATACATACATACATACATACATACATACATACATACATACATACATACATACATACACACATACATTCATACATACATACATACATACATGCATACATGCATACATGCGTACATACATACATACAAACAAACAAACATACATGCATATATACAAACAAACTTACAAACATATAGCACCCACTAATTTGTATTATTTCTACCCCACTGGTGAAAATTGAGCAAGTTACAAATACCCTAAAAGTCTGCGCCCATCGTGTAGACGTGCATTACCACAGAAATATAACAGCAAGAAAAAAAGAGCAAGAACCTAACTAAATCAATCCTATGTTTGTCTAAATATAATAATAAATCATCATGGAGTCGCTCAGGCACAATATTTTTCAAACAAATATCATCACACCTTTCGCACCCCCCCAAATATGATTGTGAATTGATATTTTGGAAGGATAATGCGAGAAGAAATAATTCATGCAATAAAATTATATGTTTCAGTTGGCCTATTTTCATGTCTGGTGTGAATGCTTCTGTATTTCCAAAATAATACAAGACACCTGGCCATTTGCAGTCAAATGTGCCAGAAAATACATATCATTATATGTAGACCTACACATGATTCATTTAACTGGGTTTTCTTATATTTGGTGTCATAATGGCGGACATTTGGGCACGTGCCCCGTAATTTTCTAAGCAAAATACAAGACGCCAATTTATTATGTAAGCTTATAAGTGATTGTAATGCAAATAAAATATCATCGGGTTCCTGCATCGAGTGTTCATTCGTAGTCGTATAAGACTTGCGCCTCCAAACTTCTAAATCGTCGCTCGAAAGTCAAACTCGGGGCACTAGCTTATTCAAGAGTGCTGCGTTATGTCAATAGGGGTTGCCGCACGAGTAGTCTAAAGAATGCCGGGTCGGTTGGCATAGAGTCAGATTGGGGGTACTCTGTAAGAAAAATTGTAGACACAAATCTCTACAATCGAAGTAGACCAGATATCTCGGCACTTAGTGTCGATAGGGAAGCAACATTTTTAGTCAGCAGAAGTGTCGAAAAACGCAGGCTACAATCGCTGTCGATAGGAAAGCAACACTTATTTGGATGGCCATATTTCTTCAGACAGACAGGCAGGCAGACATGCAGGCAGGCGGACAGGCGGGGTTGTTATCATCGTCGTCGTCGTTATCATCATCATCATCATCATCATCATCATCATCAATATCGCCATCATCATCATCATCATCATCATCATCATCATCATCATCATCATCATCATCATCATCATCATCATCATCATCATCATCATCATTTCAGCCGTGAAAGTTGTAGAAAATGTAATGTAATGTAGTCTGAAAACCTATATAGCGCCTCTCACATATAATCGCGATGATGATGTGATATATTAGAGGTGACGGTGGTCGACATGATAACGATGGTGATGATCGTGACTCTGCGTCAATATCATCATCATCTTCATCATATCCATCATCATCTTCGGCATCGTCGTCATTGTCGTAATTGTCATTGTCATCATAGTCGTCGTCATCATCATCGCC